>VDFB02271358.1:361737854-361770096 GCA_007258455.2 Sequoia sempervirens | reverse complement strand
GGAAAGAAATTTCAGATTCAAAATCAAGTTCAGATCATTTCGGTGAATCAAGAAAATCAAGAGGAAGGAACTAGTGAAAGTGAAAAAGAAAGATCACGAGAGCTAGAAGTTCAAGAACATCCTAAGAATCCAAGGTATGTAAGAATAAATCATTCAAAGAATCAAATTATAGGTGATAAGAATAAAGGTGTTCAGACTAGGAGAAAAATTGCAGAAGAATACTATTTGATTTCAAAGACTGAGCCTAATAGTGTGAATGAAGCATGCAAAGATGAACATTGGGTAGAAGCAATGAAAGAAGAACTACAAAAAATTGAGAAGAATAATACATGGATTCTTGTTCCTAGACCTAAGGACAAAAATGTAATTAGAACTAAATGGGTCTTTCAAAACAAGTTGAATGAGCAAGGTGAAGTTGTTAGAAACAAAGGAAGACTGGTGTGTAAAGGATATTCTCAAATGGAAGGAATTGACTTTGAAGAAAATTTTGTCCCCGTTGCTAAGATTGAAGCTATGAGACTATTTCTTGCTTATGCTGCTTACAAAAACTACAAGGTTTATCAAATGGATGTCAAGTAAAAATTTCTAAATGGCGAATTGGAAGAAGAAGTGTATGTTGAGCAACCTGATGGATTTCAATTGACCAATTAGGGAGATATGGTTTGTCAGTTGAAGAAAGTATTGTATGGAATTAAGCAAGCCCCAAGAGCATGGTATGCCAAATTGGAAAAGTATTTGCTGAAGCTTGGATTTAATAAAGGTACTGCTGATAGTAATCTGTATTTCAAGATCGATGATGATAAATATTTGATTGTTGAAGTCTTTGTTGATGATATCATTTTTGGAGGAGATGATAGTTTGTGCATCAAGTTTGCTGATGACATGTAGAATGATTTTAAAATGTCTATGATTGGTGAGATGAAATTATTTTTGGGATTCCAAATTACGCAGCTAGATAAAGGGATCTTCATATCTCAGTCCAAGTATGTGAAAGAATTGTTAAAGAAGTTTGCTATGGAAGATTCAAAGCCAGTTGGTACACCTATGGTGACTGGATGTAATGGAACAAGATGATGATTCTCTGAAAGAAAATCAAACAAGATACAATTTGATGATTGGTGGATTACTTTATTTGACTCAAACTAGACTAGATATCATGAATTTTGTATGCATTGTTGCAATATTTCAAGCTGATCCTAAGGAATCTCATGTAACTACTGTGAAGAGGATTTTCAGATAATTGAAGGGGACAGTTGATTTTGGGCTGTGGTATCCTAAAGATGATGATCTTACTTTGAGTGGTTTTACTGATGCTGATTGGGAAGGTGATGTGAATGACAAAAAGAGTACCAGTGGTGGTGCATTTTTTTGGGAAAGAAGCTGATTTCATGGTTAAGTACAAAGAAAAATACCATTTCTTTATCTACTGTAGAGACAAAATACATTGTTGTTGCTAATAATTGTACTCAAGTATTGCAGACGAAGCAAATGTTGAAAGATACCATATTTTTGCATGATGAACCTATTGTTATATTATGTGATAATTCAAGTGCAATTAACATTTCTAATAATCCGGTGCTACATTCAAAGACCAAGCATATATCTATCAAGTTTTGCTTTTTGAGAGAGACGGTGAGTGAAAAGGAAGTCAGATTGGAGTATGTGCCTACTAAGGAAGAAATTGCAGACATCTTTACAATCCTTTCCCTAAGGATACTTTTGAGTATCTCAGAGGGAAGCTATGGGTCATTACCCCTCCTAATTAGAACTAAGATGCATTGAATTGCATTAGTCCGTGCATTTCATAGTCATATCTTGATCCAGATTGATGTTGTGGTGGCTACTACTCAAGGGGAGTAGTCAGATGTTCAGAGATGTGGTTCACAGCTTGTGTGGATAAAAGAGATCTTTGTCATTGATGTCAAAGGGGGAGAAGAGTCATGTGAAAAAATATGAATTATCTAAGGAGAAGAGTCATGTGGGGAGAAGAGTCGTGTAAAAGAATTGAGGAGAAAAGAGTCAAAACCTAATGGGAGTAAGTGCTAAAGATACTTGCATTGATGGTGTTTTTCACATTATGTGTTGCCATCAATGCCAAAAGGGGAGGGGTGTTGGATGTTGTGGTTGTGTTTGTTGATATTTGAGCTGTCATTGATGTAAAACTATGGAATTCATCGCTTGCATATGTCAAAAGGATATTGAAAAATTATGGTAATCGTTTCGGTTTGTAGGTGGGTGAAGTAAGTTTAGATGTTAGCTGGAAGTCAGTCGTTGATGGTCGAAGGTTCAGATTTAAGGGTTTGCATTTAGTATATGGATTTATCCACATTAAGTTTCAAAAGATCCACATGAAGATTTGATGAGAGTTATGAGTAGTTGTGTTCTATGATCATTTTGTTGCTTGATTGGTGATGGAATGGAGATGATTATGATTCTGGTTGTTCGCGAGGATGGCCTGCGATGATTCATGATGTTTTGTGGATGTGTCCATATCATTTCATATCAATGTACATCGTGCCATTGATTGTTGTGCTGCAATTAAGAGATTTTCTCTTGCATGTTCAGGTTTTTTGTGTTCTTGGACGACAGGGTGTTGGAGTGTGTTGTGGATCTTTGAGGAATAATTTTTTGAAGTATTTTTGTGTTTGAGTATTTTACTTTGGGTCTTCACTATGTTGTGGCCGAAATTGGCTGATTCACATTGCAAATTATTTAATGTTTTGGGCCAACAGTTTGTATTCATTTTATTATTTTATTGAGGTTAACATGTAGTGATGTAATCTCTTGTTGTGGATATATATGAGTGATTATTTATTCTATTTGAAGGTGTGCTTGTGTATGAGATGTGTGAATAATGTCCTAATCATTTGAAGGAAAAAGAAGAGTGAGCAGAGTGTGAAGAAGTGTTCATGTGCTTAACCAGACCTGTAATCAGGCATTAGCATATGCCATTTTCTCAGTTCAAATCTTCTAGATGTAATCCAAATCTATTGTAAGATAGTGAGTCTTCCTTTTGTAGTTGAGTAGTGAGTTCTAGGCAGTGTGCCTAAATGCATGTGCATTCCCCATTCACATTTATTTTATAATTTTAACAGGGTATAATCTTGTGGACTAAGCTCCAGAGTGGGTTTTCCCCTAATAGGGTTTCCATGTAAAAATCTTGGTGTTATGTGTGTTTCTGATGTGTTGTTGATTTATGATTTCCTGGTTATTGATCAGATTTGAGACTAAGGTTAATAAGTTTAATAAGTTTTGAATTTATGTGACAACTGATTCACCCCCCTCTCATTTTTCTACCCTTGTGTTGCCAACATATACAAGGATGGATTAATGGTACATAAGAGGATGGCTTGAGGGGTCCTAAGAGGATGGCTTAAGGGGAATTAATAGAGAGACTTAAGGGGATGCAAGAGGATGAATTAAGGGTATATATAGGAGGATATGACTTAAGGGGAATTTATAGAGACTTAATGGAATGCAAGTGGATGGATTAAGGGTAGATATATGAGGATATGGATTAAGGGGTCCTAAGAGGATGGCTTAAGGGGTGTTGAGAGAGTGAATTAAGGGGATGCAAGTGGATGGATTAAGGGTATATATATGTGGATATGGCTTAAGGGGTCCTAATAGGATGGCTTAAGAGGTGTTGAGAGAGTGACTTAAGGGATGCAAGAGGATGGATTAAGGGTAGATATATGAGGATATGGATTAAGGGGTCCTAAGAGGATGGTTTAAATGGAATTAATAGAGATGCTTAAGGGGATACACGAGGATGGATTAATGGTACATAAGAGGATGACTTACGGGGTCCTAAGAGAATGAATTAAGGGGATATGAAATTAATTATAAACTTTTTATAAAATGAAAATGAATTATTTAGTTTTATATTTATGATATGAATTAAATGTATCTATGACGATATGTAGTTACCTATTTGTAGATTCAAAGTCCATTATAATATATATGCATCTCCTCTCTTTTTTGTAAAGCATCTACTTTTGGGAGACCTGAAACAAAAAATGATATAAAACTTTAATTAGGAAATGATTAAAGACAAATATATATATATGTGTGTGTGTGTGTGTGATAAATTTTTAACTACATATCAACTATCAATTAAATATATATACAACTATATACTTACCAATATTATTTACTTTGTCGTACCATCCACATCCTCTCTTTTTTGTAATGCATCTATGATTGTCTCATGATCATCCATTGAAAGTGTCTATAAAAATTTATTAGCAGGCCTCCCTTGATATCTAACTAGTTTTATATTGGTTTCCAAAATCTAATGTGAATAATGTATAATCTTCTTGTGTCTTTCATAATCTTCAAATGCAGGCAATCCATTCTTTCTTATCAAATATTTTCAAAGCCAGGTGCCAACAACAACCACTGAATCAATTGGATACTCAAAGTTGTCATCATCCACTCTAGGATGCACCAGATTATGTTTTCTCTCAACACATCTAGCCAACCAATACTCTGTCTCCTCTTCATTCCCCTTAGGTGCAACAACAACATACACATGTCTTGCAAAAATAAATAAAAAATTCAATAAAGAGTGACTTATATTTAATTCACATATAAACATGCATACATATAAAATTCAACTCAATTTAGTGTACCTTCTTGTACAAGATCCAAAACATGATCATAATCATCTGATGCAAGCACTTATCTTCAATTTTCATTCCATGTTGAACATGTGTCAATGTAGGTGTTAAGGCTCTTTGTTGCCATTGTTTGACCCATTCCATATTTTCACACACCTCCCAATCACCTACAATACAAAATTGACAAAAGCATGCCAACTCCCTTGTCCATATTGTCCATGTGTTTGCATTCAACTCTTAAACGAATGCCATTTTGCAGATCCATTAATTGTTTCACAATCTTGTTGAGAAAAAATATCATTTTCTTCAACTAACCAAAAGAAGCATCAAATTATTAAGCTCTCACTTGTTCTTGTAGATAATTTGGTATTGCAAAACTATAATTGCATGTGCACCTTTGAATTTCGCAGCATCCTCAAATTTTAGTTGCTCTCTAGCAAGAGCTCTTTTCACACATGCACTTGCTCCATTGTGTTCTCCCTTACCATGTCCAGCTTAAAAAAAACTCCACATGTGTTGGATATTATTTTCCTTATGAACTCTACATAACCAATAAAACATTCTATCATTTTTGAATTGACCCATGCAATTATCTAACCATATGAGATGTTCTCTCATTTGAATTCCTCTCTCTTTTAAATTTTTATAAAATATATCAAAACAATATTGAACAAACTCAGATGAATGTAATTGATTATCACTTACATAAAAATGGTACTCTCTCAAAATTTTATATTATCTTCTCTACTATCATCTGCATGTCTATAAACAATATGAACAAATATAGCTACTTACACTGAATTATAATATTGTGATTGAATTTCTTCTTGAGGAGCAAGAGTATAATTTTCAGCAAAATCAACAACTAACAATATAGTTCCAATTGGGAATGTTTTTTTACATAAAAAAATTGATTATCAAGCTAATGAGCATATTGAGAGTGTTTAACATATTTAGGTATAATCTTATCTTTAAATTCTTTAATAAATGCATGCACACTAAAATTTTCCACAATTAGCTCACAATATTTTCCAAATTTTCCATCTTTTAAAGAATACTCAACATTTTTTTTTTTTTTTATATCCACTAATTGTTGTCCAAATTCATCTAAACTACTTTCATGCATACATTCTCCTAATAATGAAAGGTTACAACATATATCACATTCTCTATAAATACATGATTTTAAATAAAATAAGTTTCTATTAGAGGGTTCACAAAACAAACCCGCTATAAAATCTTCAATTGTTTCAGGTGGAATATTAATACCACAAATGTCTTGCATAATTTGGTTAGCATGCAAAGTGCATCGTATATATCAAAAAATATTATAATAATAATGAAATTGTACATGAGTCTTACATCAACAAGAGATTTGTTGCTTATTAAATCTAACATATTGAGTTTTACACTTTTCAAATGATATTTGACTTATGCTAATATTCAATGGTAAGATTGAATCATCTAATTTTTTTTATATAATTCATTTTGAGTCATATCTAATAGATGCTTTGGATGAGGTTCACAAATTTTGGAACCCACTCTTAATTTTAAGACATCTCTAATGTTAGGTGATACTCTTGTATTATCATGCCATTTTTTATTTATTAAAGATTTAATTTCATTAGTTAATTTCATGTCGGATCTTGGGAGTTTACCACAAAAACTCCATGTATTAATTGGATCATTTTCAATACTTTCTCTTCTTTTAGCAGCTCTTATCAAAGTTTCAAGATTTACTTTTATACATTCACTAATCTTACTTAACATTCTTTTATTTGAAGTTGCTTTATATTAACTATAGTAGTTGTTATTGCACGATGAGCTGCATTCTTGTCTTTAGATTGAATTTTCTTACCTATACAATCAATAACATTCGCAACACTAGATATGACTTGTTCTACTGAATCATCTTTTTTTTATGGTTTTACAAAAATGCCTAATTTTTTCATCACTTTTTTCATTTTCAACATTCTCATCAATTGAACATTGAGTTGACATTGAAATCCTAACTTCTTTCTATAATTTTTTTTTTATATATTCTATTTCCATAAGTTCTCATTTGTCTCCAAGATACTTTACCAGGAAGGTTATCTAGCACATCTTTTTCAATTGTTAAAAAAAAAAATCATATTCATCCATACAAGGGGTTTAATTTTCATTCACACAAGGGGTTTCATTTTCATTTTAAAACATAAAAGGGATTTCATTCTCATTTGCATTCTTATAAGATATTTTATCATTATTTTGTTTTTGGATTATTTCAACCCTAGAATTATTGATATCATCAATAGTGTATCCAACTTCATCTAAGTAACTAAGATCAATATTATCAAGACTTGGGTTTGAAGACATAGTTGGATAAATTGTTTGAATAGGTGCATTTTCCATATCATTGGCGGGGTGGATTTGAAGATATACCTAAAGTTGTTTGCATAGGTGCTATTTCCATATCATTCAAAGTTAAAGTTGAAGGCATAGTTGGGTTTGTCTCCATAATTGCATTTTCTTCCATATTCACCATCTCCTCATTTGCATCATCTACATTCATCTCATCATTCAAGGTTTCCTCTTCAAAAGTCATGGAACTAGATGCTTCCAATTTTTTCATTTAACGAATCCTTTCTCTTCTATCCCTTTGTCTTTGTGCCTCCATTTCTTTATTTGCTTGAATTTCTTCAAGTGTCATTAATTTTCTACATTTTTTTTTGCCTTTTTTTTGATCCCATGGTTAACAAACCCTCTTTGATAAGAAATAAAATGATTCTTAACCTATTTTCAAATTTCCTTCTCCTTCAAATATTCAAATAAAACTATGTAGTATGAAGATCCTTTCTTTTATAAACCTTGAAGTACAAAAACATCATGAATACATCTAAAAGTTTTCTTTTTCCAAATCTTCTTGTACTTGATTCCACTTCAGAAAATTCAACCTGCACTTGTCTCTTCCAACAATTTGAATAGAATATGCTCTGCACAAGACAAAATTGCAATAAAAAATGTAGAAAATGGCGCTTTCAGACCATACTGTAAAAAATGAATGTTGTAAAAAAAAACGTGCTTTATTAGTATTTTCTAAATTGGGAAAAAATGACTATATAAGAAATGCGTAGGTGTTCCCTTTATCTAACGGGTAAATAGATAACACATACGCGTTATTAAAAATTTGAATCTCCAACCCACATGCATCCCTGGTTTTAGGCTTAGGAAAGAATTGGCAATCATACCCTTATCCTTTGACCTGCAACTAAAAAACTTAGGTAGAGTGAAGAAGAATGCCCAAATTTGGTAATATGGTTGATTGAATTTTCTCTAAATCAATCTATAAAATTAAAACCCATTAGAGAACATGATGTATAGTTTCTAAATATATAATTTTTATTAACATTGGAGTATATTTGTTATTTTTTAATTAATTTCTAAGCAAACTAGTCCTTAAACTTGAAATATCAAGCTTTTTTTATTTTAAAATAATTTTTTTTGGTTAAGTTTCTTGTAAAAAAAATTGTATGGCATCAATCTTCAGAAAATTTTCTACACAATGAAAAAAAGATTAAAAAATGTTTAGTTTAGGTTCAATTATGCTGCCCATACATGTTGATTTTTAAAAACAACAATTAAGGCCAATAAATATTCAATAAAAAAAATATTACAAAAAAATTTCCTCATCAATCTTCATGTTGTTAGCTCTCATTCCCCAAAAGGAATTAGAAAAATACTTTTATTTGGGTCAAAAAGTGATGTTCGTACATGTGCATGGTACGGTAAAAAAAAACAACTTTTAAAAAGTGGTTTTTATACACCCATATCAAAATTTAATTTCTATCATCTAGGTATTTGAATAAATTACATATTTGGAAACTAGATTCAAAATGCTAAATTTCATATTATTGAATTTTTTTAAGATTCATTGTGTAAGTGCCTCAAATTTTCAATCCAAGCGTGACAAATTCTGAAAAACAACAAAAACACTTCCACTTTTTAAGCTTTTTGTGGACCCAACTTCTTGCATCAACCCCATAAGAAGTTTCATAAACATGATAAAGAAAAACATTCTTTTTGTGCATACCATCAAATGCTTAGCCATTCCACTAGTGAATGCAAGGCATTGGAGGGTAGAATACAACAAATTCATGATTCCAGGGTGTTTTCACTCTTCCATCTATTGATGCACCTGTATTTTCTTTTCATGACAAGCAATATTGATATTTACCTCTATCCCGTCCCTTCTAAGAATCTTGTCATGAGGTTCTTGCACCTCCCTTCTATTGTGTTTTCTTCCACTATGTGGCATTTGTAGTTTTTCTTGCTCACTGCCATTCATGGTCGTACACTACTATGTGCAACCATACTTTCTCCATGGTAACGACACAATAGTATCTAACATGGTATCCTCTCCTATATGCTTGGGGTTGAGATACCATGTTCTGGAGGTATATGTCCTTCTTGAGGACCCCCTCTAGTATCTGTCTTTTCTCTCCTTAGAATGACGTGCTCCTCTGCATAATACACATCATTCTAAGGGGGGCATCATATTAGATTAATTTTCAACAAGGAGTATTCTTTCAAAAGGATTCCTTGATGACATAATCACTTGTGGAAAATTTCATGTCTTTCAAAAGGAGCATTCTTTGAAAAGGGTTCCTTGGTGTCTTGATGTCTTATGAGAAGATTCCTTGATGAAAGAACCCCTTTGTGAAAATTTTATTCAAAAAAATTCTCTAGTGTCTTATAATGGTGTATCATATATTTGATATTTGACATTTTGTGTCTAAATGTCTTATATCTTGGTGTCTAGCTTGGGGGTAACCTGACTAGACCTGTCTTTTATATGATTGTTCTACAATGCAGTTTGCAGCAGCCACAAGCCTACATGCTTTCCATGTGGGCTTTAGCCATGCTATCCATACCTATTAGCATTGTCTTATATATGATCATATTGTGTTTTATTGTGTCTCATGAAAATTTTCATGGTGTCTATTATTTTTTTTCTTTTTTCGTAACTTGTTTGTCTGCAACAAATATGTTTGTGGTGAATTTGTAGTTAGTTACATAGGATAGAAGACCCATATCCTCTTTGTGTCATGGCATAGGCTTACAATTGTATATGATGGATCAAAGACCTGTGTCTTCTTCATCCTGAGTATATACTCTTTCTCTCTCTTTTTCTCTTTGACATTGGTTGCTTCCCCATCTTTTGGATGCATTCTTCTCCCAATTTAAGAATTCTTCTATGTATCATTTCTTAATTCAGGGATGATGCATAGTACTGAGACAACCTTCTACACCGAGGTATTTTTCACTTTTCCAACTCAAATATTGTTAATTTTTTTGCCATTGTAGTGCCCCTCCATTCTTACTATGGATGTGCAGGAAGTTTGACTTTGAAACTTGAAGATGAAGGTAAAATAATGACATTTAAAGGACATGAACTTCTATTAGTGCCTTGGTGAGTATGATGTATATTGTCATGTTATTATTATTATGCATAGATTTACTTGGATAGTTAAGTGATGCAGTAGTATATTTGTTAGGATAAGTGAAAGGGGAGGTATTGTACCATTGGGCGTATGAAAGACATATGAATATGAGATACGATTGCTAGAGTTTCTTTCCTAGTGCTTCAGCTATTATGCACATGTGTTTTAATTTGTATGTTGAGTGAATATGTACTAGACTACGTTTCCACCTGAATTAACAGGTCTGAACGTGCCTTTAATCCCAATGGTGGTTGAGGAGATAACATCTAGGCCCAAGTTATAACCTAACTCTAGCCATTGTCTCCAATTAGAGACAATTGATTTAGTGTGTGACCACCTTTTTTGGGTTGTCATGGGACAATGTCCGATCTCTTTTACCTTATGGTTGGAGTGTTGCATTTATGTGAATGTTTCTTGTGGGATATGTGATTGTTTGATTTTGTTGTTATCTTGGTTTTAGATCCCAACCTGTTGGTATTAAACCCTGTGGTTAGTTGGGTTGTTATGATTGTGATTAATATTATTTATGTTTTGATGTAAATGTTTCTTTCATGTGGAATATTTCACAGTTTATGTCTAGCTTTGGTTTATGGATTATTTGAATGAAGTTAAATATTGGGTCAATCATGTTAATTGTTATTAATGTGTTGAAGTGTGATATAATATTATTCATAAGTGATATATGTATTTATGTTAATGTCATAATATTTTTATGCACATCTTAATATATTATTATTTTTAAAAATTGATTATTTAATTTTTTATTTATTATCATCAAGTATTCTGTTTATTGATTATTCAGTATTTGGTTATTATTTATTGAATAATGTTTGTTTTACTTTTGTTTGAATATAATTTGTCTTATTAGCATTATTGATTTATTTTATTAAAATGGTCACTTAATTTATGTTTTATGAAGTCTTTATGTGGTTTTAATGGTTCAAAATGTTTCCTAGGTGATAGCCTTATGGGTTAGAGGTATTTTTATTTTATTAAATCTCATTTTTAAAGTCTTAAATCTACTTTAATTACTTCCTTTTGAAAAGTGACGAAAATGAAAGTTAAAAGAAAGAATGCATGGGCAAGTGAAAAAAAGAGCCAATGCATAGAAAGTGATTTGATTTATTTTAGGGGGAGGTTATTTTGGGGATGGAGTTCTTTTTTGTTTTGGGGGGGATTCTTCATTTCTTGGAAGTTTTTGCCATGCTTGCAAAGAGGAAGAAGCAATGAGAAAACTGTTGCAACTTGGGGGTTTTGAAAGTTAAAGTTTTCAAAGCTCGACATCAAATTTCTATCATTGCCAAACGATGGATCCAAGTTGGATTTTGAGATATTTTGTTTAATTTTATTTTTGTGGGTAGGAATAATTTGATTTATTTCTTTTCTCTTTAATTTTTGAAAATAAATATTGGATAGTTTTATTTTTGTGTGTGAATGAAACATTTATTTATTCTACAATAAAAATCAATACATATTTGTTGTTCTTGTTCTTTATCAGTAAAAGGGTCTAATTGCGTTGCTTATAAATCTATTTTTATGAACTGGGTTAGTGAGATTTTTTAAATGGTTTTTCATCTCGTTGTCATTTAAATTCTATCCAAAAATCTCAGAAACCTAGATTGTAGTTTGTAATATATGGTTGAAACACGGGACTGCTGTCAAATTGCTCCTCTATGACTGCAAATATCTTTATTTGTCCCTATAACCAACCAATGAAAGATTGAGATTTTAGATTTATAGGGGTTTGAAAGAGCTTAAATTAATTTTAATATTTTTTTAATATTTTATTTTGGATAAAATCTGGTTGTTGAGTTACTCATTTTGTTATTTGACTGTGATCGACTATTGCCGAAAAGAGGGTTTTATGAGATCTGTATGTTGTTTTACATTTTATGAAATTATTATTTATTTTTAGTCAATTTTTTTCACATTGCTGAGTAGTCGACGACTAAATCTGAAATAGGTATTTTATAGATTTTGATTTCGAGTTGATATGACTATTTTATGGCTGTTTAATTATTGACAGATTTGACTGTTGTTAAGTGAGAATTAGTTCAGTTTTAAAAGTTGTATTAGAGGGTATACCTATATTCTTTGATCTGTATTGTGTTGTACCATTTTTATTTAAGTGTGTTTACTATTTGCATGTTATAAATCCCTTCATATTTGTGAGATCTTATGTTGAAACTTCTGCATGTGTAAAAATCACTTGTACCAAGGTTGTGCATTGTTAGTCTTGGCTATGAACTGCTAAGTTAAAGTTGGTTATCATATTATAATATTGTGAAAATAATGTAATATGCATCATTGTGGTGTTGTGGTATAATGTTAATTTTTTGGATTTTCTATCTATTGTGTTATGTGATTGCGTCTTTAGAAGTACCTAGAAGTCATTGTGGAAGTCCTCATAATTTTTGGTTAATTCTTGTTTTGGTAGTCTCCTTTGGATGTTTAGTGTAAGCCTCTTGTTGTTTCTTTGTTTGCTTGGGTGTGGGGCCTAGGGTTGTCTCCTAACACGGAGAGAGTGGGCCTCAAGGTTCCACGTGGTAGGATGGTATTTCTGAACCATCCATTGAGGTTTAGGTGGTGCAAATTCATGCGCAACATGGAGAGTATTTTCTTTTGCTTCATTTTATAGCTGAATTTATGTGCAGGTGATAATTCCATGAAAATTATGTTTAATATGTATTATATATATTCCTCTTAGATGATTATATCTTGTACATTGTAGCATTCTTGTAATGAAAATGTAAATAGATTGAAGTAGTCTTGAAGATATATATTTATTGTTTTTTTTATATAATAGAAATACTAGCATAAAATGTTGTATTTATGATACATATATACTTAATTTAGTAGTAGATGTGATATATTTTTATGTACCTTTTTTATGGTGTTGATTAGACATAGGTTCATATGAACATAGCGTTAAATGAGGTTTAAATATAATTAAGTTATGTTACCATATGTAATTTGTTGTATGAAATATAATTTATATTCAAAATATTAACTATATGTGCTTTAGTGTATCAAATGTATTTCTATAGGCTTAGTTAGTGTAGGTGTATCATATTAGCGACATTAGGGGACCATGGTGGATAGGTGTGTAAATGGGTTATGATTAATGTCACTTTTAGGTCATAATGTGATTATGATATGATGTCATCCATATTAATTTATTGAGTTGCATTAGTTAGTGTCATCTTAGTTCAAAAAAATTTTATTGATATGATGTTGGATGTCTTTTGTGTTTTTCTACTGGGTCCCTTAGCGGGGCGTTACAGTCATGTTCCTTTGTGTATATATTATCCATGTATATGTTCTAACCCTGCGATGTAATGGAATTTTATGTTCCAACCTTGTTGTCTTGTGTATATTTTTCTTATCTAATGTGTTTGTTTTTTAGGTATTCACTTTGGGGGCATACTTACTTGGTTTGAAGGGCTATCTACTTCCTCTACAATATCATTTTGGCATCATGTTGTTATTTATGTTTAGTAGGTTTCCTTTAACATGCATATGCATATAGATTCATATGCTTGCGAAAGTGGGGGAAAAATGTAGTGTCCTAAAATTGCACCACCTTGCAGTTTCACCTATAGTTTTGTATCTACTTTAGTGTCCACTCCCTGATTATTTTTGTAGGCTCATTTTAGCCCTTGCATCAACCTTTTTCCCCTCAAGATGCTTATGACGCCTTTTCAACAACCACCTTTGTGTGTTGACTTTGCATCAAACCTTGTGTCTTCCTCATTCCCACTATTTTGTAGCATGATTTTTCTAGACACTATCATGTTGTGGAGATGTTTGCACACCTCGCTAGCATCCCATGACATTTCAAAATTCAAATAGTTATTTTTGAGTGCCTTTCCACTTGTCACCTACCTTTGTCAGTGGTAATGGATCGAGGCACCTTGTAACAGCTCAAGAACCCTCTTTTCCCTCCTATTCTCTCTTTTAAATCCATCCTTTCAATTCATTTGGATCTCTTGTTCTCTCTCCTCTCTTGGACATTCTCTTATCTCTCTCTCTTGTTCTCTTTCTTGCACAACTCTCTTTATTGCTACAACACTCTAAAGTTGTCATATCTTCTACAACTCTCTTTGATCTCACAACTCTCTCTCTCTCTCTCTCTATCTTTGGCTTCCTCAATTATTGTAGGTGATATCTATCTTTTTTCTTGTGTCTTTGAGCATCTTGAGATTTATCACATCCCTTGTCTATGCATTTGTTTATCTTGTCTATTATTTTCTCTATCTATCTATTTGGCTATCCGTGGAGATGGAAACACAAAAATAAGGGTTTGACTAAGGCAAGCCCCTAAACAATCCCATCATTTTTCCTTGGTCTTATTGTGCAGGTATCAAAGATATTCATTTGCTAGAGGCTTCATTACTTGGTCTATTGTGAGCATTTTCTATTTCTTATTCTCTTGCTTTACCATTTATATTTCACTTAGTTTACTTTATTTTACTATTTGTTATAGTATGTTATTTTTCCACATTCTGAGAGTTCTTAGTAGTTAGAACAAAAGTAGTTGCTTAAGTTATTTTTATGTGATATTCTTGGTTTTCAGTCCGTATGAGATGCCAGTGTGCCTCTAGGACATAGTGCACTATGCTATCATGATGTGTTCCTTTGGCCGAGAGCTCATTAGTCTGTCTGAAAAGTCTCTGTGACCTACTCTTTTTTATTTTAGAACTCTTGACTTTTTATCCCACCATTGAGCTCTATTCCTTGAGGTAGTCTTGAGGTAGTTGAGGACCATTTTCTCCTTGAAGACTCTTGCTTGTCTTGAGACTTGAGGGTAGCAAATTTCCTCCTCTACAGGAAGCAAGGTAAGAGTGAAACAAGACTTTAGAACTAGACGTCACACAAAATATGAGAACTATAAATAGTGAATGAATATAAAATTAAATTAGTGTAAGGCATAATTAATGAAAAAAGGGTAGTGATAATTACTCTTCAAGGAAAGCCAAAAATGTTATTAAAAATAAAAAATGAAAACTAATGAATTGGTTGAAAATAAAAAAACTTTCTCTTTCTAGAAAGGAAGGGTATTTAAAAGAAAAAACCCAAACAAAAAGAAAAGGAGGAAAATGAAAAATCTCCAAACTAAAACTACTTTTCCCTAAGCATAAACTACTTTTAAGAGGAAAGGGAAGAACTAAATGGCCAAAAACTAGGTATATGTTCAGAATGGTAGGAAGTTACTAAAATAAATTAGGACTAACCAATGATATATGAATCTGACAATGCCACCCTTCACTTATGGACCAGGACTACAAGGAGGTTTGGTTAGACCACAAAGCCTCTTATTTATTTCTATATGAATGTAGTAGCTAAGATAACCATGAATGTAGTGGATAGGTATAGTATGCAAAAAAAATGCAGGGGTTGTATATACTACTGTAAGGCTTCACATAGATATCTTTAGTAGTTTAACAATTATTGCTAGATTTTGCAGATGATAGAAGAAAAAAAATCTAGGGATGGGAATAATCATGGGAATAGAATAGTAAATGATATATTGATCTTATTCCAGCCAAGATAAAAAATGGGAATGAACATCCTCACTCATAGGTTCACCCTAGATTTAGATATAATATAATGACAAGATTATAACCAAGAATGGGGAAGATCAATTAAGATGATTCACCTAGGGAAATTATAATAATATAAGGAATGCATTTTTATGCTATCGATTTTCTCTGATTTTATTTTTTATTTTTACTTTTATTTGGCTTTGATTTTGATCTTTTTTTTTTAATTTCTATTTTTCTTTTGAAATTTTTCTTTTTCTCATTCATTTTTTTCCTTTTTTCATCCCCTTACCTTTATCCCCAAGTAACCAAGAAGATATAAGGGCTCATCATTGAAGGATAGAGAATATGAGAGAATAATTATTTGACTTGAATAGTTAATGATGCTCCTTTTATTAATGTAGTTCATGGTGGGATAGAATCCTCAAGATCAAACTTGCAATGAGAAATAACTAGGAAGGTTTATCTAGGATCCTCTAAGATAAATTAGAAATATTGAAGGCCAGTGGGGAAATGAAAAATATTAGGTATGGACCATTGGATGTATTATATAAGAATAAGGTAAAAATATGGATGATGAATAGTAATAGCAATATGTGAAACTAAGGAGATAACTTGTCTACGAAGGATACAACTAGATTCTCATGGCTATTGAAAGACAAAAATATGTTGTGGATAGAATGAGATACTATGACAGTGTTAGCAAAAGAGGGAGCACAAATGAAATATTTGGGAATATCTCTTTCAAGTTGTATTTAGACCCTAGTGTTAAGGGGTGAGAAGAAGGTTAGAACTTGTGAGGTAGATTACATATAAGTGTGGTGGAATATAGAATAAATAAATTAAATTATACACATGTAAATACATTCATCACATGCAAATTTCATATAGTATAAATAATCAAATATCTGTTGTGCCACTTTGCAGTATACAATTATTAGTATCTTAGGATATTTCTCTCTTATATAAAATTATCTCATTACATATCATTCCTGGAATATATCTCTCTTATTCTCTCTTATATTTCCTTCTATATTCTCATATCTATCTATGTATCTATCTATCTATCCATACCTCATATATTTTCATGTATATCCATGTCCTATCTATATATATGGCAGGAATGAGAGAACAATATGGAGGTTGCATATGGTCAATAGAGAGAACAATAGCCTCACAAATTAGCACACACATGAAATTTTTTAAACAATAAAAATCCTTTAGAGAAGTATATAGAGTATTTTTTTTAATAAATTTCAAATGGAAATGTAAAAAGGAGTTATATTTACTCAAACATAGTGTGGAAATATCAAAAAGAGATTGCATTAATGGAAAAAATCCAAATAATTTGAGGAGGTAGTAGAACCACACACACATTCATGGTGAGATAAAAAAATATTTATGTGGAGGTATTAGAACCACCAATTCTTGATGCAATCCACAAACCTAGGATACTTCAGCCACATGGCTTCAAAACGAAAAGGAAAGTGTTTCTTACCCCCAATCCTATCAGCCACAAATGAGATAGGGAAATGGTCTGACCACATCTCGTAATCGTCGAGAGAGAGCAAGAAAAATCCACATACCACAAGGCTGATATTAGAGCTCTATCCAACCTGACTTGGATATTTTCAACACCAACACACCTGTTGGACTAGGTAAACTTGGCCCCCATCATCTTCACATCAATAAGAGCATTATCATCTATGAGCATTCTCAAATCTAGACAGTTGTTAGGATTAGCTTGAGAGCCACCCACTTTCTCATTATCACAAAGGGGAGTGTTGAAGTCTCCCATTACCAACCAGGGGAAGTCTATAAAATTAGCCCAAAGACAACCAAGATGATCCCAAAGTTTCTTCCTATTTCTCTTTATATTGGGAGCATAAACATTGGAAATAACCCAAGAGTAAGAATTTCAAAGCATAACAAACCTCATCTCCACATGATTAAATCCATCTACAACTGGGACACCTGTAATCAACCTTGAATTCCAAATGGTAGCAAGACTGCTTGAGGCTCCCTTATAGCTAACCCCATGAAAGCCACAATATTTAAAGAAGAAATTATTTAGTGAGGCAATCTACTACTACCATGATGAAATTATTACCTTTAGATTTTCAAAGCCCTGTCATGAAGTCCATGTATACCTCTTCCCAACATTGGCTAGGAGCAACTAAGGACTGCAAGAGACCCAGTGTCTTATTTGTCTCCCCTTTATTTATTTGACATACAAAACATTCAATTATAAAAAATTTAACACCATCTTTTAGCCCTTCTCAAAAAAATATTGCTTGACTCAATGATATGTCTTCAAAAATCCTAAATGACCACCAATTGGAGACTCATGAAGTTTTATAAGAATCTTGTGCTTAAGAGTGGAATTCTTATAGAAATTGTAGGCACTTAAAATGTCCTGAATGATATCATGCACTCGAATCTGATACATTAACACCGTTTCATCCTAAAACCCATCCTCTTTTCGCTTAATTGATTAAATTAGCCTAGCTATTTAATTACTTGCATCATTTTTATCTATTAACCTAATTAATCTAATTAGGTTAATTCCTACCCCTTTCATGCTAACATTTCATCTTGTTTAATTGGATAAATCAAAATATTTAATTTAACACCTTAAATCCTCTCATTTAAATTAAATAATCTTAATTATTTAATTAAATGTCATTTGATCCCTTTTTCATTAAATAAGTTAATTATTTAATAAATATCCTAAATTTCCCTAATTTGCATAATTAAAACTTAGTCTTAATTATCAAATTACTAATTAATTCTAATTCTCCCACTTGCAAGGGAATATTCCTCCTTTTCACATTCCTCCAAAAAGGGAATATTCTCATGGAATATTCCTTCCCCTTTGCACATTAAAATTTAGTTTTAATTTACTAAATGCTAATTTTCATCCAAAAGGGAATATTCTCATGGAATATTATTCCCCTCTTCACTCATTTGATAAAAGAATATTCTTCCTTGTAAAAAACTTTCCACAAACTTCTTGAGCAAGTTTTGAAAGTGTGCTTCTTTGCATGATTGTGAGCCCTTGATTAAATATCAACTTGTATTCTCAACCCTTGATGGGAATCCATGATCCATGCTTCCATTTTCCTTCCATCCTAACCATTGATTGATTCTTTCAATCTTGACCATCAGTTTCATTTTATGTGTTCTATAAATAGACCTTGCATCTATTGAATAGGGATCCATCTTTTAATAGTAAAATTATGTTGTTAAAATCACTCTCATCTTGAATCCACGTTTTATGTTTTAAAAGAATTTTAGATTAATTTACATGCATTATTAGCTTAGAGCATCCATTAATGACTTCCATGGTAACTTAGTTACATCCATTTAGTATATTTTGAAATTAAGTTTTTAATCTTTCGAATCTTGCATAAATTTAGAATAGCTTTGCATACATTTACATTGATCATCATAGCATATATCGTATTAAATTAGCTTTCATCATGTTTTACACCACGTCTCTTATCGGTTTCATCATTTTTCTTCAATAAAACTAATTGAAACAAGCTCATTATCAAAGAGATTTGGAAGGGTTGCTATTCCACATCATTGCGACACCACTCCCCTAATAGGATAAGTTTCAATGTCTTAGAGTAGATGTTTATCAAGCTTTTATGTTTTAGAATGTTAGTTTTAATGGCTTATTCATTTTTGTTTACATTGAATGATCTTATTGGGATTTTTGCTTAGTGGCTTAAGTATGCTTCAAATCCTTATGGATCAAGTGTAGTTAACCTATACTACATCATCAATCACATTTTGGCACTAGAAGGAGAGCATGAACTAATCTATCTGGAAAATTTCTCTTTAGATTTCTGTTTTCCTTGTGTTTGCAAGTTCATCGACACGCTTTGAGAAAAATCAGCGATGCACATTAGACGTTTCACTATACAATGACACACTTAATCCTAAAAATGACACATGATTAATTTGGCAATTCTATATTAAATTTTGTCA
Source organism: Sequoia sempervirens (assembly GCA_007258455.2). Lineage (NCBI taxonomy): Eukaryota > Viridiplantae > Streptophyta > Pinopsida > Cupressales > Cupressaceae > Sequoia > Sequoia sempervirens. Next base: position 361,750,455 of record VDFB02271358.1, on the reverse strand, counting down.
TCACTTAATTAAAATAGTGACACTAGACTCATTTTTGATTGCAACATGAATTTTAATTTAGCAATGCGTTTGATCTAGTGATGCTATTAATGTCACTGTTTACTGCAAAGTGACATCCAAATTTTCAATATAGTGACACACTTGTGATATAGCAACACATTTGATGGAAATTCAGCAACACAATTGATTTCAACATTGCTATTTACTGGTAAACAAAATAGCACTTAAATTTTGACATGTGTTTTAATTTTTTGATTTCATCTGATTGCTAACATGCCATTGAATTCTCATTTTTGTTTTTGAGGCTAACTGGTTTTGTAGGTTTGGGCAATAAAATTTGAAGTGAAGGAGCATATTATCATTTGATTATAATTGTAACAAGTCTTTTTACACTTATGGGGAAATTATGACCCATTTTATGATGCTTTATTTCACGTTTTAGGAGCAACTAGATTTCCTTTCGGGTTTAAAATGAACACTCAAATTGGTTAAAACTAAATCCTCACATCATAATTTTGCAATGGTTTAAAATTTAGCAAAACAATCTAAACACTTCATTTGGTGTTTAAAATGAACTCATTATGCTTGTCAAAGTTAAAATGAACATGTGTCTAATTTGCTTGTGTATGCTTGTTGTGCATATCCTCTCTCCTTGTGCTTTGTATGATCTTGGGTGAAGAGAAACACACAAGTATACTTTTCTTCTTGGAAGCGACTATCCTCTCCCCTTGCGCCTTTTGGAAAATCTTGGGTGACGAAAAGCATTTTACACTTCACCAACTATGTTACCTTTAGAGGGCCTACCTCCCAACTTGTGAGAGGGAATGACCCAAGAGGTGCTTTCATTTTGGTCCACTATATAAATAATTGGTTGTGAATAAAGTTATTAACCAGTTAGTGTTGATGTCCTATATCGATGAATGTCTCCCTTAGTATCCATGTGATACGTTAAAAACCTTAAATGTTCCCAAAGGATAGGAGGCCTCTTAATTGAGTGAATTTTCGCATGTATAGCACCAGTTTATCCCAAATATGGTCATTAAAATCCTTGTTTATAGTGGCTAACCAAGTCCAATTTGAAAATGTATTTTGAGGTAGTACGTTGGAATACCACCGTTCCAAGAAGTTACTTACCATGTTCGGTTTTTGGTTGAGGCATTAAAGCAAATGAAGAAGGGACTCCTTTACTTGGCGTGTCAAGACATTAAATTTCCTTGACATAGCCTATTTGTCCATTCCATCTTCGTGGATTAATCATCTCTTAGGGGATGGTGGTAAGCTTACAAAGAAATATGTACCTGCTTGAACTAGGATTGTAAATTCTTGTGAGTTAGTTTGATACTTGCTTGGTTCCAAAAAATTGCAAACAAATGTCAACGATATTTCTCAAAATTTCAAACCCTTTGGTATAAATATGGATAGCCTTTGAAAAAACCTTGATATTGATGCTTTTCCTAAGGATTTATATCCTTAGAGACTTCTAAATATTTTTTCTTACATCTCAATCCATACTTCCCTAAGTTAACCTAGGAAACTATAGCTTTAACTTCATGACTTTCACATAATGTACCTTGTGAAATAAATGATGTCTTTGAAATAGACATTTAGTTTGAAACTTAAGCAAGACAAGTGTTTGTGGTAAAAAGAAACTCTTTTAAGCAAGAAAAATTTATAAATTGAACCCCACATGACTATTTGGCATCTGATTGCTCCTGTTGAACAACCAAACCTCACACCCGCTATCATACAACCAAACTTTGAATTGATTGAAGGAGAACAAATAGATATAATTAGTAGTTTGAGTAGCTTCACTTTTGAAACAAAGGAAACACCAAGCCAATGGAGAAACATAAAAAACATCGTATATGAATAAGGGGAAAACACTGATATTCTCGCCAGAAGGCTCATATTACCACTTCCTGTGTGGAAATAAATATCCTCTTTTTTATGATCTTGTGCTTCTCTAAGTGATCTCTAAAAAAATAAAAAATCCCCAAGAGAAGGTCCACATTCTGCTATTTCAAAATTAGACATCATAGTGCAAAGTATATCTAGAGACGTATCTTAAGGAATCACCACAATCGAGACAAATGAATAAGGAGACATTTTCTACGCTCTTTCATAGATGAACCATATCTACACATTTCACAAACACTTCTCATTTAAATCATTGAGTTCTTAGGGTTTGATCACTTTAGAGGTATAGCATGTTTCTCACTAGTTTGGTATTGCAAAACAAAGGTTCACTCTAGGTCAACATTGGGTCAAACATTTCATCCATCCTTCATCATATTCCATCTGTCACTTCACCAAACTTTGTGAACTTTTGGACACACCAACACTTTGGACTTAGACATTTATCAACCCCAACCCTAACTTAGCTATTATTTATGTGAAATGAACCCCTTTCCATGCATTTAGTTAAGTTAGTTATCTTTTTTGGACTAGTTTATCTTGAAGGTTACAAGTCTACCTTAAAGATTCACAAGTTCATTAATATCCTTTATCCAAACATCAAGCATCAAACCTATAGTCAAAAGTGTTATCCCAAAAAATTTGCAAAGATTACCCCCCATATCATTCATCTTTTCATCTCCCACTTACATCATTGCTCCAAAATGACTTAGAATGTCCCTCTTACCTAAATTTGAGTCAACTAGAGAGTTTAAACATTACAAATCTCAACACAACTCTCCCATAGGTGACCCATAATTTATGGTAACAACAAGATCACAACACAAGAGAATCATTGAGAAAACCAAAGTATCATCCACCATCAGTGATACCAACCCTCAATAATTTTATCCATGAGGTCATTCTACCCCCTCACGTCAACCAAAAAATAAGAAGGACCATATGAGATAGAAGACGTTACGTTCAACAAGCCATTTGTGCTTACCAAAGAAGAAATCCTTGAGTATAAGAAAGAATGTCAAGCCATAGAGAAAAAAGCCTTCAATATCCCCATCATTTTTAGCACAAGGCTTGACACAAAGCTTGAATTCATCCACACTTCCATCAACTCCATCATTAGGACCAATTCAAACATAAACCCCTAGCCTTGCAATGTCTTTCTAAGGACTTTGGTCATACTCTACCTTTGGAAAGCAATACACTTGTGGGTACCCTCAATACCAATCCACCCCAAAGCACCACTTGGACACCTACCTTTGGTGCTCCTACTATTCTTGAATATCCCCTACATCAACATAAACCACTTACACTTCATGAATCCATGACAACCTCAACATATTGAGGGAACCCATCTTCATCCATCCCCACAAGTAGCACAAGTGTGCCCAATGTCACACAAGGCAATATAGGCCAAGCATCTCAAATGGACCTACAAGGGTATGTCAACACCCTAACGTAAAATCAACCCTTAATGTGAATAGGGATATCTTTATCCAACAACCCAGTTCATTCATCTGTACCCTTGGTTTCACAAAATACATCTATCCCATCCATCATCGACCCAAATCAAAACAACACCTTGGTTACAAATCCCATCAATTGAGGTAATACCTTGATCCCACCTCAAATACAACAAGGGAACCCCCTACCCATTAGTCAAGGGAACCCTTTCAATCAATTACAAGGTTTGAATGTGACATTACTATCAGAATACCAAATGGCACCAACATCATTTTTCTCATTGTCCCCTCACATCATGCAAAATCAAACAAGACCTCAATATTATATTCCTCCATCTCAATCCACTATCCTAAAAGGAATGTTAAACCAAGGGAACCCCCAAACTTTCATAAACAACCCGCAACCCACTCAAACCATAAGCACCCAAAAATCATTGCAAATGTCACAAAAATCAACAGATCCAACATTACAAGCACATGCCTTAGCTTTAAAGCAAGCACAATAGGATTATTAGCAAGCCATCCAACAACAACAAGCCCAACAAGCATCCCTAGTAGCACAACAACAACAACAACAATAGCAAGAAACCCTAGTAGCACAACAACAACAACAATAATAATAAGCAACCTTAACAACACAACAACAACAAGCCCATCAAGTATCCTTATCAGCCCAACAACAACAACAAAAGGAACAACAACAAGCCCTAGCGGCACAAAATAAACAACAATAAACAAACTTAGTAGCACAAAAATAAGCCCTAGTGGCTCACCAACAACAACAAGCCCAACAACAAGCTCAACAGTATGCCCAACAATAACAATTGCTCGCACAACAACAACAACAACAACAACAAAAACAAGGTTTGTACTATAACCCTCAACAAAACATCACCAATACGAACATGTTAGGAACATATACGCCCCCACCACCATCACCTTCACAACATCCTACACCACCATACTCACCATACAACACCCCATCATATAAAAATCCCATGTACAATCCATCTGCCATACCACCATACACATCATATGTTCCTCCACCAAACCCACAAGATGATGTAGCATTGCAACTTAAGGCGTTAACACAAGAAATGTAGGATATCTAGATAGACAAAATGAAGAAGCCCCATACACAACAAAACTTATGTTTATATCCATTCAATCAAAACATCACAATGGTACCTTTCCCTCCTAATTTTGAGGTCCCAAAATTTGATAAATACAAAGGGAGAGGGAATCTCGTGGACCATTTCAAAGAGTTTAACATCATGTGTATGGAGATCACCTATAATGAATCCTATTTGATGTGCCTCTTTCCACGAAGCTTGATAGGCCCAACCATCGATTGGTTTTCTCAATTGCCTCTAGGTATCAAATCTTCCAAGAAATCACCGATAAATTCATAGACCACTTCTCCTTTAATCTTGACATGGACACGAGCTTAGAAGATTTGTATACTCTGAAACAAAACAAAGGAGAATCTTTTGCTAGTTTCGTGTAACAATGGAGGCAAAGAGCTAGCAAGAGCAAGTTCCCATTCCTAATGAACAACAAGTGGGAATTATTATCTAGCAAATGTGGATCCAAATATATCCTTCCACTTGAAGATGTAGTGCATTACCACTTATGATGAGATTTTCCCTAGATCCCTTAACATCGAGAGAGCTCTAATCCCACAGGAAAATACACAAGCCTAAAAGACAACCACCTATCAACTAGTTCCAACGACAAGCCTCAAGTCTGGGCTAAAAATAAGAACATAACAAATGGTGTGGTAGATGCTAAAGTGGTCCTAAGTGCTCCGAGTCCAAACACTAATCAAGCGGCTAACGCTCAACCAATTGTACAACAAACCACATCACCTCAAAACAACCAAATCAATAACACTGAAACACAACAAAGATGAACTCCTAATAAGAATAACTATCCAAAATGTAAATACACATAGTTGTCATAACCTATTGAAACTATCATGAAGAAATTGGTAGAGTCAAACTTGATAATGCTTCCCAATTTTGAAAACTACTAGGAACCACAAGATAAGCCGCCTTGGTACAATGAAAAAGATCTTTGTGACTTTCACAAAATCAAAGGACACAAAACATCAAACTATATGAGGCTCAAATATGTTATACAAGATCTTATTGAGAATGGAGACATATTTGTTGAAGTACTAGCTTATAACCAAGATCTTAAGATATACAAGAACCCCATGCTAGATCATAGCAAAGGGAATGACAATGGAAAAGGGAAGACCTACAATAATGTGCAACATGTCTATTACAATGTAGGTTCCTCCTGTGATAGTGTCATCATTGTTGTCACCATCAAAGGGCATAGCGTGGAGTGTGGAGTCACCACATGATGGGGCAAGGTCACCATCCAAGGAGATCCATCTCAACCTAGGGCACAACCTACTTTTCCAATATCGAACCCCAACAAATAAAGTCTCCTAGATCAACTTAAGAAGAACCCCACCTATATTTCTATCTTGTAACTATTGAGGCTATCCCCCGCACATAGGGAAATCTTAGAGAAAGGTTTATCTTCATCATCTATCCCTAAGGATATGGATACAAAACAATTTCAGACTATGCTATGGCATATCACTATCTCTCATCTTCTCAGCTTCTTGAAACAAGACCTACCATCACCACCATCTCATAACTGTGCTTTATACCTTAAGGTCATTGTTCATAAGAAAAAGGTTATAAGAGTCTTAGTAGATGGAGGTGTGGGTTTGAACATTTGCACCCTTCAATTGATCAAGAAATTGGGCTATTTAGAAGATGCTATGGAGAAAGCAAAGAGTACAACCATTAGAGCATATGATGATCAAGAGAGTGTATCACAAGACATCATCACACTACCCATCCAAGTGGTACCTTTCATTGTAGAGACTACATGCCAAGTGTTAGACCTTGATCTCCCCTATAACATCTTGCTTGGTCGACCATGGATCCATGCCATAAAAGTTGTCACTTTGACCTCTCATCAATGTGTAAAGTTTCCTTTTGAGGACAAAGAAGTTACCATCCATGGAGATCTTGAGCCCTTTTATTACTGCAAGAACCTTGAGGCCAAGTTTTACAAAATACTCCAAATCCCTAAAAATAATGAAGGGCCTACACCATCCTCCTCATTTGTTGACCCATCATCCCTTGCATCTACCTTAGAAACAAAAACACCCATTGTGTAAAACATTCCCGACATCAAAGCAGTGATCCAAAATGATCGTTGCGGAAACTATAAACTAACAAAGGATACTTTTGTGTTGGGGGAGCTACCTCTTTCTCCCAAATCTCATGGGAAACCCACACATATCAATAAAGTGTCCAAAACAATAAAGATGGCAGCTACTACTTCACCAAGTGGGGGGATTTGAACAAAGAAGATGTCAATGAGGAGGATGTCTATAAACTACTCTATTAGGATGATCGTATCGTCCTTATTCTTCCCATGGAAGATGACAATAAAGGCTTGTAGCTAATGAAGGGATGGGGATATAACAAGAATGAGAAACTTGGATAAAATGACAATAGTTTGATAGATCCCATCATTCCTAAGAAAAGTCTAAAGAATCTTGGCCTAGGATGTACTATTGGCAAGGCTACCCTTATTGGTGAATGTACTTTTGCTAAATGGGTTGAGGCCTCCTCTTGGTTACCAACATCATGTGATACTACCCTAGATGACTTCCCTCTCAATGTTTCTGAAATATTTGAGAATAAATATCTCTTCATGATATCCACAACATCTTTCACTCCGAATGACCAAATCACTGAAATAAACCTAGTATATCCCAACTCGTTGACTCAGACGAATGAGGACCAACGATTCTAGATTTATTTGAAAATGATGAAGCAATCTTAGAATACATGGGACTTTGTGAGAAATTACCATGGGAAGATCATAAATATAGATTTGACATAGAGCTAGACATAGGGGTGTAATACGAGGAGATGATTGAATCCTTCAATCACAAAATGGACAACATGCAACTAACATGCAGATATTTGAGTGAAAACCTCACTGTGGCACTCTTTGATCCTAAAATAGTAAAAAAGAAAGGAAACATCCAAAGGTGAAAATATCTTTGAGGTACCCAAGGATGAGGGATTCAATCTTCCCCTTAGTGCAATGCATCCAAAAAATTCAGCATTGGTGCTAGTAGAGAAGGCTACCTCAATAAATGTGAGAATAAAAGAAGCACCCAAGATAAATTTTTATGTTGAATCCATATTGGATGAAGAATAGAAAAACCTAGCACCAATCCTGAAAGAGTGAAGAGCTAACTTTGCATTGTCATACATAGATATACTAGGGCTCAATCCAAAAGTGGTTGTGCATCACTTAACGGTCTATCCTAAAGCCAAACCAGTGAAGAAAAAATTGAGAAAGATGCACCCTCAAATAACAATCTTAGTGAAACTTGAGTTACAATCATTTACCCAAGATGGATCAGGGGCGGGTATTCTTTTTATCACCCCTTAAGGTGATTGTATTCCAAAGTCATATCGGCTATCATTTCCATGTACTAACAATATTGTAGAGTATGAAGCCCTAATAATCGGTCAAAGGATAGTAGTTCAATGCTAGATACAAGAGATAAAAGTCTATGGGGATTCACAGTTGGTTATCAACCAATTCAATGACGACTACCGAACTAAGGATGATAAGCTTACTCCTTACAAGACGGTACAAATTCTTAAGGAATTTTTCATAGACATAACTTTTGAGCAGATTCGTTGCATGAAAAACTGAGCAAAAGATGCTATGGAAACAATTAGATCCTTGTTAGAAATTCCATACAATGTCCTTCAATGTGAATTCCTGGTAGAACAACTTCTCGTGCCAGCTTTCAAAATCCTAAAATCTAAATTTTTGCATGTAATCGTTGGTCTTGGTTCCTCGTGGTATCATGATATATTCATTTACCTTAGCAGAGGAACCTTCCCATCCGATATCACCTCCAACCTTAAGAAGACCTTTGTTAAAAATGCATCCCAATTTGTGATCATAGTTAATACCTTATATCGTTGAAGTATCGAAGGGACATTACTACGATGTCTCAACCAAGAGGAATCCTTGACCACCTTAAGAGAAGTATACGATGGCATATGGGGTTCCCATTCTAGTGGTCTGAATTTAGCTAAGAAACTGTTGAGGATGGGTTATTATTGGCCAATCATGGAAAGAGAAGCCCATGATCAATATGTGCAGAAGTGTGTCTAGTGTCAACAACATGGAGATCTTATTCATGCTCTAGCTCAAGAGTTACAACTAATGGTCACACCTTGGCCTTTCTTATAGTGGAGGATTGAACTCATAGGAAAATTACTCCCACCTCATCTAATGGCCACAAGTTCATCATAACAACCACTGAGTACCTTACTAAGTGGGTAGAAGCTGTTCCTATGACCTACATAACGAGAAATAAAATCACCAAATTTATTGTAAATTTTACTTTATCTGTTGTTATGGTATTCCACAAGCCCTTATTTTTAATAACGAAACACCCTTCAAGAATTGGTATGTGAAAGAGCTATGTCAAAGATTCAACATCCAACATCGGCTCTCTACCCCATATTACCCCCAAGGAAATGGTCAAGCTAAGGCTACAAACAAGACCATTGTAAAAATCCTAAAAAAACTGGTTAATGGAGCTAGCCATGACTAGCATCTGTAGTTAAATCTCATCCTATGGGCCTATCAAACCAATATCTACATGCCTACAAGTATAAACCCTTTCTCCTTGGTCTACATATCAGAAGCCATCCTGCTTATTGAGGTTGAGCTTCCTTCACTGCGAGTGTCATTGCATAATCTGATCACTGATGAAGAATATATAGTATCTTGGCTAAATGAGCTAGAATTCTTGGATGAGCATTGTCTTGGATGAGCATACATTTAGAGTAGCTTTGCATACATTTACATTGATCATCATAGCATATATCATGTTAAATTAGCTTTCATCATGTTTTACACCACATCTCTCATTGACTTCATCAATTTTCTTCAATAAAATTGATTGAAACAAGCTCATTTTCCAAGGGATTGGGAAAGCGTCTCCATTCCACATTAATGTGACACCACTCCCCTAATAGGATAAGTTTCAATGCCTTAGAGTAGATGTTTATCAAGCTTTCATGTTTTAGAATGTTAGTTTTAATGGCTTCTTCATCTTTGTTTACATTGAATGATGTTATTAGGATTGTTGCTTAGTGGCTTAAGTATGCTTCAAATCCTTATGTATCAAGTGTATTTAACCTATACTACATCATCAATCACAAAAAAATCACTCTTTATACTACAAAGTATCTCCCTTCCAAAAAAACTTATACAAACTACTAGGATCACTCTATAATTGTTGAATGGGATTACTTGTAGCAACATCATTATAGCACTCTACTTTGGATTCTATCACCCAATATGATTGTAATATTGAAATGGTACACAATAAAGCTCCATATTTCTCACCCTTCCTAGAAAGTACATCTACCACAACATTTTCCTTCCCTTTCTTGTATACAATCTCAAAGTCATAACCCCGCATCTTAGTGACCCATTTTTGTTGCTCTTTAGAAGATAATATTTCTTCTAAAAAATATTTAGGCTATCATGATCTATATTCACCTTGAAGTTCCTACTCATTAGATAATGCCTCAATTATTTTAATGCATGAAGAATAGCTAGCATTTTATTATCATAAGTACGTTTGATTTGATTCTTACCCTTTAATTGATGACTCTCAAAAGTAATTGGCTAAACCTCTTGCATGAGAGCTGATCCTATACCATTTATGAAGCATCAACCTTTATAATAAAATCCTTAGTAAATTCTAGAGTGGAAAGAATTGGATTTGTATACATAGCCTCCTTCAGTCTGTCAAATTTTGCATTAGTTTACTCCTTCCAATGAAAATAATATTTCTTCAATAAGGTGTTGAGGATCTCCTTGAAGAGATAGATTAGTGGTTGGAAGTTTTAAATGAAAAGAAACCATCCAATTAGTCTGATGAAGATTGTAATAAAATAGACAAGAAGGCACAAGGTACCATTCGGTTGTGTCTTGCAGATTTCATCCTCATGATTTTTTTAGAAGATCTACCACATACACGTTGTCAAAGAGGATAGTAAATATTTATCAAACTAAAAGTCTAACTAATAAATTGTATCTCAAAAGATATTTATATTCATTTAAAATGAAGGACGGTGATACTATTGTAGAAAATTTAAATTCTTTTAATATGGTTATAATTCATCTTGCATTTATAGATGCTAAGATAGAAGAAGATAAATGTATATTGTTGCTTTGTTCTTTACCAGAAGCTTGGGAAAATCTAATTGTTGCCGCAAGTGATGGTGGTGCAGAGTCAAAGATGGATAATCCTTCTGCTAAACTTCTTTTAGAAAAAATGAGAAGAAAGCATGATTGCAGGCTCCCAAGACGCCTCATATGTGCAAGGAAGGTCCGAATAAAAAGGAGGGCCTAAAGGGGATAAAATGAGAGACAAGTCTAAAGGATGTTATAAAACCCCCAAGAAGAGAAAATTAAAGTATTGAAATTGTGGTAAGAGAGGACATGCGAAGGAGTTAAGAACAAAGAAAAAGAGTTTAGATACTTCCATTAAAAAGTCCTCAGAAGATGGTGATTTTGATGTTTTTAAAATTTTTTCTAACACTATTAGTAATGATTTTTGGCTTATTGATTTAGGTTTCTCCTACCACATGACTCCTCACAAGGAGTGGTTTACTTCATATTCAACTTATGACGGGGGAGAAGTATTCCATGGTGATAAAAACATAAAGAAGATTGTTGGTAAGGGAAAGGTAAAGTTGTGCTTCATTGATGGAAGGGTTAAAAGCCTTGATGATATTTTACATATTCTAGGAATTGCGAAAAATTAACTTTTAGTATGCAAGTTGAATGATTTTGGAATGCATGTAACATTTGACAAGTTTAGTTGTAGGTTGGTAGGATGGAGTTTGGTGATCGCTAAAGGATATCAGATAAGGACTTTGTTTAGGCTTAATACCTCCATTTTTTTTTTAACTCTACAAATGTAACTAGCACTGAAAATTCATGCATATTGTGGCACCATAGATTGGGTCACATAAGTGAAAAGGGTCTTAAGACTATTTAAATAAAAATTTGGTTGATGGTGTAGATACTTGAAATTGTCCTAGCTTTCAAGTAACACCTTTTTATTGATTTTCACCCTTTTCCCCTAATAATTAAATAATACTTTATTATTTAATTATTATCAAATTTCATATTCTTCTATTAATTAAGTGATTTTACATTATTTAATTAATTCACTCTAATTCACCTTTTCTGACTAATTAAATAAATCTTATTATTATAATTATGTCCTAATTATCTTTATTTTTCCTGATTAATTAAATAAATCCTATTTATTTAATTACATCTCTAATTATATTCTTCTATTTTAATTAAATAAATAGTATTAATTGTTTAATTAACATTCACTCACTTTTCTAAATTAAATAATTACTTTAATTATTTAATTATCCCTTTTTTGATTTGAATAATTACTATAATTATTTAAATTCTCCACATTCACTTCTTCTAAATTAAATAATTAAATTAAATTATTTAATTCCCTTTTTCATCTCAACATTATCCATGCAATATTAATAAAATAAATATTTTATTTATTAATTAATCCAAATCTTGTACATTCCTCTTTTAATTAATTATTCTCATGCATTATTTCCTCTAACTTAACTAACACTCTCTCTTAGTCAACCGAGATTGATTATCCACTTCAGTGATCAATCAATTAACTTATCTCTCACTCACTCCAAGTTTACTAATAAATCAATTCTTCATGCAACTAGTTAACTAAATTCATGCAATCAGTTGTAGTTAGTTAATTGAGCAATCAAGTCCTCTCATTCAATCTTGACCATTGATAATAATATTTTGTTGAACAAGACAATGGAGAGGGGGATTGAATAAGTTGTAGAAAATTTAAACTTCTAAAACATTCATCGAAACTTAGATCAATCACAAATCCTTAACTCTGCTAAATGATTAAACATTAAGTGCAAGTGCAGAAATTGAAAAACCATCACACAAACACAGTAACACCAAATTTACATGGAAAATAAAATAAGGGAAAAACCACGGTGAGGATTAGCTCACAATATAATGAATATCATAACCGATTAGAAAGGCTCATTGCCAGGGAAAGG
>VDFB02271358.1:361688525-361737754 GCA_007258455.2 Sequoia sempervirens | reverse complement strand
CATGTCTATTACAATGTAGGTTCCTCCTGTGATAGTGTCATCATTGTTGTCACCATCAAAGGGCATAGCGTGGAGTGTGGAGTCACCACATGATGGGGCAAGGTCACCATCCAAGGAGATCCATCTCAACCTAGGGCACAACCTACTTTTCCAATATCGAACCCCAACAAATAAAGTCTCCTAGATCAACTTAAGAAGAACCCCACCTATATTTCTATCTTGTAACTATTGAGGCTATCCCCCGCACATAGGGAAATCTTAGAGAAAGGTTTATCTTCATCATCTATCCCTAAGGATATGGATACAAAACAATTTCAGACTATGCTATGGCATATCACTATCTCTCATCTTCTCAGCTTCTTGAAACAAGACCTACCATCACCACCATCTCATAACTGTGCTTTATACCTTAAGGTCATTGTTCATAAGAAAAAGGTTATAAGAGTCTTAGTAGATGGAGGTGTGGGTTTGAACATTTGCACCCTTCAATTGATCAAGAAATTGGGCTATTTAGAAGATGCTATGGAGAAAGCAAAGAGTACAACCATTAGAGCATATGATGATCAAGAGAGTGTATCACAAGACATCATCACACTACCCATCCAAGTGGTACCTTTCATTGTAGAGACTACATGCCAAGTGTTAGACCTTGATCTCCCCTATAACATCTTGCTTGGTCGACCATGGATCCATGCCATAAAAGTTGTCACTTTGACCTCTCATCAATGTGTAAAGTTTCCTTTTGAGGACAAAGAAGTTACCATCCATGGAGATCTTGAGCCCTTTTATTACTGCAAGAACCTTGAGGCCAAGTTTTACAAAATACTCCAAATCCCTAAAAATAATGAAGGGCCTACACCATCCTCCTCATTTGTTGACCCATCATCCCTTGCATCTACCTTAGAAACAAAAACACCCATTGTGTAAAACATTCCCGACATCAAAGCAGTGATCCAAAATGATCGTTGCGGAAACTATAAACTAACAAAGGATACTTTTGTGTTGGGGGAGCTACCTCTTTCTCCCAAATCTCATGGGAAACCCACACATATCAATAAAGTGTCCAAAACAATAAAGATGGCAGCTACTACTTCACCAAGTGGGGGGATTTGAACAAAGAAGATGTCAATGAGGAGGATGTCTATAAACTACTCTATTAGGATGATCGTATCGTCCTTATTCTTCCCATGGAAGATGACAATAAAGGCTTGTAGCTAATGAAGGGATGGGGATATAACAAGAATGAGAAACTTGGATAAAATGACAATAGTTTGATAGATCCCATCATTCCTAAGAAAAGTCTAAAGAATCTTGGCCTAGGATGTACTATTGGCAAGGCTACCCTTATTGGTGAATGTACTTTTGCTAAATGGGTTGAGGCCTCCTCTTGGTTACCAACATCATGTGATACTACCCTAGATGACTTCCCTCTCAATGTTTCTGAAATATTTGAGAATAAATATCTCTTCATGATATCCACAACATCTTTCACTCCGAATGACCAAATCACTGAAATAAACCTAGTATATCCCAACTCGTTGACTCAGACGAATGAGGACCAACGATTCTAGATTTATTTGAAAATGATGAAGCAATCTTAGAATACATGGGACTTTGTGAGAAATTACCATGGGAAGATCATAAATATAGATTTGACATAGAGCTAGACATAGGGGTGTAATACGAGGAGATGATTGAATCCTTCAATCACAAAATGGACAACATGCAACTAACATGCAGATATTTGAGTGAAAACCTCACTGTGGCACTCTTTGATCCTAAAATAGTAAAAAAGAAAGGAAACATCCAAAGGTGAAAATATCTTTGAGGTACCCAAGGATGAGGGATTCAATCTTCCCCTTAGTGCAATGCATCCAAAAAATTCAGCATTGGTGCTAGTAGAGAAGGCTACCTCAATAAATGTGAGAATAAAAGAAGCACCCAAGATAAATTTTTATGTTGAATCCATATTGGATGAAGAATAGAAAAACCTAGCACCAATCCTGAAAGAGTGAAGAGCTAACTTTGCATTGTCATACATAGATATACTAGGGCTCAATCCAAAAGTGGTTGTGCATCACTTAACGGTCTATCCTAAAGCCAAACCAGTGAAGAAAAAATTGAGAAAGATGCACCCTCAAATAACAATCTTAGTGAAACTTGAGTTACAATCATTTACCCAAGATGGATCAGGGGCGGGTATTCTTTTTATCACCCCTTAAGGTGATTGTATTCCAAAGTCATATCGGCTATCATTTCCATGTACTAACAATATTGTAGAGTATGAAGCCCTAATAATCGGTCAAAGGATAGTAGTTCAATGCTAGATACAAGAGATAAAAGTCTATGGGGATTCACAGTTGGTTATCAACCAATTCAATGACGACTACCGAACTAAGGATGATAAGCTTACTCCTTACAAGACGGTACAAATTCTTAAGGAATTTTTCATAGACATAACTTTTGAGCAGATTCGTTGCATGAAAAACTGAGCAAAAGATGCTATGGAAACAATTAGATCCTTGTTAGAAATTCCATACAATGTCCTTCAATGTGAATTCCTGGTAGAACAACTTCTCGTGCCAGCTTTCAAAATCCTAAAATCTAAATTTTTGCATGTAATCGTTGGTCTTGGTTCCTCGTGGTATCATGATATATTCATTTACCTTAGCAGAGGAACCTTCCCATCCGATATCACCTCCAACCTTAAGAAGACCTTTGTTAAAAATGCATCCCAATTTGTGATCATAGTTAATACCTTATATCGTTGAAGTATCGAAGGGACATTACTACGATGTCTCAACCAAGAGGAATCCTTGACCACCTTAAGAGAAGTATACGATGGCATATGGGGTTCCCATTCTAGTGGTCTGAATTTAGCTAAGAAACTGTTGAGGATGGGTTATTATTGGCCAATCATGGAAAGAGAAGCCCATGATCAATATGTGCAGAAGTGTGTCTAGTGTCAACAACATGGAGATCTTATTCATGCTCTAGCTCAAGAGTTACAACTAATGGTCACACCTTGGCCTTTCTTATAGTGGAGGATTGAACTCATAGGAAAATTACTCCCACCTCATCTAATGGCCACAAGTTCATCATAACAACCACTGAGTACCTTACTAAGTGGGTAGAAGCTGTTCCTATGACCTACATAACGAGAAATAAAATCACCAAATTTATTGTAAATTTTACTTTATCTGTTGTTATGGTATTCCACAAGCCCTTATTTTTAATAACGAAACACCCTTCAAGAATTGGTATGTGAAAGAGCTATGTCAAAGATTCAACATCCAACATCGGCTCTCTACCCCATATTACCCCCAAGGAAATGGTCAAGCTAAGGCTACAAACAAGACCATTGTAAAAATCCTAAAAAAACTGGTTAATGGAGCTAGCCATGACTAGCATCTGTAGTTAAATCTCATCCTATGGGCCTATCAAACCAATATCTACATGCCTACAAGTATAAACCCTTTCTCCTTGGTCTACATATCAGAAGCCATCCTGCTTATTGAGGTTGAGCTTCCTTCACTGCGAGTGTCATTGCATAATCTGATCACTGATGAAGAATATATAGTATCTTGGCTAAATGAGCTAGAATTCTTGGATGAGCATTGTCTTGGATGAGCATACATTTAGAGTAGCTTTGCATACATTTACATTGATCATCATAGCATATATCATGTTAAATTAGCTTTCATCATGTTTTACACCACATCTCTCATTGACTTCATCAATTTTCTTCAATAAAATTGATTGAAACAAGCTCATTTTCCAAGGGATTGGGAAAGCGTCTCCATTCCACATTAATGTGACACCACTCCCCTAATAGGATAAGTTTCAATGCCTTAGAGTAGATGTTTATCAAGCTTTCATGTTTTAGAATGTTAGTTTTAATGGCTTCTTCATCTTTGTTTACATTGAATGATGTTATTAGGATTGTTGCTTAGTGGCTTAAGTATGCTTCAAATCCTTATGTATCAAGTGTATTTAACCTATACTACATCATCAATCACAAAAAAATCACTCTTTATACTACAAAGTATCTCCCTTCCAAAAAAACTTATACAAACTACTAGGATCACTCTATAATTGTTGAATGGGATTACTTGTAGCAACATCATTATAGCACTCTACTTTGGATTCTATCACCCAATATGATTGTAATATTGAAATGGTACACAATAAAGCTCCATATTTCTCACCCTTCCTAGAAAGTACATCTACCACAACATTTTCCTTCCCTTTCTTGTATACAATCTCAAAGTCATAACCCCGCATCTTAGTGACCCATTTTTGTTGCTCTTTAGAAGATAATATTTCTTCTAAAAAATATTTAGGCTATCATGATCTATATTCACCTTGAAGTTCCTACTCATTAGATAATGCCTCAATTATTTTAATGCATGAAGAATAGCTAGCATTTTATTATCATAAGTACGTTTGATTTGATTCTTACCCTTTAATTGATGACTCTCAAAAGTAATTGGCTAAACCTCTTGCATGAGAGCTGATCCTATACCATTTATGAAGCATCAACCTTTATAATAAAATCCTTAGTAAATTCTAGAGTGGAAAGAATTGGATTTGTATACATAGCCTCCTTCAGTCTGTCAAATTTTGCATTAGTTTACTCCTTCCAATGAAAATAATATTTCTTCAATAAGGTGTTGAGGATCTCCTTGAAGAGATAGATTAGTGGTTGGAAGTTTTAAATGAAAAGAAACCATCCAATTAGTCTGATGAAGATTGTAATAAAATAGACAAGAAGGCACAAGGTACCATTCGGTTGTGTCTTGCAGATTTCATCCTCATGATTTTTTTAGAAGATCTACCACATACACGTTGTCAAAGAGGATAGTAAATATTTATCAAACTAAAAGTCTAACTAATAAATTGTATCTCAAAAGATATTTATATTCATTTAAAATGAAGGACGGTGATACTATTGTAGAAAATTTAAATTCTTTTAATATGGTTATAATTCATCTTGCATTTATAGATGCTAAGATAGAAGAAGATAAATGTATATTGTTGCTTTGTTCTTTACCAGAAGCTTGGGAAAATCTAATTGTTGCCGCAAGTGATGGTGGTGCAGAGTCAAAGATGGATAATCCTTCTGCTAAACTTCTTTTAGAAAAAATGAGAAGAAAGCATGATTGCAGGCTCCCAAGACGCCTCATATGTGCAAGGAAGGTCCGAATAAAAAGGAGGGCCTAAAGGGGATAAAATGAGAGACAAGTCTAAAGGATGTTATAAAACCCCCAAGAAGAGAAAATTAAAGTATTGAAATTGTGGTAAGAGAGGACATGCGAAGGAGTTAAGAACAAAGAAAAAGAGTTTAGATACTTCCATTAAAAAGTCCTCAGAAGATGGTGATTTTGATGTTTTTAAAATTTTTTCTAACACTATTAGTAATGATTTTTGGCTTATTGATTTAGGTTTCTCCTACCACATGACTCCTCACAAGGAGTGGTTTACTTCATATTCAACTTATGACGGGGGAGAAGTATTCCATGGTGATAAAAACATAAAGAAGATTGTTGGTAAGGGAAAGGTAAAGTTGTGCTTCATTGATGGAAGGGTTAAAAGCCTTGATGATATTTTACATATTCTAGGAATTGCGAAAAATTAACTTTTAGTATGCAAGTTGAATGATTTTGGAATGCATGTAACATTTGACAAGTTTAGTTGTAGGTTGGTAGGATGGAGTTTGGTGATCGCTAAAGGATATCAGATAAGGACTTTGTTTAGGCTTAATACCTCCATTTTTTTTTTAACTCTACAAATGTAACTAGCACTGAAAATTCATGCATATTGTGGCACCATAGATTGGGTCACATAAGTGAAAAGGGTCTTAAGACTATTTAAATAAAAATTTGGTTGATGGTGTAGATACTTGAAATTGTCCTAGCTTTCAAGTAACACCTTTTTATTGATTTTCACCCTTTTCCCCTAATAATTAAATAATACTTTATTATTTAATTATTATCAAATTTCATATTCTTCTATTAATTAAGTGATTTTACATTATTTAATTAATTCACTCTAATTCACCTTTTCTGACTAATTAAATAAATCTTATTATTATAATTATGTCCTAATTATCTTTATTTTTCCTGATTAATTAAATAAATCCTATTTATTTAATTACATCTCTAATTATATTCTTCTATTTTAATTAAATAAATAGTATTAATTGTTTAATTAACATTCACTCACTTTTCTAAATTAAATAATTACTTTAATTATTTAATTATCCCTTTTTTGATTTGAATAATTACTATAATTATTTAAATTCTCCACATTCACTTCTTCTAAATTAAATAATTAAATTAAATTATTTAATTCCCTTTTTCATCTCAACATTATCCATGCAATATTAATAAAATAAATATTTTATTTATTAATTAATCCAAATCTTGTACATTCCTCTTTTAATTAATTATTCTCATGCATTATTTCCTCTAACTTAACTAACACTCTCTCTTAGTCAACCGAGATTGATTATCCACTTCAGTGATCAATCAATTAACTTATCTCTCACTCACTCCAAGTTTACTAATAAATCAATTCTTCATGCAACTAGTTAACTAAATTCATGCAATCAGTTGTAGTTAGTTAATTGAGCAATCAAGTCCTCTCATTCAATCTTGACCATTGATAATAATATTTTGTTGAACAAGACAATGGAGAGGGGGATTGAATAAGTTGTAGAAAATTTAAACTTCTAAAACATTCATCGAAACTTAGATCAATCACAAATCCTTAACTCTGCTAAATGATTAAACATTAAGTGCAAGTGCAGAAATTGAAAAACCATCACACAAACACAGTAACACCAAATTTACATGGAAAATAAAATAAGGGAAAAACCACGGTGAGGATTAGCTCACAATATAATGAATATCATAACCGATTAGAAAGGCTCATTGCCAGGGAAAGGCTCACTACCAAAATAAGGACTCGTCGTCTGAATCAGGACTCACTATCCAATAGGGTTAACCTCCTGGGCTCACTTCCACAAAGATATAAAGAAGATATAAAAGATATGTTACAGAGAGAAGATAATATCAATGTAACAGAAATTTCCACCACAATTTACTCAACCATTTGCAGACATGCATGAATGATAGAGTACACCTTCAACTCACTACATCTGAAAACTCAACATTTAGAATTCACACTGATCTACCACACTCGCATCACACACACACTGATTCACATCTACTTCACATCTATTTTATCTATTTATTTGCACTTATCTCTTTTTCCATCTTTCACCACTAACTCATCCTGTATTTATATACACATCTTCAATAGTGAAACATATCCAAAGTTGGCCATCCATCATTAAATTCAAATTAGGTTGGCACGAAAACACCCCAGGGTGGAATTAGAATGAGGGCGACCAAAACACATGCTTGATGAGAACCCAAGTAGGTCCAAACACACTTCATTAACATCAAAAGTATTGTTCAACACAAGGCTAGCCAAACTAGTGTAAAACACAAAAAAATTAAGCACACACATCCCTTAGCACAATAAAATCTTTCCAGAAACCAAAATTATCTTCAACACGATCATAAAAACTTAACTCTAGAACTGCAAGTCGTAAGACAACCAAAAAGAAATTCAGACCAACAATATTTCTCTCAGACCTCAGCCAGAAACATAAAAAGCTATAGTTCATAACTGAGAACATAACTCGCATTGTATAATGAATCAAAAGCCAATAATTTGGATATAGTAGTTTCCGACAACCATGATCAACATATCTGAACCACACAAACACAGGAGCAAATCTCAAAGCAAAATCTAGAGCAACCACTGAACACTTGCAACCTTTCTTCATTACAATTTTCTCAATATCCTCGACATATACAATTAATAACCTACATCTATGAAACCAATGGAAACAACAACCAATTGATAACCAATTGATCAATTGACATCAATGACAAAACCTTCATTCTTGCAAAAATATCCCCCTTTTTCATTGATGACAACACATGATGTGAAAAACCATCAAATACAACATACTAGCTGTGCACACACTTCACATGATTTTGCTTTTTGTTTCTCCCCCTTAGTAGATAATATTTTTCACATGATACTCTTCTCCATGTCATCTTCTTCCTCTCCCCCTTTGACATCAATGACAAAGAAAAAGGATATTTTACATTGATTTCCCCTTTTGACATAAAAAAAAATACTTATAATGATAACACATGACACTACCTACTCCCCCTGAGAGGTAGCCACCAAAACATCAGTCCAAAATAAAGATAGATCCATAGAACCACTAGACTGATGCATCTCCATATGCATCTAGTTCAAGAAAGGAGGGGCAATAACCTCTAACTTCTCCTAGAGATACTCAAAAGAATCTTTAGGAAGAGCCTTCATAAATATATCAACAATTCGATCCTTTGTAGGTACATACTCAAGCTTTACTTCATTCTCCACAACCTTCTCTCTCAAGAAGTGATACCTGATAGATATATGCTTTTTCCTCAAGTGCATCACTGGATTCTTTGAAATATTAATTGCACTTGTATTATCACAGAAGATAGAAATAGGACCATCATACACAATTGTGATATCTTTGAATATATGTTTTATCCATAAAACCTATGTACATCAAGATGCAACATCAATAGACTTAGCTTCAATAGTAGATGAAGAAAAAAAATCTTGATTTTTACTCAACCATTCCACCAATCTACAACCAAGAAAGAATGCACCACCACTTGTATTGTCAACTACACATCTAGCCCAATCTATATCTGTACAAGCACTTAGTGTAAAGTTAGTATCCCTGGGATACCATAAGCCATAATACAAAGTTCCATTCAAATATATGAATATTCTTTTAACAAAAACATGTGTTTCCTTAGGATCTTCTTGAAATATAGCCACAAGATAGGGAACATGCATGATATCCGGTCTAGTAGCAATCAAACTTATAACAGTCCACCAATTATAGATCTATACTTGCTCTAATCATCCTTAGGTGAATCATCATATTTACCTAATTTTTAACCAATCACCATAGGAGTGCATACCGATTTGGAACCATCCATCCCAAACTTCTTCAACATCTCTTTCACATACTTAGACTTTGAAATAAAAATCCCTTTCTCTGTTTGATTAATTTGTAGCCCAAGAAACAAATTCATCTCACCAAACATAGACATCTCAAATTCTTTTTGCATTTATTCCACAAACATCTTACACATAATTCCATTTCCTCTGAAAATAATCTCATCAACATATACAACCACAATCAAGATTTTGTCATTTTCAATTTTGAAATATAGATTATTATCTGTTGTACTTTTGTTGAAACCTTGCCGAATCAAGTGCCTATCTAACCTTGCATACCAATCTCTAGGAGCTTGATTCAATCCATATAAGGCTTTCTTCAATTTGCAAACCATATCCGATTTATCTATCAATTGAAATCCTTCTAGTTGTTCCATGTAAACCTCTTCTTCTTCTAGTTCACCATTAAAAAATACAGACTTAACATCCATTTGATAGACCTTGAAATCTTTATGAACAACAAACACTAAAAACATCCTTATATCTTCCATTCTTGCCATCGGATAAAAAGTCTCTTGAAAATATATTCCTTGTACTTGTGAGTAACCCTTACACACAAGCCTTGCTTTGTTTTTGACCACTTCTCCAATCTTATTCAACTTATTCCTGAACACCCACTTTGATCCAATAATGTTTTTATCTGCCAATCTTGGGATCAATTCCCAAGTTTAATTATTCTAAATCTGCATAAGTTGTTCTTTCATGGATTTCATCCAATGCTCATGTTTACATGCTTCACTTACTATATTCATTTCAATCTCAGAAAGTAAACACATATTTACCTCACTAACAGTAGCTTTGCTTCTTATCAATACTCCTTTTGTCTTGTCTCCAGTGATTTGAATTTCTAAATGATTTTTATGCACATATCTAGGTGTCTTAGGGGACACCACTGAAGCTTCTTCTTCTTTTTCTTCATTATGCTTCTCTTGCACATCCTTTTCCCGTTCTTCCACAACTTCTTTAATCCTTACAAAATTAGGTTAATCAGATATATATCCATCAACATCAATTGAATTCTTCATTGCTTCATCAACCTTGACATTTGTACTTTCTACACTCTTTCTTAGTCTTTTATTGAAACATTTGTAAGCTTTGCTTTTAGTAGAGTATCCAAGAAAAATACTTTCATCACTTCTAGCATCAAACTTTCCTAAATTTTTTTCATCCCATTTGATATAACGTTTTCTTTCAAATACCTTGAAATACTTAATAGTAGGAATTCTTCCACACCATAGCTCATAGGGGGTCTTTGTACTATTTTCTCTTGCTTAAACTCGATTGAAACATAAATAGCAGTGTAAATAGCTTCTCTCTAGTAAAATTTCACTATACTAGCCTTAGTAATCATTGATCTAGCGACCTCTTGAATTGTTCTATTATTTCTTTCAATAACTCCATTTTGCTAAGGAGTTCATGAAGTAGATAAGTGTATTTTTATTCCATGCACTTCACAAAACATATTAAACTCATGGGAGGTGAATTAACCACCTCTTTCATACCTTAAGAATTTTATCTTCAAATTTACTTCATTATGAGCCATAGCTTTGAATGTATTGAATCTATCTAGTCCATCAAATTTCTCTCTAAGAAATGTAACCCATGTATATCTAGAATAATAATCAATCAAAAGCATAAAGTACCTTTCACCTTGTAGACTTCTCACTCTTGTAGGACCATAGAGATCTATATGAATTAAATCTAGTAGTCCAATAGTCTATATTGTTCCTTTGATATGAAATTGCTTCTTGCTTGCTTCCCAAACTGATAATTCATGCAAATAACATTAATAGTATTTGTAATCCTTGGTAAATGTCTCGCGACCTGAACTGCACTAATCCTCACCAAGTTATCAAAATTCATATGAAACATTCTTCAATGCCACAACCAATTTTCATTAATCTAAGTCATAAACCATCGTCTATCAACACTTCTAGGTTGATAAATATTTCCTTCAAATTTCTTTCCTGTAGCATTCATTGTTGCAGAATCTTTCTTGATTCCACAAGATTATATCCTTTACTACACATCTATCCAACACTTAATAGATTATACCTTAAACCATTAACATAGTAGACATCATCAATATTATGCTTTCCATCAAAAATTACTATACCGATCCCACAAATCTTAGCACTAGTATTATCTCCAAACATAACTAAGCCTCCATCATATTTTTCAAGTTTAACAAACTTAATTTTATCACCATTCATGTGATGTGAACAACCACTGTGAACAACCCAATAACTATTTTCCTATTTAGCATGTAGGGAAGAGATTACAGTACCTTCATTTTTCTCCTTCTTTGGAGGGATTTCCTTCACCTTTTTTTTAGAATTAGCAGAAGTAGGTTCATATTTTATAGCCAAGAACAAGCATTCATTGTCATTAGGATCTCCATAATTAGATTCCTCATTAGATATACTATCATCCTCATTCACATAATATGCTTTGTTGATCTTCTTACCTTTCTTTTTTTTTCTCATATCTTTGTTTATTCCTCTTAGCTCTTTTAGAAACCTTGAAGCATAATGACCTATTCCTCCACAATTGAAGCATTTAAAGGGTAACTTACCTTCATAATTTCCAGAGCCTTTCTTCATCCTTCTCACAAAGTTAGCTTCTACTGCATCAAGATTTTCTTCATCTGAATCTTCAAATTTTGTAGCCTTAAAAGCAATTTCTGATTTTGATCCATTTCTCAAGTTTGGCTTTCTCATCTCATAAGATGTCAAAGTTCCCAACAACTGACCTTTAGTGTAAGTATTGTAGTCTATATTTCTTCAATAGCACATACCTTTTCTCTATAAGCATCAGGGAGAGTTCTAAGAATCTTCTTTACAATCCTGGATTCATCTATTGTAGCAGCAAGTCCTCACATTCTAGCTACTACCTCATCCAATCTCTATACAAAAGCTTTAACATTCTCATCTTTAGACATATGTAGGAGCTCAAACTATGTCCAAATTCTACAACTTTTCTTCTTTGACATTTTCATCACCTTCATGCACCTGTTCTAAAGCATCCCAAGCTTCTTTAGTAGTCTTCATATTTTGAACTTTAATCAACTTGGAATGTACAAGACTATTCTTCAAAATTTAGTTCGCCTTATTGTTTTCTTCATGTGCCATGATCTCATTAGTTGTACTCAGACCATTAGCAGGAGGAGTGTAAGTATTCTTGTAATATTTCTCCACATCATATCCACAATATTCTAGATATTATTCCATTAGTATTTTTTAGATAGCATAATTAGTTCCATTGCACCTCAGATAATCATGAGTAATTTTTCCAACCATCCTGGACCTTCCTTAAGTAGTTAATCTCTTCTCCAAGGAACCAAGATCTACTACCAATTGTTGAAAAAGACAACTTAGAGGGGGGGCGAATCAATTGTAGCAAATTTAAACTTTTAAAACATTCACAGAACTTAGATCAATCAAAAATCCTTAACTTTACTATATGATTAAACATTAAGTGCAAGTGTAGAAACTGAAAACCATCACACAAACATAGTAACACTAGATTATCTGACAATATAATGAATATCAAAACTTATTACAAAGTCTCACAACCAGAGAAAGACTCATTGCCAAAATAAGGAATGACTATCGAGATCAAGACTCACTGTCCAACATGGTTAACCACCCAAAGGGATCATTTCCATAGGGATACAAAGAAGATAGAAGTGATATCTTATAGAGAAAAGACAATATCAATGCAACAAATATTTACACGACAATTTACTCAACCACTTGCAGAAATGCATGAATGAGAGAGTACACCTTCAACTCACTGTATCCTGAAACTCAACATTTAGAATTCACATTGATCTACCAAACTCTCATCACACACAAAAACACACACTAATTCACATATTCTTTGCATCTATTTTCTCTATTTCTTTGCACTTATCTCTTTGTACATCTTTCACCACTAACTCATCCTGTATTTATACCATCTTCAACTTTGAAACATATTTGAAGTCAACCATCCATCATTAAATTCAAATTAGGTCGATGCCAAAAAATACTAGGCTAGAATTAGAATGGGGGTGACCCAAACACATGCTTGATGAGGACCTGAGTATGTCTCTAACACTTTATCAATATTGAGAGTAGTGTTCAACACAAGGTCAACCAAACTAGTGTAAAACACATAGAATAATTAAGCACACACAACCCTTAGCACGATCAAATATTTCTAGACACCAAAATTATCTTCAACACAATCATAAAAACTTAACTCTAGAACCACAAGTCATAAGACTCAAGCAAACAAAAATCTGGATGAACAACATTTCTCCCAGACCTCGACTAGAAACATAGAAAACTATAGTTCACAACTGGAGAACATAAATCACACCGCACAATGAATTAAAAGCCAAGAATATGGATACAAAAACTTCCAACAACCATGATCAACATATTTGAACGACACAAACATAGGAGAAATCCTAGAGGAAAACTAAAAGCAACCACTAAACACCTATAACCCTTCTTCATTACAATTTTCTCAATATCCTGGACATATACATCCAATAACCTGCATCCATGACATCAATGAAAATTGTTATCTACTGAAAATGCACCCACTTGACCCTAATGTTCAACAATTCAAAGAAAACATGGGAAGACCTCTAAAGCTATGCATTACCTATAAACAAAGGTCAACCTCTGGAGAAGGCTGGCTTCCTATGGTGTAACTTAGAAGTATTAATTTTTGAGGAAAAGGGAGAAAGATAACCTAAAAAGCTAAAACTTGAAAAAACTGAAACTTAAAGCAAAACTAAAGTTATACACAAGACTAAAAAGGGATAATGAAACTCAAAACTCTACACACTTGGCTCCTTCTAACAAAATATAACTTGCACAAACCTATTGTAGTAGGCTCTTGCATAAATGTTTCACTAAGAGGTCAAAACACAAAAAGCTTACAAATGGAGGAGAAAAAACTTCACAATTAACAAGCTATAAGTACTTCACAGACACAATAAACAACCTACATTAGCTTACTATTTGCAACAAAGGTATTAATAGATGAGACAAAAACCACAATGAAGAGAAAAACTTCACAAGATAGCTCAATCAATCATTTAAACATACACAAATGCTTGCAAGAACAAATTGACAATAATTTCATTACTAGAAATGAGCAAGGTTTTCCTTTGAATTTCATATCCAAAAGAGTTACAAAAGATGGAAAAAATCTATGCCAAAGATTGTAAAAGTAACTAAGTCTCCAACTACATAATATGAACTCTGAAAAATGAGTTACAAAAGTGAATAAATAAGCAACACAAGTGGTTCCACCCAAAAAGGCTCTAGAATCTTCAATTTCGTAAGCCTCCAAAAACCCTAAAATCTAGCCACTAGATTTCATCCAAAAGAGCTCCAAATAGATGAAAATGTAAAACTTGACTTTTTCCAACATGATGACATCTCAAAATGCCCTAAAAAATCTCTCAAAAAGCATTTAAAACTCCCTATATTCCCTCCACATGTTGGCAAACTGAAACCAACCTCTAAATTCATGGCATGTCATAAATCTTCTTAAAAGGATAATTCCTTGAATAAGTCTTCATAAGAGGAGTATGTATCATAATTTTGTATGAGAATAGATACATGATCTTAATGGTTTATAAAAACACAATGAGAATCATATACTTTACATTTTTTCCCTCCAATGCAAAAATAAAATGAAATGGTCAAATTGACGATACATTTGTAAAGAGAAAACTTAAGTCATGAGACTTAGTCTTCATGTCATAACATAAAGGGGACATAACAACTCACTATAAAGCACATCTAAATGCAAGAATTTTTAAACAATACAAAGGCATTTAAAATTCCCTAGGCATGAAGAGGCCACGAGTCTTATTAGTTTCATTGAGGAATTTTAAATCAAAAGGTAAAAATACCTTTATCCCATTGGTATGTTTTAGGGAAAAACCCTAAGAACAAAAGCAAAAGTAGAAATGAAATATTCATTTCATTTGTTCGAAGCTTCTTGAGGAAGCTAAATCGCCGCCAAGGGTTTGTGGAGCTTTGCTACATGCTTTTATGGGTCTTCAATGGCGGATTTTTGAGCTGTACAAAGGCATTTTATTTGCATTTTCTGTTGAATTTCCCCAAAGAGAAACTAGTAAGTTATTTCCTGGAAACAAAACTGAGAAAATACTTCTATTTTTTGATGATAAAGGCCTTTTATGGCCATGAATTTTCAGCATTCAATAATGTTTTCTATGTGTTTTCTTCCTCTATGATTTCTCTTCTACTTGGCTGCCATGTTTCTGAGTCTTTGGAAAAAAAATCACACAAAAATGTTGGAGAACAAGAAACAAATTTGTGTAAGTTGAGCTCTATAGCTTTCTGAATATAATTTGTTTCTTCTTGCAAAGAAAAGCAACACTTTATTTCAATGGTCGCGGCCATACAAAGTTGTTTTCTAGATTTTATATATTCTTCCATACTATGCTTCTCCACTTTGTAACTAGGCTCGAGTCTAAGAGAAAAACATAAACAAATGATGAATAAATATTTGTTTTTTCCCGTGTATTCTTCATGGCCACGAATCCATTTTTCTGATATTGCGCATTCTAAGAAGGCATTTCACTTGATGTTTTAAATGAAACCTTGATATTTTAAATGAAAATCATTTTTCCCTTTTCCTCTGTAGATTACTTTTGTTTGCAAAAACATAGTATCATTTTCTTTTATGGCCATTTTGGGTTATTTTAACGTGTGGGCTTCATTAGACTCAATATTCTCCTTGTACATTTGTTCCTTCTTTTCATTTTGTAGTTTTATCTATAGGAATGACTTCTATGTTCTTAGAAAAAGATGTTCTTTGAGCCAC
The DNA here is from genome assembly GCA_007258455.2 of Sequoia sempervirens. Classification (NCBI taxonomy): domain Eukaryota; kingdom Viridiplantae; phylum Streptophyta; class Pinopsida; order Cupressales; family Cupressaceae; genus Sequoia; species Sequoia sempervirens. The sequence goes on along the minus strand of VDFB02271358.1, from coordinate 361,721,785 downwards.
AACCATATCACATGTTGCATATTTTTCTGTTGAATGACATTGTGGCTTCATTGGATTAGTTGGGTCGAGGGTTTTGAACTGGGAATAAAATCCTTGTTGTAACTGTGCATCTTTCCATTTATTTCTACAAAAGAGATGCTTGCTTCTCAAACTCTTTACTATGCTCTCAAGTCATGCAGTGATCTTCATACTTTATCTTCCTAGCCGTTTGAGCTTTTCTATGCATACATTGTCCATTGATATGCTTGACTCTTAATAACTCAAAAGGAACACTGTCCTTTGAATTATTTTTTGATTACTCCTTCAAGACTGGATGTTACCCTTTGTTACTACCTTGAAATATCTTATTCCTTCTCTTAACAACTTTATTATGTTCTATATGATCATATTTTGTAGACTTTGTCATGTCTGTCATGTTACTACATCATTCCTTGAAACTCTATGTATTTCTGAGTCTATCCCATAATTCTTAAATGTTTCTAAGAATGTATGCATTGTCTATATGACACTTGACCTATGATCAAACATTTGATACTCACTGCCTGGATTATTATCACTTACTGATTAACATCTTTTATATTCACTGTCACATGTAGAAACAATTGATTGTTCCACTTATCTCCTGATATTCTTGATATCTTCTTGATAGCTACAGATATTTGATTCATGCTTTATGATTTATGTTTGTTAATCACATGTCGCTTATGATAGTGACCAATAAATCACTACCATAAATGATGTGTAATTAACAATCATAAAGAGATGAAATTACTTTCTATTTCTTATACGCAATTTTGTTGAAATCTTGAGTTCCTTTAAATGAAATTCTTCATTTTTTTCCTATGCTATTCCACTATGCATGTACATTCTTAATGATGACTGTTTACAACAAGGATGATGTTAAACTTTACAACAATAAATGATGTGAAACATGATATAAATGAAGCATTTTATGTATGCTTGTTCACTATCATTCCATGACCATGTTGATGTGATGACTCTTAATAATGCATTTCCCTTTCAAATAAGATCAAATGAGCTCATTATTTGATAACTCAGCATGCTAGGATCAACCCTTGTGGGAGTCACATTTTAACCCACATGCTGCAATTTGATAAAACAACATTACTTTTCCTATATCTACACATGAAGCAAACAAGTTAGAAAAATAAATGCATATTTTGGATGTGTTTGATGACTTCATTTTTATCTAGGACATCCAAGGTTTGCATGCTTGTTCAAGGTGTTTGGAGATCAGTTTATATGTTCATGGGTGATTGTACATGTAATGTGAGAGACCTTCATTGATTAGAGCATTGCTCTAACATCATTGTTATTTCCAGATGCAGGAAGTAGGAGCAATAAGGAGATAGGAGGGACACAAGCAGCTCAGGGTAGTAGCAGAGCAAGAAAACACACCAAACCAGTCATTTAGGAAATGATTGGCCTCTTTCCTTATATGTGCATTCTATTTCATTACCTATAAATGTATAAAATTTTCTTCATCTATATCGAACAAGTTAGTCTCGCGGCTTGTTTTAGACAAATATGCACTCTTGAATCAATAAAGATTACTTTTTAAAAGGATTTGTGTAAATATTTTTTATGTTACACACACTTGTATAAATGCAATGATCTGTTAGTATAATCTTGTAATCTTTATGATTTTTCTTTTTATAAAATTGAATTTAATATAGGAAATATTAATAAAAAATGTACCTTTCTCTTAATTTCCAAACAAAAAGCTCAACCTAATTGAGCAAGTAGTGAAATTAGGTAACATTTTTTGGTGACATCTGCTATGTGTGTTCCTACTAAACATGAAGACCAGTTGCCTAGACTTATCCATTGGGCACAAATTCACTTTGTAAACTCAGAGATAGACCTAAAAAAACAACTTTGGATATGAATGTAACTCATCATGATTGATCAAAATACCAAAATACTTATTGAAAACACCAAAAATGTTGAAATGAAACTACCTAATTGCACTGTACAACACTTAGGGAATGAAAAATTGCAACTAGTCTATGGTGCAACAACACTTATTGAAAGCATTAACTCCTAAACTAGTATGTACAAGGTAGATTATACTTCAAAACACTGTTTGAGGTGTATCCCATTAATTGGGATAGGTAGAATTTCACCATCCATTGTTGATAACTGGAATGCATTATGCTCCTTGTGTTCAATAATGACAAACATGCCACTCTAGAAGTTGTCAAGCTTCGTGTGCTTACCTGTCCTGCTTTTCAATTCATCCCATTTAAGTACAACATCACCCTCTCTGAACACTCGGGGTGTTGCTTTCTTATTAAAGACTCTTTTTGTTTGAAGTTGATGATACTCCAAAGATTTCATTGCTTTATCTCTTGTCTCTTCTAGCTCCATGAGCTGAGCATATCTAACTGCCATTGGGTCTTGTTCTTCCAGCTGATGTACAATATCAAGAGCTGACAACTCTACAGATAGAGGCAATCTTGCCTCTATTCCATAAACAAGTACATATGGTGAATTTCTATAAACCTTTTTGGGGTCACTCTATTTTCCCACAAAGAAAATTTTAGCTTTTTGTGCCAAACTCTTGTATTATTTTCCATAGTTCTTTTGATAATTTTGATTAGATTCTTGTTTGTTCTTTTAACCAAACCATTACCTTGAGGGTAATAATTCAAAGATGTATTTTGATAATACCATTTTTAATAGCCCAGTCACTCACTCTTAGTCCAAAAAATGCAAGAGCATTATCTGAAATAAATGACTCAGGTACTCCAAACTTGGTTACTATATCATCATAGAAATTCAAAACAACTAATTCATTAGCTTCTTTCAAAGCCACTACTTCAGTCGAACGTGTAAAGTAATCAATAGCAGTGAGTACCCACCTATGACTTGCACTTGAAGGTGGATTTATGGGACATATGAAATCAATATCCCACCTCATGAAGGGCTACTCCACTTGAATAGGTAGCAAAGGAAAAGCTGGTAGCCTCTCTTTTCCTTCAAATAAAGCACATTTAACACATTTCCTTTCCCAACCATGGGAATCTTTAAACAAGCTTGGCCAATAATAGCCAACTCTTATTATCTTCCATGCAGTTGTTCTTGGGATAAAATGACCCCTTGCAGTTCCATCATGGAACTCATGAATCACTTTCTTAGCTTGATCATTATCAATACATCTTAACATAACACCATTTAGATTTTTACTGAAAAGAACATTGTTAATTAGCACATATGAAATAGATTGAAGCCTGAAATACCTTCATTTAGCTCTATCAAAACTTGGTGGACATTCACTAGTCTACAAAAAATGAGTCATATCATGCACCCAACCTGCTGCTAATGCAAGTGCAACATTTTGAGAATCATCAGTATGAATGAAAACAACATCTATTTTTGTTGTCTCATCATTTTCTGGTGTTGAAACAAGTTGTTCACAGAGTCTTTTACCTCTTACAAGCTTTGTGATCTTGATATCAACATCATACTCCATGAATTTAGTATTACTTCCAACTCTCTTTTCATTGAGATCTCTACTCAATAGGATCTCCTTTACACAAAGTGGGAGCTGATGCTAAAGTCTCCTTAATAGCTTCAAATTTGTGCTTGGCTTCCCTAGTCTAACTAAAAGTTGCATTCTTCTTTAACATGATAGTCAAAGGTTGTAAAAGATTTGCAACATTAGGTATAAACCTTCTCAAGAAGTTAATTCTACCTAAGAAACTCTACAACCCTTTCTTGTGATTGGGTAAAGCCAACTCTAAAATGGCTTTCACTCTCTTAGGATCAATAACGATCCCATATTTTGAAACTATGTGTCCAAAAAGCTTGCTTTCATGAACAGTAAAGATACTCTTTTTTGGATTGAGGGATATACCATACTCCCTACATCTTTCAAAAAATTTCCTTAAATGTGACAAATGTCCATCTGCATTTTTAGAATACATTGTTATATCATCCAAATAAACAAGCAAAAACTTCTAAATTAAACTCCGAAATGCCATATCCATGGCCCTCTGAAATGTAGCACCAACATTATATAAACCAAAAGGCATTATCTTGTAGGACATAGTGCCCCACCTTTTTATAAATGGTGTTTTATATTGGTCCTCTTCCTTAACTAAAATCTGGTTATAACCAGAATAACCATTAAGAAGAGAAAATCTCTCTGAACTAGCAACTACTTGAAGGATTTTCTCCATGGAGGGCAATGGGTAATGATCTTTCAATGATGCTCTATTAAGGTCTCTAAAGTCTACACATAGTCTTATTTCTCCATTTTTCTTTCTACCCAGTACAAGGTTAGAAACCCATGAGGTGTGTTTAATTGGTAAAATAATATCCCCTTCAACTAACTTAGTCAGCTCTTTAATCATTGGAGGCTCAAGATTTGGGTTCAAAGGCCTCTATTTCTACCTTACATGCTTAGCATTAGGCTCTAACTCTATAGTGTATTGAGCAATTCTAGGATCAAAACCTTTCAGGTCTGAATATTGCCATGCAAAAATATCATGAAATTCTTGAAAATGTTTAATAAAATCCTATCGATCCTCTGATGAACAAATTTTCCCTATCTTAAGGAGCTTAACTTTAAAGATTTCAAGTTCCTCATAGTGCTCCTCTTTGAATTGAATTCTGATTTTACTCTTCTTAAGTTGATCATTAGTGTTTAAAATAGACTCCAAGGTAACTAAACCCTTGGGTAACTTGTTTATATTCAACTGTATGACCTAATCATCATACTGTTGTTTTAATTTCTCTTGATTCACTCCAGAAAACTAATCCTCTTCAATCAGAAAAGATAAAATCTACTCATCACTGTCAAAAACTTGCCAGTGAATATTGTTATCAGGATTTGAAGGTTTGATTACTATTTTGACATGTTATACCTTCTCGCTCTTGATATCATTGGGAATATCAAACTGTGCACCAAAAGCAACAAGCCTATCTGGATGTTTGTTTTGATTTATGGGAATAGAAACTAGATTAAAAGCACTAAAATATTCTATCACATCCTAGATCCTATTTCTATATGACTTCAAGGCATCATTCTTAGCAACATTCAGGCCTCTTACCTAATTGATGATTAGCTTAATATCTCCATAGATCTTCAGGCAGTTTATGTTTGCAACACAAGGGAAGACAACTAAGAGGGGGGGTGAATTAGTTGTCTCAAAAATTTAAATTATTAAGCTTATTCAACTTATTCTTAGATCTAATAAATAACCATGAAAGAATAAACTATGAACACATCAGAAACACACATAACAAAAATATTTTTACGTGGAAAACCTATTAGGGGAAAAACCACAGTGGAGGTTAGTCCACAAGATTATACCCAATTAAAAGTATAAATGAAAAATAGGGAATGCACATGCATTCAGGCACACTGCCTAGAGCTCATTGCTCAAATACAAAAAGTATTATTGCCCAAAGGAAGACAAACTGTCTTACAGAAACATTTAGATTACATATGCAAGATTTTGAACTGAGAAAATAGCATCTGCTAATGCCTAATTACAGTTTCGGTTAAGCATAGAAACTCTGCTCACTCTTCTTCATGCATATTCACACTTTGCCTCTGTCTTCGAAAGATTAGAACATTATTCATGCACACTATACCTTCAAATGGTAGAAACAATTGATCATATATATCCACAACTAGGGATAACATCATCTACATGTGGGCTTTAACAAAATATAAAATGTGTACAAACTGTTGGCCCAAATCAATAAATAATTATCAATGCAAATCAACCAATGTTAGACACAACATAGTAAGGACTCAAAAAAACTTCCTCAAACATGAAACACCTCAAAAAATTATGCCTCAAAGATCCACAACACACTACAATCACCATGTCGTCCATGAACATGAAAAACATGAAAACACAAAAGAAAACCACCAATCGCGAGCACAACGATCAATGTAGATAATAAAAAAAAATAGAGCATGATCTAGAAACATCCACAATCATCATGAATCACCATAGAAGCATCCACAACAAATCAAATTACTAGAATCACATCATCTCCTTCTAGGAACACCAGCTGAAGCAATAAAATAACTATTAGAACACAAATGCTCATAACTCGATCAAATCTTCATGCAGATCTCTAAAACTTAAAGTGGATAAACTAGATATACTTGAAAAAAAACCCTTTAATCCAAAACCTCTTATCATCAACATACTGAGCTAACCATTAGATTGAACTTCACTGCATCACTGATAACCTGCAACTTATTTTATTACAATTTTCTCAATATCCTCAACATATAAAACCTTAAAGACATTAATGCCAATAGTGTTGACATCAATGAAAACCACATATAAGCAACATCCAACAATCTCTCCCTTTGGCATTGATTGCAACACATGATGTGAAAAACACCATCAACGCAACTTTCTCTTAACACTTTCACCCCTTCGGTTTTGACTCTTTTCTCCTCAACTCTTTTGCATGACTCTTCTCCCCACCAATTTTTTCACATGACTCTTCTCCCCCTTTGACATTAATGACAAAGATACACATTATCTTTCTCCACACAAGCTCTAAACCACATTTCAGATCATTTGACTACTCCCCCTGAGTAGCAGTCACCACAACATCAATCTGAATCAAGATATAACTATGAAATGCACGGATTGATGCAAGTCAATGCATCTTAATTCTGATTAGGAGGGGTAATCACCCCTAGCTTCCCTCTGAGATACTAAAAAATATCCTTAGGAAAAGGCTTGGTAAAGATATTTGCAATCTATTCCTTATTTGGCACATACTCCAATTTGACTTCCTTTTCACTCACCTTCTCTCTCAAAAAGTGAAACTTGATAGATATATGCTTGGTTTTTGAATGCAACACTAGATTCTTAGAAATTTTAATTGCACTTGAATTATCACGGAATATAGCAATAGGTTCATCATACACAACTCTGATATCTTTCAAAATCTATTTCATCCACAATACTTGAATACAATTGTTAGCAACATCAATGTATTCTGCCTCTGCAATAGATAACGAAATGGCATTCTACTTCTTACTTAAACATGAAATATGGCTTCTTTCCCAAGAAAAATGAACCATCACTAGTACTCTTTCTATCATTCACATTACCTACCCAATCAACATTAGTAAAAGCACTCAAAGTAAGGTCATCATCTTTAGGATACCATAGGCCAAAATCAACTGTCCCCTTCAAGTATCTGAAAATTCTCTTCATAGGCACATGAGATTCCTTACAATCAGCTTGAAATCTTGCAACAATGCATACTCCATTCATGATATTAGGTCTAGTTTGAGTCAAGTAGAGCAATCCACCAATCATCAATGTTTATCTAGTCTAATTTTCTTTAGGTGAATCATCATCTTATGTCAACTTACATCCGATCACCATAGGTGTACCAACGGCTTTGAATCTTCCATACCAAACTTCTTTAGCAATTCTTTCACATACTTGGGCTAAGATATAAATACCCCTTTATCTAGCTGAGTGATTTGTAGTCCCAAAAAGAATTTCATCTCTCCAATCATAGACATCTCAAACTCACTTTGCATCTTATCAAAAAACTTCATGGTCAAACTATCATATCCTCCAAAAATGATATCATCAACAAAGACTTCAAAAATCAAATCTTTATCATGATAAAACTTGAAATAAAAATTACTATCAATAGTACCTTTATTAAATCCAAGCTTCAACAAATACTTGTCCAATCTGGCATACCATGCTCTTGGGGCTTGCATAAGTCCATACAATAATTTCTTCAACTGAAAAACCATATCTCCCTAATCAGTCAATTGAAATCCATTAGGTTGCTCAACATACACTTTTTCTTCCACTGCACCATTTAGAAATGCTGACTTGACATCCATCTGATAAACTTTGAAGTTTTTGTAAGAAGCATAAGCTAGAAATAGTCTCACAACTTCAATCCAAGCAATAGGGGAAATTTTTTCTTCAAATTCAATTCCTTCCATTTGAGAATATCCTTTACACACTAGTCTTGCTTTGTTTCTAACAACTTCACCTTGCTCGTTTAGTTTGTTTCAAAAGACCCATTTAGTTCCAATTACATTTTTGTTCTTAGGTCGAGCAACAAGAATCCATGTATCATTCTTCTTAATTTGTAGTCATTCTTCTTTCATTGCTTCCACCCAATGTTCATCTTTTCATGCTTCATTAACACTATTTGGCTCAGTCTTTGAAATCAAACAGTATTTTTCTGCAATTCTTCTCCTAGTTTGAAATCCTTTGTTCTTATCACCTATAATCTAATCTTTTGAATTATTTAGTCTTACATACCTTGGAGTCTTAGGATGTTCTTGAGCTTTAGGCTCTTGTGATCTCACTTCTGTATTTTCACTAGTTCCTTCCTCTTGATTTTCTTGATTCACAGGAATGATTTGAACTTGATTTGAAGTCTACACTTTCTTTCCTTTATTTGAACTATCATTTTGATTGTTTGAATCACATCCATAGGTTTTGGATGGTCTAACTGTGTCTTCATCAACCTTGGCATTAGCACTTTCAATTAATTTCCTCAATCTCTTATTGTAGCACCAGTAGGCTTTACTTTTAGTAGAATAAGCAAGAAAGATTCCTTCATCGCTTCTAGCATCAAACTTTCCTATCTCTTCATCTCTTTTGATGAAGCATCTACTCCAAAAGATTTTGAAGTATCTAACAATAGGCTTATGACCATACCATAGCTCATAAGGAGTTGTACCAATAGCACCTTGACTTGCACCCGGTTGAGAGTGTAAACAACAGTACTCACAACTTATCTCAAGTAGATATGAGAAACATTTCCTTCTAGCATCATAGTTCTAGTAGCTTCTTCAATTTTCATGTTCTTCCTTTCCACAACTCCATTTTTCTGAGGGGTCCATGGTATAGATAATTGTCTCTTTTTCCCATTCTCTTCACAAAAAAGAACTAAACTCACCATAAGTGAATTCACCACCCCTATCTGATCTCAGACATTTAATCTTCAAACCTGTCTCTATCTCAACCATAGCCTTAAAAATCTTGAATTTATCTAGAGCTTCAAATTTTCCCCTTAAGAAAGTAACCCACATAATTCTAGAATAATCATCAATAAGTAACATGAAATTCATGTATCCTTGTGAGCTTCTGACTCTAGAAGGACCACACAAGTCAGTATGCGCAAGCTCCAACACTTCATTTGAACAATGTTGTTTGCTCCAAAATAAAATTCTAGTTTGCTTCCCTAACTGACATTCCTTGCATATGGTATTAGTAGGTTTTATTAAATTAGGAATATCTCTCACTACCTGAGTAGAACTTATCTTGATAATATTTTCAAAGTTTACATGGAACATTCTCCTATGCCACAACCAAATTTTATCAACTTGAGAAATTAGACAACTTTTACTAGCAACATTCAGGTGAAAGATATTACCTTTTGTTTTTGTACCTAATGCAATCACATTTTCGGAACTCCCCAATATTTTGAACTTTCCATCCTTGAATTGAAGATTGTATCTATTTTCAACCATCTATCCAACACTTTAGAGATTATGCTTCAAACCTTCCACATATAGAACATCATCAATATTATGCTTACCATCAAGAGAAATTGATCCTCTGCCATAAATTACACCTGCTTTGTCATCACCAAATCTTACAACACCACCATCATACTTTTCCAAGCTCACAAATTTACTTTTATCACCTGTCATGTGATGCGAGCTTCCACTATCAATGAACCATTCATATTTTTCTTCAATTTTGGCTACCAGAGCTTTCTCCACATTTGTGCAACTAGTAGATTCAATAGGTACTGGATCATTTCCCTTGATAACAATAAATACCCATTCATCCTCACTTACATTTCCTTTATTAGATTCATCATCTGTCACACCTTCATCAGTAGCATAATAACACTTTCTTTGGAATCTAGGCTTGTTGGGTCTTGGCTTAGGAACTCCTTCCAACACCTTGATGAAAAATGACCCATCTTATTGCAAGAAAAACATTTAATAGGCAATTTCCCTTTATACTTACCTTCTCCTCTAGCTTCCCTTTTGACAATAAGTGCTTCAAGCTCATCTAGTTTTCTCTCTTCTTCAATCTCTGTCATTTACTCCTCATACTTGAACATTTTTCTAGAACTTTCTCTTGGATCATATCTCTACTTATCTTTTCCGGAGATAGTAGCCTTGAATGTAGATTTTGTCTTAGGAAGAGAATCACCAAATTCACTTAATTCAAAAGTAGTAAGCTTACTAACAATCTCTAATTCTTCCAATGTTTTGCCAACACATCTGATACTACACACAATTTCATTCACTCTTTGCATAAAAGAAGTAATGTTCTCATCATCACCCATTCTCAACATTTCATATTTCCCTTTTAGACTTTACAACTTAGTAATCTTCACATGTGCATCACCTTAATACACAGTTTCCAACCTTTTCTAGATCTCATAAGTAGTCTTCAACTCCATCACATTTGTCATCTCAGAATTAGTTAGAGCGCTCAATAATGCTTCCTTAGCCCTGATATTGTACTTGACATCCTTAATCTCAACAGAAGTAGAAGGACCATTCTGTGGGATGATATATCTATTCTTTGTAATTGTCTAGTAAGGTTCACCAATGCATCTCAGATGACACTCCATTTGAGTCTTCCATAGAGAATAATTTGTTCCATCAAATCTTAGACTATCCTTCTTATATGTCGCCATCCTGAATCACCTCAAGCTATTAAAATTCTTATGAGGAACCTACTCTGATACCAATTGTTGACAACACAAGGGAAAAAAAACTGAGATGGGGGTGAATCAATTGTCTCAGAAATTAAAATTATTAAGCTTATTCAACTTATTCTCATATTTGATAAATAACCATGAAAGAATAAACCATCAACACATCAGAAATACACATAACACAAAGATTTTTACATGGAAACCCTATTAGGGGAAAAACCACGATGGAGGTTAGTCCACAAGATTATACCCTGTTAAAAGTATAAAGGAAAAATGGGGAATGCACATGCATTCAGGCACACTGCCTAGAGCTCATTGCTTAAATACAAAAATGCTTACTACCCAAAGGAAGAAACACTGTCTTAAAGAAACATTCAGATTACATCCACAAGATTTTGAATTGATAAAATAACATCTGCTAATGCCTGATTATAGTTCCAGTTAAGCACACAAACTTTGCTAACTCTTCTTCACACTTCTTCACACTCTACCTCTTTCTTCAAAATATTAGAACATTATTTGTGCACACCATACCTTCAAATGGTAGAAACGATCAATCATATATATCCGCAACTAGGGATAACATCATCTACATGTTGGCTTTAACAAAATATAAAATGTGTACAAACTGTTAGCCCAAATCAATACATAATTATCAATGTGAATCAACCAATGTCGGCCACAACATAATAATGACCCAAAACAACTTCCTTTAACATGAAACACCTCAACCAATTATGCCTCTAAGATCCACAACACGCTACAATTACCATGTTTTCCATGAACATGAAAAACATGAACACGCAAAAGAAAATCACCAATCGCGAGCACAACGATCAATGTGGATCAACAACACTGATAGAGCATGATCTAGAAATATCCACAAGCATCATGAATCACCACAGAAGCATCCGAAACAACTCAAATTACTAGAATCACATAATCTTCTTTTAGGAACACCAACTAAAGCAACATAATAATTGTTAGAACATAGATACTCATAACTCAATCAAATCTTCATTTGGATGTCTGAAACTTAATGTGGATAAAATAGATATACTTGACAACAAACCCTTTAATCCACAACCTCTTATCATCAACATACTGAGCTAACCATCAAAGCAAACTTCACTGCATCACTGACAACTTGCAACTTATTTTATTACAATTTTCTCAATATCCTCGACATATACAACCTTAAAGACATTAATGCCAATAGTTTTGACATAAATGACAACCACATATCAACAATATCCAATAGTTTATTCCTCTTTTCCTTTCCGATTCAAGACCTTGAATAAGACCCTCATACTCAACAATATTATTGGAGCATGCAAAAGAAAAACAAAAGGCTGAATAATACTTATCACCTTGTGGGGACACAAGCATTGCACCCCCACCAACTTCATTTTAACTTTTGGAGCCATCTAAATACATTTACCCAAGCTCATCATGTTATTTTAACAAATGATCTGCACTTTTTTCAAGGTTTGGCACAATAATTTTAGGTTCATGGAACATATTTACCCCTAAACTAGTCTCCTCTATGTTGTCATTTGGACTATCAATTATGTTTTCTGCTACCCACTCATTTAAGAGTATATCAGGTAAAATTTCATTTTGTAATTCTTGTGTAGCAACAAGGTCACTATCATCTAGGATTACACAATTAGCATTTACAACACTAGGAACATAAGGTTCAATATGATCCTTTGAAAGTACCTCATATTTAATTGTCACTTTTTTTCCATACCTAGTCCTAAAAAGCACATGGGACCAATCTGGGGATAAATATCCTCCTATCTTGGTAGTAAAGTCTCTTGATAAGCACAATGCAAAGCATGGTGGTAAATCAATCATGTATATGTCTCGAGGAATAAGAAAATTGGGACAGGCATGTAAGGTCAAACTTATATCTTTAAAACACCTATAGTGTTAACAACTGAACCATCAAGCTTTACTTCTCCTTTCTCATGTGGCTGATACTTAAGCTCTAGTCTATCAACAATTTGTTTCAGAATTACAGAGCTACTAGCTCCTGATTCTACCATGCAATTATGTACTAACTTATCCCCTATGAAGAGAGACACATAGAAAGGAGGGGGTTTAATATCCTTACTTGGCCATTTTTTACTATCTTTAGGTGTATTTACCTTGGGTGCATTTGTAAAAACATCCTTAGCCTGATCAATTGGAACATCACTAGACACAGTCATATTAGATAAAGTAGATTGTGAAAGGTCCTTTTGACTTGGGATAGTTAATGAATCCCACATGGATATAATCACATTCATCTTCTTCATATTATCAATGATATTAAAAGGTACAACTGGATTTACCTTTTGATGGACCCTTGCAACAACAGGATCAACTTGCAAATGAGGTTGCTCCCTAATAGCACCTTGTGTGTTTCTTTGCAAAATATGAGGCACTTGTGAAGAAGATGTCTCTACAATAGTTGCTTTTCCTTTATTAGTTTTTTTCTCAAGCTCAAAAGCTCTTTTCTTTTCCCTTGTATTTGCTACAATAGGGGAATCATCTTTATGAACTCCACAAAACTCTTCTCCCTATCAGTTTAACATAGTAGCATCACTTGGAGGTTGCTCTTTCTGTTGTAATGCTCCATCATTGGGTACATTTGACTGTAAGATTGAAATTTCTTGAACCATTAAAGCTTGATTAATAATTCCATTTGAATAGGTAGCCTAATTATGAGGCTATTTGCAAGGATAGCACCAATCATAATCTACTGCAAGGTTGCTCTAAACAGGGACAAGGTCTTTAGTTGCACTAATTAGAGTAGGATTGTATGCCTGAAAAAGGCCTTGGATTCACATTCTGTCTTGGACCTTGATAATTTCCTTGGTAAAGTTGTCTATTACCCTTGTATTGTTGTTGTTGACCTTGATAAGGCTAACTTGGCCCTTGGTTCTGTTGTTGAAATGGTTGTTTATTCTAAAATTGTTGTTTCTTGATGCTAACAAGCTCATTTCCAAAAGTCTGCAAAATTTTATCAATTTTTAGTTGACTCTCCTTTATCTCTTACAACTCTTGTGATTGAATTGGAACTAAATTTCTTGTTTACCATCAACTAGTAATACTGGAATAGCAGGAAAAGGAGTAAAAGATGGGATTTGCAGAGGCATAAAAGGTTGAATTTCTAGGAAAATGGGCATAAGAGGTATGGGTACAATTTTTCCAGCTTGTATTAAGTTGTTTTCTTCCCTAATTATTATTTCGTAAGCATCAGGTAGTGAAGTACCTCCCATAGACTGAATCACGACATATATGCCACTGTTTAAAGCCCTCAAATAGTATAAAAATGCATATTTAGGGGAAGGCCTAGCTGTGCCAGGTATTCTATCCCATGTCCTCTGAAACCTAAAGTTAAAATCAAATATTTTCTCCTGAGGAGCCCTCTTAATTATTGTCAACTACTCTAAAAGCGACAAATGATTAGATTTGTCTTGAAATTGCTTATATAACTTATCTCCAAAGTCATCCCACATTGCAATAGAAGTCATAGGTAGACCTCTAAACCACTGTAAATATTTTCCTTTCAATGAACCAGCAAGTAACCTCACAACAACATTCTCCTGTGTTATATGATGAAATCCACATAAGTTAGCTACATCTCTAATATGCTCTATAGGAGTTGTTTGGTCTTTACCTATAAAGAAAGGTAGAATTTTTAAAGTAGCAACAATAATCTCATCATGTTGGGCTAAATTTAATGGACTGCCTCCATTAAATGGCACAAAAGGTTGGTTTCTATCCATTTGAGGTGGCTGAGGTGGATTAACCTACACTATGATAACATGTACATAACCTATTGAAGCAACAAAACTTGATAAAATTGTTGGTCTAAAACAAGGTGTAGTTGACTAAACTCTTTTTGAGGAAATAGGGATTCTTTGAACAATCCTACCACTTCTCCTAGGTGGTGATAATTGAAGATATTCAAAGGGTACAACACTACTTCTAGTTTGCACTCTTTGCATATGCTGTTTTTAAACTATATTTTTGCTAATCATCAGATTTTGGAGTCACCAGATATGCAAAAACAACCCCTAAATGGTATGAACTTACTAGAAGCATATCAAAACTAGTAAAATATGTTGATGTTCGTGTCCCACTGGGCATGCCGAAACTGTTATCTACTGAAAATGCACCCTATTGAACCTAATGTTTAGCAATTTAGAGAAAACATGGGAAGACCTCTAAAGTTGTGGGTTACCTATAAATAGAGGTCAACCTCTAGAAAAGGCCAGCTTCCTATGGTGCCACTCAAAACTACTAATTTTTTAGGAAGAGGGAGAAAGATAACCTAAAAGGCTAAAACTTGAAAAAAATGAAACTTAAAGGAAAACTAAAGTTATACACCACACTAAAAAGGGATAATGAAACTCAAAACTCTGCACACTTAGCTCCTTCTAAAAAAAAATATAACTTGCACAAACTTGTTGCAGTAGGCTCTTGCATAAATGTTTCACTAAGAGGTCAAAAAACAAATAGCTTATAGAGGGAGGAGAAAAAACTTCACAATTAACAAGCTATAAGTACTTCATAGACACAATCAACAACCTACATTAGCTTACTATTTGTAGAAAAGGTATTAACATATGAGACAAAAACCACAAGGAAGAGAAAAACTTCACAAGATAGCTTGATCAATCATTTAAACATACACAGATACTTGAAATAACAAGATGACAATAATTTCATTACTAGAAATGAGAAAGATTTTCCTCTAAATTCCATATCCAAAAGATTTACAAAAGATGAAAAAAATCTATGCCAAAGGACTATAAAAGTCACTAAGTCTCCAACTACATAATCTGAACTCTCAAAAATGAGTTACAAAAGTGAATAAATAAGCAACACCAAGTGGTTCCACCCAAAAGGCTCTAGAATCTTCATTTTCGTAAGCCTCCAAAAACCCTAAAATCTAGCCACTAGATTTCATCCAAAAGAGCTCCAAATAGATGAAAATGTCAAACTTGACTTTGTCCAACATGATGACACCTCAAATTTCCCACAAAAATCTCTCAAAAAGCATTTAAAACTCCCTATATGCCCTCCACATGTTGGAAAGCTGAAACCAACCTCCTCTAAATTCTTGGCATGTCATAAATCTTCTTAAAAGGATAATTCCTTGAATAAGTCTTCATAAGAGGAGTGTGTATCATATTTTTACATGAGAATAGATACATGATCTTAATGGTTTATAGAAACACCATGAGAATCATATACTTTACATTTTTTCCCTCCAATGCAAAAATAAAATGAAATGGTCAAATTGACCATACATTTGTAAAGAGAAAACTCAAGTCATGAGACTTAGTCTTCATGGCATAACATAAAGGGGACATAGCACCTCACTATAGAGCACATTTAATGCAAGAATTTCACAACAATACAAAGACATTTAAAATTCCTTAGGCATGAAGAGGCCACATGTCTTATTAGTTTCATTGAGTAATTTTAAATCAAAAGGTAAAAATACCTTTATCCCATCGATATGTTTTAGGGAAAAACCCTAAGAACAAAAGAAAAAGTAGAAATGAAATATTCATTTCATTTGTTCGAAGCTTCTTGAGGAAGCTAAGCTACTACCAAGGGTTTGTGGAGCTCTGCTACAGGCTTTTATGGGTCTTCAATGGCAGATTTTTGAGTTGTACAAAGGCATTTTATTGGTAGTTTATGTTAAATTTCCCCAAAGAGAAACTGGTAAGTTGTTTCCTGGTAACAAAATTGAGAAAATACTTGTATTTTTTGATGGTAAATTCTTTTTATGGCCATGGATTTTCCACATTCACTAATGTTTTCCATGTGTTTTCTTCCTTTGTGATTTCTCTTCTACTTGGCCACCATGTTTCTGAGTCTTTGGAAAACAACTCACATAGAAATGTTGGAGAACAAGAAACAAATTTGGGTAAGTCAATCTCTGTAGCTTTCTGAATATATCTTGTTTCTTCTTGCAAAGAAAAGCAACACTTTATTTCAATGGTCGTGGCCATATGAAGTTGTTTTCTAGATTTTATATATTCTTCCATACTATGCTTCTCCACTTTGTAACTAGGCTCGAGTCTAATAGAAAAAAATAAACAAATGATGAATAAATATTTTCTTTTCCTATGCATTCTTTATGGCCATGGCTCCATTTTTTTGATATTTTAAATGAAACCTTGATATTTTAAATGAAAATCATTTTTCCCTTTTCCTCTGTAGATTACTTTTGTTTGCAAAAACACAATATCATTTTCTTTTATGGCCATTTTGGGTTATTTTAACTTCCAGACTTCATTAGACTCAATATTCTCCTCATACTTTTGTTCCTTCTTTTCATTTTGTTGTTTTCTCTACATGCACAGCTTCTATGTTCTAAGAAAAATATATTCTTTCAGCCACGACCATATCACATGTTGCATATTTTTATGTTGAATGACATTGTGGCTTCATTGAATTAGTTGGGTCAAGGGTTTTGAATTGGGAATAAAATCCGTGTTGTAATTGTGCATCTTTCAATTTATTTCTGCAAAAGAGATGCTTGCTTCTCAAGCTCTTTACTATGCTCTCAAGTCATGTAGTGATCTTCATACTTTATCTTCCTAGCCGTTTGAGCTTTTCTATGCATACACTGTCCATTGATATTCTTGACTCTTAATAACTCAAAAGGAACATTGTCCTTTGAATTTTTCTTTGATTACTCATTTAGAACTATATGTTACCCTTTATTTCCACCTTGAATTATCTTATTCCTTCTCTTAACAACTTTATCATGTTTTATATGATCATATTTTGCAGACTCTATTATGTCTATCATGTTACTATCATTCCTTGAAACTCTATGTATTTCTGAGTCTATCATGTTATTCTTAAATGTTTCTAAGAATGTATGCATTGTCTATATGACACTTGGCCTATGATAATACATTTGATACTCACTGTCTAGATTATGATCACTTACTAATGAACATCTTTTATATTCACTATCACATGTAGAAACAAATGACTGTTCCACTTATCTCCCAACATTATTAGTATCTTCTTGATAGCTCTAGATATTTGATTCATGCTTTATAATCTATGTTTTTTAATCACATGCCACTTATGACAGTGACCAATAAATTGTTGGAAACAAGCAACAGTGAGAGGGGGGGAAAATTAGTGTTTTGCAAAAATTAACTTTATTATTCTGACCATTAACCCACTTTAAGCATTCAACCAAAAGAAGTATGCAAAAACAGAAAGCAAATAACCACAACACCATAACACAATGATTTTTACGTAGAAACCTTGTTAGGGGAAAAACCACGGTGGATGGCCAATCCACAATATAATCTGAGTATACTCAAAAATAAGTTTACAATATGGAAATGCAATTGCATTCAGGCTCACTCCCTAGAGCTCACTGCTCAAAATAGGAAGGCACACTACCTTATAGAGATTTGGATTAGATCCAAGAGAATGAATTGAAGGAATAAAATCTACAAATTCTTGATTACAGTTCCAGTTAGGCTCAATTGTCGATCTTTTATCCTTCTGACTTATATTGCAATTCTCCCCTGCTCTGATCTGACTCGCATCACACAATATTTATGCATAAGTGAAACTGTGCATAAAATCACTCTAACATTCTTTTAGTATTCACAATACACATCAACATACCACACATACACACCAAAATGATATAATGGATCATACATATATATCCACGACTAACAATTTAATTGCAACAAGTCAACTTTAATAAAACTTAAAAATATTAGCAACTGTCAGCTCAAATCTTAAGAATTCTTCAATGTGCATCCACAATGGTCGATCAAAACTTAGATCGGACCCAACAAATAATGATCAAACAAAAAAATATTCGAATAAACATTCCTTGAATATACGCACTACATTTTATCAACTGAGTTGGCCCCAAAATACTGATAAACAAAAAAGTATCAACCAGATGTCCAAACTTACACATGACTTGGTACAAGGCACTAAGATTTTTGGATAACACAAGAAATACATTGATGCACCTTTCGTGGGATCCACAACTCAAAATAACAATTGGAAATCTGCACATGAATCGTTGAACACCAAATTTCTAGATGCTTTGTTCTTCCTAACTATCCTCAATCTGAGTGCCAGTGTAAACAAATGGTGTCATGTGGATTCAACTACTGACTAGGGTTTCCATCAATGACAACACCAAAGCATTATTGCAATGTCTCTTTGCAACAATCTCCCCCTTTGGCATTGATGGCAACACTTAGTGAAAAATTACTAAGTGCTAGATTAAAACCAACATGAATTACACTGCCACTTCAAAAATTCAAAAAGAAACTTTAGACTCAGCTCAGAAAAGTAACTCCCCCTATGACTATACATTTTTCACTATACACTTCTCCCCTTTTGATATGAATGGAAAAAATTGGGGAAATGAAACAAAATTCCAAAACTGTACAGGTATGAACTTGTAACTTACAAAAGTTTGAAAATTTCTGCAAAATATTTCTTTAGCACTCTTAAATTTTCGTCACAAACCTTTATGAGACTCTCCAAAACTGTTATGTGACCACACATTAAGTAAGATTGAGCTTATGTGGAATCAAGATTCTCTGGGTCACTAACTACCACAATAACTTTTGCTTCCTTCAAAGCACACACCATTATCTCAATCTTCAAAAAAATTAGTCCTCTAAGTTCACTTACTCTCCCAAAAATCCTATCATTTTCACTCTTCAAGCATCTTATTTTGTCAAGTAGATGCTACTTGACCTTCTTGTTGAGCAACATCACCAGCCAATGGATCAAAATTATCAGAAATGATAGCCAATTGGTTTGCAAGATCCTTCACCTTTTTCTCATTACCTTCAGTAAACTTGGACAAAACCAAACATGCCTTATAAGCCTTTCCAACTTTAGATATAGAACCTTGAATGTTCATGCAGGTGGCTAGCAGATTCTTATCCTTTGTAATCACTTCCTTCAACTAACTATGTCTTTTACCATTAAACTCTTTTTGCAATTTATCCTTAGCAAATTTCTCTAGAGACTCAAATTGAGTACTTACAACATTTATGAGCTTCTTTAGCTTATTGGAAGAGGAACCAAATGGATCCATGACATGAGTAGGAATTAATTTATGTAGAACTCCGGATGTAAGGCTTAGCAATTCACTATCCTCTATGTGAGACATTATAATCTTCTCACTGGCCTTAGCTAGAGCAATTGATGTGACCTTCATCATCTGAATTGGGGAAAAAGTGGATAGATTGATTGAGCTTTCATCCAATTCAGGATCAAAATATTCCTGGTGCTCCATCAAAGATCTCTTCACTACCTTGGTAGTGTCTCTTTCCTCCATTATGATCTCCTTAACTTGAGCTTTTTCTTCTTCAGGCTTGGGTTCTTTAGAGACTATTTCTAGATTTCCTTTAGGCACTTCAATCGCTTCATTTTGTACCTCCTTCTCCTCGGCTAATACCACCTTAGAAACTTAAGTTTCCATAGGTATCTCTGTATTTTCCACATTAGGAGGAATTTGAAAATCCTCAACATCTGCATTTACTTCCTCATCTTTTGAAACATTTTTCAGTATTCATTTCCTCAACATTTATCTTATTATTTAACATAAACTCTTCCAAAATCTTCTTGGTTTCACCAAAAACAACATTAGTTTCACCAATCATGAGTTTATTCACCCTTGTCTTGCTCTTAAATTCCTTTTTAGCTTTTTCAAGGAGTGAATTCATCTCCTCAATTGACATTTCTGGACATAAATTGACAAGAATTCTCTTCCTCATATTCTCTTCTTTTGTTCTAGCACTTAATCTTCTTGACTCCAAAATATCAGACATACTCTTTGGTAAGCCAAACATAATCTCGACAAGAAATTTATTGAAAATGTTCATATGTTTTATTGTGGCTTCTTTCAGAACTATTTGACTTGACTTATCAAAAGTTTCATACAATTCATAGGGGGCTTAAGATTACCATCCTTGATAACTGCATTCTCAACTTCCTCAACTAACATACCAGGTTTATCAACTTTTTCCTTCTTGTATTTTTCTTCTTTTCCAAAAATTTGTTGTTGTTTAATTCAACAACCTAAGTTCCAATAGCTTTCATTTCTCTTAGAACTTCTTCAGATTTTGTTTCCCCATCTTCTGAAACAGGTTTGTATGTTCTTTTGCTTTTATTCTTCTTCCTTTTACCAGAAGGCTTGTCTTGAGCTGGATTGGTTGTAGGGGAACTCGTTGTAGATCTAGTACGAGCAGAAGATGCTCCCAGACTATCAGACTCTATTTTTGCTTTCTCTTTTGCTTCTTCTACCTCTTCTCTCCTTCTCACTTATTTAAATTTTTCTATAAGTATGCCCATATTATCTACAAAAAATCTACCTCTCTTCTTACTCTCCTGACTATCACCAGTTTTTACAGTTCCATATGAACTTGCATACTTTTGTTTGCATAATTTATGAACCTCTCTTCTCCCTGATCCAAAGGTGAACTTAGCAAGTGATCTACATACATTTTTAGAATGTTCTCTACTTTGTATCCCATAGGCATGATCCATATTGTTCTTGGATCAACAACTTTCATGTAACATTGGTCAATATCCACCATGAAATAGATAGTATCTTTGTACTATTCCACAATTGAAGTGGTAATTCTTTCCCTGAGATGCATCATATTCTTAAATTTTTTAAAGCACCCCTAGAGGGTAGTATTTTTGACTTGATGATCACCAATTACAAACAACATGTTCCTTATCTGAACAACTACAGGCTCATCATTTTTCCAATGTATCTTTCCAACACCTGAAACCTCATCCATGAAATAGAAAAATAAGCACAATAGTAGATTACCATATTTGCAAGTATTCTTCTTATATTTCTTGATTTTACTCAGATTCTCCATCAACTAACTTTTGAGTAGCTCGCACAAGTCATATTCTGCATTTTGCTTCACCATCTCATAAGCTGCATAGATGGCCATACTAGATACAAAATTATCTTGGCTAGAATGGTATATCTTGTAGCCAATGACCATTGATGCAAATTTTACATCTACTTCAGCAATATCTTCTATTCTCATTGCCCTTCTGTTCCATTGTGCACTTGTTGCCTTAGTAACCTTCTCATTCTTCACAGATTTCAAGACTGGGAGTCTACCGATGGAATTCAGACTTGTGACTACACATATAGCCTCTTTTGTGATCTTGAAGGGTATATTTACCCACATTAACTTGACATGAACATGGCTCAAAATGTATCTAACCCATTCATTTTCCTCGAATATGGGAAATTTCACAAACTGCGTGAAATTCTTCTCTTCTAGGGTTTGAAATTATGGCTTTACAATAAAGTATTCTCCAATTATATGATAGGAATACATATTCATTATTTGGGAGCTTCCTAATTATTCAATGTTGGAATGTATATAAGCCCTAATATCTTCTGTGTGTAATACTCCGTATGGTACAGATGAAAACGCTCCTAAGGGCTCGGTCTCAATAGACTTATAAGGATGCCATTTGAATTTAGGATAGGGTCTTTCCTTGACCTCTACTACCAATGGAGTGGCCATGATTGAAAAATAAAAAAATCACAGGCTTTTCAATAAATACCTTTCCATTGGATCAGAGTTTAATCACAAAATCTTCTTCACGCTTTGAGTCTTTCCACAAATCAACAAAGTTCACTTTAGGGCTCTTCAAACTACTTTTCACCAAAACTCAAATTGACAAATGAAGGATATAAATGTTCTTTTATCATCTGCATACCTAACCCTTCTTGTCACAATAAACACCTTTACCCTAATTCATTTGGTTACTTTATTTTCATGCACTAAGACAAATAATTCTTCTATGGATTTCCAAAACTCTATAATACTGCCTCCAATTGGGTTAAACAACATCTGACAAGCATTAATTCACCTACTGGACTGGTCCACATTCCAGTATCAATTTCCTATAGGGGTTAAGGGAATTTTCTTCTGATAGCTCCCCCTAGGCCAAAGGCCTAAAATTAATTCCCAGAGGAATTACCAGACGTAGATTCTGGTGTTGGCATATTTCCTTCAACAAAGGAATTCTTTTTCACCCATTTCTTCTACATTTTCCTTCTGATCACATTTGTAGTAACTTTCCCTTTGCCTTTGAGATCTTGCTATGTATTCTGTCTTACTAGACCTCTTATGTTCCAACAGAATCTAGCAATATGGCCAAAGTTGTTGTAGTTCTAACACACAACATTTCTCTGTTCAGACCAACTATTGCACTAATTTTTCCTTGATTTGCATTGGTTAGCAATATTACCAAGTCTATTGCATGCATAACATCTGAAATATTTATGAAATTTATTCATCACAACTCTACATTCAGTTGAATTATGACCATACTTATAGCAATTAAAGCACAAACTTGAAAATGATGGTCCACTTGTGTTCATCTTGCTCCTACACTGAGAAGCCATATGACTGAATTTGTTGCAAGAAAAACAATAGCCATTGAATCTTTGATCATTTTGCTATCTTACTAGATTTCTTGTAGGTCCATTCACCTGATTTCCTTGCCTGAATCTCCCTTGTCTGGATTTCTTTTGTCCAAATCCAGAACTTTCTCCTTCTTCATATCCAAGATCTCACCTATCACCATCAGTCCTTTGACCTTTAATCAGTTCATCAAGTTTGGCTGAATTGGCTTTGAATTTCTCCTTGCACTCATTTTCAATAGTAAGTTCATCTTTGAGATCATTAAGCTATTTTTAGAGCATTTCCTCATTGTTTTTTGATTGTTCCATTTCATTGTCCAATCGGCTGCATTTTTTAGATTTTTCTTTCAAGGATTGAGCAATATTTTCTTCATTCTTCTTTCTATCTTCAATTTCCTTGGTCATTTTCATCATGATGGATTCCATCTCACGCTTCAGGGAAACATTTTCTCTAGAAAACTTTTCACACTCTTCTGTTTTCTCCTTCAAGGCATGACTAAGTTGTTCATCTTCCATGCTTTTGTTCTTCTTCTTGAAATGATCACATAATTCCTTTCTTTTCTCCCTTGATTCATTGATTTTTTCTTTTAATTACTGGATGAATTTTTCTACATTCTAAGGACTTTCTTGTAGTTCCCAGTTCTCAGATTTTGACTGGTCAAGATCATCTAGGGCCACCATAAGATGCTGTTGAAGACTGCTTGTATCCATTGAAAACACTTTCAAGGATCTCCCCAAGCTGATAGACCTCTTTTGAGGTACTAGCTCTGATACCAATTGTTGGAAACAAGCAACACTAAGAGGGAGGTGAATCAGTGTTATGAAAAAATTAACTTTATTATTCTGACCATTGACCCACTTTAAGCATTCAACTAAAAGAAATATGCAGAAATAGAAAGCAAATAACCACAACACCATAACACAAGGATTTTTATGTGGAAACCTTGTTAGGGGAAAAACCATGGTGGATGGCCAATTCACAATATAATCTGAGTATACTCAAAAAGTTTACAATATGGGAATGCACTTGCATTCAGGCTCACTGCCTAGAGCTCACTGCTCAAAATAGGAATATTTCCATACAAAGATTTGGATTAGATCCAAGAGAATGAACTGAAGGAATAACATCTACAAATGCTTGATTACAGTTCCAATTAGGCTCATTTGTCGATGTTTTTTCCTTCTGACTTATACTACACTTCTACTCTACTCTGCTCCGACTCGCATCACATAATCTTTATACGCAAGTGAAACTATGCATAAAATTTCTCTAACATTCTTCTGATATTTTCAATATACATCGATGTACCACACATACACACCGAGATGATTTAATGGATCATTCATATATATCCACCACTAACAATTTAATTGTGTAGACATGCAAAATTAGCATTATGCATTTAACCATAAATCAAGTTCATTAAATTCAATCTCTAAAGTCCTCCATTTAAATTAAACAAATTCATCTTAACCATTAACATCATTCTCTTTAGCTAAATAAATCAAAACATTTATTTAACTAATTCTAAATCACTTTTCATCTCCTTTTGATTTATTTTAATCTATAAATCTAAGTCAAAAATTTAAATCATCTAATCCCTCACTAAATTAATCTAATCCTGATTAATTTAATCTAACTCATGTCACATCCTCTAGCTTTTCTCATTTGGACAAATAAATCAATTTATTGATTTATTAAATTCTCCATTTTCTCTCAAAATGGCATCTTTGAGGGAATATTCTTCTAATTTGAATTTTACCTCCCACATGACATGTACATCCAACAAACCATTTAAGATCTCTTACATGTCTCTTACATGTCTCTTGCACAAGTCAAACTTAGCATTTAACTCATCTTGTCATCAAATTCAAATCTCCCCCTCTTTGGCACATTGACCAAAATGTGCTCCTCAATCTCTCACATGTTGAAAAGTGACACCTTTTCATTGGTGGATCTTTAGTCCCACATCCTCAATGTTTGGCAATATTTTATCCTTCTTGGCTATAAATAGAGAGTTTCTCTATTTTATTAATCCTCCACAATCATAGGCATTTGATCTACAACTTCATCCAAAGTTACTCTCTTCATATTGAGAGCTAATTTTTTCCATTTTCATAGCATTGCATCTTCATCATTGGCTTGTCAAGGGTTGGGAAAAGGCCACTTTTCATATCAAAGTGACACCAATCCACTATGGAATAGGTATATATTATTCTTCTTTCATGCTTTCAATTAGTTTATCTTGTTTGTGAGGCATGATGCATTATTTCATAGGAGAATTTGTAGATTTGCATAGCTTGAACAAACCCATTGCTAATGTATGTTTGATATTTGAGTTGTTTGTAGATTATTGTGCACACAAATTGCAACAAGTCAACTTTAATAAAACTTAAAAATATTAGCAACTGTCAGCTCAAATATTAAGAGTTATTCAATGTGTATCCACAACGGTCGATCACAACTTAGCTTAGACCCAAAACATAATGATCAAACACAAAAATATTTGAATAAACATTCCTTAAATTTTTGCACTACATTTTATCAACTGAGTCGGCCCCAAAATACTGATAAACAGAAAAGTATCAACCAAATATCCAAACTTGCTCATGACTTGGTATGAGGAACTAATATTTCTAGATAACACAAGAAATACATTGATGCACCTTTTGTGAGATCCACAACTAAAAATAACAACTAGAAATCTACATGTGAATCGTTGAACACCAAACTGTCGGATGCTCTATTCTTCCTAACTATCCTCAATTTGACTGCTAGTGTAAACAAATGGTGTCATGTGGATTCAATTACCGACTAGGGTTGCCATCAATGACAACACCAAAGGATAATTGTAGTGTCTCTTGCCAACATAACTCACCGCCATAAATGATGTGTAGTTAACAATCATAAAGAGATGAACTTACTTTCTATTGCTTATATGAAATTCTATTGAAATCTTGAGTTCCTATAAATGAACTTCATTGTTTTCCTATGTTGTTCCACTATGCATGCACATTCTTCATGATGATTGTTTATAGCAAGGATGATGTTAAACATGACAACAATAAATGATGTGAAACATGATGTAAATGAACCATTTTATGTATGCCTGATCACTATCATTCCATGACCATGCTGATATGTTGACTCTTAATAATGTATTTCCCTTTTAAATGAGCTCATTATTTGATAACTCAGCATGCTGGGCTCAACCCTTGTGGGAGCCACATTTTAACCCACATGCTGCAGTTTGATAAAACAACAACATTTCTTTTCCTGTATCTGCACATGAAGCAAACAAGTAAGAAAAATAAATTCATAGTTTGGATGTGTTTGATGAATTCGTTGTTCTGTAGGACATTCAAGGTTTGTATGCTTGTTCAATGTGTTTGGAGATCAATTTATATGTTCATGGGTGCTTGTAAATGTAATGTGAGAGACATTCATTGCTTAGAGCATTTCTCTAACATCATTTTTATTGCCAAATGTAGGAATTAGGAGCAATAAGGAGCTTGGAGGGACACAAGCAGCTCAGGGCAGCAACAGAGCAAGACAACACACCAAACCAGTCATTCAGGCAATAATTGGCCTCTTTCCTTATAAGTGCATTCTATTTCATTACCTATCAATGTAAAAAATTTTCTTCATCTACATTGAACAAGTTAGTCTCACGGGTTGTGTGAGACAAATATACACTTTTGAATAAAAAAAGATTACTTTTCAGAAAGATTTATTTAAATTTTTTCTATGTTACATGCAATTATATAAATGCAATGATCTGTTACTATAATGTTGTAATCTTTCTGATTTTTTTTTTTATATAATTGAATGTAATATAGGAAAGATTAATAAAAAATGTACCTTTTTCTTAATTTCTAAACAAAAAGCTCAGCCTAATTGAGCAAGTAGTGAAATTAGGTAACAAAAACAACCAGTTGATAACCAATTGACCATTTGACATAAATGACAACACCATTCTTGCAACATATTTCTCCTCTCAATTTGGATAGTTCATCTAATATGAAAATATATAAAAGAAAGCATTCTTCTTCATTCCAATCTAACCATGAACTTTGGAAATTTTGTGACATTGCGATCATACACACTTGAGCTTATTGCAAAAATGTGCATATCAAATTTTCAGAGCAAAACAAGTGAAAAATTACAATGGATGTAATTCAAGATAGCATGGTTAAGGTAAATGTATGAGTTTGGTTTTATTAATGTGGCTTGTTCTTTATTGGTTAATTTGGAATTCTTTTGAGTATTGAATTGTTGTATTTGTGGTTGACTTCTTTAATTCATACTTCTATGATGACTTCTATCAAAATTTCTAAATTACATTTTGGTGAACTTGCCGTGAACGCACGTATTTGACAATTTTTTGTACAAAATTGTAGAATTTTTGCAGCTACAAGAAGTGTGACCTAATTGATCCATAGAACATCCCATCTATGACCTAGAATGCCACAACCACCTTTCCTTTTGACACATTTTATTAACAAAGTGATGCATGAATTTTTTTTTTTGAGTCGCATTTCTCAATTTTTATTTTTTGTGTTTTCCGAGTCTGAGACAATACACCACATATGATATTTATATCACCACACTTGTTGTTTTTGACACCAAAATCGATACATAGTTCACTATAGTCACTCATTCCTGCACCGTAGTTGCTTTTCTATGTGACACATCTGAACCTTACTACACCACAAGTGACTGTCAAAAATAGGAAAGGTAAAATCTTGATATATTCTTTGTTGTTTCTAATTTTTTCAAATAGAGCAAGGATTTTTGTGTTATTGATCTATTTCTTTCTAGCTTGTGGTGTATCTTTTAGGTTATCTAACACATTTCCTTTTGGAGCTTAAAATGAACATGAACATTTAGTTTTGGTTCTCTTAAAAAGAACAACATAATTATCATTTTTCTATGTGGTTTAAAATGAATAGCATGATTGAACATGTCATACTTCAATCGGTGCTCTAGAATTAGTAGACCTTACTTTGGAGTACCTAAAATTAACAGTTGTTCATTGTGTTTGATGTGCTTGCACATGCCAATCTTGTTATGTAAGGTGTGTGGCTACATATCCTCTCCCCTTACACTTCATGTGATTTTGGGTGATGATAAATAACAACACGTAAACCTTCCCCAATTATTTTTAAGTAGGAGGCCTGCCCTGGGATACATCTTTAGAGAACCCAAGGGTTCAAACTCAAGAAACATTTTCTGGCGGACTATAAAAATTGGATGAGAGAAAAAGCTATAGTTTGATCTATGCATGTAGTGCTCTAGACTTCTACTAGGGGTGTCTAGTTTTTTGGGCCCTGAGGAGACGTCTGAGAGGTCGATGATGTTCATAAAGATCCACCCACTAAGAACCTTTATTTTTAGAAGCATTTAAGACTTATCAAATGTCATTGATAATGGTGCAAGGGATGTGGATCGTTATTTAAAGCTACTCATCATATACTTTCTTAGGTTAAGATAGAATATTCTTGGGTTGCTAGCAATAGCCTCTTAGGGGGAAGAAAGGTGTGCTCATAGTGCCCGTCAATGACCTTGTGTCACTAGATTTCTACTATTCACCTTCGTATAGAGAAGGTATTTGACTTTGTCAAGTATCTAATATTTCTAAGTATTTACCCCTTTACTATGAGGTGGGCCTAATATCATTTGACACACTTATGTTCTACCACTAAATAGGTTGTGCATTTTTTGAGTCTTGTTATTACCAGTGTAAATAGTTATCATTGACACTGTATACCTTGATATTTTATGCTGCACTAAATGTGTGAATCTAACTAAGAAACATGAAAGACAAAACACCAATGACACCTCAAGATTAGCCAAAAGAGAGTTACAACGAAAAGGAATGCAAATAAAATGAAACACAAAACACTTTTACCTCCCTTGTTGTTGAAACTTCTTTGATTGGCCCTTGCTTGGATTGGTTGTGTGCTCCTTAGATGATAGATTGAGTGATTAAAATGCAAGCTTCAATATGCAAAATGATGGACAAAAGATGGTTGAATGATCTAAAATGACTTGGACAGCATGTAGTTGTGAGAGTGCAAAGTGTTGAAAATGCAAAATGACAGCATAAGGGTGTAAGATAGCTAAGTGTTGTGGAGAAGGAAATTTAGCAGCATGAGGTTGCTCAAATGAAGAAGTGTTGTGGAGAAGGAAATTTAGCAGCATGAGGTTGCTCAAATGAAGAAGTGTTGTGGAAATGCCCTTGAGGAGGGGGTATTTATAGAAGAATTTGAATTCTCTAGAGAATTCAAGCGGTCAAGATTGATCCAACAAGGCCAAGATGAAGGGCTATGGTGGGTTGAGAACCCACAAGCCCTCACATCTTGACATGTGGAGGGTGAAATGGACAAGAGGATATGAGGTGGAGATGAGTTGTCAAAAAGGTACATGAGGTGGAAAAGGACATGCACCTTGGGGGATGAGAGGATCTTGGGTAAATAAAAGTGAATTTTAAATTCACAATGATTGGAAGAATCTAGAGGGTAAAAGGTGGGCTCCAAAAAGGTGGGACTTGGTCACATGTGAAGATTGTGACAAGTCCAAGGTGGGTCACATGTTGAGATTGTGACAAGTCCAAGGTGGGTCACATGTGGAGATTGTGACAAGTCCAAGGTTCTAGAAGCCTTGGAAGGATGGAATGTGAATTAAAAATTCACATATAAAGGAGGGGAATCTAGGACAAATAAAAAGGAATTAAAAATTCCTTGGAGAATGATTAGGCTTAATTAATTTATAATTAGAGGATAATTAGGGGCTAATTAGGATTAAAAGCCAACTTGCAAAAGTTGGAGGATGTGACACATCCTAATCAAGGATTAGGCATGTGCACATCCTTAATGAAAAGATTAGGAGATGGATTAGGATTAGATGAAAATGACATGTGGAGAATTAAATAAATGTAATATTTATTTAATTTATTTGATGAAAAGAGGATTAAGGAGGGTAAGGTATTTAATTATTAATTAAATACCTTAGGGATTTGGCAGAATTAAATATATTAATTAAATAATACTAATATTACTTAATTAACTCGGATAAGAGGATGTTTAGACGAAAGGTGATAAATTTGGATAAATTAAGTGTCCAAATTTGGATGTCTACATTTTGCCCCTCTTTGAGATGCTTAAAATAACATCATTTCAAAGAATATTAAAACATAGAACCTAGAAGAAGATGGTTAGATTGGAAAAGATGCCCCAGTCATCCGGAAGGAGTGACTAGGAAGGGAAAAAGAAAGTGATGAAAATTAGGGATGAAGGATGCCCCCTCGAGAGGACATGCGGGTTGAAGAGAACACGTGTGTGCTCTCGAAATATATGATGTGATGCAAGGGGAGATGAGGAAGATGATGCAAGGTGATGGGGAAGAGAGTAAGTGATATGGAGATGGATGAAGCATAAATGGATTTTAAAAGGTGATGTTGCCCCAGTCAAGGTACAAGCCAAAATGGGTTGATGATGGATGGAGTGTTGTCAATGAGAGGATGAAGGATCTCGAGACAACACGAGGATAGGGAAGGATACATCCCACTGAGTGGTATTGATGAGGGAAGGATACATCCCAAAACACCACTAAAGGATAGGGAAGAATACCTCCCGATGATGATGATGAAAGTGTTGTTGATGAGGGAAGGAGACATCCCAAAACAACACCAAAAGGATAAGGAAGGATACTAATGGATGATGATGATGATGGGTCAAGGCTGATAATGAGACTGGGGACAAGAGAAAGGATATGATTAGATGATTCTGGTGGTTGGATAGAGATGGAGATTGGTAGAGATAAGGATGAAGGATGAATGATGAATGGATGGGGGGATACATGCAAGATGATAGAATGGAGAACGAGATGCAATTCTAAATGCAATTTATCATCTTTGGAGCACTGGTTTTTGCTATAGCATCAAACACAAGACACCAGGGTATGAAGAACCAAGGCGAATTAGTGTCTAATGCATAAAACAAACACAACAGACAACAAGGCTATCCCAACACCCCAAAGTCACAAAGACCTTGGTCGGACCAGGTATTGAGATAACCACAAGCACAAAAGGATGCCCCAGCATAACACAAGACCTCGGGATCTTGGTGGGTACTACGTGGGACAACCAAGAAGACACAAATAGACATAAAAAGATCAAGATATGTCCCTATGTTGACCAATCAAAACACACCATAATATGATGGATTATGGCGGTCTTGACAAGTGATGATAGGGAGCTCAAATGATAAACAAAAGCCAAAAGCATCAAAAGATCACAATCAATTTCAAACGTCCATTGCCATAGGATCAAAGAGATGGATGGGATTGATGAGGTCTGTTAGGAAGGATGCATCCTGTTGAGACCAAAGATGATGGACACGAAACTAAAAGATCGTTATGATGCAGGATGTTCAAAATTGATTGGATCTCATGATACAAGTGGATCACGTTTGTTAAGAACCAGCTAGATAAGGGCATAACTTGATGGCACGACACAAGGAAAACTAGACATGGGACCCCCGAAGACCTGGGGCTCGGTAGATCAAAGATCAGCCTTGCCTACGTGAAAGCGCAGGCCCTCGTGGTTCGGTGTGAAAGGTGGGCCGACCAAGATGGAGACCTTGATGGATGGTAAAGATGGAGACAATAGGAACAAGAGTTGAAGACTAATGATGGAACCCCGGGGGCGGATCAAATGATCGACCTTGCCTACGTGAAAGCGCAGGGGCCACGTAGTTCGACTAAAGACCGACAACAAATGATGGATGAAAGAGGATGAGATGACCCTAGATAAGGGGATAAAATGATTGGACCGACACGATGGGACAAGATAGATGAATGATGAAGTGATAAGATAGATGATGTTGGACGATAGTGACTATAGAAAGCTCAGGGATGGGATAGTTATCCAAATCATCAAAGATGAAGTGGGCAAATGACATGCCATATAGATGAATGGTGAAATGATGAACGATGAGATAGAAAAGATGTGCAGAAGAAGCAGAAGTGATGATGATAAGATGGATGACATTGGATTGCATGGGGTAAAGCCTATAGCTAGATACCAGTGATGACGATAAGATGGATGACAAGGGATTAGGAGATGGGATGATGGGAGAGGATGGGGGAGGAAAAATGATTGTTTGGGGGGATTGGATAGAGGGATAAGGATTTGGGATGAGGAAAAGGTTCGATGAAGTGTTGAGATGATAGGAGGTTCGATGAAGTGTTGAGATGAAAGTTCGAAGCAAATGAGTGAATAGATTGATGAGAATGGATGAAAAGGGACAAAATTGAAGAAGATGGAGGGAGGGACCTTAAGACTTTGTTGCAGATGGATGAAAGCCCAGATTAGGGGTTTGGCTAAGCTCAGATTGGGATAAGATTAAAGCTCAGATTAGGATTGGATTGGAGATCTAGAATGATTGAATTGATTCTACACCGAGTTCCGGGGCTTTAAGGGATGTAAGGTGTTGACAAGCAGATTTTTCCAAATTTGGCAATGTTCAAAAATTGTCAAATTTTTGCCATTTTAGGAAACTTCATGGCCGTATGTTTGAGAGTCCGAATTTTTTCTGAGAAATACCCATTGGTGAGATATGATGAATTGCCAACTAACATCCCAGATTCGAGATACGCATGTTGAGTTATGAGCAAAAATAATTTTTTAAAAAACATTAAATTGGGATTTTAGGGGTCAAGATGAAACTTTGAGGCCCCAAAAATGGGTCAAAACGGAGTCCAACCAGTTTTTATAAAACTATTGGGAATCCACTCGTTAGCTCATAACGCAACCACCTGTCAAATTTCAGCTCAAACGGACACCCGAGTCAAAAGTTATGGCCTCCGGAAGTGTCAGGGTAAAAATCAAAAATCGATTTTGAAAAATCGAAGACATGGGTTTTGTTCGCGGAGGAAAATGAGGAACTGGGTCGAAATTAGTTTGGAAAAAAAAGTTCAATTTTAGCGGGAAATTGTGGGGGATGGGAAAAAATAAAATGGGTTGTT
>VDFB02271358.1:361581001-361688425 GCA_007258455.2 Sequoia sempervirens | reverse complement strand
CAAAGAAAGATTAAATGTAAGACCCGTATGTGGGTCCCACTGGGCGTGCCAGAAATGTATACCTTGATATTTTATGCTACTCTAAATGTGTGAATCTAACTAAGAAACATGAAAGAAAAAACACCAAGAACACCTCAAGATTAGCCAAAAGAGAGTTACAACAAAAAGGAATGCAAATAAAATGAAACACAAAACACTTTTACCTCCCTTGTTGTTGAAACTTCTTTGATTGGCCCTTGCTTGGATGGGTTGTGTGCTCCTTAGATGATAGATTGAGTGATTAAAATGCAAGCTTCAATATGCAAAATGATGGACAAAAGATGGTTGAATGATCTAAAATGATTTGGACAGCATGTAGTTGTGAGAGTGCAAAGTGTTGAAAATGCAAAATGACAGCATAAGGGTGTAAGATAGCTAAGTGTTGTGGAGAAGGAAATTTAGCAGCATGAGGTTGCTCAAATGAAGAAGTGTTGTGGAGAAGGAAATTTAGCAGCATGAGGTTGCTCAAATGAAGAAGTGTTGTGGAAATGCCCTTGAGGAGGGGGTATTTATAGAGGATCTTGAATTCTCTAGAGAATTCAACGGTCAAGATTGCTCCAACAAGGCCAAAATGAAGGGCTATGGTGGGTTGAGAACCCACAAGCCCTCACATCTTGACATGTGGAGGGGGAAATGGACAAGAGGATATGAGGTGGAGATGAGGCTGGTCAAAAAGGCAAGCATGAGGGGTGGAAAGGACATGCACCTGGGGATGAGAGGATCTTGAAAATAAAAAGTGAATTTTAAATCACAAATGATTGGGAAGAATTCAGAGGGTAAAAGTGGCTCAGGCGTGGGACTGGTCACATGTGAAGATTCAGACAGCCCAAGGTGGGTCACATGTGGAGATTGTGACAAGTCCAAGGTTGGTCACATGTGGAGATTATGACAAGTCCAAGGTTCTAGAAGCCTTGGAAGGATGGAATGTGAATTAAAAATTCACATATAAAGGAGGGGAATCTAGAACAAATAAAAAGGAATTAAAAATTCCTTGGAGAATGATTAGGCTTAATTAATTTATAATTAGAGGATAATTAGGGGCTAATTAGGATTAAAAGCCAACTTGCAAAAGTTGGAGGATGTGACATCCCAATCAAGACAGGCATGCACATCCCACGAAGAAATTAGAGACGGATTAGATTAGATGAAAATGACATAGGAGAATTAAATAAATGTAATATCTATTTAATTTATTTGATGAAAAAGAGGATTATGGAGGGCAAGGCATTTAATTGTTAATAAATACCTTAGGGATTTAAGGACTAAATATATTAATTAAATAATACTAATATTACTTAATTAACTCGATAAGAGATGTTTAGATCTTAAAGGGTGAGCAACTTGGATGTACTAAGTGTCCAAATTGGATGGCCTACAGACACACAAACCATCAAAAATCACTAACAACAATATTATCCACTATATTTCATGTTTAAAAAAATGAATTACACCTAAAATCAGAAAAATAATCAAGATAAGGGTTTCTTAGAGGTTAATTTTTTTTTTAAATTGTACACCGCATTTGTCAACCTGTGCACCACAACTACGTATTTGGAAAAAAAATAGTGTGACACATATGTTGGCCTATGCGACACATTTTTCTATTGAAACATTGCATCTTTATCCTATAGCACATATGTTGCTCTCTATACTGCATCTTTAGTCATAATTTAGTCTAAAATTTGCCATAGAAAACAACACATCTATCTATGTCAATCACAATTGATAGGTCTTGTAATGCATCTATTGCACATAGCACTGTAGTCATCATCTTCTACATCGCAATTGATATCACCTACACTACATTTATGGATTTCCCTACCGCATCTATTTGATAGAATTTTTTTTTCTATTTTTAGAGGGTGCCTAAACCTAATCTTAAATCACACAAAAATCAAGGTGTGAACAATCATTTTTTTTGCATTTTCAACAAATTTTTAGCTTTCCTCGATTAAACATATCATTTTAGGGTCATATCACAAAGTCCATAGAATCTTGTCTTGAGCATGTTAAAATTTGAAAACCCAAAGCAAATTTAGAATTCAAAAGTCCAGTGTCATCATAGTGAGAATCATGAAAACTTGGTCTTTTTAAAACTATCTCCATCAAAAAAAGTTGGATTAC
This sequence comes from Sequoia sempervirens, assembly GCA_007258455.2. Classification (NCBI taxonomy): domain Eukaryota; kingdom Viridiplantae; phylum Streptophyta; class Pinopsida; order Cupressales; family Cupressaceae; genus Sequoia; species Sequoia sempervirens. The sequence continues at coordinate 361,686,262 of VDFB02271358.1, read as the reverse complement.
AACTCACATGTCTAGTTTTCCAATTCACATTTTTATCAAACCCCCATCATCACTAGAGGTTTAGGAGTTTCAATTGGTTACATAAGTCCAATTTTTTTTTTTTTAAGGTAATCATCTTTTAGGATCAAAAGTCAAACATCTAAAGTTCTTTTGCACTCAAAATATCTTCAAAAAATACCAAAAACATAGAATAGATTCATTCTAGTTTGTATTCATATCAAAACATTAGAAAAAATAAGTGACACAATTCCCTCTTTATGTTTGTCACATGATCACAAGTGAAACACAAAGAGATAGATCCAAATTGTAGTGCCCCTCAATTTTCCTTTTTGTTTTTGACAGAGACTTGGTTGTGTTTGGACATTATGATATTATTTTATGATACTTGGATATTATGATACTTTGATGCACAATTATGATATTACTTGATGACAATTTTATCTCTAATGTTTATGCGTATATCATGCTTAGTAGATCAGTTTAATTGATTATGTGGGTTATTACTAATATGAGTATAATTTGATTATTAGATGTATGTTCTTATCATAATTTGATATTTGATTATTGTGTGTTGATGTTTTGGTGAAGGGGAACAGTGTCACATCACTTGATTGCGAGTGCCCTGGGCATCTACGATTTTCCCTTCATGGTGTGTTTGCTTGTTTGTCTATGTACATGTCTGACATTGTGGTTTGCTATAGGTTGCAGGTACCAGGCATCGACTCCACCTGAATTTATAGGTTTGAGCATGCCTTATACCCAATGGAGATAGTTGATTTCGAGATAGCATTGGGTCCCACACATTGAGCCATCATCCTTGAAGAGGATAAGTATCCAGTTGGTCACCCCATCAATGTTGTCTGTCGTTTTCAGTCAGTTAATTTTTTTTTGATTTGGTTTATGTTTTGGTATTGCTATTGTTATTTAGTGATTTAACTTTTTTTTTTTGATAAATGATTTGATTAATTAATGAATTAAATAAATTATTTCATTGAAACATAATGATAATAGTTATAAATCTTGTTGATTAAATTATTTAATTAAATTAATAGTTTAAAAGTATTGAGGTAACTAAATACAAGCATAAATATATTTATTGAGAGATGGCTTATAATAAATTAAAAGTGATAAAATATTGTAATGTAAAAATAAAATATTCTATTTCAAGTTGCAACAAACAAATGGTCAAATAAAATAGTAATATAAATAAATAATTAAAAGTGGGTTTTGTTGGAGCATTAAATGGAATTTCCATTTGGGGACTGCTGATAACAACCCATTAACCATGCAACTCAAGTCATCACAAGAAATTTAATTATTTTCCAAAAAATGAGAAGGCAAGGAATCTTCTATAGTTTCATTTTTGAAGATAATTACCTTTTGGTAGACTTTTCATGAATACTAATCGGGAGTCTCAAATTGGGAAGGGGGTTTTTGTTTTGGGTTTTCCCGTGAATTGTCATCAGGTTCTAGAAACTAATTTTGGGAATTTTTCCATGAAATTTTCTCATGTTTTTGAAAAATTTCTTGGGGGTTTTGGAAGCTGGGAATTGGGGGTTTTACAGTGATATGGAGACTCAGAAGGAGTAAAAGCTAGAATTGGAAGATCTCTCCATCAAGACTTCAGCTCTAGCAAGCTTGTAAACTAGGTTCCATTATTATTCCTCCATTTTAATGTTGAATTAGAAACAAATAATGCAAGATTGTGCTATCTGAGCAAAAAAATTGTTTGAATTCGAAATGTGCTTATTCCATAAGTTTTATGCTTTTTATTACTCTATATTTTTCTCTAAATTTGTTTGCAATATTTCTATTATCTTTGTCTTAGCTCAAATCATGGCTATTGAACCCGTGATTGCATACAATTAAGAATGGTGGATTCTTGGTAGCCACAGTCTTTTCTTCCCTATGCATTCAATATCCTTATGCTTAAAACTTATCATATTCTGCCACCCTTGCTTCTTGTTTTTTGGATTATTTCTTAGCAATCTGACAACAATAATTGAGTGTCTCCCCTCTCTTCATGTTATGAACTTGTAGTTAACTGGAATTTTTTATTAATTGACCTTTATTAAGTTTTCAAATCTTGGCATTGAAATTATTTGAGAAAGACCCCTTTGGCTCTGGCATTCAAAGTAATGTCTCTATATTAAGCTCTTATTTCTGCATGATTCGATTTGGGTAATTGGCTTTGTTGTCTTTGTATTGTGAATGAATTTCATTTTATTCTTTTCCAGCCAATATGCATGTTTCCAATTCTTCTCGATGTCGGCTCCTTGAAGTTGATATTCGTTGATATTCGTTCTTGCTTGCTTCTATACATTAAAGATTTTTAAATGAATGTCAATCATCTCTTGCATATTCCTGTCGCCCATATGACACACTATGTTTTTTTTTGTTTTAGTATGCTATTTATAGCTTGTTCAGTTTCTTGAAATATTTTATTATGTGGTCAATAGTTGTGCATTGTAGCATGTAGCCAATGCATTGAATACACGGGGTTTCACATTTTTTTTAAGTATCTAATTGGGACGCATTTCTCTAACTGTTCTAAACCCCTCTTTTAGCACCATGAAATTTGTAGTATTTACTATTTCTTTTTCCTTCATAATGGTCGCCGCCCCTCTTTGCAGGCTGGGTCGAGCTTGTATTGTTATCATTCAGTCATTGATAGGTATTCTGTAATGTGTATTGAATGCAATCTATCTATGAATTTCGCTTTAGACGCACATGTATATAGATTTAAGTTTAAATATAAATACATATAGTGGATCTCTAATTTTTTTTGTGGGTTGCCGCCATAATCTGTGGCCGATTTATTTGGTATACATAAATCTATTCTTTTAAACAAGTATTAATACTATTAAAATGAGATAACATATAAGTATACTTATTAAGTTATAAATATATACATATATTTGTATATATATGTAGAAACATTTATATATAAGTATTTTTATCAATATCTATATATTAGTTTTTGTATTCTATGTTCTCTAAAATATAGCTTTAATAGATGAAATACCAGAATATATATGTCTGTTGTGTCTTTGGAGTACATTAAGAGATTATTGTTTTCCTTATTACCATTTGATCATGGTTGTAATATATATGAAACATAAAAATAATCGATTTTAAAAGACTGATATAGATAAATTTAAATAAATGAAAGTTAGTGTATATAGAAAAAGATTATCTCTGATTTAGATGATTAGTTAGTAAATGTGAGATGATTACCTTGGAAATCCATTCTAGACTCCATGTGAAATTATTGCTCAAGTTTTTTATGTGAAGCAAGTGAATAATTGTTGTTTTGAGAAATGAATTGTGAGATTTTGTTCAAATGTTTAGGCCATCTTGTGAAGAGTATATTAGGAGTCTTCCAGAGGCTAAGGGAAATGGTCTTCATGATGGAATTCGGTGTTAACCGTTGAGATGATTGTTTTGTATTAAATGTGTATATGATGATATTTAGCCTTGCATAGTATACTCACCAATGTGGTTGGAACTTATGTGTGGGAAGGGTTATGTCTCGCCTTATGATTTATGTTAATGAGGTTTTGTGATTGTGCAAGTGGCTTTGCTCTTTGGATTTTATTGGGGTCTCCTTGTTGTTCGTAGGGGAGTGGCTCTCAATGGGGGACGGTGCACAAAGTGGCACCTAGGTAACCCATGTGGAAGTTTCGTAATCAAGTGATAACCTTAAAATGAACTAGGGGGTCGAGTAGTAATCACACTAATCAAGATAAGTGAATGTCTCACTCATGGCTCAAGTGCTCGTATAGGCTTGAGATGAGTCAAGAAGGCCTGGAATGGAAAGATCAACTACCTCGTCCTCACAAGAGGTACATTGATTCCACATAGGTTTGCATCAGGGGCCGAAGATTGGTAGAGGCTACCAGGGTAACCCAGAATGGGGGATAAGGCCTAGGAAGATCTACCTGGGTAACCTATGACAAAATATGTGATGAAACTCCTCCTACAACAACCTATTATTCCCTTGTCTCTTGTTTCCCTTTGATGTTGTGTGCCTCTGGAAGTGGTGTACTATCATTTGATGTTGAACTATACTTATTCATTGTTGTCATGTTAGCCCTTCTGTTGTCTTATGTCTTTGACTAATTGTGGTGGTGCGAACCTTTCACTATCTCCTAGCATGAGGGGTGGGCCTTTGGGTTCAACATGGTTGGGTGGAATGTGCCTTGTACTCCATTGGGTTCCCTCACTTGGTATGTGTTCATGGTGACAACTCCTGATTTTGAAGACTTCTGCACTTGTTCTAGTTCATGTGGATTATCTTTCATTTATTGTATCATAAACTATTGCAATATGTATTATTCTTCTGATGTATTCCCCTCACCTATTTGTGAGGAGGCATTTTGGTTCAAGATGCAATGATGTATCATTGTAATTATTGTAAACTCTCTCTTGTAATGATGAATGTAATTGATATTATTTTTAATTTAATGAATATTGATGTTCTTATATTGTTAGTATTAAATGGATAACTTCATATTAGTTGATCTTGTAAATGTGATGATGAAATGGAATTCATATTGTTGTTAGAATTTATTTAATGTAATGTTTTATAGTTTCTTGCTAATTTAGTTAATGGGTATCAAGTAGTGTAATTGCAGACCCTAGAGTGCTAAGATTAGAAAACTAGATAATATTTCTCTTGCAAACGTATGAATGTTGTATTTTTCAAAAAAATTGTTCCGTTTTAGGTGCTAGTGTGTTGTCCTCTAGGGTTTTGTGGTGGGGGTGTTACACAAACTATGATCAAACGTACAATCCCACTAGTGAAATGCAGTTTGGCTCAAATCTTAGTGGTAATATAGGTTCACAATCTCCAACTCTACCTCCTTTCAAGAAATACACTTTACATGAGGTAGAAGATGGAACAAAACCTAAAGAGATAGAGAATGCATCCTAAGACCCTAAGATATTGAGGATTATTGACTAAATTGTGTCAATAGATCCAAACAAGTACTTTATACAATTGGTATAGAATGGAGCTAAACTCCCCCTAACTTTGATATAACTACAATCCTATGGGAGACTCCTAACATAGTAACACCAAGATTAGGTACAATGAATTGACCTCCACCATAATTAGTACCTACTACATCTACACCACCACCACATTTGAACACATGCATGCCGCTTACACAAATGTCTCATTTCTCATCAATTGTGAATGTACCACCACCCACATTCTCTACACCCTTGGAAAATCCATTTTCCTCCATGAATACAACCGCAACACCAACCCATACTATGGATGCAACCCAAAACTACACAAATCCAAACATGTCGATGATACAAAAAACCAATCCATCATATGTAGAATCACAAGTGGGCACCACATCCAATTCATAAAAAAATAATACATCTTTGAAAAGGAATCAAAGCTTTTTTGAAGCAGGTCTAAATAAAACCCTACCCCAAAAATGCAATAGTCTTGGTTCATCATCCACATTTGGGTTTCACCAACCCCATCACAATAGTCAAACAATCATGGTTTCACTTCATCATTTGGGTTTAATCAGCCCCCACCTCAACAACCCTTAATTATATGAGTTCATCATCCACATTTTGGTGCAAGAAACCCCCATCACAACCACCAAATAATTTTGGTTCCACTTCCATATTTGGGTTTAGAAAACCCCCATCAGACCAACCAAACAATCTTTCTTCCACTTCCATATTTGGGTTTACTCAACCCCCACATCAACAAACACACAACCTTGGTTCATCAATGTTTGGGTTTAATCAACCCCCATCACAACAAATAAACAACCTTGGTCCATCATCATTTGGGTTTACTCAACCCCCTACATAGCAACCAACCCATCTTGGTTCCACATCTACATCTGGTTTTCAACAAACATCATCACAATACACCTCAAACACCACATTTACACCACAGTTCCAATACATCCCACCTATGCAACAACACCATTTTGGTGTGATAGGACAATACTTTAATGGGAACACATTCATTCCACAACACAACACCCATTCATTTGAGAACCCTTTACAAGGTTCTACACAATGCATACAACCCAACTCAGTTCCAGTGGCACCATCACCCATGGACCTAATGGATCAGTAGTTACAAGCATTAAAAAAATGAATGAAAAACATGAATATAATTGGGAGCAAAAAAACCTACTTGGTGGAGGACCTATATCCTTACCCTTTCGATATGAGGATATATATGCCACCTTTTCCCCAAAATTTCATTATTAAAATTTTTGACTATAGACACCTAAATTGGACACTTACATTTGTCCAAATTTATCCCTTTTCATCTAAATATCCTCTTACTTGCATTAATTAAGTAATATTACTATTATTTAATTAATACCCCTAAAGTCCTCTAAATCTCTAAGGTATCTAGTTAAATAATTAAATACCTTACCCTCTATTCCCATTTTCCTCAAAAGAATTAAATAAATAATACATTTATTTAATTCCTCACATGTGATATCCTCCATCACTTTTTATTAATCCTAATCCACCTCCTAATCCCATCATTAGGGATGTGTACATGTCTAATCCATGATTTGCATCCTCCAACTTTTGCAAGTTGGCTCCTAATCTTCATTAGCTACGAACTGTCTTCTAATCATTGATCAATTAGTCCAATCAACATCATAGTCAACTCTCTAATCTTCCAAGGAATATTAAACTCCTTTTATTATCCCCATATCCTTCCTAATGGAATTTTAAATTCTATTTTATCCCTCCAATACTCTCCTCTTCCCTATGCAAGTTGTTAGGAGTTCTATAACTTCTCACTTGTCACATCAGTCACATGGGACAAGTACTTACCTTTTTAAGGACCTTGTCTTATCCAAAAGGTACTTCTCAACTTCCTTTATAAGCACCTTGTCTTATCCACAAGGTACTCCCAATCATGTGAATTTAAAATTCACATTTATTTCTCCAACAACATCTCTCATTCCCATGGTCCTCTCACTTGTCACCATCACCCTCATCCCAAGGTACTTGCAAGTACCTCCACCTCACATTTCCTTTTCCACATCACATGTCCTCTGGACATCTCATCTTCCACATGGCAAGATGTGAGGGTTTTTGAGTCCTCAACTCACTACAACCCTTCATCTTGCCCATGTTGGCAAAATCTTGACCATCCGATTCTCTAAAGAGTCTTCCCTTAAAATGGAATATTTTCTCTCATTCAAGGAATGACACTTTTTATAACACAAATACATTTTCATTCAACAACTTTGAAGCTCTCCAACTTCAACTCTCAAGCATTCATACTCTCATCCACCATTTTTGCATCCTCAAGCTCTTGCACTCATTTTGTTCATCTATCCAAATACCCACATCTCTCATTTAAATCCTCATCTCATCCTCATAACTTTGCATATAGTTTTAGATCGTTTTCCATCAAGGAGCACACATTATCAACAATCAAAGGGCCAACCAAAATATCAACTTGAACAAAAGGTATATCTCTTGTTTATCTTTTTTGTTGTTTGAGTTCAACTAGGCTAATCATTGAGGTTGTGTAGTGTTGTTTTCTCCTTTGCATCATTCTATTTTACATCTTTTAGGATAGGTAAACTTCACTGCATCACATTTCTGGCACGTCTGATGGGACCCACAAACAGGTTCCTTTCTTTTACGTTTTCTGTTGTTTAACATTTGGTAGGTTCAGGTTGTAGAGAGGCGAGTCCATATCTGACAGAGGCGACCCCACCCACTATTGGGCAACCTTGTCCTACACATGGGAAAACTTTCCCTAAGTTGGGTGAACCTGCCCTCAAGGCAGAATTGCCCATCTATGCAAAAGACAAAATATGCCTTCAGTTTGTTGAATGGGTGAACCTTCCCTATAGAGGGGTGAACCTGACCTACAAAGGGGAAAACCTACCCTATAGAGGGGTGAACCTGCCCCAAACAGGGGCGACCTTGCCCAAACAGAGGTGTCTGTGAGGTAAAACAGTGATCTAAACTTCATTTTTAGCATCCATTTTGAGATACAAGCCCCTAACATCATTTGTTGGTGAGTGTGTATGTTTTTACTAATATTGGTGTAGCTATTTCATGCTTGTCAAAGAATGAAGATCAAACTACTAACACTTTTCTTGCAAAATGATCGTTTCAACATTATTAATTTAGTTTGTTGTGTTTTTTGCTTATTAATCTAGGCACATAGATCTAATTAGGGGGAATCAACATATTGTTTGTTGTGTTTTCAAGTCTTTTATGTCACCAAAAGAGGCACTACATCATTAAAGCTTTCCCCTTATGCTTCGTGTGAGCCTGGGGAGTAGCTGAAAATGATTAGTGTTCTCTTTTTAGGGGGACCTGCTTGGGGATTTCATCACCCCAAGGGATGATCCCAACCACGTGTACCAACGTGGTATATAAAGGGGGGAGAGCGAAAAATTTACTTCAATCTAGTCACATCGTTTTTAATGGAGCATCGAAGTTAGGGTGATACCTAGATAGACGTGAAGAGTTGGTCTGAGCCTTCAGTATCTCGTCGGGGTTCCCAATTCATGCTTGTAGATGGGCTGGTGTTCATGGTTGTGCCTCACATACTATGCATATATGGAGGACTCCCTAGTTTCCTTGTTCATCCTAGTTAGAGAACCGTGTTGGCCATACCCTCTTCACTAATCTTAGGATCGTGTTGCTTGAACTATCTTTTTTGTGCAAAACCAATGCATATCTGTTTAGTCAAGTCAGCCTTTGCCTATTGCTTGTTGTTTGTTTTGTTTTTGGTCCTTTTCCATAGTTTTTTTCATCCAAGTCAAGTCCAAGTTTGTTGATAGGGGCGACCTTTCCCTTAACAGGGGCAAACCTTCCCTCAACGAGGGGAAACTTGCTCTCTATTTTAGTCATTTCCCAGCCTGTTTCTATCAAAATCACCCATCTTTCTCTTAATAGGCGACCCTACCCTAGAGAGGGGTGATCCTGCCCTCAACAAGGGCGACCTTGCCCTGAACAGGGGCAACTCTGCCTTGTCAGTCAAATAGCCATCAAAACAACAAGTTTCTCTAGTTGGGTGAACTTGCCCCAAGTTGGGAAAACCTTCCATAGCCGAACCTACTCTATACTTCGGCGAACCTGCCCTATACTTCGGCGAACCTGCCCCTACTTGGATGAATTTTCCCCAACTTGGGAGAACCTACCCCCCAAACAACCATTTTCATCTTTCGTTCAGTCATTCTGAGCACCCGTTCGCCCGTTTTGAACACCCGTTTCCTCATTCTGACCATCCATCCTCTCATTTCGAGCATCCATCACTAACTCATTTGACTACAAAATCCAATGAAAATTTCTGACAAAAGATGTATAATTTGATGTATTGTCGGGATTTGATGTGTAATTTTCAATTTTTAAAAATTTTATCCCTGATGTTCGTCAAAATTTCGATGAACGTGAATTTCATCGAAATTTCAATGCACAATCTCGTCAAAATTTTGACAAAAATTCAAAATCAGAAAAAAATAAAATTTGTGGTCGACATAAATAAAAGTGAGTTTTCCTATTTATTGTGACAGTGTTTTGCTATACTTGTGAATTTTCTCTACTTGCAAATTTTCTCTACTTGTGACAGTTTGTGGAGAACTAAGGACAATTTTCTTGGGAAAAATAAAAAATTTAAGAACATATCGCCAGATTGAGGGTGGTCATTGTATTTTTCCAGAATTCATTTGTGAAGTCAAATTTGTAGTTCCAGGTTTGAAAATCATATTTTAATGCAACATCTCATCAAATTTCATTTTTAGACTTGTGCATTTTGAGAATTTCATTTCCATATTTTGTTGTGCAAGTTCAATATTCTGATTTTATGAGTCTAACAGTTGAAAATCATAGTAAAATTAGAATTTAATAAGTTCTGGAATTACCATTTTAAAGTGTTTTTGGGGTCATTAACTTCAGGCTATCTTCTCTTTTGCAGGGGTGGTTGCATGCCAAATTTTTTTGGTGTAAAGTATCAGACTTATTAGATTTTGTTACCTGTCTATGATTAAAAATTATTGGAGTGTGAGTTTGATATTTTTTAAGATCTAAATATTCAAGCTTGGTAAAGAAAAATCATGTCAGATAATATTAGTCCAGAAAAAATGAAGAGACAGTTGCTAGAATGTGGGCTAGATTGAAAAGAAAGGGTGATGAGAAATGTTATTGTCCTTGCAATAATTGCAAGGGCTTAAAGACGAGAAGACTTTTAATCACAATAGTGAGAAACATTGTAGGAAACATGGTCACGTTAAAGGGGGCATGATTATTGTCCATTGGTAAGTTGTTCATTATATGTGTTTATATTGATTGAATTTGTAAATGTTTATATCATTTTAACATTTTTATATATATAAAAATCACTTGATCATGATCATGGTTTATTTGTGTCTATCATTATTATAAAGGTGGGGCACCCTAGGGCACATGATATGGATTATCATGGCTCAAGAATATGGTTTTGCAAGCGGAGGAATATGGAAGTGAATATTGAAGATGAAGTTAATGATCCTATGGAAGAAGATGATCATGCACCAAAAAAACAGTTGAAGATGATGGTACAAATACATTGATCCATGACACATTTAGTGGCACAACTAATCATGATGATCGAGATGACTTTGATGATGTTCATGATTTACTTGTACTTGAGAAGGCATACAAGCCCCTTTGTGAAGGCTGCCAAACAAATCTTCTCTCTGTTGTATTGTTGTTGTGAACTTGAAGGTTATAAATGGTTTATCCAACATAGCAATCTCACGGATGTTAAGGTATGTCATATATGTCATCTTTTTTCATCTATTTTAATTGTTGTTAGTTCATCACTAGTAAATAAAGGATGAAATATGTACCATTAATATTCTTTATATTAACAAATTATTTTTTTGTTGTAGATTGATTGGTGAATTTTTGTTACCACCATCAAATATTTTACCTCACTCGTACCAAGATTTATCTAGCATTATGAAAGATATTGGAATGGAGTATCAAGCAATAGATGCATGTCCCAATGATCATATTATATATCATAAACAACATGAATTTGCAACAGAATGCTCAGAATGTCATATCAGTAGATATCGAACATATCAACTAACAAAAAAGGTGCCTCACAAGGTTCTTTGTTATATTCCCATTATTCCATGTATGCAACAATTGTTTAGGCGTGAAATTTTAGCACAATTTATGGATTACCATGCACGGAATAGAAGTGGAGATGACATTCTTCGATTGCCTGTGGATGGTTCTACATTTAGGGACATGGAGGAAAAATGGCCACACTTTAAAGAAGAACCTTGTAATCTCAGGCTTTCATTGGCAGCGGATGGTGTCGATCCATTTGGAGAGTTGAGATCTATTCACTCGGTGTGGCCTATTTTTGTTATCAACAATAACATTCCTCCATGGATGTCAATAAAGAGGGAGCACATAATTTTTTCAATGATTGTTCCAGGTATTTGTTTACATCAATTTTCTTTAACCTAGTAGCATCTCATTTGTCTTATTTGTTGCATAATGACTTATATTTTTTTCATTTAATAGTCATGTACATTAATTTATATATATTCTAGTAAAATGGTTATAATAATTATGTAATGTTTATGTTCATTCAACTAGGTAAGTACCAAGTTAAAGATATGAATGTATATATCGAGCCTCTTATCAATGAGTTACCAAAGTTATAGAATGACATTAGTATGTATGACGTTTCTAGACCAATAGGACAAAGACAATTTCAATTCTATGCAATGCTTGTATGAACAATTCATCATGCCCCAGGGCTAACACATTTTTGTGGTATGTTATAACGTTTGACTACACTTTAACAATATTTAATTTTATTGAGTAGATATCATGCATGTTTTTTAAATAATCTATTCATTATATATAATTATAAAAATTGACATATTTAATCCAATTATAGATGATCTTGTAGGTCTTCAAACAAAGGGAAAATTTACATGTCCAATTTGTGGTCCAAAGATGAAATCTCGCTTTTCAACAAGTTTAGGAAAGTAGGTGTTTGATGAGTATAGGCACTTCCTCCACATAAAACATAAGTATCAAACTATTGAAAAACATCTTTTCAATGGGAAAGAAGAGACTACATCAAAACCATGAAGAATGACACCTTGCTTATGGAAGTTGGAATATAATAGAATTAATCGTTAAGGTTATACATTAGATCAAATTGTTTATCTATCATATATGCCATGTTTAGAATTTATATTTTTATATTGTGTTGTGTTTACTCATGCTGTAATTGACAATGATTGTTGTTATTAATTTGTTTAACTTATATGCTTCATGAAGGTCCTCAAGGCATTAATGGCCGAATTCCATAGGGACTGAAAAGTTATCCCAGACAATTTAGTAGGTTGCCCTACTATGAGCAGCTACAAATTTTGTATTTGTTTGATACAATGCACATCGGAAAGAATATAATAGAAATGTTATGGAAAATATTGGATGGAAGGCATGATAAAGAAAAAATTGTCAAAATTTGTAGTGACATTCAGGAAGCCAATCATGCAATGAAAAATGTCATTCAATTGAATAGTGATGGAGACTAAATTAATATAAGTACCCTTCCTTGGTTATTAACGGAGTAGCAAAACAATGCTATAAAAGAAGTCATACGAAAAATTTGATTTCCCATAGGATTTTTTGCAAACATAAGCAATATCATAACAAAGAAAGGTGAATTAGGGTCAGGGATGAAAACACATGATTGACATACGTTCATTAAGGTAATTATTCTGGTATATTATATACACTTGTATGTTGCATGTACTTTTTAGTATATTATGTTTACTACTTTTGGTAAAATAATGAAAAGATCATTTTATAATTGTTGCAATACATTCTACCTCTATCTTTCCTAGACAACTTCAACAACAATGTCAAGCGAGTTATATATGATCTTAGAAAATACATGAGGTAAGTAGCGATATTTGTTCAATTCATTGTATAGATCTTATAATTTCCATTTGTTTTACTTGTTATGTAATATATTGTATATTTTTGTTAAATCTCGTTAATATATTTGCACCTGGAATCACTTGTAGATGGCTATCATCTAAAGAAATCTATAAAGAAGATATAAATTATTGGAAGAGAAAAATTCCTTGTCTAATGTGTGAAATGAAAAAGTGTCTACCTTCGACATTTTTCAATGCACAAGAACACTACCTCATACACCAAGTTGAGGAGATTGAATTGTGTGGACTTGTATACACAAGGTCAATGTGGATGGTTGAGAGGCACTTGAAATTTTTGAAGGCTTTGGTTAGACAAAGAGCACATCTTGAGGGTTCTATGGTGGAGGGATATATGGTATACTGGACCATGGTGTACATTAGTGAATATCTTCCTAATTTTGCAACAAAGATCCATGTAGATCGCATTTTGGATCCCAACTCCATTAACAAATTCGAAGTGGAGTACTTGATGGGGAAAGGTAGATTGAGGAAAGTAAGAGGTAATTATAAAATGGTCATGGAGATGAATTAGAATACATTTTACATATGGTTTTTATGTATTTTGTACTTATTTAATTATTAATCTTCAATATGCATCAATTATAAATTAAGGTCGTATACCGTGGTAAATAACTAATTATGCGTCGTTTGTGAATTTCAATTTTTTTGATATAATTGGTCGAGAGTGGGATGGACTACATTTTTACGTCACAAAAAATCTTGATTGGATGATGATATGGATTGAACGATGTCAACAATTTGGTCGCGCATTAACATGGGAAGGTGTGGCTTCATTGGTTAAAGAAGCTCATCATAATGGAGATTCCAATGTTACACAAAAGGAAATTGATTTAGCATATGGTTTAAGAGATAAAAAGGTACGTATAAATATATTAATCACCCATATTATTTAATTATTTTCAATTATATTGATGTATATATGATGTAGAGGATCCAACAATAACATCAACAACATCATTTCATGAGGGTAAATCAAACCCAATCAAAATCAGGAGAAGATCAAATTCTTAATTCACTTTCTTTTTTCTCAAAAATCATACAACTTCTTTTGATTCTTCAATTCTACAAGACTTGAAGGCAACAAGTTAGCACTCCAATTTCAACAAACCATATGTCATTATCAGTATTCCAATTGACTCATTCAAAGCAAAAACCATATTAGAAAACTTTGACTCAATCAATTAGATTCACATCATTCTCAACCACCATATCAAAATCTATAGATTCTCTCAGCCTTTCATAAGGCAACACATTATGCTCACTCGCTACACAACCAATTACCAATCCTTCAAATTCCTGTAAACATCATATCCTCAAGGCAACAAAACACTTATTCTAAATCAAATTCCAAAATGTCAATAACCAAACTTCAATCATTGAAAACAGTCTAAACTTCTCAAATAGCACCAATTCATTTTCCTTACAAGGAAAAATAACAAATACCAATCCTTCTTGCTATCAAATAGTTAATCAGTCCTTCAAGACATGAGATTCATCATGTTTTGAGAGAAATCAATTCAATACATCAGTGTATAAATATTAGATATGCTTGCTTTGTAAACATACCAAGACACACAATAGAATCATCATTCTCAAAAAAAATTGCACTACCTTTACAACCTTATTCAAGCATAAATTCTATTGTAACTCCATCCAAATGACAAGGTTCAAGTATTTAAGGTCACTCACTTCCCTTTGCACATAGATTTCCAATGTCCATGAAATCTAAACATTAATTAGCAATAGACCTTCATACCCTCGATCGGGTGAACCACTCATACTAGGTTCAAAACCAAAATCCAAAGGAACATTTAGAGACCTCTTAATGCCCATATCACCATATCAAAAACTCAGAATGATTTATACTGGAGAAATTAGCATATTTTAGACTGTACGCCCAAGAAAGGCTACTAGAATAGGGCTATTTTATAAAGAATCCAGCTTTTTTCCAACTCCAAATTGTTAGAAAACCTCAAAAAGTCAAAGTAAAAGTCACAAAACACCAGATTTATCCACTTTCAAAGATTGAAAGACCCATTTAGAAAGTGTATTAACAAACCCTTAATTTTAGGCTAGAAACACCCAAAATAGTGAGGGTTTTGTGATTATCACACTTACAAGCCTCCAATACTTTGGCCAACCATTGAAACATGCTCCATTATGTCTGAAAATTCCCTTAGAAACATCTCCTTGTATATGCATACGCTATTTCTCCAATACCCTGCTAGAAACCTTCATTTTCAAGAGGAAAACTCAAAAAATTAACTTTAAATTAGCAACACAACACCATATTCTTGATACCCTGCACTCACACAAAACAAAATAACATAAAGGATACCCTACTTATCCCATCCCACCATTTATAGTAGGCTTACATCAGTGGGATGGGGCTTAAACTTCTTTAGGGACTCTCAAAGTCTCAGTGAAACTAACTCTGCCCGAGACATAAGATTGTCTTTGATTCTTTTGCTGCTAAAACTAACTTTCAGACTCTTTGACAATTAAAAAGTACTTTTTCTCAAATGAGATTACACAAGAACTAACTCTTGGATGTTACCAAATTAGCAATACAAGTTAGGAGAAATAGAAAGAATGCTTGATAACTCAGAAAAATAGGGCTTTTATTCAAGATTTTGTTACAAGAATTTCAAGATTATGCTCTTCCACGCCTTGCCATGCTTTTTATAACCTTTTCCCTCTTAATAACTACCTTTTCTAACTTCTCATCAGTTCAAACTACCTCTTATCTCCTAATATGCTTGATTTATGCCTTTTTGTTTACATAATATTGCATTATTTGCATTTTTTTGCATTTTCACCTCCTAGTGACTTCTTTTATGATTTGATTACATTCAAATTAGCCTTTTCATGGCCTTGACACACAAATTTATACTTGAACATGTAAATTTAACATAGTATCCTTTTGAAGGAATTTACAAGTTCAAGGTGCTCCTGCACCAATATATATGTTGAGATTTTTTTCTTTGCATACATTCGGCCAAGAATAAATATGTTTATCAACTAATGATATTGCAATAATTTTTACATGTTTGACATATTGCAGGTGAAACACCACAAGGCTATGTGGTGCAATGGTCATAAATTTTGAATCAAAAAGTTGGATGACATGAAGAAAACTTGCGATTTTGGTATAACTGTAGTCTTTCAGGTTACTAATGTTTTATCTAAAAGCGACATATATCCAAAAGTCTCAAAAAATTGATACTGTGGGATTTTGGATGATATACTTGAGTGTGACTTTAAGTCCTTCAAATTAGTTCTATTCTTCATCCTATGTTACAAGCTACGATTGAATACAAATGATCCCGAGAGAATTGTTATTGAACATGATAATGGATTTACCATGGTTAATACAAGGTTGATTGAGCGAGCTGGAAATGAGCCCTATGTTCTTCCAAGCCAATGTGAGCAGGTATTTTACTTAGAGGTTTCAGGTAAACCAAGTTGGTCATTTTTTGTTAGACATGATCCAAGAGGAAGGTTGGTAAAGTATAATGTGGTGGAAGAAGAAGATACCAAAGAACTAGAAGATGATGTAGATGATGATCAGGATCAACAATTAGTTGATGATGTGCCTAACGAAGATGTTGAAGGGGAGGAACTAGATCATGATGATGTAGGAGTTAATGTTCATGAAGATGATATCCATATGGATGATGAAATTATCAAAACTGATATCAATGATGATGATGATTATATGACCAATCCTTACAATCTCGAAGCTGGATTAGATGATATAGACAAAGAGTTGGATGAAGAAGAAGATCAATGACATTGAAATGTATGAGTTATGTGATTATATTATCTATTTGATATTAATTTCTTGATAAAATTATATTTGACTTATGTGGTTACATAATTAATTCATGATGTTTACATTGACATATGTATGAGTTATGCGATTATATTATCTATTTGATATTAATTTCTTGATAGAATTATATTTGACTTATGGGAGATTTGATTTTATGAATTTTTATCCATGTGCAGACCTAATGGGTTGTGTCTGAACACTGAATATAAATGATATACATACACACACACATATATATGTATATATGTATGTATGTATGTATGTATGTATATGTATTTGAAAATGTAAATGTAAATGCAATTACTAGATGCTCTCCTAGAACAATAAATGCAACATACCATTAAAGAAATCTATATCTATGTATATAAATGTGTATTTCTAAATGCAAGTGTAAATGCAAAGAGCATATGGTTTTGTAGTGTTATAGATACAACATATCCATAAATTAATGTAATTGAAATTCTAAAGTCTTCAACACATATAATATGAAATCGATCAAACTATTAAACTATATGAGAAATAAATGAAAACAGTAAATGCATATGTATCTAGATCAAATCCTTTTTGTGGTGGACCCTGTTAGCACTCAAAAATGTTGGTTGAAAAACCACAAGAGGTTGCCAATATCTTGGTATGCTTTAGGGTAATGTACAAGGCTTAATGACTCGAGCCTTCTTCTCTTTTGGTGCTGCTGAACCTAGGTGGGTCTACCTATATTGACTGAGTAGACTTAATTGATGTTATCTAACTATAGTAATCTATCCACAATGGAAAGTTTATAGTGAATAGATGTGATCCTAATCTAACAAGAACTAAATGAGAAATATGTTTAGTTAACATATGTATAAAATGAATTAGATTTATGGATGGACAAGGGGAGACCAGTGCCTTATTGGGTATATAGAGTCTAATGAATATCTACAAATGTGGATTTCAATAATGACAATAATTCAAACTGTCAGGCACAAAAATTGTTTACAACTTGTGTAAATGTGTAAGTGAATAATTGACAAACTCTTCTTGAGATAGAATGAAAATTCTAGTTATGTGATTCTTCTGATTAATCCAACTAACACTTACTAATTGCTGTGATTGATTAAAATATTTTAATCCCTACTTGAGAGAACCAAATAACTAGATCACACATATATAGCAAATGTACAATGATAAACAAAGTATAAAATTGTTATATCAATTTAAATAACAGAGAAGCATCAGAATGGAGACAATCAAATAACTGCATAAATTTAACAAACAATTGATACCAAAATCTTAATCCATGACTTAGATATCTTCATTTACTCCATCAAAATACATGCATCTGAGTCTCTGTATATGAAAGCATTTTGCTAGAAAGCTATCTATTGAATATCTCCTAATGCCTATATCTATTGCATTACTATGGAACAAATATAAATACATCAAAACTTGGAAGGGACACATCCCTTCACAAATGTTTTATTTTACTTAACTAATTAAAATAAGAGATTAGGCTCTATTTAGCCATAGATGAATATTTGATAAATGATGTAGATAATCCTGTTGTTGATGAGTATCGACATCTCCTAATGTGTTCTTGGCCGATATTTACACCTTTATCATCCTTTCGTTCTACTCATAGCTCTTGTCCAATGTTGAATCCTTCCCTATAGCATTTTCCAGAATTCTTTGCAGCATCAATTCAAATTCTTTGATCCACTTGGATTTCTCTTTCAACTTTTCTCCATCTTCAAATAGTGTAGGCAGTCCCATATTCGTAACATCAACCAGCCCCTTTGCATCTTCTCGTAGTTCCTTAGAAAGGTCCCTATGTTTCTTTATAATATGGTCACCCATACCAATGGCTACACTGTCAGGAACATCTCTTTCATTTAATTCTCAGATCTTTTCTTGAATCCTCCCATCAATTCTCTTGTGTTCCTACCTTGTAACATGGTTATTTGAATATTATCCCCATAGCTTATTCAACCAAATCATTAAGTTGGATTGCCTTTTTTCTGATTATTGCAGTGAGTGTATTATATTTACCTTGTGAATATGCAGTTGACTCATCCCAATGATCTTTTACCTATGAGCTTTCACCATGTGTTATTAATTTAGGAGACCCCATTGTGACTCCTAGCATGTCCTTCAAATGATCATTTTCTCTCATGATCCTTTCATTACTCATTTTTTACATTTCCTTTTCTTTGATCAACATTTGTATTTGGGATTTATTCAGTTTTTCCACATTAATCCCAATGTCTGCAGTCACCACAAGATCTACCTCTCCAACCTTCATAATCATGACATGTCTAAATGCTTTCTCAGTATCAATCACCACTGACTTTCTATGAGGTGGATACAAGGCCCATATCATGAGTGATCCTTCATCCGGGTTATATTTGGATCTAACATATATTTCTGTCACCCCCTCTGGACTAAGCTTGTGTGTGGCACTATTATCCTTTAAGAAGTTATCAAAGATCAATTGATCATTCAAATACAGCCCTGGAAAGATCATAACTCCAACATACTCTAACATTTTCCTTCCTTTATCAGGGGTCATATTAGCCATTTCTCTATCCATAGTTAATTTAAATTTATTTAGTAGTTGCTCCTAATTGCTTGGTGTAATATTATCAACTGTCTCCCTTATCTCCTTGCCCTTTTGTTTATACAAGAAAGATCTGAATTATGAAGAATTCACAAATTCATTGTCTGCTACAAATGACCTATATGCCATCTCTCTGGTGTCTGTATCTTGGCTCTCTTCAACACTTGGTTCTCTAGGAGGGAAATTTTAATCTTGAGTTTTTAATTTGGAAATCCTATTGGGTAGGTCTCATGGCATATCTTCTCCAGATTACTCATCTCCAGAAAAAGGGAACCCTGTATCTGGCAACCCTTGGTTGTATTTCTCCACCACTCTCTTTGCTTCCTCTGCCTCCAAATTTCTAATCATGTCATCAAACTAATAAGGCACATGATCATATCCTCCAAAGTTTATCCTTTGTATGGCAGAATTGATATATCCCTCTAGATCAAAACATTTTCTTGGTGGACCCTTATTCATATTATACTACATTAATTTTTCAAGGATAAAATCATATCCTTCCTTTGCAAGCACATTAAAATCACCAAAGCACATAGTACTAGGAATAAATGCTTGTTTCCCGGATGAACCAAAATTCATGAAACTAGAAAAATCCATTTGTCTTACAATTTCCAAATATGCAATCCTATCTGGGACTATTTTAGCCAAAATGAATGGAGAATCCTCAAAACCAAACACCCTTACAATAGTAGCATCTTCCAAGCAATACCAGTCTCTCCAATTGTGATCAATTGGTCCATTAAAGTCCTTAGGTTTGAGGAAGCATTTTATTTCATCAGACAATGAGTGCACACAAGGATGATTGTAGAATTCATATACTGGCTTTACAAAATATTCTTTAAAATACAAGTAACTGGAATTAGCAAACCTACTATACCAAATGGCAGTCCACAATTGAATGGGTAACAATTTTCCCTCTTTATCAAACTATGAAACCTTCAAATTTTTTGGCCAAATCCCTAACTCTTTTTCGAAGTATAATACTAGATGCATTAAAAGAGAATAATGCCTAAGGTGCAGAACAGGGGATTTATTCTAGATTGCCATCAATGCTAAGTCAAGTTCCTTGGAGACAAATGAAGCATAGTCAAAAAACCTAGAATTATGACATTTAATGTCAACTGCAATTACCATGGGAACAATGGACATATACTTAGAAACTTCCATACCCAACACTTTTCCTACTGAGAAATAGGTATATCTCATATAGGGCTCAAATAAGTCTACATGGAATGGAGGCCCATTGCCATCGTCAAGTGGGACAATTTTACCATCTTGTTTAATTTTATGTAAGGGCAACCTCCAACCCTTGTAAGTGGTGTCCATTCTCCAAAAATCCTTTTCCAACTCTTTATTCACAATTTTCTCATTACTCCACCCTTCCAACTTAAAAACCTCACTTATTGAAGCTTCTAATATGTATATGAAGAGGATCCCAGATGGTCTGCATATGGCCTTAAATTTTGAGTCATAGTGGGTGGCCAACAATTTTACCAGCTCTGTATTGACAAACACATTAGGGAAAACCATCTTTCCCAAATTTAGACACCATGGATTACAAACTGGCTCAAAATGATCTCTTGGTGTAAAGTGGAATCTAAACAATTCATAGCCTCTTATTGGGGTCCAAATGTCTCTTATGTGCTTGCATTTGTCGTCCAATTTTTCCACTTCCACCCTCAGTTGCGCGGAGCACCTAACTCTGGGCCCAAAGCCATGCAATTGGTCAATTAAATCCTGATTCAGCTTTCATTCAACACCCTCCAGCTCAATTCTAGACTCAACTTTCTGCTTCTTACTCTTAGGGTGACTGCTCTCACTTTGTTTTCTACCTTTCAACTTCCCCGAGCTGGTGGCTTCCATATTACTTGCTTAAAATTGCAGAAATGAAAAAGTTAAAATGCAGAGGACTTACTAGTTTTGTTGAGGTCTTTCAACTAAAACAATATTCTGGCCCTTTGTTTGTCTCCTCGTTTCCTTCACTACCAATTCACAACAATGTTCATTTTGCAATGATTTCCTTTCAATTTATGAAATTACTTGTGCTTTGTGGCACCATTAATGTTTTAACTCCAAGCACGAATGTAACAAAATTTTGAATTCCTTACTTTCACATGAAATGAACTAGTCGGGAAGACACCTTCAAACTTTGGGCGATCTATACATTAGGCCCCAACCAACATTCACTGAATACTCTATTGATCAGGGTAACATTCTACACATCTGACCGATGTTAACATTTGTCTTGTATACATCACCGAGATTCACCCTGACAATCATTTTGGTTCATTTTTTTCTTCATCTGCCTGACTTTCAGTATCGCTAACACATTCATTGGTTCCTCCAATGTTATAGGTCTCGCTGATAACACATCAAATGAACTGGTCAACAACACACCTTCAAACTTTGGGTGATCTATACATTAGGCCCCAACCAATGTTCACTGAATAATTTGCTGATCGGGGTAACACTCTACACATCTGACCGATGTTAACATTTGTCCCGTATACATCGCCAAGAGTCACCTTGACAATCATTTTTGTTCATTTGTTTCTTCATCGACCTGACTTTTAGTATCACTAACACATTCAATGGTTCCTCCGATGTTATAAGTCTCGCCGATAACACATCAAGTGAACTAGTCAGAAAGACACCTTCAAACTTTAGGCGATCTATACATTAGGCCCCAACCAACATTCACTGAATACTTTGCTGATCGAGGTAACACTCTACACATCTGACTGATGTTAACATTTGTCTCGTATACATTGCCAAAAGTCACCCCGATAATCATTTTGGTTCATTTGTTTCTTCATCGGGCTGACTTTTAGTATCGCTAACATATTCAGTGGTTCCTCCAATGTTATAAGTCTCATCGATAACACATCAAATGAACTAGTCAGCAAGACACCTTCAAACTTTGGGTGATCTATACATTAGGCCCCAACCAACGTTCACTGAATACTCTGCTGATTGGGGTAACACTCTACACATCTAACCAATGTTATCATTTGCCCTGTATACATCGCCAAGAGTCGCCTCGACAATGATTTTGGTTCATTTGTTTCTTCATTGGCCTAAATTTTAGTATCACTAAAAAATTCAGTGGTTCCTTCGATGTTATAAGTCTTTCCAATATCTTTTCTTTTGGTCTTGAATATGTCACCAGAACTCTTGTTGATATCCTCCTGTTGGTGTAACTTAGTGGGTCGAGTGAACAT
Source organism: Sequoia sempervirens (assembly GCA_007258455.2). NCBI lineage: Eukaryota > Viridiplantae > Streptophyta > Pinopsida > Cupressales > Cupressaceae > Sequoia > Sequoia sempervirens. Next base: position 361,663,594 of record VDFB02271358.1, on the reverse strand, counting down.
TTAGGATTTACACTGATTGCACATGTCTCGCCGATATATTCCCAGTGCTCTTGTTGGTGAAAGAAATGATGGTCTCATTGATGAAATGTCATCGGTGAGACTTAAACGTTTGGGCCAGCATATATTTTTCATGCTGAGATGACTTGTCTTTCCGATAGATTATCTTCATCAATGAGACCATAATCCAATCTCCCCGATATGTCTTCTTTAGTAATCCTGATTGCTAGAACATTTTTGATGTCTCATTGATGTGCTAAAAAGTGCTTATAACCCATAATAGGTCGGGAAGACCCATACCAGCTCATGCTGATGTGAATTGTTTGCCACAATATCATTGATCAGAAGGATTTTTAGGAGTAGAACAAGGTGACCGTGGGTAATTATATTCTGTAGGGCCAATTACATCCTTTTCTGACTCAAAATGTAGTTAATTATTATTGAGAAATTTACATGAGTAAATCATTATAAAATTTTGAAATTTTTTATAGTTCCAACAAACCATTCTTCGTGTTGTATTCCAACAATTTGTTGAGAACCATATCATATCCATCCCTTGCTAATACAGTGAAATCATCGAAGAAAGGAAGAGAGGTGGAGATAGAGAGTCGATGGATATGGGGGATAGGGAGGGAGAGATGGTGAGAGATAGAGAGGGGGAGGGAGACAAATGGATATAGATAGGTAGAGGAGAGATAGAGAAGAGGGGGAGAGATAGAGAAGAGGGTGATATAGAGAGATAGAGGGGGTTGGTGAAAGAGATAGAGAGATCATGATAGAGGTAGAGAAACATATGGATAGAAAGAGATAGAGAGAGGACTGAGAGGGAGATAAAAAGAGAAATAGAGATAGAGATATAGAGTAGGAGAGATGGAGCTAGGGAGAGATGAAGTGAATAATAGAGAAAGGGGGAGAGGGAGAGATAGCTCAATAGATAGAGGGGGGAAGAGGGAGTGACATAGATAGTGGGAGATATAGAGAGATAGAGATAGAGATATATGGGAAGAGAAAGAGAGATGGAGATATATGGGAAGAGAAAGGAAGAGAGGTGGAGATAGAGAGTTGATGGATAGGGGGGATAGGGAGGGACTAGAGATGGTGAGAGATAGAGAGGGGGAGATAGAGAGGGGAAGGGAGAGAAAGGGATATAGATAGGTAGAGGAGGAAAGATAGAGAATAGGGGGAGAGATAGAGAAGAGGGTTTAAGGTTTAGGGTTTAGGGTTTAGGGAGATAGAGAGCAATAGGGAGAGATATATCAATCAAGCTCCCTATATCTCTATCTATTCATCCTTATCTCTTTATCTCTCTACCTTTTTCTATCTCTTTGTCTCCCTTTCTATTTGTATGTTTCTCATTATCTCCCTCTCTCTCTATATTTTCTTCCCTATATTTATCTTTGTCTCCTTAAGTGTGAAATGGGTACATTGAAGGGGTCTTAAAGGAGAATTATCATATATTTAATCAAATGGCATGCTACCTTGAGCATAATTCCTCAAGGACACATGCCATCCTTGGATTGTTGACATGAAACAACCAAGAAAAATTTAGTTTCTATTTTCCCTCTCTCTCTTTTCCTTTGTATCTCTTATATTTCTCTCTCATGCTCTCTCTCTCTCTCTCCCTATCTATCTAAGTTCATCTCTTTCTCTCATTCTATATCTTTTTAGTTTCTATATCTCTTTCTATTAGCTAATAGGCTACATATATTGTGAGATTTGAGCTTGAAACAAATCTCATGCATTGAAACCACTATTGTGTCATAATTATATAAAGAGGGGGAGGGAGACAAAGGGATATAGATAGGTAGAGGACGAGAGATAGAGAAAAGGGGGAGAGATAGAGAAGAGGGTGATATAGAGAGATAGAGGGAGATGGTGAAAGAGATAGAGAGATCATGATAGAGAGTCGATGGATAGGGGGGATAGGGAGTGACTAGAGATAGTGAGAGATAGAGAAGGGGAGATAGAGAGGGGGAGGGAGAGAAAGGGATATAGATAGGTAGAGGAGGAGAGATAAAGAAGAGGGTTTAGTGTTTAGGGAGATAGAGAGAAATAGGGAGAGATATATCAATCACACTCCCTATATCTCTATCTATTCATCGTTATATCTTTATCTCTCCACCACTCTCTATCTCTTTGTCTCCCTTTCTATTTGTATGTTTCTCATTATCTCCCTCTCTCTCTATATTTTCTTCCCTATATTTATCTTTGTCTCCTTAAGTGTGCAATGGGTACATTGAAGAGGTCTTAAAGGAGAATTATCATATCTTTAATCAAATGGCATGCTACCTTGAGCATAACTCCCCAAGGACACATGCCATCCTTGGATTTTTTACATGAACAACCAAGAAAAATTTAGTTTCTCTTTTCCCTCTCTCTCTTTTCCTTTGTATCTCTTATATTTCTCTCTCATGCTCTCTCTCTCTCTCTCTCCCTATCTATCTAAGTTCATCTCTTTCTATCATTCTCTATCTTTTTAGTTTCTATATCTCTTTTTATTAGCTAATAGGCTACATATATTGTGAGATTTGAGCTCAAAACAAATCTCATGCATGGAAACCACTATTGTGTCACTGGAAAACAAGTTTCATTTGCCATTTAATGGTAAACTAGCTATAGCATAATGGTAAAATTCTCTAAAATATTAGTTAAAAGCCTATATATACTATTATATAATAATAAATATAATTATATTATATATAATTTAATCTAATATTACTATTATATTAAATATATATTATATTAATTATATTTTGCATTGGGATAACACCAAGGAAAATATAGAATACATACTTTCATGAAGAAAGAACATGAATGTTTATTATTAATCTACAAGAAGGAGCTACAAAATATAAATCTAATATAGCTAATATGTATTTAACTAATATATACTTAACTATATTGTGTAATATTAAAACCTAGCTAAATGGCACCATAATTTTCAATTTAATTAACATACTCTAAAACCTAATGAAACCAGGTTGCAACTCTTCAAATTGGAGAAGTGAAAGGTCAATACCAATGCTGAGCAAGAGTTTGGAGTTAAAAAAAGGTCAAAAGCAGCGCTGAGGAGGAGTAGAGGAGTGAAAAAAAGGTCAATACCAGCACTAAGGAAGAGTTTGGAGGAGTGAAAACAAGGTCAATACTAGCGTTGAGGACGAGGTTGAGGGCACTCAAGGAAAATTGATGACCAAGGGACAATGAGTACTGTAAGTTTGGCACCCTCATTCTCTTTAACCTACAATTTTCATGCCTAGTTTCCAAAGATCTTGTACATTGGCACCCCCAAAGGTCTAGGACTTCATCACACATAGCCTTCATCACATGATTCTGAAGCAATTGCAGACTTAGTACAAGTACATGCTAGGCTAAGCTAGATCTAATGAATTGGAATAGAGGCATACAATCTTATTTAATACCTCCACCACAAACATATGCAAGGAAAGGTCTCCTCCCTTCTTGGTAGTGATAACCTCCTCCACAGACAACCCTTAAAAATTATGAATAGAGGAATATAATATTTGAAGAAATCAAAGTTGATTCTCTCCTACCTGATGAAATTAGTCATTTTATCCTTACAGACATTTATAGTGATTACTAGAGGCACATAGACCAATTCTTCATAATAGAAGAATTTGATCATACTTTTCCAATGATGGAATTATGAGAAAACCTTAGGTTAAATGAATAATTCCTAGATAATTTTTTAAATCATGTCCAACCGTATAAGAGAAGACCGATGCTATGTGTACTTGGATACCATGGAGAAAGGCTCTTTGGGATCTTTCATCAATCAATGTATTGTTAAATTTTAACACCTAAAAGTGAGAATGAAGAATCTTTCCTAGGATGGTGGCCATCCCATTATAGCTCTTAGAGTTGTTAGAGATTTTTTTTTTTGAAGTAAAGATTGGACCATCAAATAGTGTCACCATGAATCTACCAATATATCCATCAAATTGAAAAACCCTGACTTAATAACCACAAATTCACAAGAAAATTTCCCCTATCAGCCCTAGGGCATCAATTCAATGCCAAGTTTCTTGCTTTAAGAGACCCCTAAATGCAATGAACCTCTATCATACCATGTTGCACACCAATCCACTAAGTTACAGTTACAAGACAGTGGGTGGATTGGTGGATTGGTGGATGCCATTTCTATTTAGCCCTCAAACCCTTACATAGGCAAAATAGGGTAGTCCCTGTATTTGATTGTTTTCTCCCACAAGATAGTGAACTCAGAGCATATCAAGCTTGTACAAACACATATATTTATCTACACCAATGATCTCAAAGCATTTCAAGCTTGTACAGATCCAGACAACATAAAAGAACTTCAGAAAAATAGTAAAAACACATAAAATTGCTTCAAGAACATGGCATTTGATATGAAATTTTGGTATCAAAAATTGCAATGGGATGGGAATAGAATATGATAGAAGTGGGATAAGAAATGCATCGTTTGAAGCATCAAAATAATATGCAAAGATGAAATAAAGTGCTAACCCCTTAAACTGAAAAAGTTTCTTTTAACTTTAAGTTTGTTGGGTAGCCAATTCTTTTAAGTTATCAAATCCTACCATCATACATCATGAAAATGTTGTTTCAAATGACTATGAGAACTAACCTTCACTATTTGAAGATCTTCAAACCTTGTCATAGAGAACTAGAACATTGATGCATCCACTCATACTACCATAAAACATACCAAAATTCTCCTAGCAATTAGACATAGGAATATTTAAGATGACTTAAATTTTTTTTATTGCCAAAGCATAAACTTATGATGACTTAACTAGGTCTAGTACACACTCCCTCCCCATTAACCACTTAGACATATGGAAATTAAATATAAATTTTCTGCTATTTTTAGTCGTGTAGGTGTCCAATAAACCACTTGGTGGTGTTTCCCTTCAAGTTTATTTACTTGAATGAAGAGAAAAAGTCCTTTGATTACAATTATAGAATACATTTGAGGCCTTGGTTGTGTAACTAGTGGAAGATAGTCACATTTAACACTTGTTACAAAGTTTGGGATTTAAAACGTCAAGTAGATTTGATTTGTTATGGATAGATTTGGACGGTAGTAACAATAACTTGCAATCTATCAAGATTTGATTACCTTATAACCTGTAAAATTCTAGCGATGAAATGATAGATTTATTATAATGTCACCTTGGGATCACATCACCATGAAAGAACTTCATACAACATCCTTATGAGTGCAGGTACCACCAAATAGGTATTTTCCAGATCTGTCTTCCTTGAGTGAGGGATATTCAGGAAGAGAAGAGGAAATCGAGACATGTAGTAGGTCTAAAAGAGTGAGATCAACTAGAGGTCAAAAGATTAGAAGAAAATTTTGTAAACATATGAAATTTTTTCTTGCTGAAAGGGGGGTCATTTTCTTATGATGATGAGAGCATAGGTGACATCGAGGTTCCCTTGAGGTACAAACATCTACAGAAACAATGGGTACCTAAGGAACTTCCTCCAATAAAAACTAATTTTTGTGTCAACGAGAGGATATATCGCATAGCACCATCGTGATTACATGGTTTGGGCTTATTTTGCATGGACGACATAAAGGTTTATTATGACAAAGTTATTGAATTGATGGAGTATGTCAGACCTTATTATAGTTACAAATATTGGATGCAACTGGTTTGATATGCACGAAGTATGCGTAGGTATGCACTGTCAACAAATTATATACAACTAAAAGATAAGGATAAAAATAAAGGAGTGACTATGTACATTGATGGAAGGCCAAAATCATCAGGGAATATTGCAAGGTTTATAAACAATACATGACCTAGGTCAACAAATAAGCAACCCAATTACATATTTGAGGCGCGTGAGCGAAACTGTGTATTCGTATGTGTGATAAAATCAATAACTACAGGGGAAGAATTGCTAATCAATTACAATTTGAATCGCTTAGTTATAAAAATAGTTACTATGGGGGTGGTACATACTATGTACCATTTTACCCAACCTCCAATTAATAACTCCAATATACCATTTTATTCTTATGTTTTTTTCATAAGTCTATTGGTTTCATTTCGGTAATTCTTTTTTATATTTAATTTTTGTCATAGTGGAACATTGATCATACAGGGAAGGATTCGGCCCATAGCATAGATCGTGATGCATCTTCAGCCATTTCTACCTGACAAGTTTACCTCATTGTAATTGTACAAATTAGATACGAGCAACATGTTTTATTTTTTATGTTTTTTTCATAAGTTCCTTGGGTTAATTTCAATAATGTTTTTAATATTCTTGATGCAGTCGGCTGATCGGGGAAAGGAACCAGCAGTAGAGGAGAACATCCATAGGGAGGTGTAGTCAATATTATGTGATGATGACATCTCATATTCAACAAGCCCTCTTGATATGTTAAGGAAGAGCCCAAAAAAATGCAATGAAGAAATCCTTAAGTTGATAATCATAGTGCCTCAAATAGATGAGATAAGAGAGAGGGTTAAAATATTGACTGAGAGAGCATAAAAATTGCAAGTAAGCTGTCATTAGGTCTTTAATTATAACATAAGTTCATTCATGGTTTTATATTTTGTACTCTTTTATGTCATGAACTAAAATATGTGTTGTTTTTACAGGATTATTTGCATCCTCATGATGTTGCTGGCCATGATCACGGTACTGCAAGTGCTTCCCGAGGAGTAGGGGTTGGTACAAGTGTCGATCCTGATCTTCCTGCACATACATCACATCATCCAACCCCATCATCTGTGCCTATATTTTCATCTCAAAGGTCGGCAACACATAGCATGCAGGCATCGGGTAGTGCACCCTCTCGCAGCGAACACATGCCGGAACATGCATCACGACATGTACCTGGGGATGCAGAGGCCACAACTAGTACTATACTAGTGATGTTTTAGCAACATTTCCTAGATCTTCCTATATTACTAGTATGGGAACATTTCCCGTCATATTTGTGGTGACTGAGGATTTCGTTCCCATAAAGATAGAGAAGGTCCCAGGTACTTTAAAATATTTTAATTATCATTATATATAATCCAATTGAAATTTACTTATTGATCACTCTTTTTAGACTAATGATCCCATGATCATTTTGTAGGAAATGATGTTTTTTATAAATATCTAAGTGATATTACATTGGAGCTCTTCGGGCGCACCATACATACATGGTGGAATTCCCAAAATGAAGATTTAAAAGATGAGCACATTAACCATTTAGTTGTGTTGTTCGGTGATAAAATATTTAACCGAACAAAGGTCCTTAAGAAAGTTGGTACCTATCTAAAGTATGTGAGGGACCAATATAGGTCACATTTAGAGAAGAACAAAAAGTATGAGCATCCCCCCATGATTCCAGAGAGGGATTGGAAGGACTTGGTGTTAGATGGAAAGAAGGCTGAAAAGAAAAAAAAGGAAAGACACCACTAGGCCAATGAAGGTATGTGATACTATCAACAATGTAATTATATATTGATTACTCTTTCTTTTTACATAATCTAATGTATTTCAAACTTTTCATAGGCTGCTCGACACATCAAAGGAAACAAAGGAAAGACTAGAAAAACACATGCAACACAAACTTGGCTCTAGTGGTTATATGAAATTATCTACACGAATTGTAAGTATCAATAAATGAAATATTGCATCCAAATAATAAATTGCAAACAATTTAGGTTTTATCACACCATAGAAGCAAAATTCATGTACTTATGCAAAAATGCAAGGCTCTGAATTCAACAAAGTGCCCATAGAAGAGGACCTAAAGATTTCCTTCCAGCAAGGCTATGGAGCCATGGTTGAACGCCTAAGAGTCTTGACTGGGAAAACACAATCTTCCACTGCATCGACACACAGGTAAATAAACTCAATAAAGTTTATTTAAAATTGAATACTTGTGCAATCTATTCAATATTAATTTCCACCATAAAGTAATTATGTGCCTATTTTTTTTTAAACAAACAAGCAATGATAATACTACACATGACATTGGAATGCAACCTAGTGAGGGTGGAGCACAACCTGTAGATGAAGGTCATGGTGTGCATCCCGGTACTGGATGTATTCATGTGCCATACAAAACACAATATGGATTAATACAATTAAATATCTTTAATTGCAATTGATGTATTAATTAATGTAACCTTTCGTGTTTCAACTTTAGAGCATGCAGGGCATGATTAACATGTTTAGCATGATTAGGCTAGAGAAGATCAGGAACATGATGTGGCCCCATAAAGTAAAGAGGACCACTCTAATGTTCTTTTAAACATATTTAATTGCAATTGGTGTATTAAATAATGTAACCTTTCGTGTTTCAACTCTAGATCACAATTTAGAGGGTGTTCAACATGTTGAGCATGAGGCTATAAGAGAAGATTAGGAACATGATGTGGCCACATCAAGTAAAGAGAACCACTCTAATGTTCTTTCAATTAATGAAATACTTGTAACAATAATAATAAAACATATCAATTTAACATTTCTTTGTTATTGTAGCAGAACCCCCATTGCAGCAGTATCCACGCCATGAGTACATGACTAGGCATACATTAAGATCACAAGCAAAGGGAAAAAAAACTGAAGGGGGGATAGATGATTTAGAAAACGATACTCCACTTTAGTTTTTTTTAGCTTCAAAAAAGAAACAAAAAAAAAGTGATTGTAATCATATTTTGAATGAATGTGAATATGTTAATGAATGAATTTTATATGTTAATGAATGAATGTTATATGTTAATGAATGAATTCTATATGATAATGAATGAATGTTATATGTTATTAATGGATAAATGAATGATTAATGTTATATGATCAGGTATGGGGAATTGAGAGTGATGTGAGGGGGGGGAGGGGCCAAATGAGCTTCCACCATCATGTGGTTGGCCCTGTTAAGTAGAGAATATTAAACTATTCTCGAAACAAAGAGAAGATCAATAAGGTAATGAACTTTTGAATATAAGAAATGCATTGTTTGAAGCATCAAACCAATATGCAAAGATGAAAGAAAGTGCTAACTTTTCACTATGGTGGCAGAAAAATGATTCTTTATACCCTAATGCCTTCATTTTCCAAACCAATTTCTCCTGCTTTGCATAGATTTTCCATGTTTGTGGATGTGATATGACTCCTACACAAAAAACATGTACCAGTTATGGCCTTTAATCCAACTATATCCAAGTATCTTTTTACTTCCTCTATCTTTCATCAATCTGTTTACTATTTGAACCTCGTACAGATGTTTTAGATGAAGAACCCATTATTGTGAAATGTTCCTCCAGTTGAGTAAAGTGAATCCATGCTCTGTATCATAATTTGAAATTGTTTCCATTCCAATGTTTTGAGTTTAGTTTGTTTGTATGGGTTTATATGAATACCACATTGTGTTGTGTGTGGATTTGGTTTCAAAGCTTAGTTTCTTTTGTTTTTAGTGGTGACATAACTCTAAAATTGGACTTTTGTGCATAACAAGTTTGTGGAAAAATTGATAGCTCTGAAGGGTTTAGAGGCTCGATTGAGATAGATACATGGATATTTTTTCTTGATGGGAGGCTTCCACTTAACCATGAAATTTTGTTTATATGTTTTGTACTGATTTTCAGGAGCTTGGAGAAGAGGGGAAGTGCCCACCTAACCTCCCAAACCTTAAGAGGAGAATAATAGAGGGTAATGTTTTAATTTTGATTGTTACTGCATTGTTTTCAAGAATACAAGGCATCACTTGTTTCATCTATTTGGACTATGTTTGAAATATATGGATAGAAAGAGATAGAAAGAGAATTGAGAGGGATAGAAAGATGTCTTTGTATTGCTGCAATGGGGTTGGTATATTTGTGAGCACTATTATTGTGTGTACTTGCTTGTGTAGGTGCATTTGTGGACTGTCAGAAGCACAAATTTCTATGTGTGGGCAATGATCTTGCAACATTGTTTAGTAGAGACCAAAGCTAGTTTGGCTTGTGCTATTAAATCAAGGAGGTTAAGTCTCCACTTGTCATTATGTATTGTCCATTTTTGTGCCTTAAAATGGTAAATTCCATCATGATCATACACTCATGGTTGTCCAATATAAACAAATTATATCTTTTTATTTATAATTTTAGTTATCTACTTCTCCCGATTTTAAATAAGTAATATTTTTTTCAATAATATTTTAACTAATAGATGTGTCTGGAAAAATTCACAGACTCCTATGTCTACCTTGAAAGAGCTCACTGATGAAGAGTAGAGGCCACAAGAGACTCTCACTAACAGGCATCAAGTATATGATTCCAACCTTTTGGAGGAGTATCTATCTCTTCTATTTGTATTTCTAGTTATATCACTTTTTTTCTTAGGAACATTATATTCTAAAGCTCAGGAATTTTTTTGTTCCCTTACACTATATTTTTTTGTTATTTTGGTTTTAGGAAAATCAAGATGCATTGATCAAGTGTATCACAAAATATGTTGGCTTTAATAATGGAAGACCTATAGTTGCATGTATCATCTATAAGTCACTTCTCCAATGGTGTTCATTTAAAGTTGAAAGAGAAAGTATTTTTGATCATATCATTCAAATGATTGGTTCAATAATTGAGGTATCATTGATTCTGCATTTCCCTAGTTTTGAGTAGTTTATGTGAATTGGCCCTACAGAATATAATTATTTACTCATGTAAATTTCTCAATAATAACTACATTTTGAGTCAGAAAAGGATGTAATTGGCCCTACAAAATATAATTACCCACGGTCACCTCGTTCTACTCCTAAAAATCCTTTTGATCAAAGATATTGTGGCAAAAAAATCACATCGACATGAGCTGGTATGGGTCTTCCCGACCTATTATGGGTTACAAGCACTTTTTAGCACATCGATGAGACATCAAAACTGTTGTAGCGATCAAGATTACTAAAGAAGACATATTGGGGAGATTGGATTATGGTCTCATCGATGAAGATAATCTATCGACAAGTCAAGTCATCTTAGCATGAAAAATATATGCTGGCCCGAATGTTTAAGTCTCACTGATGAAGTTTCATCAACGAGACCATCATTTCTTTCACCGACAGGAGCATTGGGAATATATTGACGAGACATAGTAGGTCAGGTAAACATTTAGAACTTACCCTAATGGTATAAGTCTCACCAATATACTTCCTCGTGCTCTGTTAATGAGACCACAAGTTAGTCCTCCCAATAAATATATATATTTTTAAAAAAATTGCAACGTTTCGTCAAAATTTCGATGACACAGTTCGATGAAAAAAAGTGTGATGAGGTTGCTATAGCTTTGACACAATTTTGACCTCATTCCAATGGTGAGATCGTCGAACAAATGATGAATGCTTGTTGGAATATCAGGGAGACTGGCTTATGGTCTCATTGATGAAGAGAATCTATCAGCAAGACAAGTCATCTCAACATGAAAAATATATGTTGGCCCAAACATTAAGTCTCACTGATGAAGTTTCATTGGTGAGACCGTCATTTATTTCATCAACAGGAGCACTGGGAATATATCAGCGAGACATAGCGGGTCAAGTAAACATTCAGAACATACCTCGATGGTATAAGTCTCGCTGATATACTTCCTCATGCTCATCAATGGGACCACAAGTTAGTCCTCTTGATATAGCTATAGCTCTGACACAATTTTGATCTCATTCTGATGATGATATCGTCAAACAAACAATGAATTTTTATTGGAATTTCCACAAAACTTGGTCGTAATTTCAACAAACATCTCATGTTGTTCTGATGATTTGGCAGAGGCATGCCACGTATGTTATGGCTATTTTTCATCGCTAGATCGACGCAATGTTTGTCAAAAGTTTGACAAACATGAGGTCCCTTTTTTGTGGTGGCAATCGATGAAGTTCAATCGTGAATTCAAAATTTTGAAGCTCGTCAGGATACCTAGAAATTTTTTTCAAGAGATTCATCAAAATTCTGACAATAGTTTGTCGATAGTTCAACAAAAATTTGTTGGAATGTGGAGTCAAATATAGTAGTGCACCTCCTCATTCTAAGCATTCATTCCCTATTCTGAGCATTCATCTCCTTGATTTGAGCATCCGTCTCCTTGGTCTGAACACCCATTTACCTATTTCAAGCATTTGTTTCCCCCCTATCTTTCACTGAATAGGTGACATGGAACTCAACTTGGGTGAACCTACCCCCAAACAGTTAATTTCACCCTTCGTTCAGTCGTTCCAAACACCTGCTTCCTCATTTCAAACGTCCATCTCCTCATTGTGAGCATCCATCTCCTCGTTCTGAGCATCCATCTCCTCATTCCAAACATCCATTTTCCCGTTTCGAGCATTCATCTCCTTGTTCTGAGCATCTGTCTCCCCTTTTGAGCATCTGTTTACTCATTCTGAGCATCCATTTCCTTGTTCTAAGCATTGATCTCCTCATTTCAAGCATCTATTCATCCATTCCGAGCATCTATCTCCTTGTTTTGAGAGTCAGTCTCCTCATTCGGTGCATCCATTTTCCTCATTCCCAACATCCATCTCCTCGTTCTGAGCATCCATTTCCTCGTTTCAAACTATCGTTCCTCTTTCTGAGCATCCGTCTCCTCATTCTAAGCATCCATTTTCCTATTTTGAGCACCCATTTTTTTTGTTTCGAGCATTCGTTTCTCCGTTTAGAGAATCTGTCTACCCTTCTAAGCATTCGTTTACTTGTTCCAAGTACCCATTCATCTATTCTAGGAATTCGTCTCCTTGCTCTGAGAGTCTGTTTCCTCATTTCAAGAGTCTGTCTCCTTGTTCTGAGAGTCTGTCTACCTATTCCAAGAGTTTTCTTCCCTATTACAAGGGTTTGAGAGCCAATAGGCGAACCTACCCACCAATAGGTGAACTTGCCCACCAATAGGTGACCCTGCCCACCAATAGGCAACCTTTCCCACCAATAGGAAACCCTGCCCACCAATAGGTGAACCTTCCCACCAGTAGGAAAACCTGCCCACTAATAGGAAAACCTACCCTTCAATAAGTGAACCTTCTCTCCAATAGGAAAACTTTCCCTTCAATAGGTGAACCTACCCACCAATAGGTGAACCTACCCTTCAATAGGCGAACCTGCTCTCCAATAGGTGAACTTTCCCTTCAATAGGCAAACTTGACCTCTAATTGGTGAACCTGCCTTGCAATAGGCAATCCTTCCCTTGAGTTAGGCGACCTTGCCCTCCAGTCCATTTGCATCTTCCATTCACCGAAAATCTTCACTTGAATTCATCTACAAGTCATTTGTTCATAAAATAAACACATCTTAAAAAAATATCTAGGTTACGTATCCATCATTGTTTTCCCCATCCAAATCCTTTGAACTTCATTTGAAGTTATTATCCAAATTGTCTTAGGTATCTAAATCCGATCGTCATCAGCCACATCTACTTAGGATCATCGTCCATCTTAAGTTAATCATTATCGTCGGCCTAATCAATCCATTTTCAATCTCAAGGTGGATTTGGTGCCACAATCATCTATCTATCTTTTAATTCGATCAATCAACATCCCAAGTCACCTAGGGTAATCTTTGAACTTGGTTTAGAATCCCTTTCATCATCCTATCTAATCCATCATTTTATCTTATCAATAGTTTTATCAATTGATCTTATCCAACCTAATCCAATCACATCGCTATCCAATCACCTTTGACCCAATCAATCTACTTCCATCTCGAGGTAGATTCAGTGTCCTAATCATCTTTTGATAATCAAATCCCATCATTAGAATCAATCCCATCACATCATCCAAACATCTAAATATGAGCTTTGACCCAATCCCAATATGAGCTTTAGTTCATCTGCATCCAAGATCTTCGATAATCAAAAAAAATATTAAGATCCATTCCTCCATCTTCCAATCCATCCTATTTATCATTTCATCACCTTTTCTTTCCTTCTAATTATTTGTTCTTATCTTTTCAATCCCTATCCATCTAATCTGAAATCATGAATCGTTATCCTTCACCAATGCAACCAAAAATAGTAGTTAAGGGGAATCCTAATTATGTTGACGATGATAATGAGAGTCTGGTTGATCAAGATGAATATGACAAAGATCCCCTTAATGCTATCATTTCTAGTAATATTTTCCCAACCACTTTCCAATATTCAATTACCTCTCCAAGCTATCCTTTTACATCTTCATCCACGCCTAATAATGCTCCTTATGCTACCTTTGACAAGGGATATCCATTATCTTCCCTGTCTACATATTCATCATATCCTTCATCTATATCTTTCTCTTATCCAACACCCACATCCTCTTATCCCAATCTACCATCCCAATCTTCCCATCCTAATCTACCATCCCAATGCTCCTATTACAACCCCCCATCCATTTCCCCCTATCTTAATCCTCCTTACCAGTCTCCCCATCCTAATCCAACATCCACACCTTTTTATCTTAATCCTACACCCCCATCAACCTATCCTAATCCAACATTCATACCTTCTTATCTTAATCCTGCATCCACATCAACCTATCCTAGTCCAAAATCCACATCTTCCTATCCTAATACACCATATATGTCAACCTATCCTAATCAGGCATCCCAATATTTCTATCTTAATCAATTATCCCAATACCTCTACTACAATCCCCCACCTGCATCTTCTTATCCTAATCCACCACCTACATCCTCTTGTCCCAATCCACCATCCACATCTTCCTATCCTAATCCACCATCCGAATCTTCCCAACCATATCCTCCTCCCCACTATCCTTATTACAATCCACCAGCCGCATCCTCTTGTTCTAATCCACCATCCCTATCCTCCTATGTCACTCCATCTTCCACTCCACCATGTCCTAATCCGCCATCTACTCCCAATCCTACATCTAATCCCATTCCTCAATCTAATCCTAGTTCACTAATCCATAGTCCTAGTCCTCCACCAATCCATAATCCTTCATCCACTCCTACCTTGCCATCTAAGCCTAGAGTATGCACGATTCTAACTCTAGAAGTTCTCCAAGGACTTATGACAAAGAATACATCCCAAACTCCACACCTTGAAGCTGTGGAACCATGATATCCCAATCCATCATCCATGGTCATTAGTGTTGATACCCTTCTCCATCCCACACCTATCATTGATATTACCACCTCTAACACCCTCAAATGTTGAGACCATCACACCCATCGAATCCATTGAACCCCCATCTCCTACTCCGACAGTCGCCAAACCCATCAATGATAACTAGACCCAATCACCATCTTCTACTCCTAGCTCCATCCAATCCATTGAAGACACCCAAATCCAATCCACTTCTCCCACTCCTAGTATCACCAAAATCCATTCCCATGAAATTCATGACTCACCCATCCTTCCATATCCCCCACGTGAGGAATCCCTCCAACACTCCACTATCATGCCACCCACACATGGTGATTCATGCCAATAGCCTGATCCAAAGCACACCAACATATCCCCTTCTCCACATCAAGATCCTACCATCCCATTTGGTTCACCATAAGATCACAGTCCTTTGTCCACTTTAGCCCATGATCGCCTTGTCACTCAAGATCCAATCACTCCATCGCATGAACCCTTACCACTCACTACTCCCAATCAAGATCCTACCACCCCATCCAGTCCATCTCAAGATCATAGTCTTAGATCCATTCCATCCTATGATCCCCTTGATACCCAAGATCTGATTGCTCCATCTCATGAGCTCTTATCACCCACTGCCACAAATCCTAATCCTATCATATCACCTAATCTCTCTCCTAATACCACCCATCAAGATGTTTTTATCCCATCATCTCCATCTCATGATCCTCCATCATCGCCTAAACCTACTATCCCCTCACCACTTTTATATCCCCTTGGTACTCTCACAATCCTCCATGGTGGTGTCCTAGTAGAAGAAAAACAAAGCATATATACCACCCATCATCCTCCACCTACTAATGGAATCGCATCATTCTTGCAGAATAATAAAAATCCTATCATGGATCAAATGCTTAAGAACATGAACTATTAAGGAAAAGGTTTTGGCCTTCATGAGCAAGGTATTTTAGAGCCAATCCAAGTCAAAGAACACTCCTATACGCGAGGTCTCAAATGTATTGCTTGCAAATCACAATCCAAAAATGTTGGTAAAACCTCCACATACCCTAAAAAATGCTCTTCTAAAAGAATAAGAGGCTCCTCCCATCACTCCACCAAATAATTTGCTTCCATCGCCCCTCCTCCATCATATCGCCTCAAAAAAACCATCCACATTCCTCCTTCATCTACTCCATCCATTTTGGGTCCTTACATCCCTCCATCCATCATCTCCCATGCTTCATCTCCTCCATCCATTTTGGGTCCTTATGTCCCTACATCCACCATCACACATCCTCTAGGTACTAAGTCCATTTTGGGCCCTTATACCCCAAAATCACCTCCTCCATCTCATCCCATCCCTCCTTTTATCCATCCATCACCTATCCATGTCACCCATCATAAACATCCCACTCTCATGTTCCCTAATCATAATCAACAAAGACATGTACCCGCACATCATCCATCTGTATATCATTCTAAAAATCCTACCTCCATCACTCCATTAATGTTTTCTCCACCTCATCCATCTCCTAGCACCCATCCCATTGCTATTAAAAGCACTTTGGATGCTAAAGTAAAAATGAATAAATCTAAACATCCACATGAATCTAAAGCTCCTCATGTCCCCTTAAAAAGACATGTTGAAGAGAAGAAAAATCCAATCCAACATCAAATACAAAATCCAAATCAAACCCACAGGCCATAAAGGCCCACCATTTAGCAAAGATCAAAACCATTTGGATCCCAAAGAAAAAATATGCAATGCCTTCAAATGAAAACTCTGTAACAACATCCAAAGTTGCTAATTCAAAAGCTAATCATTCTCATCTACCATCTCCTAAATTTTTCTTGGGTCCTTATGTCCCAAAATTTACTATCCCATCTTCTCCATTATCCCCACATCATCTATCCCCTAATCCTCCTATCCTTTCAAATCCACCACCATATGTGCCAATGTTGGTCCTGAAAACATCTCCCCATCACACATCAACCCCATCATTCCATCCATACACTTTCCAACATCCCATCCATTATTCCGCATATCTCCCTCATCAAATCCCTTTAATCCATTCTCTTGCATAATCCATTTATCCTAATAAGGTTGTACCAACACCCAATAGTCACTTCACACATGGGCTCTTAATACCTTGTATGGAACTTGACGCTTGAGTCCTTCATTTGTCTCCTTATCGCGTGTCTTCCAAATCCACTTATTCACATCCCTGTCATTATCCATCTCCTTCCGCATGCTATCCAAATATCCAAAAATTTTAAAAATTCAAAAAAGTCAAAAAGAAAAAAAAGAAAAAAATCCAAATAAAATAATAGTGAAGAGAAAATAATTTGTCCAATAGTGAAAACTTGGCAAACAAGCGCCTTGGATACATACCATGATGAACATTGGAAAACATGCATCATGTGTAAATCCCCCATCTAGTTTACTTCCACACTTGGGGACAACTCCATCCCACCTACCATCCACATCTTTCCTATCATATCTCGTTTATCCCAATCCCTCCATCCTCCTTATGATCTTGATATTGATAGGGGAAAACATATAAACATGCTTTGGACACCTCTTGGAATACATTCCCCTCATCCATACACTATCCTAATCCTTATTTGCACTCATCTACCTTCCTTGTCCACCTGTCATGCATCCTATCCACATCCATATCCCTCCCTCATCCACCCATTATATCCTCCCCCATTTATCTCCTTTATCTTCCCATCCACCCGTCTTCCATCCCTCATGCCTCATTATACATGACATATCTAGAGTGGGGGAATCTCCTTATTTGTGACATAGTCCTTGGAGACATCATTCATCGATCATAACATCCCTTCCATCTTCCCATCCTTATCTTCCTATCCATCCCTACCCATCCAAAAATGATTTTCATCTCCCATCCTTATCTACCTATCCATCCATCATACAATCCCTTTCATCTCCCCATCCTTATCTCCTTACCAATCTAAACAATCCTTTTCATCCCCCCATCCTTCTCTCCCTATCCATTCATCTCTATCCTCATCCCTTCTCACAATCCCTTGTCATTGGTATTTTTCTATAGGCTTCTCCTCATGCAATCCAATGCCATCTATCTTACTATCATCATTCCCACCTCTTTCACACATCTTTCCCATCTCTTATCACTTCTCATCAATCATCTCTTCATCATGCCATCCTATCAATTCATCTTTTGATGATTTGGATAGCTATCCCATCCCTACGCTTCACCTAATCCATGTCTTATTCATATCACCACAATCCAATCCAATAGTTCTATCTTGTCTCCTCATATTGGTTCCATATTTTTATCCACTTATTCTGGTCATCACACCATCCTTTATCCAACATTTTTCTTTGGTCTTTTGTTGAACTACGTTGCCCCTGTGCTTTCATATAGGCAAGGCTGATCATTTGATTTTCCCTCAATGCACTTTGTCGATCTTGTTTTGGTCATCCATTGTGGTCTTCATTGTCCCCTTTGCACTCTTATCCCTTGTTCATCCTTGTCCTTTTACGAACTACATTTCCCCTATGCTTTCATGTAGGCAAGTTTGATCTTTTGATCCACCTCCAGGGCTTTGCTTTGTTTTGTTTTCTTGGTTGTCATTTTCCATCACTTGTCTTCATTGGTCCTCTTTCCCCTTTTATCCATAATCTTTTCTTGAACTTTAAGGGCTTTGCACTTTAACATCGGTAAGCCTAATCTTTGATCGACGCTCGAGCCCCTAGGTCGTTAGGGTGTTTTAGTCATGTGTCTTGTGTTTCATGTGTTGTCTCGTGTCATCAAGTATGTCCTTGTTGGTTCTTCACAAATGAGATCCACTTGTATCATGAGATTCAATCACTTTTGGAATTTCTTGCAGTATATCGATCTCTTAGTTTTGTATCCATCTTTGGCCTCAACAGGATGCATCCTTCCTAATAGACCTCATCAATCCCATCCATCCCCTTCATCTTGTGGTAAAGGACATTTGAAATTGATTATGATCTTTTGATACTTTTGGATTTTGTTTACCATTTGAGCTCTCTATCACAACTTGTCAAAGTTGCCATGATCTATCATATTATGGTGCATTTTGACTAGTTAACATAGGGGCATATCTTGATCTTTTTTGTTGTTGTTGTTGTCTTCTTGGTTGTCCCGTGTAGTACCCACCAAGATCCCTGAGGTCTTGTGTTATGCTAGGGCATCCTTTTGTGCTTGTGGTTATTCCAATACCTGGCCCGACCAAAGTCATCGCGACTTTGGGGTGTTCGAATAGCCTTCTTGTTTGTTGTGTTTGTTTCATGCATTAGACACTAATCTTCCTTCGTTTCACATACCATGGTGCTTGGTGTCTTATGCTATAGCAAAAATTAGTTCTCTAAAAATGAAAATTTGCATTAGGATTGCATTTGATTTTCCATTCCATTGCATTGCATGTATCCTCCATCTCTTCTCATCCATATTTTCTTCCATCCTCATCATATCATCATCTTGTCAATCTTCTTAGAATAATATTGATTGGTTATTCTAATCATCTTTTCAACCATCTCATATCTCCATCTAGTCCTCATCCATTCAATCTAGCACAAATCATATAATCACATCTTTTGTCTTGTTCCAAGCCTTGCTATAAGCCTTGATCCAATCATCATCATCTTTGGGATGTATCCTTTACTATCCTTTGGTGTTGTTTTGGGATATATCCTTCCCTATCCTTTGGTGTTGTTTTGGGATGTATCCTTCCCTTTTCAACAACACTTTCATCATCATCATCATCGGGATGTATCATTCCCTCATTGACAACACTGCATCCGTCATCAACCCATTTTGGCTTGTAGCTTGACTAGGGAAACATCACCTTTTCTTTTAAATCCATTTATGCTTCCCAATCTCCTATTGCTTATCATCCTCTCTTATCCATCACTTTGCATCATCTTCCTCATATACCCTTTCATCATCTCATCCATTTTGAGAGCACACCCGTGTTCTCTTGAATCCGCATGTCCTCTCGAGGGGGAATCCTCCATCCCTCCCTTCATCTTCACTCCCATCATCTTTCTTCCCAGTCACTCCTTTGATGACTGGGGAATATTTCTCAATCTAACCATCTTCTTCTGGGTTCTATGTTTTAATGTTTTTTGAAATGATGCTACTTCGTAACACCATCTCAAAGAGGGGAAAAATGTAGAAACCTAAATTTGGACACTTATATTTGTCCAAATTTATCCCTTTTCATCTAAATATCCTCTTACTTGCATTAATTAAGTAATACTACTATTATTTAATTAATACCCCTAAACTCCTCTAAATCCCTAAGGTATCTAGTTAAATAATTAAATACCTTACCCTTTATTCCCATTTTCCGCAAAAGAATTAAATAAATAATTCCTCACATGTCACATCCTCCATTTTTTTCTTAATCCTAATCTACCTCCTAATCTATCATTAGGGATGTACACATGTCTAATCCATCATTAGGATGTGTCACATCCTCCAACTTTTGTAAGTTGGCTCCTAATCTTCATTAGCCACTAACTGTCTTCTAATCATTGATCAATTAGTCCAATTAACATCGTAGTCAACTCTCTCATCTTCCAAGGAATATTAAATTCTTTTTATCATCCCCATGTCCATCCTAATGGAATTTTAAATTCCATTTTATCCCTCCAAGAATCTCCTCTTCCCCATGCAAGTTGTTAGGAGTTCTAGAACTCTTGACTTGTCACATCAGTCACATGGGACAAGTACTTACCTTTTGAAGGACCTTGTCTTATCCAAAAGGTACTTCTCAGCTTCCTTTATAAGCACCTTGGCTTATCCACAAGGTACTCCCAATCATGTAAATTTAAAATTCACATTTATTTCTCCAACAACTTCTCTCATTCTTATGGTCCTCTCACTTGTCACCGTCACCCTCATCCCAAGGTACTTGCAAGTACCTCCACCTCACATGTCCTCTTGATATCTCATCTTCTACATGGCAATATGTGAGGGATTTTGAGTCCTCAACTCACTACAACCCTTCATCTTGCCTATGTTGGCAGAATCTTGACCATCCAATTCTCTAAAGAGTCTTCCCTTAAAATGAAAGATTTTGTCTCATTCAAAGAATGACATTTTTCATAACACAAACACATTTTCATTCAACAATTTTGAAGCTCTCCAACTTCAACTCTCAAGCATTCATACTCTCATCCACCATTGTTGCATCCTCAAGTTCTTGCACTCATTTTGTTCATCTATCCAAATACCCACATCTCTCATTTGAATCCTCATCTTATCCTCATCACTTTGCATATAGTTTTAGATCATTTTCCATCAAGGAGAACACGTTATCAACAATCAAAGGGCCAACCAAAATATCAACTTGAAAAAAAGGTTTATCTCTTTTTTATCTTTTCTATTGTTTGAGTTCAACTAGCTAGTCATTGAGGTTGTGTAGTGTTGTTTTCACCTTTGCATCATTTTGTTTTGTATCTTTTAGGATAGGTAAACTTCACTGCATCACATTCACAAATACAAGGGAAAGGGATATCATGTTGAACACATAAGAGAATTCCACATGGCTTGCTTGACATGGCACTTGAAAATACATAGCTTGTGAGGATTTTTCTAGAAATTCTAGGAGTCCAACCCCTCGAATGGTTTGCACATTTGTCACCAGGAATTCATACATGGAATGAATTGATGTATAAATTCATTACACAATTTTCTTACATCTCAACTGACATTAAAATTACACATTTGTGTGCGGAGAAACAAAAGGACGGCGAGACATTCACTTCATTCCTTCAAAGATGGAGAAGCTTAGCCAATAAGTGTTCTAGCCATATACCAGAGAAATAGCTAGTCCATATTTTTATGGAGAACCTCAACAAGGAGGTCATATTCCACTTACACATACATTGTTCCAACACGTTTGAGGAAGTTATAGAAAAAGGATTATCAATTAAGAAATCCCTCATTACCAAAGGGCTTATGAATTTTTTTAAGGAGAATAGTAATTATTCTCACAATAATCCCAACAACGAAAAGAGAAACTTTGGTCACAAAACAAGAATGTGACAAATGATAGCATCATAGATGCAAAGGTCATGAATAACGCACATCCTATGATCAGTCTCAAAGGATCCACAATAATGCACATCAATAATCCTCCATAGAAACAAGAACAAGCTGCTAATGCGGCACAAAACAACAAACCATGTGGTCCTCCTAGGGCCCCTCAACCAAGAAAAAAGTACATGCCCTTTGGGAACCAATTGAATCATCTTTTAAGAATTTGATACAAAATAACATCATTCAACTTCCTAAAATTAGACATTATGAACCAAGTCCATTCAAACCAACCTGGTGGAATGACAATTATTTTTTTGAATATCATAGAACCAAAGGACATAACACATCTACCTACTTTAAACTAAAGAACATAAAAAATGATCACATAGAACATGGTGATATTCAAATTGATAACCAACTCAAAACCACTAACGCTAACCACACGATCTTTAAAACTCCTTTACAAGACCATGAAACAAGAAAAACCTATAATTCTAGAACAAGTGGAAAAGACGCAACAAATTACACCAATGTTTCCTATGATTAGATAGTAAACAATATCTGATCATTAGATCATTGTGTGAACCCCAATCCTAATACCTGCAAAACACAATGAATAAAGACATTAGTTAATCAATTGCAAGCATGAACAAGGATTCCCCATGAAATCCATTTACAAAACTCAAATTAGGAAGAAAATAAAGAAGAACCCAATAGAAATGACAAAACCAAGATTGAATCCTAATTAGGTAAGCAAACTCTTGATCCCATGGGGGAATTGGTGCCAGTTTGATGTGAAAATTGGCCCTTTCCCAATTCTTAAGATGCAAGCTTGACATGTTGATGAAGATTGATCCACTTTGATGAAGAATGGTGAGAGCTCCGAGCTAAAATCTGCAAAGACCTAGCTATGATTCAATGATGTTTGATGGAAATGGCTAAATATTTTAGCATAATAACTTTGCATAATTTGTGGATGATCAAATGAGGATATGAGCTCTTTATTTATAGAATGCCAAGATGAATGAATGTCCAAATTTGAGCGATGTGGGACTAACATTCATCCAATGGCATGATGCCACTTGTCAATCTATGAGTGGATGGAGGATTTGCAAGATTTGAGAAATGTGCCAATAAATACATATTTTTGAATTTCAAATTTGTTGAAATGACTTGTAAGAGGGAAGGGAAAATGCAATAAATGCCACTTGGCTAAAGGAAAATGACATGTAATATGAAGTTATTGCCTTGTTGGATGTACATGTTGACTTGGAATTTTTGAATTCAAATTTAGAGAATATTCCAAAAGATGCCTTGTGAGGAAAATAGAGATTTAATAAATGAATTAAATCTATTTTCATGTGCAACTTGCAAAATCTAGAGGATGGGACATGATTAGAGATTAAATTAATCAAGGGTTAATTAATTTAATAGGAGAGGTTAGATGATGTGACCTATTTGACTCAAATTTATGGATTTATTTAAATCAAATAAGAGAAGAATATGATAAGAGATTAATTAAATAATTTTTTTTGATTCATTTAATTAAAAGAGATGGTGTTAGGTTAAATCAAATAAGGTTTTCATTTATTTAATTTAATGGATAGACTTTAGAGATTTAATTAAATAAAATTAATTATTTAATTAAATAGGGATAATTAGATTAGATGGATTGATTTAATTAACAAAAGAGGTGACTTAATTAGATAAAATGATTTATTTAATTAAGGGAAGGAAATTGATAAATTTAATCAAATAAGGGGATTTGATTAAATGGTTAGACCGAGGGATGATTCAGGATGAAACGATGTTAGTAGTCGAGATCAAATGCACAATGTCAATCGGTATATTTTATGTGTCTACATTTTGCCTCTCTTTGAAGCAATGCACTTGTTGCATTGGTTCAAAGAATAAATTATCTCAATCGAAGTCAATTTTTTTTTATATTTAAGAACTTACCCCACTACCGCCTGGTGAGAGAAAACATGCCATTATATTGCCCTCAAGAGATTGGATGAAAATTTTAATTTTTGGGTGATCTCGCAAAAAAAAGAGGACAAAGTACCTGATAGGTCTGAAAAGGCTCTGAGAGGTTAAAAACATGTCTAAACGCAATAACACGATGAAAAACAAGCCTCAACTGGACGGAAACAAGTTCGAGGGTCCAAAACCCTAGCAGGACAGCCAATCAGGGTGAAAAAACCCTAATTTTTAGGCTTAAAAGGGGCTCGAGGGGTCACTTTCAAGTCATTTTCAAACACTTCCAATAGCAACATTGAGATTTGAGTGCTGACCTCCTGACTATATGGCACAATGACAGCTTCCCCTGCATATTTCTGATCGAGTTCAGATGTACTAGCGGCCACCTGGCATCAAGGCATCGGTATGTCACCCTTTCGTGAGCTTCTTTTTTTCATTTATTGCTTTAAAAGGTCGGCCTGTCTGTAGCGGCGCTATATAGTGCTGCTCGGCAATCAAATTGCGCCGCATAGTGCAATATTGCATCACAGCGATGCAGTTTGGAGTTTGAAAACTCTAACGCTGAGCTCAAGGCTGGCGGGGTGGTTTGAAAAGTGTGACGCGTTAGTCCTGATTTTGCCCAAAGTGCACCGCTGGCTGAGAAATTGCACCGTGATGGTGCTATTTTACTCTTTTAAGCCCTAGCATCGGAGTTTGATTAGAAATCAAACTGCGACACCATCATGAGTTGCACTACTGGAAAGATTCTTTGAACGTCTGGCAAAGAATTTTTCAAATTTTTTAACATGGTGACCTTCCTTGATGCAGGGCACGGTGAGGGAACTCTACTCTCGAGAGCATAGGTCACAGGATTTGTCTGGCTTCTTGTGGGACTTGAACGACAAGGACCAAGATCAACTCTGGATTGCAGCATTATGGTACATTGCTTACGTGATGCCCGTGCACACTCACTTAGGGATGTTGTCAGCACTGGCCGAGAGATGACACAGCGAGCCATCTTCGTTTCATCTTCCCACTGGTGAGGCCACCCTCACTTTAGAGGACGTTTGGCGCATTTTGCGATTGCCGATTCATGGTCGTTGGGCGATTTTTGATATGGACGAGGGTCGTGAGGCTTGCCACAGAGTCCTCGCGACACAAGACATCATTTTTTGTGAGGGACAGATAGAGCTTGAGCGACATAGGATCCTGGCCCCTCCGTACTGTTGGGTGATTGCAGCCATCATTTCGGGTCTCGTTTCCCCTGACAGACAAGGCCGATATTTTAGTCTCGGCTAGGGATATTGCTGGGAGTGGATGGTTCGAGATAGGTCGGTACATTTTTCTTGGGGGTCTGTAATTCTAGCTTCGTTATACAGGGACCTCCATGAGTACATCTACATGGATGGCAGAGCACTCGAAGTAGGGGTGACTCTTCTTCATGTTTGGGTGTGGGAGCACATTGTTGTGTTGCGTCCACATGTTTTTTCGGTTCTGATGCTGCCAAACGATCCCCTCGTGTGGCGATACAGAGGTGGTGTGTCCTTCACACACGCCAGTGAGCATGAGATCCCCTACTGGAGGAGGGTCTTCGACGAGATGCTCATTTTCACCTAGCGACCATACCTTGGTCAGCCTAGATGGGCTGATGATGCCGATCAGTTGTTCTACTATTTCTAGGACCATGTTATGCAGAGGCGGGAGCACACCATGATCGAGAGGTACCTACCTAGGCGCGTGCAACGTCAGTTTGGGGAGCCATAGGATCACCCCAATTATGATTACATAGCCGCCTTTGCCCGCAACATGACAGGTGTCATGGGGGTGGTATATTCCTGCTTTAGAGGTCATGGACAGCTTCGGCCAATTGTAGCCCAGCCATGGGCTTATGATCAGGGGCTCGCGGATCCAGGCATGACTCAGGCCTATAGGGATTGGTTTTGGCCTCCGCATCGATTGACGATTCTAGGTGCAGTTCCGGATCTGCAAAGACTTAGAGGCAGAGGGGGAGGATGAGGATGAAGGGATGAGGTTCAATAGGATTAGCTAGTTGTGCTTCCAGTCCAGCCAAGGCAAGGAGATGTTCTAATGCCAGATCAATAGTAGGTACGACCAGATGTACCACCATGGGGCGAGGATCAACCTCGGGTGCAGCCACAAGTACAACCAGCCGGACAGTCGGATCCTCAGGATGCACTAATTGTGCAACTACAGGCTCAAGTCCAGGCCGTGAGAGCCGAGAGAGATTAGGTGAGGGTCAAGAGAGAGCAACTCAGGGCCGAGAGAGATCAGGCCATATAGCAGGGACAGGTTGCAGAGCTACAAGCATCCATAGAGCTAGGCAGGAGACAGCAACTAGAGAGCATGACAGCCTCCTCCTCCTAGGGTATAGTGTCAGTTCGATCATACAGGGATGCCATCCGAGAGGCTGAGTACTATCAGAGGCATTATCATGAGGCCGTACCTAGAGGAGGATGAGTCCCAGAGTACTCACAATAGGACAACTATAGACCATCAGAGGGTCACGACGACAGAGGCGAGGGCAGCATACATGGGGACAGAGCTTGACCGAGATGCTACGATACTTTTTGTGCCCTATGAGCTCATTTTTGATAGCCTGATGGGCCTTTTGTACTGATTGACATATATGTACAATGATCCGATTTATTTTGTACTATGACAGTTATTTGATGATATATATATATGAGCTGATGATGATTTTGATATGATGCGATGTGTACTCTTTATTTATGCATGGATTATTTTACTTGTATATGTTGTGCAATGATGTTTTTATGGATGCATTTATTTCCGATGATGTATGCATTATGATTATGACTAACAGATCTATATTATGTTAACCTATGATATGCAAAATGTGATGTGCAATGATGTTGTCTATATGATGATCTATTAATGCAAATGGTGATGTGATATGTGATATGGAATGTAATATGCAAAATGATATCATATATACATGAAATGTTATGTTAATTAGGCTTATATATGAACGGATTATGGATGGATGTACATTTTGCATGTGATGTAATGAATTATGCTTATATTATACAATGAATGATTTATGACGCTATTTATGAGATGACATTGATTATGTATGGCGATGGTCGTGATATGATGTAGATGAGATGGTTTTATGTAACGCAAATGAGATGGTTTTTTTAAGATGAAAATGTCATTATCCTAACATATTAAATGATGATGTGATGCTTTTAATATGATGTATATTATGCAATGATATGATAATGTTTTATGCAAAATGGACTTAATGCATGAGATGACTTTATGATGTTATGCTAGTATGTATGTGATGGATTATCTTATAATGCCTATGTACCTATTGTTTATGATTATGCAGTATGTGATAATGTGAAATGGTTATGACATGCAAATGAATGTTTGATGCAATGATTCATATAATGTAATGCGATGCAATGTAATGGATGAACTGCATTAAAATGGATGCACCTATTTATGAAGAATTCCTATGATAACCTATGTATATGATGATTGAAATGCAATGCATGTGTTTCCTATATGATATGTTTATGCAATATGGTAATGGTTTGTGTATGCAGGATCGATGATGATGATGGTGGTGATGATCAACTGTCATAGTACCTTGTTAGTGCGGTTAGCAAGAAAAGAAGTCATTTCAAGAAGACACAAGATGATGCAAATGCAAATGATCATGATGATGATGATTACTTGCTAAGGAATTGGTATTTTCAAAGGGCCAAATTTTCTTATTTTTGATAATGCACGTGGTACGATGCATCAAGGTATAGAAAACTAGAATGGCATTGTACCCAGTGTGATCGACTTTGACTTGACAAGTAGGTAGGAATATCCTTGTTCACACCTGGCATACGAAAACCTTGCTAGGATGTACTTTAGAGATTTCAAACACCTCAAACCAAAACACAGAAAGGTAAACCTATCAATGCAATAGTCAACAAGTTGTCCAAAACCTCCTCCATACATACCTAATCAAAGCAAGTATTTGCCAAGGTTATATTACAAGAACGTACAACAAGCATAGCAGACAAAAGATAATGATCGTTGCCCTAGTCCTATTTCTCTAAATCCTCTTGTTTGGATATCATTGAGAAGTCCTTGGAATGAGCACAATAAGATAAGTCAAAAGATAAAGACAAAGTAATCAAACAAGCTAATGCTCTTCAATACCGCTAACCAAAGGAAATGTGTTTTCTAAGGATAAGAACCGAAACTTATTGCCAAAAGATAATGTCCATTGTAGGAAGGATTCAGCCTAGGACATGTTAGTGGATGGTGGCACGTCATTTAGTTTATCCAAAGCTTTCTAAGAGATGATTGATATGGGACCAATTTGGATGATGAGTTACCAATACGAAGAGATGACCAACTTGCTTATGCATTGACTTAGACCTAAGACTTGACGTTTTGAGTTTTCACTTTTAACCAGCTAGACTCATTTCTGACTATCTTATCAAAGATTGAGGATAATGATCATTTATTAAGAATGATGTTATTGCGGGTGCAAGCGAGATGAGACAAATGGCTTTTTCAAATATTTGGATGTTTTTGACATTTTGCAATGTTTTGAGACTGTTTTTGGTATTTTTTGAGATTTTTAAATGTTTTGATTTTCTGAGATTTTGACCAAGAGACTAACCTAAAGACCTATCCTAGGGGCCTTAGGGGCTGATCAATAGATTAACTTTTCCTACGTTATACACACAGAGACCACGTAGTTCAACTGATGATTTGACCGATTTACAGATGAAGATATACATGATGAGATGTCAGTTTATTATGACGGACTCCTATAGGACTGACCTAAGTGTCTCAGGGGATGATCAAAGATCAACCTTGCCTATGTTCAAGCTCAGAGACGATGAAGTTCGACAAGATGACCTTGGTTTTGGCTTTTTGATGATTTTTTGACATGTTTTTGGATTTTTATATGTTTTGATGTTTTTGGATTTTTTGATTTTCTGGTTTTATGATGTTTTGGGATTTTTTGATTTGAGGATTTTAAGGATATACATGAATCTGATCCACTGAGAACATGCCCCCAATGTGATGCAATAGACTACTCTAATAAAGGCAAGACAAACTAACCTTAAGGATGAGCTGAGTAGTACTAGGAGGAATCATGATGCCAACACAAGACCAAGCTATGGTGCAGATGCGAGTGGATGAACAATGGATGGAGACCCGAATGCGATGGATGATGGAAGCATAATGGATGGATGATGCAGAACAAGCCGTAAAGATCTTGGTGGATGGAAAGTGCTTATTTATGCAAGGCGCCTATTTGCCAGCTTTTCACCAAGGTACCTGTCCAAAGTGCCACCAAAGTGATTTTCACTAGAGGATGATTTTTTTTCTCTTTACTATTTTTATCCTTTTTCTAATTTTTTTTTTTGGATTTTTTGCTTTTTTGTTTTTTGTTGTTACCCAGGCGCCTGCTTGCTAGGTTTTTGCCAAAGTAATCAATTTTTTAGGAATTTTTCTTATTTTTTTGGATTTTTTGGTTCTATACCTTGAAATTTTTTAGGCATAAAACTTTTTGAGATGAGAGCTATTCATGGGCTCTTACAGAGGTTCCCCTTCGGGTGTTGATAACTGATATGCCCTTGACTTGTAACTTGTTGTGATGACGAATGGTCCCAGCCAATTGGGTTCAAACTTGCCTTTGTTGCTTGTGTTTGGGACATTCTTCTATTTCTCCTTTAATACCAGTTCTCTAACTTGGAAGGTCATGCTTCTGATCTTCTTATTGTAGCTCCTTTTGAGTCTATTCTGATAGACTTGTAAATGATTCAAAGCATCTATCTGTCACTCATCGAGTAGCTCCAACTCATTTAGTCTTGATACTCAGTACTCTTCATCTATGATGAGGTTTTGCAATGATATCCTGAGTGATGGGATCTCAATCTCAATGGGGAGTACTGCTTCTGATCCATAGACTAGGGAGAAGGGGGTGGTGCTGGTGGGTGTGCGGATAATGGTTCGATAGGCCCAGAGGGCAGGATTAAGCTATAAATTCTAGTCACTACCTGCGTCATTGACTGTTTTCTTGAGTATTTTCAAAATGGTTTTGTTTGTAGCTTCTTCTTGGCCATTTCCTTGGGGATAGTATGGGGTGGAGAAGCGATGTTGGATTTTGAATTTTTCGCATAAGTCACAAACCTCCTGATTTTTAAAAGGTGTTCCATTATCTGAGATAATGGCTTGTGGAACACCATATCGACAAATGAGATAGTTCAGGATGAACTTTGAAATCTGCTTCCTAGTTATGTACGTCATAGGTATGGCCTCTACCCACTTAGTAAAGTATTCTGTTGTGGTTATGATGAATTTGTGGCCGTTAGATGAAGTGGGTGTGATTTTTCCAATGAGATCAAGTCCCCATTGTGAAAAGGGCCATGGTGTGACAATAGGACGAAGTTCATGAGTTGGAGCATGGATGAGGTCCCCATGTTGCTGACATTGTAGACATTTTCTGGCATGATCATGTGTTTCTCTTTCCATTGTGGGCCAATAATACCCCATCCTCAACAGTTTCTTGGCTATGGTCATTCCACTCAAGTGTGAACCACAGATACCGTTATGTACTTCAGATAGAGCGGTTAATTCCTCCTCAACATTTAAGCAGTGTAGTAGGGTTCCTTCTATGCTCCTACGATATAGGGTATCACCTAGGATGACAAATCTAGATGCCTTTTTTACAAAAGTTCATTTTAGGTTTGAAGGTAGGTCAGTAGGTATGACTCCTATACGAAGGTATGTGTAAATGTCATGATACCAAGGATCGCCAGGACCAACGATTTCGCACACATATTCTGATTCTAGTACCTCAAATGCAGGCATGAGAAGCTGCTCAATCAGGAATTCATATTTTGGAATGTTGTGAGGGATGTCGAGCAAGGATCTAATTGTTTCCATGGCGTCTGTTGATCTGTTGTTGGTTCTAGGAATCTGCTCAAATGTTATTTTGATGAAGGATTCTTTGAGAGTCTCCACCAATTTCTTGTATGGAGTGAGCTTTTCATCCTTGGTCTCTATATACTTTGGGAGTCTCCACCAATGTTTTTTGAGTCTCCACCAATTTATGATCAATTGGGAGTCTCTGTATACTTTGAGTGCTATGATGTTCCACTGCACTGCTATTCTGAGACCTATAGTCAAAGCCTCGTATTCCGCAATGTTATTGGTGCAAGGAAATGCCAGTTTGTAGGACCTTGGTATGCAATCCCCTTGTGGTGTGATAAAGAAAACACCAGCTCTTGATCCATGCTACGTGTATGAGCCATCGAAGTACAGTTTCCAGTGGTTAGCTATGTTGAGATTAAAAATGGATTCATCTGGAAACTCTGAGACGAGAGGGTTCTCTAAATAGATTGGTGCTTCTACTAATTGGTTAGTGATGAGTTGGCCCTTGATTGCTTTCCTCTCCACATATTCAATGTCATATTCTGACAATATCATCACCCATTTTTCCATTCTTCCTGTGAGCATTGCCTTTGATAGTAGATATTTGAGAGGATCAATTTTGGCAATGAGTTTTATTTTATGTGCCAACATATAATGTCTAAATTTTTGTGATGCAAACACTATTGTGAGGCATGCTTTCTCGATGAATGAATAGTTTAGCTCATGACCAACCATTGTCCTACTAATGTAATATATAGCCCTTTCCGTTCCATTTTCGTCATGCTGGGCTAGAAGAGCTCCAAGGGCTGCTGCTATTGTTGATACATATAAGATCAATAGTTTCTTTGGGATGGGTGGCATTAAGACTAGTGGTGTTAGTAGTGTGAACCCCAAATATATGTACCTGCAAAACAAAGAGATTAAACACCTCAAGTTAGATATTGCAAGCATAAACAAGGATTCCCCATGGAATCCATTTACAATTCAAACTAGGAATGAAAATATGCAACAACACAATACAAAAAATAAAACAAATATGAAATCCTAATTTAAATAGAAAACTCTTGATCCAATGGGGGAATTTGTGCCAATTTGATGTGGAAATTTGGCCCTTTCCCAATTCCTATGATTGAAAACTTCGATATATAGACTTGATGATAAACTTTGATCCACTTTTGATGATGAATGATGAAGACTCGAACCCAAATCTGCAAAAGAACCTAGCTATGAACTCAATGGTGTGAAACTTGATAGATATTTGAGCATGGTAACTTTACTCAAATTGTGGATGATGAAATGAGGAGAGGAGATCTTCATTTATAGGATTTCAAGATGGATGAAAGCCCAAATTTGAGCAATGTGGGACTAACTTTCATCCAAGGATATAGTGCCACTTGTCAAGCTCTGAATGGATGATGGTTGTGCAAGATTTGGGGTTTATGCCAATAAATGCCAATATTCGAAATTCAAATTTGTTGAAATGACATGTAAGAGGGAAGAGAAAATGCAATAAATGCCACTTGGCTCAAGGCAAAGGACATGTAAGAGATCTTAAATGCCTTGTTGGATGTACATGTTGACTTGGAATTTTTGAATTCAAATTGAGAGAATATTCCAAAAGATGCCATGTGAGGGAAAATAGGGATTTAATAAATGAATTAAATCTATTTTCATGTGCAACTTGCATTATCTAGAGGATGTGATATGAGATGAGGATAAATTAATCAAGGGTTAATTAATTTAATAGGAGATTAGATGATGTGACTTATTTGACTCAAATTTATGGAATTATTTAAATTAGATAAGAGAGGAATATGATAAGAGGCTAATTAAATAAATATTTTGATTTATTTAATCAAAAGGGATGGTGTTAGATTAAATCAAATAAGGTTTTAATTTATTTAATTTAATGGATAGAATTTAGAGGTTTAATCAAATAAATTGATTATTTAATTAAATAGGGATAATTAGAATAGATGGATTGATTTAATTAACAAGAGAAAGTGACTTAATCAGACAAAATGATTTATTTAATTAAGAGACGAATATTGATGAATTTAATCAGATAGGGGAATTTGATTAAATGGTTTGACTAAGGGATGATTTAGGAAGAAACAATGTTAGTAAGTCAGGATCAGATGCATGATGTCAATCAATATATTTTTGATTTCTACATTTTTCCCTTCTTTGAAATATTGCACTCGCTGTGTTGGTTCAAAAAATAAACGATCTCGATCAAAGCCAAAAAATTTTGATATTAAAAACTTGTCCCACTGCAACATGGCGAGAGAAAACATGCCATTATGATGCCCCCTCGAGAGATCAGACGAAAATTTCAAATTTTTGGGTGATCTCGTGAAAGAAGGTGACAGAGTTCTTGACAGGTCCGAAAGGGGTCCGGGAGGCTAAAAACATGTCTAAACGCAATAAAACAATGAAAAAAAAGCTTTGAACAGACGAAAACAGGTTCATGGGTCCAAAACCCTAGCAGGACAGCCCTAGAGGGTCACAAAACCCTAATTTTTAGGCTTAAAAGGGGCCTGAGGGGTCACTTTCAAGTCATTTTCACACACCTCTGCTAGCAAACCTTGAGAATCAAGCTCTGACCTCCTGAATGGCGCAACAACAACTTCCTCTGCATATTTTAGATCGAGTTCGGACCTACGAGCGGCCACCTGGCATCGGTGCCCTACTATGTGACCCTAACTGAAGCTTCATTTTTTTGTTTTAACACATTTATTGCATGTTTTAATGAGAGCTCACCCCCAGTGGCGCTATTATAGCACTGCTCGATGTTTGAAGTGCATCGCTTTTTTCCTTCTTGCGCCACAGCGGCGTTGTTTAGCGCTGCAATGGTGCAATTTGAAATTTAAAAATTCCACCGTTGGGCTCGGGCTCGGCTCAGACTCGCGGGCCAGTTTTAGAAAAGTGTGCCACAACGGCGCCCTTTTTACAAAAATGATGACGCTGGAGGCTAAAGTGCACCGCCGCGACACTATTTGGCAAAATTTTGGGTCTAGTGTCAGAGTTTGAGGAAACTCAAACTGTGACACCTTCACAAACTGCGCCGTTGGGAACTAGTTTGAAGCGTTACATCGGGAATTTTCCAAAAAAATTTAACATGCCGACTTTGCTGATGCAGGATGGGCCTAACGAGCTCTATTCTTGGGAGCACTGGTCACGGGATTTAGCAAGTGTTCTCCAGGACTTTAGCGATAGAGATCAGGATCAGCTGGGTGCCACAGGACTATGACACATTGCGTATACGGCGCCTGTGTGCACACACCTTGGGATGTTGTCAGCACTGGTGGAGCAGTGGCACAACGAGATGTCATCATTTCATCTTCCCACTGGTGAGGTGACCGTCACATTGGAGGATGTCTGGCGTATATTACGATTGCCCATTCATGGCCGCCGGGTGATCTATGACATGGAGGAGGGACACGCTTGTTGCACCCGAGTCCTCGCCACCTAAGACATCATTTACTGTGAGGGGCAGATCGAGCTGGAGAGGTACAAAGTTATAGCACCTACCTTCCATTGGGCGATTGCGGTGATTATTTCTAGTTTGGTTGCCATAGACAGACGAGTGTGGTACTTCAGTCCTGGATGGGGATACTACTGGGAGAGGATGGTCTGAGATAGGCCAGTTCGATTCGCATGGGGGCCCATACTTTTGGCCTCACTCTACAGAGATTTGCATGAGTACGTGTATGCGAATGGTCGAGCACTGGGAGCTGGAGTTACCTTGCTACATGTCTGGGTGTGGGAGCACATTTCTGTGCTACGTCCATGAGTGGTTCCAGTTCCGATGGGGGTAGAGGATGCCCTTGTGGCACGATACAGAGGGGGTGTGTCATTCACTCACACCGACAAGCATGGGATCCCCTACTGGAGGTGGGTCATGGATGAGATGCTCGTGTTTACTTGGAGACCATACCTCGGTCAGCCTGGATGGGCTGATGATGCATACTAGCTCTTCTATTGCTGCCAAGATTGATACATGCAGGGGCGGGAGCATACCATGATAGAGAGGTACCTACCAGGGTGCGTGCAGCGTCAGTTTGGAGAGCCGCAGGATCAGCCGGATGACGGTTACGTAGCCATGTTTGCACGTAGCATGACATAGGTGTCATGGGGGCCTGGCATTCCTACCGCAGAGGTGGTTGACAGCTTCCAACATTTCATGGTTCGACCTTGGGCCTATGATCAGGGATTGGTAGATCTGGGCATGACACAGGCATACAAGGATTGGTTCAGGCCTCCTCTCCAGTTGACTGTTCCAGGTGAGGACCTAGAGGCATACATGGTCAGAGGTAGGGGCAGAGGACGAGCATGAGGGTGAGGTCCGAGGATCGAGATCCGACGGGACCCACCAGAGGTGCCCCCAGTTCTGCCAGGTCATGGAGACGTCCCCATGCAGGACCAGCAGCAGGATCCACTAGTCCCAGCACCACAAGTAGAGGGTGAGGGTCAGGTTCCTGTACAGCCACAAGCACAGCCAACAGGGCAGGCAGACACACAAGATGCCTTGATTTTGCAGCTACAGGCACAGGTGCAGGCAGTGATGGCTGAGAGGGACTAGGCACGGGCTAAGAGAGAGTAGCTCAGAGAGAAGAGAGATCAGGTTGTTCAGTAGCGACAGGTCACAGAGCTATAGGTAGCTACAGAGCTGGGCCATAGGTAGCAGATAGAGAGCATGACAACCGCTTCATCCTCGTAGGGTATAGTGCCGGTCTGATCTTATAGGGAGGCCATTCGAGAGGCAAAGTATTACCATCGGGCCTATCATGACCATGTGTCTTGAGCAGCCTGGGTTCTAGAGTACTCAGAGCGGGCCAGTCAGAGACCACCAGAAGGTCATGGTGACAGGGGCGAGGGTAGCATCCACGGAGATCGAGCATGATTCAAATGATACACATTTTTGGTGCCTTATGGGCTCCTTTTTGATAGCCCGATGGGAATTTTTGTATCGATTGACATACACATACAGTGATCTGATTATTCTTGTACTATGACAGTGATATGGATGCTATGATATATATATGATCTGATTTTGATGCGATGCCATGTGTACTCCTTTATTTATGCATGTATGATTCCTCTTTTATATGTTATGGATGCATTTATTTCTAATGATGTATGCGATGCGATGATGTGCAATAATGTGTATAAAACTTATTTATGAGATGATTTATGAATGTAATATGATGTGATGGTCATGATATGATGCAAATGGTTTTATGAGATGTTTTTTAGAATAACAAATGTTATTATCCTAAATGAAATATGTGATGCAACGATAAAGTGATATGCTGATGTTTAATGAATTAAATGCTTATCTGCCTATTTGTTTTGTGATTATGCAATAAATGATTATGAAATGAGTCTATAAATGTTATGTGATGGTTTAGATGGTAATGTGAAATGGTTATGAAGTGCAAATGCAATGTTTATGCAATGATAAATATAATGCTATAAGATGCAATGTAATGGGTGAAATGAGATGATATGGATGCACCTATTTATATGATGATGAGAATGCGATGTTTTGCATATGATATGCAATGCAATGTGCTAATGATATCTATATGATGTGCTTATGTAATATGCTAATGATGTGTGGATGCAGGGTCGATGGTGATGATGGTGATGATGAGCAACTGTCATAGTACCTTGGTTAGCGTGGTTAGTAAGAAAAGGAGTTATTTCAACAAGACGCATGATGACACAAATGCAGACGGTAATGATGATGATGATGATGATTATGACTTGCTGAGGAATTGAGATTTTCAAAGGGCCAAATTTTATTATGTTTGATAACACACGTGGTACAAGGCATCAAGGTATCAACAACCAGGATGGCGTGGTACCTAGTGTGATGGACTTTGCCTCAACAATCAGATAGGAGTATTCTTCTTCACACTTGACATACGGAAACCTTGCTAGGATGCACTTCAGAAGTTTCAGACATCTTTGACCAAAACACAGAAAGGTAAACCTATGCCTGTAATAGTCAACAAGTTGTCCTAGACCTCTTCCATATATGCCTAACAAAGCAAGTATTCGCCGAGGTTATATTGCAATAACGTCCAACAAGCACAACAGACAAAAGGTAATGATTATTGCCCCGTTCCTATTTCTCTAAATCCATTGTTTTGGGATATCATCGAGATGTCCTTGGAATGAGCATAAAATAAGATAAGTTGAAAGAAAAGACCAAGTAAATAAACAGACTAATGCTCTTCAATACCGCTAACGGAAAAATATGTGTTTTCTAAGATGATAAGCGAAACTTATTGCCAAAAGATAATGCCCATTGTAGGAAGGATTCATCCTAGGACATGTTAGTGGATGGGAGCACGCCATTTCATTTATAAGGGATGATTGATATGGGACAAATTCAGATGATGGTGTTACCGATATGAAGAGATGACCAATTTGTTTACTCACTGACCTAGACTTAAGACTTGGTGTTTTGAGGTTCTATTTGTAAACCTGCTAGACTTGTTTCCGATTGTTTCACCAAAGGTTATGGATGTCAATCCATTTATTATGGATGGTGCTTATTGCGGGTGCAAGCGAGATGAGGCAGATGGATTTTTTCAAATATTTGGATGTTTTTGATGTTTTTGCAATGTTTTTAGGCTGTTTTTGGTATTTTGATTTTACAAATGTTTTGATTTTTGGATTTTCAATGTTTTTGGGATTTTAGGATTTTGACCAAGAGACTAACCTAAAGACCTATCCTAGGGGCCCCGAGGGCTGATCAGCGATTAGCCTTGCCTACATTATACACACAATAAAGACCACAAAATTCGGATTGGACTTGTGATTGGTACTGGGATGGAGTTTATTATGATGAGACTCCTATAGGACTAACCTAAATGTCTCGAGGGATGGTCAAAGATCAACCTTTCCCTACGTTCAAGCTTCGAGAGACAACGTAGTTCGACAAGACGACCCTATTTTTGGTTTTTTTTAATGACTTTTTGACTTGTTTTTGGATTTTGATATGTTTTTGGATTTTCTGATGTTCTGATGTTTTTGGATTTTCTAATTTTTTGATGTTTTTGGATTTTCTGATTTTGAGGACTTTAAGACCATACACGAATCCAATCCAATGAGAATGTTCCCTCAACGATGCAATAGACTACTCCAATAAAGACAGGATAAACTGACCTTGAGGATGGGCCGAGTAGTACTAGGAGGGATCATGATACAAACATAGGACCAAGCTATGGTGTGAATGCGAGTGGATGAGTGATGGATGGAGATCTAAATGTGATTGACCCACTTTGTGAAATACTCAGTTGCAGTGATAATGAATTTATGGCCATAGGATGAGGTGGGAGATATTTTTCCAATGAGATTGAGTCCCCACTGCGAGAAGGGCCATGGTGTGACGATCGGGTGAAGCTCTTGAGCTGGAGCATGGATGAGGTTCCCATGCTACTGACATTGTAAACACCTTTTAGCATGATCATGTGCTTCTTTTTCCATTGTGGGCTAGTAATAACCCAGCCTCAGCAGTTTCTTGGCGATGGTCATTCCACTTGAGTGTGAACCACAAATACCATTGTGAACCTCAGTTAGAGCGGTTAATGCCTTCTCAACATTTAGACAGTGTAGTAAGGTACCTTCTATGCTTCTACGGTATAAGGTATCACCTAGGATGACAAATTTAGATGCCTTTTTGATAAAGGTTCATTTTAGGCTCGATGGTAGGTCAGCGGGTATGACTCCTATGCAAAGATATGTGTAGATGTCATGGTACCAAGCATCGTCGGAACCAACAATTTCGCACACGAATTCCGATTCTGGTACCTTGAATGTGGGAACGAGAAGCTGCTCAATCAAGAATTCATATTTGGGAACATTGTTAGGGATATTCAGCAAGGATCCAATTGTCGCCATGGCATCTGCTGCTCTGTTGTTGGTTCTTGGAATCTGCTCAAATGTTATGTCGATGAAGGATTCCTTTAGAGTCTCCACCAATTTTTTGTATGGGGTTAGCTTGTCATCCTTTGTCTGATATTCATTATTGACCTGATTTATGATCAACTAAGAGTCTCCATATACCTTGAGAGCTATGATATTCCATTGTACTACTATCTTGAGGCCTATAGTCAAAGCCTCATATTCCGCTATGTTATTTGTGCAAGGAAATGCTAGTTTGTATGACCTTGGTATGCAGTCCCCCTGTGGGGTGATGAAGAAGACACCAACTCCTGATCCATGTTGTGTATATGAGTCGTTGAAGTATAGTTTCTAGTGGTCCGCTACGTTGAGGTTAAAAATAGACTCATCAGGAAACTCTGATACAAGGGGATTCTCAAAATACATAGGTGCTTCTGCTAGTTGGTTTGCAATAACTTGACCCTTGATGGCTTTTCTTTCCACATACTTGATGTCATATTCTGATAATATCACGACCCATTTTTCCATTCTACCTGTGAGCATTGCCTTGGATAAGAGATACTTGAGGGGATCAATTTTGGCAATGAGCTTGATCTTGTGTGCCAACATGTAGTGTCTGAATTTTTGGGATGCAAACACTACTGCAACGCAAGCTTTCTCGATGAATGAGTAATTTAGCTCATGGCAAACCATTGTCCTATTGATATAGTAGATAGCCGTCTCCGTTCTATTTTCATCATGTTGAGCCAAGAGAGCTTCTAGGGCTGCTGCTGTTGCTGACACATATAAGATCAATGGATTTCTTAGGATAGGTGGCATTCACACTCGAGGTGTCAGTAAATATTCCTTGATTTTGTTGAATGCCTCTTCCCATTTTGTGTCCCATTTATATGCTACCCCTTGTGGAGTAGGTGAGAGTATGGGTTCTGCTTGTCTGCTAGTTGTGCTATGAACCGTCGGATGGATTGAAGTCGGCTTGGAGGCCTCTCAGTTGTTTTAGTGTCTTTGGTGCTTCCATCTCAAGGATTGCCTTCACCTTTGCCGGATCCACCTCAATACCCCTCATGGAGACTATGTATCCTAGAAATTTACCTGATTGTACGCCGAAGACACACTTCTTGGGATTTAGTCTAACTTTATATTCCTCCAGTCTGTCAAAGATAGCACTTAGTGTTGCTATATGATCTTGTCTTTTCCTTGACTTGCCTAGGATGTCGTCGACATAGTCTTTGACTGTTTTGTGAATCATGTCATGGAATATTAGTGTCATGGCCCTTTGATAGGTTGCTCCTACATTCTTTAGGCCGAATGGCATCATGTTCCAGCAGTAGGTCCCCCATGGACATGTGAAGGCAGTTTTATGTTGATCTTCTTTTGCTATCATGATCTGGTTATATCCTAAAAAGCCATCCATTAGTGATAGCATCTCATGCCCCGCTGTCATGTCTACAATCATGTCGATATTGGGAAGTGGGAAATCATCCTTGGGACATGCCTTGTTCAAATCTCTGAAGTCCATACAGATTCTAATACCTCTGTCGGGTTTTGAAATAGGTACTAAATTTGATACCCATTCTGGATAATCAATTGGTCAGATAAATCCTGCAACTAACAACTTTTTGAGCTCCATTTTGACTAATAAGGCTATTTGAGGATGCATCTTTCGAAGCTTTTGTTTGACCGGTTTTGCTTCTGGATATACTGCTAAATGATGGACAACTGTCTCTGGATCAAGCCTGGCATATCAGCATAACTCCATGCGAAGTTTATTGTATTTCCTTTAGGAATGCTGCTAGGAGTTCTTGCTCTTCTGTTAATAGTGATTTCGCGTAGAATGTGATATGCGGGGTCTCCTTTATTCCTATGTTGATTGGATTGCACTTTTCGGCCAAGATTGTTGATTTTTCCTGATGAATAGCTCTTAAGGGAAGATTGAATCCTTCATCCTCAGGTGCCTTAGAGAGGTTTTCACCATTGGATATGTCCTTTCTTTTTACTATTTTGTTGTCAGAGAGTGCCACAGTGTGGTTTTCACTCAAGGACTTGGATATGATTCTTAGTTTCTCACTTTTGCAACTGAAGGATTCAATCATTTCCCTATAATAGGCATGTGTGTCCAACTCCATTATAAATCCTACCTTGTGATCTCCATCTAGAATTTTATCCCTCAATCCCATGAATTCTGAGAGCGCTTCATCATTTTCAAATGTAGAAGGTGGTCCTCATTGGTCATAGTCGATCAATTGGGGGTAGACTAAACAAATCTCATGATTTTGACTATCTGGTTCAAAGGTTATGGTACTAATCATACACAGGGTGGTATCTTCGAATAGCCTAGGTAGATTGGATAAGGTATCTTTGTCATCGCTACTAATATAGGGCTCAGTTATAAAATTATGTGTGTCCCTACCTGTGACTATTGGTGAGTGTACTTGTACTAGTACTGGCTGAGGAGAAACATTAGCGGCTCTAACCGGAGGACTTCAGCCACATATGGTTATTCTCGAAGTGGCATATCCAAGACCACGGTTTGTTATGGGTCGCACCTTAGGCATGATAGGTATTATGAGCCCATTGTCATTTTGTCCCAGTCTTTGATTTCGGTCATAGCCCATTGCAAGCATCATGTGTAGGCCTTTGCTTCTTTCGTCCATTGGTAAATTAGCTGCCGATCTTTCATCTTGATACAACATGTGAGATGTATTTGCTTCAATGACCTCATGACCAAGGTCTCCCCATCTTGTGAATTTGGGATAATCCTTAGGATACGTTTGTGATGTGGAAGCTTGATTTTCTTGTGGGTGTCATGATCTAGGAGATTGTGGTAACTCTCCTATCACAAAAGCATTGCTAGGGATCCTATAACTTCCACAACTATCCTCCTGGATGATGAGCTTGATGTCGGATATGGTGGGAATGGTGGGTGTCTCTTTCGCAGAAGTGGATGTGAGAGTGGTGGGATCGATGTATTGTGTGGATGGTCCCTCATCATTTTTTGGCACTTGGGGAATTTTGTAATACTTGGCTTCAAGATTCTTGCAATATGAAAACGGCTCAGGTTCTCCATGGACAGTAACCTCTTGTCCATTATGTGTGAATTTCACACATTGGTGGAAGGTTGATGCTACGACTTTCATTGCATGAATCCATGGGCGTCCCAGAAGAATATTGTATGGCAATTCGAGGTCCAAGACCTAACATGTAGTTTCAATGAGTGTTGGCCCTACTTGGATAGGGAGCTTAATCATGCCTTGAGACACTCTTTCTTGGTCATCATATGCTATGATCGTGATGCCCTTTCCTTTGTCTATGGAATCTTCTAATATTTTCAACTGCTTGATGAGGCTAAGAGAATAGATGTTCAAACCTGCACCTCCATCTAGCAAGACCCTTTTGATTTTGATTTTGTTTACAATAGCTTCCAAGTGAAGTGCATGGTTGTGAGATGTTTGGGCTGGGAAATCTTGGTTAGAGAATGTAAGGAGATTAGGTGTTATGATATTTCTAACCATAGCTTGGAATTGCTCCGCATCAAGATCTGCAGGGACAGTGGATGAGGCTAATGCTTCCTCAAGGATCTTTTTATGCGTTGATGAGATTTTTAACAACTCCATGATGGAAATGTGCACTGGCATTCTTTTGAGTTGGTCTACAACATTGTAGCTATACAGAATGACTCTTGATGAAGGGACTCTATGAGGTTGGGATGATCCTGCAATGGTGACTTTGTCGCCTCTTGTGGTGACTCCACAATCTTTGGCATGGGCACCCTTGATATTGATGACCATGCAATCTTCATTTAGCGAGGCAATGAAAAATTCATAGACATGATTTACATTTCCTTTCCCTTTATCACCTCTATTTCCTTTGTTTCCATGATTTGACATCGGATTCGTGTAGATTTTAAGATCCTGATTTCCTGTGGGCATTTCCACATTTATGATTTTCTTGTCGATAAGATCCTGGATGATATTTTTGAGTCTCATGCAGTTGTTCGTGGTATGACCTTTGATTTTGTGAAATTCGCAAAGTTTGTTCTCGTTATACCACAGAGGTTTGACATCAGGTTCTTGGTAGTTTTCGAATGTAGGAGGTTTGATAAGTTTTTTATCAATCAATTTTTTCATTATGTCCTCCAATGGTTCCCCCAAAATAGCATATTTGCATTTTGGATAAGTTTTGCATTGTGGCGGTCCCCTTTGGTCATTGAGATTGTTAACAATTGGATTGTGATTAGGTTGATATGTTGTGTGATGAGTGTTTTGATGTTGTGTTTGGATTTGCGGTGTGGGTCTATGTTGGCATGGACCACTAATGACCACCTTGGCATCGATGATGCCATCATTAGTGATGTTCTTGTTTCTTGCCCATGTACGAGGTTTATCGTTGTAGTTTGATGGTGGGCAATTGTTTTGTGGCTCATGATATGATGTTGATTCAGCAGGTTGGGTGACAAGGGCTCTTTCGATGCTGAGCGCCTTGGAGATCAATTGTCCATATGTAGTTATTCCCTGAACCTTGAGATGAAATGACATGAGGCTTTCAAGGTTGGTTATGATTGTCCAGACTTGTTGTTCCTCTGGCATGGTCCACTTGCTCCGATTTGCCTTGGATCGCCATCGTTGAAGGAATGAGGTGAAAGACTCATTCTTTCCTTGTTTTAATGCAGAGAGTTCTTTGAGACTGACATCCATTGTAATGTTACATGCGTAATTCCTAATGAATTCATCTCTGATTTCTTGGAATGTTCTAATGCCTGTGGGTAAGCGAGAGAACCATTCTATAGTGAGACCTGCCAAGCTCCTAGGGAATAGCCGCATCAGATACGTATCGTCATATGCGACTTCCATACAATGAACTTGGAATTCCCTTATGCGATATTTAGGGTTTCCCATCCCTTGATACTTGTCAAATTTGGGAATTTCAAATCCTTTAGGGAATGTTTTCATGTCTAGGCTCCTATCGAATGGATAGGGACACAAGTTGCTTGGCGTTTTAGTTGTTCACCCTGATTGAAGGTCGAGCACTTGTTGTGAGAGACACCTAAGTTGTGTCGTCACATCACTCTAGGGATCAGGGGGTGGGATGAAAGTGTTTTGGGTTGTGGATTGGGTTATGGGTTGGATGGATGGGTTGTTTGGTGCGTTGTTTGATGGTATCTGCATGTTCTGGCGAGCAAAGTAGGCTTCTACTTGCTTTTGTATGAACAATGCCTGTTGTTGATCTTGTTGTTGTTGTGCTAGGATTTGGGCTTGTTGTTGCGATTGTTGCTGCTCCAACAACACTTGTTGTTGTGCTTGTTGTTGT
Organism: Sequoia sempervirens; assembly: GCA_007258455.2. NCBI lineage: Eukaryota > Viridiplantae > Streptophyta > Pinopsida > Cupressales > Cupressaceae > Sequoia > Sequoia sempervirens. The sequence continues at coordinate 361,619,345 of VDFB02271358.1, read as the reverse complement.
TCCCACAACGCTTGTTGTTGGGCTGCCAATTCTGCCGCTTCTTGTTGCTCTTGGTATTACTTAAATGCTTGTTGATATGCTTGTGATTGCGCTGCTTGTGCCAAAAGTTGTGCTTGTGTTTTTGCTTGTTATGCTTGATATTGAGATTACGCTTGAGTTTGGGCTTGCGCTTGTGCTGCTTGTTGCTGTAATAAAAGTTGTGCTTGCGCGACTCTTTGTGCTTGTAATTCTTGTGTAGCTTGGGTGGCTTCTTGTTGTTGTTGTTGCGATAATGCTTGGACTTGTTGTGCTTGTTGCACTTGTATTGTGGCTTGTGCAGCTTTGGTAGCTTGTGCAGCCCGAGTGGCTTGTTGTACAGCTTTTTGTTTCTAGACTTGTTGGTATCCTCTTTGGAAAGCAGCTTGCAATGCTACATCATATTGATTTGATGTGGTGAACGTTGGAGGTGGTGGAGGTGGTGGTGGATTTGGAATGGTGATAGATGATGATTTTGTGTTGATGTTTTGCGTGTTGGATAATGGTATTGCTATGATTGGTCCTTGTGAGACCATGATTTGTGATGCTAGGGGTGTGTTTGATGATGTTGCCATTGCTGGTGTGTTTATCGTTTGTTGTTGCGATATCAATGATAAATTTTGAGTGTTTGGTGCAATGCTTTGATTGATGGTTGGGATGTAGGTTTGATTGATACTTGGTAGGGGATGAAGCCCTAAACCAAGGAGTGATGCAAATGATAATGGAAATGGCGGAAGAGGTGGAAATGTAAGGGGCGTGAGTTGTTGTGAAAACGTCGTGGTGTCGAATAAGCCCCCTAGTCCGAACATATCTCCCTCTTCTTGTGAGTTTGTGAGAAGAGGTTTTTGTGGTATTGTGTGAAAAATTGATGATGATGGATCATGATGGAATGTCAGAGGAACATTCTTGTGTAATGGGTTTTCGGGTATGCTTTGTTCCAAGGTGGTGCTTGCGTCCAAACTTTGATTATTAACAAGGGGATGTGATTGAAGAGCATTGAGAAATGCGGTTCCCTTGTTGACATTGGGTTGGGTTAGAGCAAATGATGTTGTGATTTGCGGAATGTTTTGTGTGACATTTTGAGATGGAGGTGTAGATGAGATGGGGATGGTGGATGAGATTGGGTGAAATGATGTGTCCACGATAGTACTTACATCAAAATTCGATGGCAACTTGGCCCCTTGTTTTGTTAGTTCAAGCATGTACAACGAAGGGTTAAGTCTCATCATAATGTTGATGATTCTATGGTTGTCTGGATTTTGGAGCATTTCTACCATTTCCTCGTGAGACATTCCAAAAGTGAGGTCCTCTCCTTGATTTTCTTCTTGGGGATGTTGTGATGATGAGAGGGTGAATCGGTTGCTTGATTCTGTTGGATTCATTTCTGCATTGGTTTGGCTAAGGTCACTTGAAGTGGGTGTTTCTTTGTTGGCTTCCATACTCTTCTTGTATTGAGATCTTGTTTGGACCATAAAACAAGGATCACGAATATGGGAGATGAAATCTCTTGATCCTTTGGATTGATCTCTATTTTATGTCCCAAAGTGAGAGTTTTAAGATGCTTTTGAGGATCAAAGGTGATGATATGATGATGATGTTATGGATGAATGATATGGATGCTTTTGATCAATCTTGAATGAGACACTAGGCTTTAGGACTTTGGATTTTGATTTGTTTTAAGATTTTGTCCTTGATTATTGATTTTGGCTTTTGATTTTGATTTTGAACAAAAATACCCTAGGATGTTGGATGATGATCTAAGGGATAGCTTTTTCCAAAGGATGATAATTTGAATATGTGTGAGGAGAAGGATGCATCTACCCACACCTATTCAAACAAGATGATTGTTTCACTAAGCATATGGAGAAAGATTCATCTACATACACTAAGCTAGACAAGATGATCTTGATAATTTTGACTAAGTATATACAAAAGGATGCATTCACACATACCTAGCCAAAGGTTTTTTTTGATAACATTCTCATGGATTTTGTCTCAATGATTTTGATAATGGTTTGGATTTTTCCATAAAGCCTAGTATCAAGGATGATTTCAAGATTTATCAAAAGGTGATGATGAGGTGGATTTTGTTTTGATGTATGGATGAAAGATTTTGATAATGTTTTGATCCTAAGATGAACCTAAAAGGACACTTTGTTTGCCTAGATCTAGGTATTGAAGAGCATGCAAATGTTTCCTAAAGACCTTTGTAACCAAGAAATGATTTCATTTGGACATGTATTTTCAGATTTTCAAACAATGACTTGTGCTTTGGGATTGTAAAGTCTTCAACACACATGAAAGTTCATTTTGCTTAACTTTGCTTAATGTCTTTATTTTAGCAAAAACACTTTCTTCAATTAGGTTTTCAAACTAAGATGTCCAATGTCTTAATTTCTTCAAACCCCACAAGATATCTTATGTGGAAATTTAATGAACTTAAGGCAAGAGGTTTTCCTATTGTTTACTTAAGGAGACAAATTGAGATATAATCCAATGCTTAGAAACCTCTAAGGACGTAAATCCCAAGGGAAAGCAATAACATATGGATTGAGTCAATTGTATTTTTCCTCAAAAGGGTTTGAAATTTGGATGATGTTAAGTGTTTGTTTCCATGGTGTTTTCGAACAAGCAATGCATTTTGTAACCCAAGAATAAGTACAATCCTATGCATGTGTAAGACAATATTTGTTGGATTCCCACTTGGACAAGTCCAGCTACGCTTATCTCTAGCGGATGGTTAGATGCTTGACCCCACTAGCTCCCCTCCACAACACTCACTTATACGGGGCAGCCAAGCATCAACACCCATGAAACTCCCATGGCATGCTTTCCATCTCTACTAGAAGAACGTAAAAGTGTGGGGTGGCTTTAGAACGACCGATATTTCACCAACAAATAGATAAAGGATTTTGGAAAATTCTAGCACATGGGTTTTAGTAAAGACTTTCCGTTCATAGGAGTTGACCCAACGTGGAAAGAGTCCCCTTTCAGATCCATCTTGTCAGAGTCAACCATGTGATATTGGCATTTCTTCCAATATCCACATTTATATCCCGGCTGGAAATACTCTTGGCTTTAGAGTGTTACCAATTGAGTTGTTCCCTTGGGTGAGTTCTTTTTCCCCAAGGCAGGCCCTCTAGGATAAACAAAAGCGAATGAAGAACAATATTCATAAGTCGATCAATCCTTGTTGGCAACAAGGAAAGAGAATATACACAAAAAAGTCTCCACTCACACTCGCACAAGAGTTTGTTCAATTTTAAGCCCAAATCGAAGTGTGGAGGTGATTGCTTTAGCTCAACCCAAAGTCAAGGAAAAGACCTTTTGATTCTCAAGATCGCTATAAAGTGCTAGAGAAGTGCATACGTCCTTTTCCAATGGCTTTAGTCTAAGTAAGCCCTCACGAAAAACACAACTACACTTTTTCTTTTTAAACCTCCAAAGCAATATGTGAGTTCATTTTAGAGCACCAAATCACAAGTGAAAAGACATTTGTTCAATTGTTTAATCCATAAACGAAATCTAGTAAGTTGTTGATCCTAAGGTTCTTTTTAATCCTTTTGCAAGAAATAAATGAAAAGAATCCTTTTTAAACCCAAATGAAAGCTAGTGTTCTAAAGAAAGAAAAAAACTGAAAAATTACTTAAAGAAGTGTTAAACAAACACTTAAGTGTTAAAAAACATTTTGACTAGACAAAATGTCATCTCCATGCTTCTCCTTCCTTTGCTTTTGGCTTCCAACCTACAAAGTAGAAAATAATCAGATTCTGGAAAAACACAGAAGTTAAAAAACTAGAAAACAATAGATAAATAAATCATGAACCAAAAGCACGTGCTAAAAAAACTAAATTCTCCCTTTTTCTATTTTCCAGCGTCACAACTCGTGAAGGCATCGCTGTTTTTTCCTTCCAATGTCGCTCCTACATCGCCACTGACTGGTAAGCGGTGCTCTGTGTCGGGACAGAGAGCACGATTGTGTCACTCTTTTGCTCCAGTGTCACGGATTTTGAAGGTGTCAGAGTTTTGATTTTTTTTGAAAATTGATGTAGATCGATGAGTCTAGTGGCGCGGTTTAGAATTTGAAATTTCTGGCGGGATGAGCCCAGTGGTGCTAAAATAGTGACGCTGATGAGCCCGCGGTGCTAAAATAGTGATGCTGACGAACCCGTGGCACGAAAACAGTGATGTTGGCGAGCCCGAGTTGGAATTTCCTTGTGTGCAGAAAAGTGCAGAATTTTTGAGAAAATGTTAGAATTTTTTATGTCTAGCCCTCCTTCTAGCACCAAAATGTGAACCCACAATCTATGTACCTACAAAACAAAGAGATTAAACACCTCAAGTTAGATATTGCAAGCATAAACAAGGATTCCCCATGGAATCCATTTACAATTCAAACTAGGAATGAAAATATGCAAGAACACAATACAAGAGATAAAACAAAGATGATTACAAGCTTTGATAGATATGTAGACTTGATGATGAACTTTGATCCACTTTTGATGGTGAATGATGAAGACTCCAACCCAAATCTGCAAAAGAACCTAGCTATGAACTAAATGGTGTGAAACTTGATAGATATTTGAGCATGGTAACTTTACTCAAATTGTGGATGATGAAATGAGGAGAGGAGCTCTTCATTTATAGGATTTCAAGATGGATGAAAGCCCAAATTTGAGCAATGTGGGACTAACTTTCATCCAAGGATATGGTGCCACTTGTCAAGCTATGAATGGATGATGGTTGTGCAAGATTTGGGGTTTGTGCCAATAAATGCCAATATTTGAAATTCAAATTTGTTGAAATGACATGTAAGAGGGAAGAGAAAATGCAATAAATGCCACTTGGCTCAAGGCAAAGGACATGTAAGAGATCTTAAATGCCTTGTTGGATGTACATGTTGACTTGGAATTTTTGAATTCAAATTGAGAGAATATTCCAAAGATGCCATGTGAGGAAAATAGGGATTTAATAAATGAATTAAATCTATTTTCATGTGACATGAGATGAGGTTAAATTAATCAAGGGTTAATTAATTTAGAGGAGATTAGATGATGTGACTTATTTGACTCAAATTTATGGATTTATTTAAATCAGATAAGAGAGGAATATGATAAGAGGCTAATTAAATAAATATTTTGATTTATTTAATCAAAAGGGATGGTGTTAGATTAAATCAAATAAGGTTTTAATTTATTTAATTTAATGGATATATTTTAGAGGTTTAATCAAATAAATTGATTATTTAATTAAATAGGGATAATTAGATCAGATGGATTGATTTAATTAACAAGAGAAAGTGACTTAATCAGACAAAATGATTTATTTAATTAAGAGACGAATATTGATGAATTTAATCAGATAGGGGAATTTGATTAAACGGTTAGATTGAGGGATGATTTAGGAAGAAACAATGTTAGTAAGTCAGGATCAGATGCATGATGTCAATCAGTATATTTTCGATGTCTACAAGTAGATATTTTTTTTTTTGTTAAATGCCTCTTCACACTTGGTATCCCATTTGTATGCTACTCCCTTGTGGAGTAGGTGAGAGTAGGGGTTATGTTTGTTCGCCAACTATTGTATGAATCTACGAATGGATTGGAGCCTGCCTTGGAGACCTCTTAGCTGCTTTAATGTTTTCGGTGCCTCCATCTTGAGGATTGCTTTTACTTTTGTTGGGTCCACCTTGATGCCCCTCATTGACACTATATATCCTAGGAGCTTTCCTGATTTTACGCCGAGGACGCACTTCTTTGGATTTAATCTGACCTTGTACTCCTCTAGTCTGTCAAATATGGCACTTAGGGTTGCTATGTGATCCTTTCTCTTTCTTGATTTGGCTAGGATATCATCAACATAGTCTTCGACCATCTTATGAATCATGTTGTGGAATATCAATGTCATAGCCCTTTGATATGTTGCTCCTGCATTCTTTAAGCCGAATGGCATCATGTTCCAACAGTATGTCCCCCATGGACAAGTGAAAGTTGTTTTATGTTGGTCCTCTTTAGCTATCATGATCTGATTGTACCCTGAGAATCCATCCATTAGTGAAAAAATTTCATATCCAGCTGTCATATCCACAATCATATCAAAGTTGGGAAGTGGGAAGTCATCTTTTGTACATTCCTTGTTCAAATCTTTGAAGTCTGTGTAGATTCTGATGTTCCCATCAGGTTTTGAAACAGGCACCAGGTTTGATACCCATTATGGATAATCTATTGGATGGATGAATCCTACATCTAGTAGCTTTTTTAGCTCAGTTTTGACCAATAGGGCAATCTAAGGATGCATTTTTTGAAGCTTTTGTTTGACACGGTTTGCTTCTGGATACACTGCTAAGTGGTGGACCATGGTCTCTAGGTCAAGTCCCAGCATGTCAACATAACTCCATGCAAAGTTTATTTGTCTTTCTCTTAGAAATTCCGCTAGGAGCCCTTGCTCTTCTGATAGTAGTGATTCTGCATAGAACGTGATATGTAGGGTCTCCTCTATACCTAGGTTGACTGGATTGCATTTTTCTGCCAAGACTGCTGACTTTTCTTGATGAATAGCTCTTAAAGGAAGATTGAATCCCCCATCCTCGGGTGCCTCAGAGAGGTTTTTACTATTGGATGCATCCTTCCTTCTTACTTTTTTCTGATCCGAGAGTGCCACAGTGTGGTTTTCACTCAAGGACTTGGATATTATTCTTAATTTCTCGCTTTTGCAACTGAAGGATTCAATCATTTCCCCATAATAGGCATGTGTGTCCAACTCTATTATGAACCCTGCTTTATGGTCCCCATATGGAATGTTATCCCACAATCCCATGAATTCTGAGAGTGCCTCATCATTTTCAAATGTATCAAGAACTAGTGGTCCTCGTTGGTCGTAGTTGATGAGTTGGGGATATACTAGGTGGATCTCATGATTTTGATGGTATGTTTCAAAAGATAGGGTGCTAATCATGCAAAGAGTGGTATCCTCAAATAGCCTAGGTAAGTTAGTCAGGTGATTCTCGTCATCGCTACTACTATAGATGTTGGTTATATCAAATGTAAAGTTATCTATGACTCTACCTGTAGACACTGGTAAGCGTAGTTCTGTTGGGGTTGGTTGAGGAGGATTATTAACCATTCTAATTGGAGGACTTCGGCCTCGTATGGTTATACTCGGAGGGGTACATCCAAGGCCAAGATTTGTTATCAGTCGTGTCTCTGGCATGATAGGTATTATGAGCCCATTGTCGTTTTGTCCAAGTCTTTGGTTTCTGTCATAGCCCATTGTGAGCATCATTTGTAGACCCTTGCTTCTGTCATCCATTGGTAAGTCCACTACTAGTCTTTCATCTTGATATAGCATGTGATATGGATCTGCCTCAATAACTTCTCAGGCAAGGTCTCCCCAGCTTGTGAATTCATGATAGTTTTTAGAAGATGTTGAAGATCTGGAGGCTTCATTTATTTGCAGTCATCCCCGTGATCTAGGAGATTGTGGTAATTCTCCTACCACAAAAGCATTATTATGGAGGTTCTAGTTGCCATAGCCGTTATCCTGGATGATGACCTTGATTTCAGAGATGGTGGGGATGGCGGGAGTGGCGGGTGTCTTTGTCGTAGAAGTGGACACGAGAGTGGTGGGATCGATGTATGGTGTTGATGAGCCCTCATCATTTTTTGGTACTTGGGGGATTTTGTAATACTTTGCTTCAAGATTTTTGCAATAGGAGAAGGGTTCATGATCTCCATGGATGGTAACTTCTTGTTTGTTATGTGTAAATTTCACACATTGGTGGAAAGTTGATGCTACTGCTTTCATCGCATAGATCCATGGACATCCTAGGAGGATGTTATATAGCAAGTCGAGGTCCAAGACCTGACAAGTGGTTTCCATGATGGCAGGCCCTACTTGAATAGGGAGTTTAATCATGCCTTGAGAAACTCTTTCTTGATCATCATATGCTCTTATTGTGATACCCTTCCCTTTGTCGATATAATCTTCTGTTATTTTCAACTGCTTGATGAGGCTGAGAGAACATATATTCAAACCCGCACCTCCATCCACCAAGACCCTTTTGACTTTTCTCTTATGTACTATGGCTTCTAAGTGAAGTGCACAGTTGTGAGATGGTTGAGCGGGGAAATCCTGGTTGGAGAATGTAAGAAGATTAGGCGTAATGATATTTCCGACCATAGCTTGGAATTTTTCCGCATCAAGATCTGCGGGGACAGTAGATGAGGCTAACGCTTCTTCAAGAATTTTCTTATGGGCAGATGATATTTTTAGTAACTCCATGATGGATATTTGCACTGGCATTCTTTTGAGCTGATCTAGGACATTGTAACCATTAGGGATGGATCTAGATGTAGGGACTCTATTTGGTTGAGATGATCCTGCGATGGTTACTTTGTCGCCTCTTGTGGTGACTCCACAATATTAGACATAGGCGCCCTTGATAGTAATGACCATGCAGTTTTCATCTAGGGAGGCAACGACTGTTTCATACACATGATTTACGTTTGAGTGGGTGCCTTTTCCTTTATCTTTGTTATTGTTATTCCATTTATTGCCATGATTCGGCATCGGATTCGTGCATATCTTAAGATCCTAATTTCCTGTAGGTTGTTCCACATTTATGATTCTTTTATCGATGAAATCTTGAATTATGTTCTTTAATCTCATGCAACTATTCGTGGTATGGCCTTTGATTTTATGGAACTCGCAGAGTTGATTCTCGTTACCAAGGAGGTTTCACATCCGGTTCTTGGTAATTCTCAAATGTAGGAGGCTTGATGAATTTTTTGTCTATCAATTTTTTCATTATGTCCTCAAGTGGTTCCCCCAAAGTGGTGAGTTTTCACTTGGGATAACTCTTGTTGCATTGTGGTGGTCCCCTTTGATCATTAAGATTGTTGATTGTTGGATTGTTGTTCGGTTGTTGTGTTGCATGATGATTGTTTTGGTGTTGGATTTGGATTTGTGGTGCAGGTGTATTTTGGCGAGGGGCACTAATGACCACCTTGGCATTGACGACACCATCATTAGTAATTTTTTTGTTCCTTGCCCACGTATGAGGTTTATCGTTGTAATTGGATGGTGGGTAGTTGTTTTGTTGTTTGGGGTATGACGTTGATCCCACGAGTTGAGTCATAAGGGCGATGATGGTGCAAACTTGTTCTTTTGGCATGGTCCACTTGCTCTGATTGGCCTTGGATTTCCATCATTGTAAGAATGAAGTGAATGATTTACCCTTACCCTGTTTCAGAGCTGAGAGTTCTTCTAGTAACATCCATTGCAATGTTACATGCGTAGTTCTTAATGAATGCGTCTATAATTTCTTGAAATGTTCTAATGCCTGAAGGTAGATGAGCAAACCATTCCATAGCATTTACTACCAAACTTATAGGAAATAGCCACATCAGATAAGTATCATCGTATGCGACTTCCATGCAATGAACCTGGAATTCCCTTATGTGATCCTCAGGGTTTCCCATCCCTCAATATTTGTCAAATTTGGGGATTTCAAATCCCTTGGGGAATGGTTTCATCACTAGGCTCCTATCAAATGGATACAAACACAATTTGCTTGGTGTATTTGTTGTTCACACTGATTGAAGGTCGAGCACTTGTTGCGAGAGAAACCTGATTTGTGTCATCACATCATTTTGTGGATCAGGGGTGGGATGAAGGTGTTTTGGGGTGTTTCGATTGTGGGTTCGATGGGTGGGTTGTTTGATGTGTTTTTCAATGGTATGTGTATATTCTATCGAGCTAGGTAGGCTTCCACCTGCTGTTGTATGAACAACGCTTGCTGTTGATCTTGCTGTTGTTGCACTAAGATTTGTGCTTGCTGTTGCGCTTGCTATTGTGCTTGTTGTTCCAACAATGCTTGTTGTTGCACTTATTGTTGGGATACCAATTGGGTTGCTTCTTGCTGCTCTTGATATTACTTTATGGCTTGTTGATATGCTTGCATTTGTGTGGCTTGTCTTTGTGCAAGAATTTGTTCCTATGCTTGTGCATGTTGTGCTTGATATTGGGCATTTTCCTGAGCTTGAGCTTGTGCTTGCGCTGCTTGTGCTTGGCCTTGTGCTTGTGCCACTTGTTGTTGTAGTAGGGCTTGTGCTTGAGTGGCCTTTTGTGCTTGGAATGCTTGTAGTGCTTGTGCGGCTTGAGCAGCTTGTTGTTGTTGTTGCAATAACGCTTGGGCTTGTTGCGCTTGTTCTGCTTGTAATGCGGCTTGTGCAGCTTGGGCGGCTTGTTGAGCAGCTAGTTGTACAGCTTTTTTTTTTTGCACTTGTTGATATCACCTTTGAAAAGCAACTTGCAATGCCGTGTTGTATTGGTTTGATGTGGTGGAAGTTGGTGGTGGTGGGGGTGGTGGTGGATTTAGAATGGCATTTGTGGTGCGCGATGATGTCGTGTTGATGTTTTGAGTGATGGATGGTGGTGTTGATGTGGTGGTTGGTCCTTGAGAGACCATGCTTTGTGATGTTAGGGGGGTGTTTGATGATGTTGCAATTGCTTGTGCATTTGTCGTCTGTTGTTGTGATATCAATGACAAATTTTGAGCATTTGATATAATCCTTTGATTGATATTTGGGATGTTGGTTTGGTTTGATAGTTGGTAGGGAGGGAATCCCTAAACCAAGGAGTGGTGTGGATGATAATGGAAATGGTGGAAGAGGTGGAAATGTGAGGGGTGCGAGCTCTTGCAAAAATGTTGTGGTGTTGAATATGCCCCCTAGTCCGAACATATCTCCCTCCTCTTGTGAATTTGTGAGGAGAGAAGTTTGAGGTGTTGCGCGAAAAAATGTTGATGATGGATCATGATGGGAGGTGAGAGGAAAATTATTATGTAATGGATTTTCGAGTATGTTTTGTTCCAAGATGGTATTTGCATCCAAGTTTTGATTATTAACAAGGGGGTGTGCTTGAATAGCATTGAGAAATGCATTTCCCTTATTAACATTAGGTTGGGTTGGAGCAAAAGATGTCGTGATTTGCGGAATGTTTTGTGTGATATTTTGGGATGGTGGTGTGGATGAGATTGGAGGAAAAAATGTCTCCACTATGGTACTTACATCGAAATCCGAAGGTAATTTGGCCCCTTGTTTGGCTAGTTCAAGCATGTACAATGAAGGGTTAAGCCTCATCATGATGATGATTTTATGGTTCTCCAGATTTTGAAGCATTTCAGTCATTTTGTCATGAGACATTCCAAAGGTAAGATCTTCTCCTTGGTTTTCCTCTTGCATATTTTGCGATGATGAGATGGTCAAAGGATTGCTTGATTCGGCAGGATTCATTTCAACATTTGTTTGGCTAAGATCGCTTGAAGCGGGTGTTTCTTTGTTGGCTTCCATACTCTTCTTGTATTGAGATCTAGTTTGAACCATAAAACAAGGATCAATTTTAAAGAATATGGGAGATGAATCTCTTGATTCTTTGGATTGATCCTTTCTTTATGCCCAAAGTAGAAAATTTTAGGGTATCTTAAGGATCGAAAGGTGATAGGATGATGATGCGAATGCTTTTGGTCTTTTGATAAATCTTGAAGGAGATACTAGGCTTTTAGGACTTTCGGATATGTTTCAGATTTTTGATTTGATTTTGAGAAAATAAACCCTAAGGTGTTAGATGATGATCTAAAGGGTAGATTTTCTCAAAGGATGATAATTCAAATATGTGGAGGGAGAAGGATGCATATACCTACACCTATCCAAAGAAGATGATAGTTTCACTAAGCATATGAAGAAGGATTCATCTACATATACTAAGCTACACAATATTATTTTTGATAACTTTGACTAAGTATATGCAAAAGGATTCATTTACACATACCTAGCCAAAGGTGATTTTGATAAAGTTTTCAAGGATTTTAGTCTCAATGATTTTGATGATTTTTGATTTTTCCAAAAAGCCTAGCATTAAGGATGATTTCAAGATTTTCCAAAAGGTGATGGTGATATGAATTTTTTTTGATGTTTTGAAGGATGGATGAAAAGGATTTTGATTTGCTTTTGATCCTAAGATAAACCTGAAAAAGACACTTTGTTTGCCTAGACCTAGGTATTGAAGAGCATGCAAATGCTTCCTAGAGACCTTTGTAACCAAAGAATGATCCAATTTGAACATGCATTTTCGGATTTTGAACCAAGGATTTTTGCTTTGAACTTCTTGAGAATCATGAGGCTTCAACACAAATGAAAGTTCATTTTGCTTAGCTTTGCTTAATGGCTTTATTTTACCACAAACACTTTCTTTGATTAGGTTTTCCAAACTAAGTGTCCAATGTCTTGATTTCTTCGCATCCCTCAAAGTATGTTATGTGGAATTTTGATGAACTCAAGGCAAGGGTTTACCTATTGTTTACTTTAGTAGAAAAATCAAGATGTGATCCAATGTTTAGAAACCTCTAAGGAAATCCCAAGGGCAAGCAATAACATACAGATCAAGTCAATAGTATTTGTCTTCTAAAGGGTTTGAAATTTTGGATGATGATGTTAAGTGTTTGTTTTCAAGGTGTTTTCATAGAAGCGAAGTATTTTGAAACCAATTACAACCCTATGGATGTGTAAGATAATATTTTTTGGATTCCCACTTGGACAAGTCCAGCTATGCTTACCTTTAGCGAATGGTTAGATGCTTGACCCCACTAGCTCCCTTCCACGGCTCATTAACGTCAATCAGGGCAGCCAAGCATCAACACCCATGAAACTCCCATGGCATGCTTTCCATTACTACTAAAAGACCATAAAAGTGTGGGGTGGCTTCAAAATGACCATTCTTGCACCAACAAATAGATTAAAGGATTTTGGAAAATTCTAGCACATAGGTTTTAATAAGGACTTTCCGTTCATGGAGATTGACCCATACGGCAAGAGTCCCCTTTTAGATCCATCTTGTTGGAATCAACCGCATGATATTGGTGTTTACTCCAATATCCACATTTATATCCCGGTTGGAAATACTCTTGGCTTTAGAGTGTTATCGGTTGAGTCGTTCCCTTGGGTGAGTACTTTTTCCCCAAGGCAGGCCCTCTAGGATAAAAAAAAGTGAATAAAGAGCAATATTGGTAACTCAATCAATCCTTGTTGGCAACAAAGAGAGAGAATGTACACAATAATGCCCCCACTCAGACTCGCACAAGATGTTTAATTTTAAAACCAAATCGAAGTGTCGAGGTGATTGCTTTATCTCAACCTAAAATCATGAAAAAGGCATTTTGATTCTCAAGATCACTATAAAGCGCGAGAGAAGCACATACGTCCTTTTTCAATGAGGTTAGTTTAAGTAATCCTTCACAAAAAAATGTAGCACATGTTCATTTTAGATCCCACAAAGCAATAATGAATTTGTTTTAGAGCACCAAAAGGCAAGTGAGACATACTTTGTTCAATTTGTTAACCAAATAAAAAAATTCTAGTATGTTGTGATCCTAATGTTCATTTTAGCCTTTGCAAGAAATGAAAAGATTCTTTTTAAACCCAAATGAAATTAGTGTCCTAAGAAAGAAGTGATAACAATTTCTTAAGAAGTGTTAAGCAAACACTAAAGTGTTTAAAAACACTTTGATTTGATGAAATATCATCATCATGTTCCTCCCTCCTTTGTTTTCGATTTCCAACCTACAAGGGAGAGAACCAGTCAGATTCTGGAAAATACAGAGATTAAAAAGAAGAGAACATAATATAAATTGATCATTAATCAAAAAGCACGAGCTAAAATTTCATTTCCACTTTCTACTCCCTGCCAGTGGCGCAACTCGGGACTGTGTCGCAGTTTGATTTCCAAGCGGTGCCCTTACAATGCCACTTAATAGTTAGCGTCGCTCTGTATCGGGACAAAGAGCTCAACTACATCACAGTTTTGTCCAACGTCACAGTTTTGTACAACGTCGCAGTTTAGTTTTTTTGAAAATTTTTGCACGTCAAAATTCAAAATTTTTAGGCGCGAAGAGTTCAGCGTCACACTTTGAGTTTCCCACAATGCTATATAGCGATGCTGAAGGGTCAGTGGAGCCAAAATGGTGACGCCGAGCTCTCAGCATTGGAATTTTCCTATGTATGAACAAAAACGCGGAAATTTGTGAGAAAAGTGATAAAGAATAATATCCAGCCCTCCTTCTAGCACCAAATGTGTGAACCCTAATCCTAATACCTACAAAACATAATGAATAAACACATTAGTTAATCAATTGCAAACATGAACAAGGATTCCCCATGAAATCCATTTACAAAACTCAAATTAGGAAGAAAATAAAGAAGAACCCAATAGAAATGACAAAACCAATATTGAATCCTAATTAAGTAAGCAAACTCTTGATCCCATGGGGGAATTGGTGCCAATTTGATATGAAAATTGGCCCTTTCCCAATTCCTAAGATGAAAGCTTGATATGTTGATGAAGATTGATCCACTTTGATGAAGAATGGTGAGTGCTCCAAGCTAAAATCTGCAAAAACCTAGCTATGATTCAATGATGTTTGATGGAAATGGCTAAATATTTTAGCATAATAACTTTGCATAATTTGTGGATGATCAAATGAGGATATGAGCTCTTTATTTATAGAATGCCAAGATGAATGAATGTCCAAATTTGAGCGATGTGGGACTAACATTCATCCAATGGCATGATGCCACTTGTCAATCTATGAGTGGATGGCGGATGTGTAAGATTTGAGAAATGTGCCAATAAATGCATATTTTTGAATTTTAAATTTGTTGAAATGACTTCTAAAAGGGAAGGGAAAATGCAATAAATGTCACTTGGTTGAAGGCAAAGGACATGTAAGATGAAGTTATTGCCTTGTTGGATGTACATGTTGACTTGGAATTTTTGAATTCAAATTTAGAGAATATTCCAAAAGATGCCTTGTGAGGAAAATAGAGATTTAATAAATGAATTAAATCTATTTTCATGTGCAACTTGCAAAATATAGAGGATGGGTCATGATTAGAGATTAGATTAATGATTGGTTAATTAATTTAATAGGAGAGGTTAGATGATGTGACCTATTTGACTCAAATTTATGGATTTATTTAAATCAAATAAGAGAGGAATATGATAAGAGATTAATTAAATAATTTTTTTTGATTCATTTAATTAAAAGAGATGGTGTTAGATTAAATCAAATAAGGTTTTCATTTATTTAATTTAATGGATATACTTTAGAGATTTAATTAAATAAAATTATTTATTTAATTAAAAAGGGATAATTAGATCATATGGATTGATTTAATTAACAAAAGAGGTGACTTAATTAGATAAAATGATTTATTTAATTAAGGGAAGGAAATTGATGAATTTAATCAAATAAGGGGATTTGATTAAATGGTTAGACCGAGGGATGATTCAGGATGAAACGATGTTAGTAGTCAGGATCAGATGCACAATGTCAATCTGTTTATTTTACGTGTCTACAATCATAACATATCCACTGTCACAATCTAAAATAAAAATATTGAGCGTGTGGTTACCACCAAACAATTGAAGGCGACTCTATAAGGAGCCCCTTCTAAACCTTGATTGGAACTTGAATATAACTTGCTTGATCATCTAGGAAAGACCCCAATGCAAATCTCCATTCTCGAGTTGCTACACACCTCTCCCAAGCATAAGGCTATTCTAGACAAAGCATTGCAGGAATCATTTGTACCCACAAATCTAGATGTGAACTAATTTCATGCCATGGTAGGGTATCTAGCTACCACTCACCATGTCACATTCACTGAACATGACTGTACTTCATAGAAACCAAATCATAATAAACCTTTGCATCTTGAAGTATACATTAACAAGCAAAAAATTAGATGAATTATGATAGATGGTGGATTTGGGCTAAACATTTGCACTTTAAAGTTGGTTACTACCTTGGGATTCTCTGAGGCTTGCATAGATGAGTCAAAAATAATTTTGATAAGAGGATGTGATGACACAAAATTTTATTCCAAAGGTGTCGTTATTCTACCAATCAGAGTGGGTCCTATTGTATAGGACACAATTTTTCAAGTTCTGGATCTAGATCTACCCTATAACCTTTTTCTCGGAAGCCCATAGATTCATGCCATGAATTTTTCCCTTCAACATATCATCAGTGTTTGAAGTTTCCTTACAATGGTGTAGAGATTACTATTTTCTATGATCCCGACCTATTTCAATACTACAATAACCTAAGAGGTACCCCTAAGCACCATGTTCCTAGCCATAGGGAAGGCTCACCTTCCACATCGACTTCACACTATATTGACCCTACTTCTGTTTTGAAAGATTCAAATTCACCTAAGAAATTTCCTAAAATGAAGGTTTGGATCTAGGATGATGGAGTGGGAGAGTATAACATTTAAAGTCTATTATACATGGGGAAGCTCCTGTTTGCATCAAAACACTAGAAAGCCATACCATATCAAGAATGATCCAAAAGTGACGATTCAATATCAACCACCTACAACCTTCACCAAGTAAAGGGAGTTAGGAAAGGAATGTATCAATGAAGACCTCTCCAAATGGGTATACAAAGACAAAGAGGAAGAGGTACATCTTGAGCTACCAAAGGACAAATATGGAAAAGGCTTCGACATAATAAAACAAAAAGGCTATGATGGTCACAGTGGCCTTGGACTGCAAAAACATATAGAAGTGAGAAAATGAACAAGGAATAAAGGGTTGGGGAATTAACCAACTAAAGTGAAAATCTATGTACTAATGTATTTTGGAAGAAATCTTCCAATACCTTTGAAGTTTTTGAGACTTCTATGATAGATATCGAACCTAATTCCCCTATTAGCAATACTAAAGGCCAAGCCTGGATCGATACCTTTTGGGGTCTTGATGATTCCTCCATGTCTTTACCCTACTTTCCTTATCCTTAAGCTTTGTTGATACTAATGATAACATGTTAATCCATCCACAACTAATCGATGGGGACCAACAAGGTCCACCGAGCTTGGACATTTTTTAAAATGATGAAGCCATCACTAAGTTTATGGGACTTAGAGAAGGTATTTCAAGTAGGGATGACAAGGTTGGATTCACTATGGATATTGATACAACTAAATATTTTAGGGATTCTTCTTTTCCTTCCGATCACAAAAAATCAAAAAGCAAAAAAGCAAAAAAAAAGTAAAAAAACAAAAAAATAGAAAAAATGAAAAGAGAGAAATAATCTATCCTATAGTGAAAATCATGCTTTGGTGGTGCTTTGGATAAGTACCATGGTGAAAACCTGTAAACATGCACCATGTGTAGTTGGCTAATGCTCTACCATTTATCACCACTCTATCTGGTTCCATATATAATAACTTGAGCATATACTCTATAATAAAAGCTTGCTCACCCCTTCTAATGGCTTGAGATTGGTTAACATTTAGTGTCAACCACTTATCATATTCACTCCTTCAAAATAACTTGTCTTGTTTTAGACTAAGGGAAATCATCGACCTAAGGTTTCACAAGGATCTTACACATGGTATCTAAGGATGTTATCACAAAAATTCAAAAAATAAAAAAATAGTCATAAAATGTCACAAAAGTAAAAAACAAATGTAAAAATCAAAAGTATCAAACTACATTGCCTCTATGCATGTACATAGGCAAGGAAAATCACTGATGAGCCCCTGAGGCCTAGGTATGCCCTTTAGGGTCTATCATGGTCAAATCTTTTGAGTCCATATTTTCATAATAAACTGTTAGTTGTCATGGTCAGTCAAACTACGTTGTCTATGTGTTTTCACATAGGAAAGGTCATCATTGATGAGCTCCCAAGGAATTAGGTCAGTCCCCTTAGGGTCCATTGTAATAAAAAATTTAATCCATTTTTTATAATAAACAATCCTTTGTCAAGAGTTGACATCTACAACAACAAACAAGTTATCGTACATGGAACCAAACTTAACAAATCATGGAATAAAAGATGAAACTACCCAAAATAGTCCTCAACTAGGTCAATCAATTGTCTACAAATGTTACTTATCTTATCAAAAATCATTAGTCTTATAATATGTTACATTATAAAAACCAAACCAAGCATCTTACACAAAATGTTTCATTCCTTAAAACAGACACAATATTTGGAACACATATCACATACTTATCAATGGACAAAAAGATCTAAATAGCTATGAACTTGTTTAGTCTAGTTAAGTTATATCTTATTTGATCTATCTTATGTCATACTCCTATGTTTCTCAAGGATGTCCACAAGTGATTAGAGCGATGATGATGGATTATGATGTTTCTTTCTATTGATTTTTTCCTATGGTCTGTCTAGATAACATGATTGGGGAAACTAAGGTCCTTATGTGTGATTGAGTTCCATTCGACATGTTCAAAACATCCTAGGCAAGTCAAAAACCAATCTAACACTTTCTTTCATTAGGATAAACAAGCTCTATGGTCATTCTCTCACATATTTTGACAAGGTTCTATTGCATCTAGTATGAATTAGGACACTCCTTTTTTGATCTATTTGAATATTTGACAAATGGATAGTAACGTCACCAAGGTTTCTCTCAACTCGGTGTACACTTTCCACTTGTCCATATATCATATCTTTAAGAAAATGGAAATAAAATTTGACTTCACAATTCATGCTTAGGTGTGCATACATCCATTTATTCCATAATAAAATGTTCTATGATGATAAAATTATACGTTGTTGAAAGCTCGAGTAATATCAATCAATACATCAATCTCGGCTTGGATGAATTGTCCACCTAATAGGTTCTTCACTCATTAACATTTTCATCTACGTAACATTTTTTCAGTCAGTCCCACAATCATCTTGGTGGCATGCTATGACACACAAAAATAAATATATGAGTTGCATCATCATGCATCCATAATCATGTTAGGAACATCATATATCACATGCATACAGGTCATATATACTTCATATGAAAAATACAAAAAGATAGATAAATTTGCATCACATGTTAGAATCATCATCCATATAAGCATCATATTAAATATATTATAACATGTCCTAAACATATAATTTCACCATGCACATAGATAATATAAGCATCACATATAAGCATCGTAAACATTAAATATCCATACATCATATCATACAATAAACATAAAATGTGTCATAAGTACAATATTGAATGACTGTAAAAAATGTGGAGCTCACAAACTCAATAAAAAATATACATGGCTATACACAAACAAGCCTATCCTTTGCCACCCCTATCACCAAATGAATTCCTATCCTTTCTATGGCCTGACCCTAACTATCATGATCAATCCCTATCGAAATGATGAGTTGAATGATATAGAAATTCCCTAGGCTAGGATACTCCTCCACTACTCTGTGATCTCCTAGAATGAGACCTACTCTAGCTCTGAGTAAAACTAGGTTCCCTCCACGTTGTTGGCACTTCCCTCTTGTACAAATCTCTATAATACTACTCAGCTCTGCTGGCTTGATGAAGTGTCTAATCTAGATCTTTTGTACCTCCACTGGCTATATCAATAAAATCAATGGACTGCTACTCAGCCTACTATGTTTTGATCACCAACATATCGTGCTCAACTATCAACTAAGCTACTTGTCCCTACAACCCCTAAACCTATATCATCATTGCCTGTAGTTGTGCCTACAATGTGGCTACTTGGGGGTCATGTGGCCTCTCCTTTGCATCCTCCTCCATCACATCATGGAGGGCCTTTCTGATCGAAAATCCTCCAATCCCTCCTCGATCATTACGTCATGGGAAACCTCCTCTACATCCGCCTCCCTACCAACCTGATCTAGATCAACATCCAAGTTGATGTCCACATCAACCTCTATATATTGTACTCTTCGCCCCTCCTCCTGTTGAGGATCAAGATCTACCTATGCCTATGTAACTATGACCCTCTCCTAGCAAGGAATATCATCCCTCTATTGCTCCCCTTCTCGCCTTGGTATCCAAGGTGGAAGCCCACCTCTATCTATCCTCCCTTTATCACACCTACCCTTGTCTCCACCTCTACCTTAATGACCCCTCCCTCCATCACCCCTTCCACCATCCCTACCTCTACCACCACCACTCCCTCCATCATCCCCATTCCCTCGACCACCCTAACCACCATCATCTCCCCTCCCCTGACCTCTTTCAAGCCTATCCATTGGTGGAGTTGCATCTAGATTTGTATAGGGAGTTGGCCTATGTTTGGCCCACCAAGCATCATACTCTATAGTGGTGCATGCATTCATCACCTCTGTAGGGGCACCCCACTCAAATGGCTGAAGCTGATCTATCTCTTGCTCTGTCACTTGCATGTTGATCATCATTCTCCACAAGGGAAACTTTCTAGAAGATTGGGAAAATTCCTTAACTCCAATAGGAACTCCTTTTCACTCATCAAAATATATGAGCACCTTCTCTAGCACGTGTTGCTCAATAATGTGTTGAGTCAACACTATACAACCAATCAAATACTACGTTTCTCAAAAATATAGTAGATTCTCACCACCGTCCTCACAGGGTGGACACTAATGATATGGTCTCCAAGTAAATGAATCTAGAATATCTATAGCATGGTTTTAGAACCCAACATCACCAATTTGTGTCTATGTCATTGTGCGTCCATATAGATAAACATATGGCAACCCTATTGGAAAAAATATCTATTGGTGGTCTCATAATAGCAATATGGTCCCAAGCTAAGACCATGAAAAAAGTAGTACCACAGCTAATCGACTGAGCCTCTCTGTATGCAACATCGTGGAGCTAGAAATATAACATGGTGAGCATACAAGACTCCCAAGAATATATAGTCGCAAGCTCCATCCCTGCAAGCATATCTCCCCATCCAATAGGGAATCCTTGTCCAAAGTGATCAGGAATCACAACACCTTTGATGATGCTATAAATAATAATAATTAACGTCTCATACCTATCTTCTAGAGTATCCCAATGAATATCATAATCCTCCACACCAAGAAAATCTAGATCATCTATGCTGAAGCATCTCTGAATGACAACAATTCCATGGTCAAGATCATAAACGGCGCATTCCCCATGGACCAAAAATTGAAGAATATGCTAGATGTCCTCTAACGTAATAGTGGCCTCTCCTATGGGAAAATGAAAAGAACTAGTCTCAGAGTGCCATCTCTCTGTTAGAGCTGTCAGTAATCCTCAGTTAGCTCAAATCATGGGCACAAATGTGACATGATATTATCCTAAAGAATGCAAAGTATCTCTCTCCTCCTCACATAGGTGGTCTCGTAATCTGAATGAGGAAGGTCGACTCTCTCAAGTATAAATAGGTATAAATCTCAATTGTGATCACAAGAAAATCACATTACATGAATCAAAAAGCCTAAATGAACCTATTGGACCTTTTACACAAATAAATTTTTATCAAACATTAACTCAATTTTACTAACACCTAGATGCGTTGTAGTGTTAGGAAAATATGGCTTACCAATGCATCATAAAGCAATTGCGAGTAGGCTAAAGCAATTATAGTGCACTATCATTCATATGTGGGGCATAACAAAAAATGTGGTTTTCTAAGCTACATATGCAATGCACCATCACAGATGTGGTGCACCAATTAATTGTGAGAAGCCTAATCAATGGCAACTCTATTTCACACTTGTGTTGCACCACAAAAAATGTGGAAAACATGACATCATATGTGGCGAATGTGATAATAGATGTGACACACAAGCTACATTGCATCTGCTTGGTTATTTTTCACCCCTAAAATTTACCAAAATTTAGAAAAAAATTTGAGGAAAGGAAAGTGCACATACCACGTTGCTCAATCCCTTGGGCCTTCTAAAGGTCTTGACTCAATATCCACACTATGCAACAACTAGTATATGTGACATCTCTGCATAGCTCCTCACTTGCCCATCTCACCTCAGAGCACTATAACTTCTAAAAACAAAATGCACAAACGAATTATTTTTGACCCCCTAGGGCCTATTTATAGACCTCAGGGTGGCAAAGTGGAGTAGCCCTTATAATTGGATGCATCAACATTGAACTTCAAATGCCAATACAGACACCCCAAAGGTCCTAAAATCAATATCTTTTATCACTACATATCGGGACAACTCCTGAGCATGAATTTTTGTATTTTCTTTGACACAACACTATAAAAACACATTGCATCAAAGAGGGGCAAAATGTAGACAACCAAAATTATCCTAGCTTGCGAGTAACACCTTTTTACTAATGTTCACCCTTTTCCCCTAATGATTAAATAATACTTTATTATTTAATTATTATCAAATTTCATATTCTTCCATTAATTAAGCGATTTTACATTATTTAATTAATTCACCTTATTTGACTAATTAAATAAATCCTATTTTTTAATTACGTCTCTAATTACACTTATTCTTTTATTTTAATTAAATAATTATTATTAATTGTTTAATTAACATGCACCCACTTTTCTAAATTAAATAATTACTTTAATTATTTAATTATCTCTTTTTTGAGTTAAATAATTAATATTATTATTTAAATTCTCCATATTCACTTCTAAATTAAATAATTAAAACTAATTATTTAATTCCTTTTTTCATCTCAACATTATCTAAGAAATATTAATAAATAAACACTATTTTTTAATTAATCAAAATCTTACACATTCCTCTATTAATTAATTAATTCATTATGTTCATGCATTATTTCCTCCAACTTAACTAACACTCTCTCATTCAATGAAGATTGACTATCCACTTCACAGATGAATCAATTCACTTATCTCCCACTCACTTTGAGTTTACTAATGAAACATTGGAAAAGGGAGAGATGAACCACAATGAGATCAAGATGGTTAACCTCTCTTTTCACTGGCGTTTCATTCAATTATGTGTTATAATGCATAAATGAATATTAGAAAACAAACCTAGCTGATATAGCAATCAAAAGGCATGTTTTAAGAGGGTAAAATGTTGTGTGCCTATTGCAAAAAGTGCTTTTTCGGGCCTCATTGAGGACTCATTCACCCTATGGAAAATGGGTCCTGGCTAGGGTTTTGGAAAAATTGTTTTTGGGTTTTGTTCTTCAATGTCTGCACTCTGAGATCCTAGTCAGAGACTGTAAAAATCCTAGAAATAAATTATGTAGCTTAGTTTCCATTATTTTGCAAGAGAGGTGACAAATTCGACAAATTTGAAACTTTCTCCAATTTTTCTCTCCAAATGCTCTTCAACCTAAAACATGTAATCACACATCAAAGGAGAGAAAATGTTGTTTGTTAGGGAATAGGGGTTTTCCAAGTGGTCAAACCCCATTTTGGTAATTAAACCTTGAAATGAAACAATTCATAAAGGAATGATGAATGGACAACAATATGTAACCTTGCATGAAGTGGCCTCAATGGACACAGATCTTGATCATGAAACAAAGCTTGAATTGGATCTTCAATACTACATCAACATATTAGCTCAACAACATGCATGATGCAATATGCCTTTGACACGATGATATGATCTTTGATTCATGCAATATTCTTCTTCAAATATACCCTTGAATGCATTAGAAATTCTCTTGAATGCTCTTGATCTCATGAGTTTTCTATTAGGATGCTTGCATAAAAATTCTTAGATTGCTTGAAATCTTCTAGGTGAAACTAAGTAAAATAACCTTATATTTATACATAACTTAAGATTAAATCCCAAAATTGAAATATCACAAGCTGACATCAAATATAGGATTTTAAATTATTAAAATACCACCAAAAACATATCCCAAGGGGGGGTCCTAGGTCTAAGTGAGGACCCATTTACGATGTGGCAAATGGGTCCTAGGTCACTTAGCTAGGACACACTTTAGGGGTTATGAAATGTTATGTGGAAATAGGGTCCTAGGACCTAGTGAGGACCCATTCGCCAATTGGTGAATGGGTCCTAGGTCACTAACCTAGGACACACACCTTCAAAAATTAAGTGTTGTGTAATATCATTTATGAATGTCAGGCTTTATCCCCCAAAGTCTACAATTAATTATACTTGGATTTGAATTAAAGGGGCCAATTAAACTCAAATTAATCTCAATTAATTAATAAAATCCTAGATAAGTGTGAAGTGTAAAGGTACACTTTAAGACACCCTAAAGAAGGAACCATTAATTCCATTTTATTAAAAAGGTCCCTAAACTTAATGTGAATGTGTAAAATGCATTACAACACTAAATTAAGGCAACATTAGGTTCATTTTAATATTAGTTATCCCCAAATTAAGTGTTAAAAAGGGATACTTCTTTTGAATCTACAACTAATCAATTAATTCTTCATGTGACCAATTAACTAAATTCACGCAGTCATTTGCAATCAGTTAAGTCAAAAATCAAGTCCTCTCATTCAATCTTGACCATTGATAATAATCTTTCGCCTCTCAATCTAGATCATTCATCTGATTTGAAAATTTATAAAAGAAAGCATTCTTCTTCATTCCAATCTAACCATGAAATTTGGAGCTTTTGCGACATTATGATCATACACCCTTGAGCTTATTGCAAAAAGGTGCATATCAAATTCTGAGAGAAAAGCAAGCAAAAAGGTATAATGAAGGTAATTCAAGACAACATGGTTAAGGTAAACATATGAATCTAGTTTTATTCACGTTGCTTGTTCTTTATTGGTAAATTTTTCATTCTTTTGAGTATTGAATTCCAGTATTTGTGGTTGATTTCTTTAATTCATACTTTTGTGATTACTTTTGTCCAAAATTTTGAATTACAGATGGTATTTCTGGTTATTCTGATGGTAAAAATGATTTTTGTGAGCATTGTGTGTTTGGTAAACAAAATATATCATCATTTCCTAACGAAACTAACAAAGCTAAGAGATTATTAGATATCATTCATTCAGATGTGTTTGGACTAGTGGATGTTGTCTCTTTTGAAAATCTTGTTACTATGTTACTTCATTGATGATGTCTCAAGATACACCTAGATTTATTTTAGGCATGAAACATATGAGGTTTTCCTTAGTTGCGAAGAAAATGGATTATAAGATAAGGGTGTTGAGATCTGACAATGGGGGTTAATAATGTTCTAGGGAATTTGATGAGTTCTATAAGCATACAATTATTATTTAGCAAAAGACTACTCATTATACACCCTAACAAAATGGGGTAGTAGAAAGAATGAACCGAACCTTGATGGAAAGAGATAGGAGCATGTTGAGTGGCATTAACCTTGATAGATATTTTTGGGAAAAAGTTGTAAGTAGTACATGTTATTTGATTAATAGATCTCCTTGTTCTACTCTTGTTGATAAAACTCCTTATGAAGTGTGGATAAGTAGAAATCCTTTTGTTTCACATTTAAGGTTCTTTCGTTGTGAGACTTTTGTTCATGTGGCTCAAGAGAATTGATCTAAATTAAATAAAAAAGCAGAAAAATGCATCTTTTCTTGTTACAGTGAGAATGTAAAAGTGTTGGACTCAAGGAACACTGAGAGGGAGGGGGGTGAATCAGTTTTTAGAAATATTTAAATTACAATCCAGATCTTAAACCATTTACAACATTTAAACAAAATAAAAGATGCAAGCATGTGAAGGGAACAATCAAAACACCATAACACCAAGATGTTTACGTGGAAACCCTATTAGGTGAAAAACCACGGTGGAGGTTAATCCACAATTTATACTCTGTTAAAAGTATGAAGAAAAAGGGGACTGCACATGCATTTAGGCACACTACATAGAGCTCATTGCACATAATTAGAAAGGATCACTGTCTTACAACATATTTGGATTACAACAAAGAGTTGAACTGAGAAAGTAGCATCTAAAAATGCCTAGTTTCAGTTTTGGTGAGGCTAATAGATCAAATTCTAGACCTTCTGTCTGATTTTGTACTTCACTCTGCTCTACCTTAATTTTCTTCACAAAAATCCTCTTCTAAACAAGTAAAATTCACTCAATTGATCTTCTAATATTCGCACACACATCAACACATATCGAACACAAATATCTGCTTCCAAAATGAATTAACTGATCTCTTATATATATCCGCTATCAAAGATTTAGTCACTTGATGTAGGCTTCAGCAAAATACAAATATTTTCCAATAGTCGGCTCAATCCACATTTAATATATAATGCATACCCATCAAATTCATCCACGACATAGCTAGTAACCAAAAAAATGTATTCAAGTATAGGATACCTTAATTAATTATACCTCGAATATTTGTGACATGCCATATTCACTAAGTCAGCCACCGTGAGCTAATAAATAGAAAATCATCCTGCTAGATCTCCTAACTTATACACTGATTAATGCAACATCACCAAACTTAACAATAAGATAAAATAGATACTTAACAACCTTCCCCAAGATCCACAACTCAAAATGATAATCCGGTGAAGCATACAAATCGACATATTAACGAGATACCATATGCTTCATTCTCTCTTCTGGTAATACTCTATTCTTTACTCTGCCTACTCGTATGAAAAAATATTCATCTGTGGATTAGAATAATGACCTAGGTTTCCATCAATGACAACACTA
Source organism: Sequoia sempervirens (assembly GCA_007258455.2). Lineage (NCBI taxonomy): Eukaryota > Viridiplantae > Streptophyta > Pinopsida > Cupressales > Cupressaceae > Sequoia > Sequoia sempervirens. The sequence continues at coordinate 361,592,866 of VDFB02271358.1, read as the reverse complement.
GAATCCATATGCCAACAATCTCCCCCTTTGACATTGATGGCAACACATAGTGAAAAATGACTAAGTGTTGGATCCAATATGATTACGCTACCAGAGTTCAAAATTTCAAAACACAACTCCCCCTTAGAATGATAAGGAATTTTTCACTGCTCTCTCTCTCCCTCTTTGACATCAATGAAAAACATATTTTAGATCTCCCTCGTTGCTAATTCAAAAATTGGATCAAAATTTGAATAAATACAACTGCTACTTGAGTCAGAAAATGATCTTGTACTTATCTTTGATTTTTGAAAGAAATTTCCTCCAAGCCTCTACTGAAATCCCAATGATAAAGATCAAGTTGTTGTTCTTAGATGTCTAGTTGATAATATGGATGAGAGATTCTGGAATTTTGATTGCCTCTTCTAATTTCTCTCCTTTCCTCAAAACCTCAATTAACTGCTCAAGTTTGCATTTGGTTAAATCCTTCACTTTCCAAAAGGTGTCCACAAGGTTGTTTCTGGTGAATTGAACTTTTGTATGCTCAGGCTACAACTCGTGAATCCTTTTCCTGACTGCACCATCCTGATCCTAAAACATTTTATAATCTTGACCAATCTTATTCAACTCAGTTTCAATCTACTCCAGCTTATCTTTGTATCTCCCAACTGCATGAGGCCAACAAAGACAATAGTTTTAGATGTTATTTGTATTATTTATGCATTGCCTCAACTCATTCATTTTTCTTTTTAGTTTGATAAGAGATAGCCCGAACTGCTCCTTTAGATGTAGAATTATTTCTGCCTCTTTCTTGTCACAGGACTTAGAGACCATGGCTTCCTTAATGCATTCAATCATCTCTTCAAGAAACACATTCTCAAAACTCTCGAAATCAATGTTATTGTGTACAAAATAAGTACTTAGTGTGCTCTTGATTGGGTCCTGTTTATATGAGGGTCTATCAGACCATATGTAAACAATTTTCTGCATCCCATCTTTCTCCTAAAGAAGTTTCGGTATCTTTACTTTGGATAAAACACCTCCTTGTTGAGATTATGGATGCACAAGGTCCCTAAAGCTATAGTCTTCAATGAAGGACCTTTGCCAGGAAAGATAATCAACCACAAAGAAAGTGTTGCAACTAGGCATGCACAATAGAGATTATATATTGATGATATGATTAATTGGATTGATTACAAATGTACAAGACGCCTTGAATATATAGGCTTGAGAGAAAACCTAAAATACATTAGATGTTGCCATGTGTCATGATCTAACAACATGTGATGACATGTGAACCCTATATAGGAAATTATTAAATGTTGAGATAAGTTTTAGAAGGACAACTCATCGTCTAGAAGGAATCTTATCCCTACAAACAAGGAAGGGGACATTACCCCATTATTAAATGATTTATCAAAATGAAACCTAGGAATAAATGATATATGACCTAAGTTAACTTATGCTAGTGTAATAATTAATTAGTTAATTACACTAACACCCCCCCATAAGCTCAACTTAGGGAGGAAAAGTAATGGTTATGCAAGAAGATGATGGGTCCCAGCTACGAGGCCATGTTAGCTACCCATTTACATGAGGATGCAAAAAATCTCCCACAACCGGAGAAAAGGGGAAAACCTAGTGGGAACAAAACCCCTCTCCAAAAAGGAGATGAAAAATGCAAAAAAGTGAGATAGGATGGGAAGGATGGAGGAAAATGCAAAAAAATGAGATTGGATGGGAAGGATGGAGGACTCCCAAATAACCCCCAATATTAAACTGATTTTGGTTGTTCCCTTGGAGTGTACTCATCAGATTCCTCATCTGGTATGTCCACAATCACTTGTTCTTTACCTTTTCCTTCAATTTTTGGAGTCTTGTGTGTTGGAGGAGTGTAATCATCAATCTCTTGTGCTCTTTTCTTTTTCCTCTCCATCTCACCAGAAGAGGATCCAACTTCAAGTGCTCTTACTAGAATGGAAATGCTAACTGATCCAAACTTCCCTAGAAATTCTTTAAAGAAATTTGCATACTTTTGCTTACAATTTTCCAAAGTATTAGAGTATTCAGAAATCTCTTTACAAACTACTTCATTCTCTTTCCATACAACATTATTGATCTATGGAAAGCAATTCAAAAAATACACCACAAGACATATGACCAAGGTACCAAACCTGAAGGGGTAATATGCCTCCTTTGTTAGTTGTACATTTTTCTTCAATTGATCTTTTAGCAATCTACATAGGTCAAAATCATGATCCTCCATTATCATTTTATGAGAGATGTAAACTACACCTGCTAAAGATGTGCCTTCCTTGTTTCTAAAAAATATTTTGTATGAGATTCCATGTGCAATGTACCTTGTTATCGGATCTTTGATCGTCGAGATTATCAAAGCCCTTTGATCTGCAGTTACTCCAGTTAGGGTTTCGACTTCTTTGTTGTGAATCGACTTCTTTTTCGGTATATCCCCAACATTGCATAATCCAGTTAGATTCCTAATCACCTCTTTTGAAATGTGATAGGGTTTATCCAGAGTTAGAATCTCATCATTCAATCTATTCAGGATAAACCTGACTTCTGTGTTATCAAAATAGGGAAATTCACTCCAAATGTCCAAACTTTTGTGTTTCACACCTTCAATCCATTTCAATTCATCATTCGACAACATATTTCTCACATCCCTAATCTTCTGATTGCTATATTCATCTAAATTTACCATTCCTTTGATTTTCTTCATTTTCCTTTTTGTACCGAACATGTTTCTACCGAGCACCAAATTAAGTGATTCTATAAGAAATTGAAATACCTGATGAATTTGCCACCAAATTGACTTTAATCCTTTGAAATTCTACTGCAGAGGCTCTCCTTCTATTCTTCTTCAATGCAAGGTAACAAATGAGGGTTCCAAATACCCTTATATAACTCGCACACCTAACCTTTTTACCACATTAAATGTTTTTCCCTAGGTGTTCCAGATACTCTGTTTTCTCAAACAACAAAAGAAGAATTCATCTGCGGACCTTCTATTTCTGAATTTTTTCCACAAGTGATCACTGATACATTTGTAAACTGCTAGCACAACTATAGATAATTTCCTGCATTCTAGTACCGACAGGGGGACAAAGGATTTTCTTGAAAAACTCCCCCTAAGCCAAAGTATTGTTCATTATTTATGGATTGTTGTAGTTCAATCTCTAGCTGAATCAATCCACTATTAACCATGTCGCATTCTTTAGATCTTTCTTTTAAGTACTAGGCCAAATTCTCCTCATTCTTCTTCCTTTCTTCAATCTCCTTAGTTAGCTTCATCACCATAGATTCCATCTCAAGCTTTAGAGAAGCATTGTATCTAGAAATATTTTCACATTCTTCAGTTATTTATTTTAGGGTATGATTTAGGTGAACATCTTCAAGGAATTTAATTTATTTCTTCTTCAACTGATCACATAGTTCCTTCCTCTTTTCTCTTGACTCGTTGATTTTATCCTTCAATGATTGAATCAAATTTTTAGATCCTTAAGATTTTCTTTTAATTCTAGGACTTTTGCTTTAGACTGATCAAGATCATCAAGTGCCACCAAAAGTTGTTGTTGAAGATGACCAAAGTCATTGCATTCCAAGATCTACCTCAAGTTGTTAAATTTCTGCAAAGGAACCTTGCTCGCATACCAATTGTTGGACTCAAGGAACACTGAGAGGGAGGGGTGAATTAGTGTTCAACAATATTTAAATTACAATCCAAATCTTAAACCATTTACAACATTTAAACAAAAGAAAAGATGCAAGCACATTAAGGAAAAAATAAAAAACACCATAACACCAAGATTTTTACGTGGAAACCTTGTTAGGGGAAAAACCACGATGGTGGTTAATCCACAATTTATACTCTGTTAAAAGTATGAAGAAAAAGGGGAATACACATGCATTTAGGCACAATGCATAGAGCTCATTGCACATAATTAGGAAGGCTCACTGTCTTACAACATATTTGGATTACAACAAATATATGAACTAAGAAAGCAACATCTACAAATTCTTGGTTTCAGTTTCGGTGAGGCTCATAGATTAGATTCTGGACCTTCTGTCTGATTCTGTACTTCACTCTGCTCTACCTTAATTGGCTTCAAAAAAATCCTCTTCTGCACAATTAAAATTCACTCAATTGATCTTCTAATATTCACACACACATTACCACATATCAAACACAAATATCTACTTCCAAAATGAATTAACTGATCTCTTATATATATCCGCTATCAAAGATTTAGTCACTTCATGTAGGCTTCAACAAAATAAAAATATTTTCCAATAGTCGGCTCAATCCACACTTAATATGAAATGCATACCCATCATATTCATCCATAGAATAGCTAGGAACAAAAAAAAATATTCAAGCATAGGATACCTTAATTAATTATACATCAAATATGTGTGACATGCCATATTCACTAAGTCGGCCACCGTGAGCTAATAAATAGAAAATCATCTTGCCAGATCTTCTAACTTATACACTGATTAATGCAACATCACCAAACTTAACAATAAGATAATATAGATACTTAACAAACTCCCCCAAGATCCACAACTGAAAATGATAATCTGGTGAAGCATACAAATCGACATATTAACTAGATACCCTATTCTTCATTCTCTCTTCCGGTAATACTTTGTTCTTTACTCTGCCTACTCGTATGAAAAAATATTCATCTGTGGATCAAAATAATGACTTAGGTTGCCATCAATGACAACACTAGAATCCATATGCCAACAATCTCCCCCTTTGGCATTGATGGCAACACATAGTGAAAAATGACTAAGTGTCAGATCCAATATGATTACACTGCTAGAGTTCAAAATTTCAAAACACAACTCCCCCTTAGAATGATAAGGCATTTTTCACTGCTCTCTCTCTCTCCCTCTTTGAAATCAATGAAAAACATATTTTGGATCTCCCCCCTTGCTAATTCAAAAATTGGATCAAAATTTGAATAAATACAACTGCTACTCGAGTCTGAAAATTTTCTTGTACTTATCTTTGATTTTTGGAAGAAATTTTCTCGAAGCTTCTACTAAAATCCCAATGATTAAGATCAAGTTGTTGCTCTCTGATGTCTAGTTGATAATCTAGATGAGAGATTTTGGAATTGTGATTTCCTCTTCTAATTTCTCTCCTTTCCTCAGAACCTTAATTAACTGCTCAAGTCTGCATTTGGTTAAATCCTTCACTTTCCAAAAGGTGTCCACAAGGTTGTTTCTGGTGAATTGAACTTTTGTATGCTCAGGCTGCAATTTGTGAATCCTTTTCTTGACTACACCATCCTGATCCTAAAACATCTTATAATCCTGACCAATCTTATTCAGCTCATTTTCAATCTACTCCAGATTATCTTTTAATCTCCCAACTGCATGAGGCCAACAAAGACAATAACTTTAGATGTTATTTGTTGTATTTATGCATTGCCTCAAATCATTCATTTTTCTTTTTAGTTTGATAAGAGATAGCCTGAACTGCTCCTTTAGATGAGGATTATTTCTCCCTCTTTCCTATCACAGGACTCAGAGACCATGGCTTCCTTAATGCATTCAATCATCTCTTCAGGAAACACATTCTCAAAACTCTCGAAATCAATGTTATTGTGTACAAAATAAGTACTTAGTGTGCTCTTGATTGGGTCCTGTTCATATGAGGGTCTATCAGACCATATGTCAACAATTTTTTTCATCCCATCTTTCTCCTAAACAAACTGTAGTATCTTTACTTTGGATAAAACACCTTCTTGTTGAGATTATGGATGCACAAGGTCCCTGAAGCTGTAGTCTTCAATGAAGGACCTTTCCTAGGAAAGATAATCAACCACAAAGAAAGTGTTGCAACTAGGCATGCGCAATAGAGATTCTATATTGATGATATGATTAATTGGATTGATTACAAATGTATAAGATGCCTTGAATATATAGGCATGAGAGAAAACCTAAAATACATGAGATGTTTCCCTGTGTCATGATCTAACAACATGTGACAACATGTGAACCCTATCTAGGAAATTATTAAATATTGTTATAAGTTCTAGAAGGACAAATCATCTTATAGAAGGAATCTTATCCCTACAAACAAGGAAGGGGACATTATCCCATTATTAAATGATTTATTAAAATGCAACCTAGGACTAAATGATATATGACCTAAGTTAACTTATGCTAGTGTAATAATTAATTAATTAATTACACTAACACTTCTTTGCTTCCTTCTTCCATTACTACATTCGGTTAAACTGATTTTGATTCTTCCCTTGTAGTGTGCTCATCAGATTCCTCATCTGGTATGTCCACAATCACTTGTTCTTTACCTTTTCCTTCAATTTTTGGAGCCTTGTGTGTTGGAGGAGTGTAATCATCAATCTCGTGTGCTCTTTACTTTTTCCTCTCCATCTCACCAGAAGAGGATCCAACTTCAAGTGCTCTTACCGGAATGGAAATGCTAATTGGTCCAAACTTCCCTAGAAATTCTTTAAATAAATTTGCATACTTTTGCTTACAATTTTCCAAAGTATTAGAGTGTTTAGAAATCTGTTTACAAACCAGTTCATTCTCTTTCCATACAACATTATTGATCTATGGAAAGCAATTCAAAAAATACACCACAAGACATATGACCAAACTACCAAACCTAAAGGGGTAATATGCCTCCTTTGTTAGTTGCACATTTTTCTTCAATTGATCTTTTAGCAATCTACACAGGTCAAAATCATGATCCTCCATTACCATTTTATGAGAGATGTAAATTGCACCTGCTAAAGTTGTCCTTCCTTGTTTCTAAAAAATATTTTGTATGAGATTCCATGTGCAATGTACCTTGTTATCAGATCTTTGATCGTCGAGATTATTAAAGCCCTTTGATCTGCAGTTACTCCGGTTAGGGTTTCGACTTCTTTTTTGGTATATCCCCAACATTGCATAATCTAGTTAGATTCCTAATCACCTCTTTTGAAATGTAATAGGGTTTATCCAGAGTTAGAATCTCATCATTCAATCTATTCAGGATAAACTTGACTTCCGTGTTATCAAAATAGGGAAATTCACTCCAAATGTCCAAACTTTTATGTTTCACACCTTCAATTCATCTCAATTCATCATTCGACAACATATTTCTCACAATCCTAATCTTTTGATTGCTATACTCATCTAAATTTACCATTCCTTTGATTTTCTTCATTTTCCTTTTTGTACCGAACATGTTTCTACCGAGCACCAAATTAAGCGAAAATTCTATAAGAAATTGAAATACCTGATGAATTTTCTGCCAAATTGACTTTACTCCTTTGAAATTCTACTGCAGAGGCTCTCCTGCTATTCTTCTTCAATGCAAGGTAACAAATGAGGGTTCCAAATACCCTTATATAACTCGCACACCTAACCTTTTTACCACATTAAATTTTTTTCCCTAGGTGTTCCAAATACTATATTTTTCTCAGACAACAAAAGAAGAATTCATCTGCGGACCTTCTATTTCTGATTTTTTTGCACAAGTGATCACCAATACATTTGTAAACTGCTAGCACAACTATAGATAATTTCCTGCATTCTGGTACCAACAGGGGGACAAAGGATTTTCTTGAAAAACTCCCCCTAAGCCAATGGCCTAAGATCAATTTTCAGAGGGATTACCAGAAGCAGATTCTGGTGCAAGATTATTTCCTTCATCAGACTCACTCTTCCTTACCCAAGTTTTCTTCATTCGATCTCTTATTTCTTCCACAATCACTTTCCCTTTTCTTGTATCATCCTTCTGTGAAATTCTACCTTTGTATACGAGACCTCTTCTATCCATGTTTATGTTCTTATAGAATCTTGCAATGTGACCAAATTTGTTGTAATCTTAACACATAGGATTTATTTTTCTAGACCATTCATTCCATTGATTTCCTGTTGATCTGCATTGATTAGCAATATTCCCAAATCTTCCATACGTGTAGAATTTAACATTCCTTACACTGACAGACATACTTCTGCATTCAATTGACTTATGAACAAACTTATTGCAACTGAAACATTGACCAGAGAATGATGGAATACTTGAATTTATTTTACTTCTACACTAAGAAGCCATAGGACCAAATTTATTACAAGCAAAGTAGTGACCATTAAAATTTTGAGCATTGGGTTGTCTTACTAGATACGTTCTGCCTTTGTTCATCTAATTTCTTTGTTTGGAATCCTTATGTTCAGATTTGGAGCTTTCTCCCTTCTCATATCCAAGACCCCACTTGTCAATTTCATCCTTTTGTCCTTTAGTCAGCTCATCAAGCTTAGTAAAATTGATCCTAAACTTTTCCTTGTATTCTTTTGTAGTAGTGAGTTCATCTCTGAGAATAACTACCTGTCTTTCAAGCTCTTGTTCATTATTTATGGATTGTTGCAGTTCAATCTCTAGCTAAATCAATCCACTATTAACCCTGTTGCAGTCTTTAGATCTTTCTTTTAAGTACTAGGCCAAATTCTTCTTATTCTTCTTCCTTTCTTCAATCTCCTTAGTTAGCTTCATCACCATAGATTCCATCTCAAGCTTTAGAGAAGCATTGTATCTGGCAATCTTTTCACATTCTTCAGTTATTTTTAGGTAATGATTTAGGTGAACATCTTCCAAAAATTTAATTTATTTCTTCTTCAACTGACCACATAGTTCCTTCCTCTTTTCTCTTGACTCGTTGATTTTATCCTTCAATGATTGAATCAATTTTTCAGCATCCTTAAGATTTTCTTTTAATTCTAAGACTTTTGCTTTAGACTAATCAAGATCATCAAGTGCCACCAAAAGTTGTTGTTGAAGACGACCAGTGTCATTGCATTCCAAGATCTACCTCAAGTTGTTAAATTTCTGCAAAGGAACCTTGCTCACATACCAATTGTTGGACTCAAGGAACACTGAGAGGGGGGGCGTGAATTAGTGTTCAACAATATTTAAATTACAATCCAAATCTTAAACCATTTACAACATTTAAACAAAAGAAAAGATGCAAGCACATTAAGGAAAAAATAAAAAACACCATAACACCAAGATTTTTACGTGGAAACCTTGTTATGGGAAAAACCACGATGGTGGTTAATCCACAATTTATACTCTGTTAAAAGTATGAAGAAAAAGGGGAATGCACATGCATTTAGGCACATTGTGTAGAGCTCATTGCACATAATTAGGAAGGCTCACTGTCTTACAACATATTTGGATTACAAAAAAGAGTTGAACTGAGAAAGTAGCATCTACAAATGCCTGGTTTCAGTTCCAGTGAGGCTCATAGATCAGATTTTGGACCTTCTGTCTGATTCTGTACTTCACTCTGCTCTACCTTAATTTGCTTCACAAAAATCCTCTTCTGCACAAGTAAAATTCGCTCAATTGATCTTCTGATATTCACACACACATCAAAACATATCGAACACAAGTATTTGCTTCCAAAATTAATTAACTGATCTCTTATATATATCCGCTATCAAAGATTTAGTCACTTCTTGTAGGCTTTAGAAAAATACAAATATTTTCCAATAGTTGGCTCAATCCACATTTAATATATGATTCATACCGATCAAATTCATCCACGACATAGCTAGGAACCAAAGAAAAATATTCAAGCATAGGATACCTTAATTAATTATACCTCGAATATCTGTGACATGCCATATTCACTAAGTCGGCCACCATGAGCTAATAAATAGAAAATCATCCTGCCAGATCTCCTAACGTATACACTGATTAATGAAACATCACCAAACTTAACAATAAGATAATATAGATACTTAACAAACTTCCCAAAGATCCACAGCTCAAAATGATAATCCGGTGAAGCATACAAATCGACATATTAACCAGATATCATATTCTTCATTCTCTCTTCCGGTAATACTCTATTCTTTACTCTGCCTACTCGTATGAAAAAATCTTGATCTGTGGATCAAAATAATGACTTAGGTTGCCATCAATGACAACACTAGAATCCATATGCCAAAAATCTGCCCCTTTGGCATTGATGGCAACACATAGTGAAAAATGACTAAGTGTTGGATCCAATATGATTACGCTGCCAGAGTTCAAAATTTCAAAACACAACTCCCCCTTAGAATGATAAGGCATTTTTCACTGCTCTCTCTCTCCCTCTTTGACATCAATGAAAAACATATTTTGGATCTCCCCCCTTGCTAATTCAAAAATTGGATCAAAATTTGAATAAATACAACTGCTACTCGAGTCAGAAAATTATCTTGTACTTATCTTTTATTTTCGGAAGAAATTTCCTCGAAGCTTCTATTGAAATCCCAATGATTAAGATCAAGTTGTTGTTCTCAGATGTCGAGTTGATAATATGGATGAGAGATTCTAGAATTGTGAATTCCTCTTCTAATTTCTATCCTTTCCTCAGAACCTCAATTAACTGCTCAAGTCTGCATTTGGTTAAATCCTTCACTTTCCAAAAGGTGTCCACAAGGTTGTTTCTGGTGAATTGAACTTTTGTATGCTCAGGTTGCAACTCGTGAATCCTTTTCTTGATTGCACCATCCTGATTCTAAAACATGTTATAATCTTGACCAATCTTATTCAGCTCAGTTTCAATCTACTCCAACTTATCTTTGTATCTCCCAACTGCATGAGGCCAACAAAGACAATAGTTTTAGATGTTATTTGTATTATTTATGCATTGCCTGAACTCATTCATTTTCCTTTTTAGTTTAATAAGAGATAGCCTGAACTGCTCCTTCAGATGTAGAATTATTTGTATGGTACTTATTATTATTGTTTGGTTTATCATGGTACTGATGATGTGGTTAATTCATTAGACATATAGGGTTTTGTTGATGCAGATTGGGCAGGTGACTTGGATAGTCGAAGGTCCACTAGTGGCTATATTTTTAATTTGTTTGGAGGTGTAGTGAGTTGGATGAGTAAAAGACAACCTACAATTGCATTGTCCACTACCTAAGCAGAGTATATGGCTGCTACACATGCCTATAAGGAGACAGTTTGGTTACAAAGACTTGTTAACGACATTGCTTTTGATTGCAAGATAGTGAGGATTGGATTTGAAAGTCAGAGTGTTGTTTATTTGGCCAAAAATCCTATGTATCTTGCTCATACTAAGCATGTTGATGTTCAATATTACTTTGTGTGAGAAATGGTTAAGAATGGTAAGGTCTTGATTGAGAAGGTTGACACTTTGGATAATGTTACAGGTTCTCTCATGAAGCCAGTGACCACATATAAGTTCTCTCTGTGCAAGAAGGCCACGAGCCTTGATCATTATACTTAGAGTATAATTTTTATTATATCTCATAGATGTAATTGTAATGTATAATGTCAAGTGGGAGAATTTTAGGATAGGTGACATTATAATTGCTACCCTAGGTTGATTTTATATATCTCCACATTCTTTTGAAAGTATCCTAGAGGACATCAGAGGCAAAATATTTATCATTTATTTTCCTATGTTAAATTGTATGTGGATTCATAGAGATAGAGCCACTAAGGTGATAGTTGTAGAACATCCCAAGAGAATATTCCTTTTGGGTGTCCACTTTTTGGGTGGGGGCCACCAAAACATGCATGTTCTTGCATGCTAATTTTCATGTTGTGCATGTTATCCTAGGTTGGGCATTCAATTCTTCATGTTATGGTTCTGAGCTGTTGGATCTATTGAAGAGTAATGGAGCACTCGATATTGACCAATTGTGATTGGCTATTGGTTAGGTGCCCACATGAAGGCCATGTGATCATTTAATATTTTTTACCATGTTTATTAGTTTTCCACTAAGAGGGGCATGGGTTTTTCTAGGTGGTTTTACTTGTTTTTTAAGAATACCACAAGTGGTATTCTCTCGCACAAAATTCTATATATT
>VDFB02271358.1:361517848-361562646 GCA_007258455.2 Sequoia sempervirens | reverse complement strand
GAGGAACTGATTACAACAATACATCAGCATAACAAGCTGAAACAGCAAACTGCCATTCCACAAGACAAGAACAGCAGCGATAAAGTAAGCCAGAACCACAAAAATACAATGTTAACCTTAGAAGCCATTAAGTAATGTTGCTTTGGCTATGCCATTTGGATGGTTACTATTGTGAACTAATTGTGTTCTATGCTATTATATTGTTATTTAATATTTATAAGTTTGTTGTAGTTTGAATTGCAATATGAGATTATTATTTTTATATGTATTTGGTATTGTTGCTAACTTTATATATAGTAGTGATGTAAGAGATCATTATATAATGTGATTAAATAAATTAATGGAATATAATAAGAGTAATATTATTTTCACTGCACTATTCAATCATGATAAAAACTGAGACAAGATTATATTATATTGTTAGTATAATTTGAATATAAGTTCAAACTTACTATTGTAAAAGCACTACTCTTTGATAAACTAGGGAGTTACTCATATTAATTTGGAATAAGGGTTATTACAAGAAGATTAAATATTGTGGATATGTAATATTATGTTCATGTTAGTTGTTATCTACTTGATTTCATGATCATAGGAATAATGGTTTGCAAGACATTTCTATCATAAAAGTTAATATAAGTATTATAACATTGTATCAATTATTTTTCTAGTTTTTATTTATTAATGGATTTAAGTATAGCAAATATCATTAAGAAAATAGTAGCCTTCTTTTCTTTCCACCCAGATTTCTTTATTTTTAAACTCTTATATAAATGATATTATAATGACATGTAAGGGAAGTTAAGGTGTTATTTAGAAGCACTTGTATTTAATTTTCCGAACGGTTAACTTCCATACCCAATCGGACCAATGATTTAACTTGCTGCATACTCTTTGGTTACTGTACAATAATAACATGACTGGTCAGAAACCCCAACGAAGATCTTCCATCTGCAGATAATTATTGAAAGGATCTTCTAGTTGTCAAGTCATCCAAATGCTACCAGGCATAAAATTTGATTAATGTATGTTGTTATATAGAAAACATTGTTCCCATGGCAGTTTGTAAAAAGTCAAAATAAATATAAATAACTTAAATGCGTGGGGTCTGGTGCATCAAATTCCAACAAAAGGATCATAAAAAAGACAATAGTTGAAGTAAAGAACTAACATAGGCCCTTTCCTCATCACCTCCAAACATTGGATTATTGGACACCCTCACATGTCCAGTTGGCCAAGCATCTTTCCATTTTCTTAGCTTCACTCATTTTTTCCCGCTCTTCTTCCACTTATATCTTCTCATTGGTGTTAAATTTAGTGATTAGATTAACGCACATAAATTAATTCAAAAACAGGCACAAATAACACAGCAGGTACCCTGGGAAAACCCTCCTCTTGAGGGAGAAAAACCCAGCAACGATATATCACTTATATATTGAATTTCAACAACAATGATCTCCTTACAAGAGGTCAATTTGCAGACCAGAATATAAGCACCAGATATGATGCAACACAGAAATACAAAGAGACAATTCGCTGATAGAGAAACTCAGCCTTCAACTATGATTTGCACTTGTAAATAAACTCGCACTTGATGATCTCAACTTGTGACGAATATACTTGAAATGGAATGAATGATCAACAAAGAGAGAAACATCGAATATATATACAATATGGAAAGGTCATCACTCTTCAAATCAAGTCGGCCATCATGGAGGAAGGTGCCCCTTCATTAAGTCGTATCCAATGAGAAAGAAATTGCGCCACTTCAAGGTCAGCCTTGATAACAAATGTATTTCTTTATTAAACATGCCTCTTCATTAATCAACATGACGGCCTTAACAAACAATTGAAACTCAACAATAAATTGTGCCTCTTGAATGAATTGATGTCTCAATAAATTAAATAGCCCTAGGATATGATTTAATTTATTAATATGGAGCAAAGGAGATCGCTGGAAGAATATGACCGATGCTGTCATTAACATCAACACTCCCTCTCAGCTAGGGAGAATACTTCCAGCTGCACAAGACATATCACCTCAACATGATGTCTACCACAATGGCTACAACCAAATGTGGAAAGGAAGAATATCACCTCATCGTGATATTAGATATCACCTCAACATGATATCAACCATAATGGCTACAACCATGTATGGTATGTACAAGTGTTCGTCACTTGCGTGATATTGTCACCTCAACATGACTTTCACCATGGCTCTCCCAGAGGGTGAAACACAAGTACAAAGGATCATCACAGACTCTCTCACATGATGCTGTCATGGAGTCACACACATGACATCCACCATGACTCTCTCAGAGGGTGGAAACAAGGGCTTTCACCTCAAATCTCAAAGAGAAATGCATTAACAAGGGATTTCACCTCGAACTTCTCTCACAGAGAAGAACTCATTAAGCAAGGGATTTCACCTCGAACTTCTCTCATAGAGAAGAACTCATTAAACAAGGGATTTCACCTCAAACCTCTCTCGCAGAGAAGAACTCATTAAACAAGGGATTTCACCTCGAACTTCTCTTGTAGAGAAGAACTCATTAAGCAGACTCACTGATGCTGATACTCTTTCTTAGTTAAGGCTGGATTCTCCACCATACCAAGCTTATCTCGAAAGTACACAAACTTGATTCTAGAGAGAGGCTTGGTGAGAATGTCTGTCGTCTGCTCATCAGTGTTGATATACCTTAACTGTATAGCCTTTCGCAGTACCATATCTCTAATATAGTGATACTTGATCTCAACATGCTTGGTTATGTCATGAAACACAGGATTGACAGAAAGCTTCATGCAACTATGGTTATCACAATGAATGATAGTAGGATCCATTGATTTTCCAAACAATCCTGCAAGGAGCTTACGAAGCCACACTACTTCCCGAGCTGCCATACAAGCTGCAATATACTTTGCCTCTGCTGTACTCAATGCTACAGAAGACTACTTCCTACTGCACCAGGAAATCATAGCCAATCCCAAACTGAAGCAACATCCAGAGGTACTCTTCCGATCTGTGACACATCCTGCCCAATCAGAATCAGTATAACCATGCAACTCCAAGTCGACATCTAAAGAATATCTCAACCCATATCCAACTATGCCATGCAAGTATCTTAGGATATGTTTAGCTGCAACAAGATGTATCTGTCTCGGTTCACACATGAATTGACTAAGTGCACTCACAGCATAATAGATATCTAGTCTAGTGTTAACTAGATACATCAAGGACCCAATCAGTTGTCTGTACATTGTAGGATCCACCAAGTCTGAACTAGCTACAACCTCCTTCAATTTATGTAGGTTGGTCTCCATAGGTGTAGACATTGATTTGAAATCCATCATACCAAACCTCTTAAGTACATCAATGGTGTACTTCCCTTGACTTAGAATCATCTCATCTAGTTTCTGCCAGACTTCTAAGCCAAGGAATTAGTGCATAAGTCCAAGGTCTTTCATCTCAAACTCAGAGGCCAACTCTTTCTTACATTTGATGATTAGGTGCTCTTCTCCAACAAGAATCAAATCGTCAACATATAAAACCAAAATCAATGCTTCACCATCAATTACCTTAAAGTACAGGTTAGAGTCAGCATCATTCTTCAAGAAGCCCAAACTTGACAGGTAACGATCAATTCTTTCGTACCATGCATGAGGAGCCTGCTTAAGACCATACAAGGCCTTCTTCAGCTTGCAAACATGAGACTCCTTCCCATGTACCTTGAACCCATCAGGTTGCTCGATATAAGCTTCTTCCTCAATCACACCATTTAGAAAAGTTTTCTTCACATCCATTTGATAAAATTCCATCCTTTAGATGCAACAATGGCAATGATAGTCCTGATAGAAGTATAGCAAGCAACAAGAGCAAAAGTTTCTTCATAATCAACTCCCTCTTTCTGAGAGAACCCTCGAGCCACGAATGCTCCCATCAGCTGCATGCTTGATCTTAAAGAGCCATTTCGAAGATACCACAAATTTTCCTTTGGGTCTAGGAACAATGTCCCAAACATCATTCTTGAGAATTGATTGGTACTCCTCTGACATGGCATCTTTCCAACCCTGATGACTGGAAGCTTCCTACACACTAGAAGGCTCAAACTCAATAATCTAACTCATTAAGGCAACATAATTGGAGAACTTATGTGGCCTTTTAATTTCTCTGAATGTACCTCTAGGAGCTACGAACCTTTCAGCCTCTTGCATAGTTTTCCTAGCCCAAAGAGGTCTCTTTCTTCTAATCACAATATCGGTAGGCGCATCAGTAGGTTCCAAGGGCTCAACTGGATCAACATCTTCCTTTTGTTCTGAAGTCTCCCTCTGAATCTCAGGAGTATGGTCAACTTCCATATCTTAAGGATTCTCATCATAGTCAATCTCCACATGAGTTCCCTTGGATCTTCTAAATGCAACATCTTCCTCGAATGTGACATCTCTACTGATTTCAATCAACTTCTGACCTGAAACATATATCCTGTAGGATTTTGATGTCTCACTGTAGCCCACAAATATTCCCTTCTTGCCAGAAGGCTCCAACTTAGTTCTCTTTTCTTTTGGAACATGAACATAGACAAGACATCCAAAGATCCTCAAATGACTAACCTCGGGCTTCTTCCCTGTAAAGGCTTCTTCCGGAGTCATATTCTCCAAGACCTTGTGAGGACTTCTATTCTAAACATATACTGTAGTCCTAGAAGCTTTTTCCCATAAGAAGGTTTGCAGATCCTGGTCATGAATCATGGCTTCCGCTGCTTCCAATATTGTCCTATTCTTTCTCTCTGCAACACCATTCTGTTGAGGATTATAGGGGACACAAAACGCCCTCTTAATCCCAGCATCAACACAGAAATTTTGAAAGCTACCAGAGGTGTATTCTCCTCCATTATCAAATCTAAGGATCTTGATTCTTTTATCAGAAAGATTCTCTACTAGAGCTTTGAACTCTTTGAACCTTTCTAACACTTCCTCAAATTCTTTAGTTTTCAAAAAATAGATCCAAGTCTTTCTAGAGAGATCATCAATAAAAAGAACATAATACAAGAAACCACTCGAAGAAGGAATAGACATGGGTCCACATAAATTAGAATGAATAAGGTCTAAAATACACTTAGATCTACTTTCTCTATTGTGGAAAGGAGCTTTTGAATTCTTACCTATAGCACATCCTTTGCAAGTTCCTTCATGCTCTTGATTTAACTTAGGAAGTCCGGTGGCCATCTTCTCCATGATAGGTAAGGCTCGAAAGTGAAGGTGAGCTAATCTTCGATGCCAAAGATCACATAGGCTTGAAGAATCATGAACTAATGCCTGTGGAGGACGCGTACATAACCTATAGAGGCTTTCATTTCTAACACCAATTACTTGAGAATCCTTGAAACTGGAATTCTCCATCCATACAAGGACTTTGCCTTTGGAGAAGGCAACTTGATATCCTTTAACTTCTAGAGCTGAAATGGAGATGAGATTGCGCTTGATTCTTGGAACATAAAGAACATCTCTCAACTGAAGTGTAATGTCGGAATCCAAATGAAGAGTAGAGGTCCCAATCCCTTTCACGAAGTAGCCAACATCATCTCCAATAATAACTTGTTCAGAAGAATCTTTCTCCACCAAACTTGATAAGTGCTCCTTAAATCCGGTAATTTGTCGAGAAGCACCACTGTCGATCAGCCAAGTGTTGGTATTTGTAGGTACATTGCTTGACAATGCTGAATAGAAAAAGTATTCAAATGAATCCTTCTGTGGAGAAGCATCATCAACATCTGCAACAGTGGCTTGTTGCTTAGATCTAGTTGGACAATGCTTAGCAAAGTGGCCAAACTTATCATACCTAAAGCATTGAATCTTGGACATGTCTCTCTTCTTCTTGGAGGCGGGTGAATCATCATTTCCTTTATCTTGATTCCTCTCAAGAAGAACCCTTTCTTTCCATCTTTTTCTTTCTTCTTCGAAGCATGGGAGGCGGGAACATGAATGTCTTCATTCTTTGAACTTTGACCAACGCCTCTAGCCACCAACCTTGATTCTTCTTGAATGCAATCTGCCCTTAGATGATCAAACTTATGCAATTTTGATCTTGCACTGATTCCTTGAATGTAAGATTCCCAAGACAAAGGAAGACCATTGAGAGCAAGCATGGTCAAGTCTTTGTCGTCAACCATATGGCCAATTGTCAAGAGCTGATCTCTCAAATATGAAATCCTCATGAAGTATGCAATCACTGATTCTCCTTTCGCCATCTTCACATGGTGTAGTTGTTGCTTCAGTGCAAGTGCCTCGCTGGTATTGTTGATTTCGTACATTTCTTCCAATGTTTTAAACATGTCTCTTGTCGTCTTCAACTCAGAGACAATAGGAACGATACGATCCTTAACGGAATCAACCAACATTTTCATTGCCTTAATATCTTTCTTCTTCCACTGGAACTTCTCTTCTTCCTCCTCAGGTTTAGGAACACTGGACTCCACAAACTCACCCAAGTCATTCTCTTGCAAGGTAAGCATGATCCTGAATCTCCATGAAGTAAAGTTGGATGCTCCCTCAAGTCTATCCTCAATCTTCAGCCCATTCACCATCTTGACTATGGTAGAGATAGGCAAATAAATATGAATAAGAGAATAGAGTATCGCTTGTAAGTACAAATCTGATCACGATCTCCTCAAACCCGCTCTAATACCATATTAAATTTAGTGATCAGATTAATGCACAGAAATTAATTCAAAAACAAACACAAATAACACAGCAGATACCCTGGGAAAACCCTCCTCTTGCGGGAGAAAAACCTATCAACGATATATCACTTATATATTGAATTTCAACAACAATGATCTCCTTACAAGAGGTCAATTTGCAGACCAGAATATAAGCACCAGATATGATGCAACATAGAAATACAAAGAGACAATTCGCTGATAGAGAAACTCAGCCTTCAACTATGATTTGCACTTGTAAAAAAACTCGCACTTGATGATCTCAACTTGTGACGAATATACTTGAAATGGAATGAATGATCAACAAAGAGAGAAACATCGAATATATATACAATATGGAAAGGTCATCACTCTTCAAATCAAGTCGGTCATCATGGAGGAAGGCGCCCCTTCATTAAGTCGTATCCAATGAGAAAGAAATCGTGCCACTTCAAGGTCGGCCTTGATAACAAATGTATTTCTTTATTGAACGTGCCTCTTCATTAATCAACATGTCGGCCTTAACAAACAATTACAACTCAACAATAAATTGTGCCTCTTGAATGAATCGATGTCTCAATAAATTAAATAGCCCTAGGCTATGATTTAATTTATTAATATGAAGCAAAGGAGATCGCTGGAAGAATATGACCGACGCTGTCATTAACATCAACAATTGGCATCTTTCAATTTCTTTCATGGTTTACTGAACAATAGTAAGCAATTTCAGAATTATACTTTAAAAATCAACAATTTTCAAACATTTTTGTAGTTTTATAGGTGGTATAAAATATTTTAGGGTTAGCATGATAAATGTTGAACTTATAAATATAGTTTAAGGTTGTTTGATGCATTCAGCTCATTATTTTTTCTGATATTTTAAAACGAAGCATCAACCCAGAAACTGTATGAATTATGACAATCCATAACTGTCAATTATCTATTAAACTTTTCTATAACTGTCAATTATCTATTAAACTTTTCTATCGAGAATTCTTCTTTGGATAATACCTTACTCTATGCTGACTTTGTAATCAAAGTCAGCAAACTAAAATGACTTCTAACCAGAAACATACTTGTCTGGGATAAAAATAGTAATCTTTACAGAACCAAATATAATATTTGCAGCTAAATGATCATGACAGTCAAAATTTTGTATTTCCTCATGCTCTTATTCGTACATATTACACAATCCTCTTTGTTTGAGAAGAAACATCTAAAATTGAAACCTACTACATTTTTGTAGTCCAAGTAGTCTAGTCTCTAGGGGATCATAATTTGACAAACAATATCATCTCTTGTATTAATGAGGATTCTATTTTCTTATATTCTGAAATTCACAAGTAAAATCGGGGATGATTAAGCTATCACAATGTGAACTTTCTGAATATGGCTGCATTTTTGTCTTTAAAGAATTCTATTTAATGCTTCTCGGCTAGTAACTGCTGAGTAGCATTCTCATCAATATTTTGTGTCCCACATTTTTCTTCTTCTTTTCATTGACAAATGAATTAGGAATATGAGAATTCTAGTAAATGCCATTCCATTCTTAATCCTGAGATGGAACAGACATTTGGTCAATAGCTCTGCATTTTCTGTCTCTAAATCTGTATTGAAGGATAAAGGTAAGTGTCTTCTACAGCTGAAAAATCTTAGTCCGTTCAGCCACTCATACCTCATTTTTCTGAATCTTCCTAAACATTTTCAGGCTTACATATAGATGATTCGATGCAATTTGACTTCCTTCACTGAAAGTGCCCTATGAAAAGAAGTATATTCCAATGTGGAGATTTGTGTGGCCAAAATGATTATTGGATGACCGCTGATTTACGGAAAAACCGCAAAATCCCATTCTATAAAAGTTTTATTAAGATCACCAAAATGATCATTGGAGCTTGAATAGTCAAATGAAAGCCCACTACCAATGAAATAGAGCTTGTGGTAGGTTGATAAACCATGGGTTGTCTATAGTTTGGTGAAAGCTCACTTGTGTGCAATTATTGGCAAATGAATGTTAGCTTGGGGTAGGTTGCTAAAGCTTGGGATGCTAAAGAGATATTCTTGCTTATATCAAAGAGCAAGAAGAAGCAAACAATGCGATTGAAAAATTGAGATCAAAGTCTCATCTTTTGGCCAATAAAGGATCTTGTAGCTCACTTATAAGAGAGATCAAAGATTGTGGTAGGCTAATAAAGAATGAGTGGCCAAAGGGTCATTCTTGCTTATATCAAAGAGCAAGAGGAGGTGGACAACATGATTGAGAAATCGAGATTAAAGTCTCATCTTTTGGCCAAGAAAGGATCTTGTAGGTTATTTATAGGGTTGTCATCAAGCACTCTAGGAGTGGTTGGTGCTTATCAATCTTTTGTGAACTATCTTTAGAATAAGACTAGAGCCCTTTTTCTTGCAAAACAACCAAGGATTTGGGCCCATTAGAAAGGGCATTTTAGAATATGAAATGAGAGATAGTGCTGATGAGTAGATTGTGTGTTGTATTTACACCAATTGCTTCCTTTCAACCTTGTAAAATCACGATATTGGTAGGAAATAGTGATAGGATGAATGTGACACCTACAAGTTATATAGGTTTATGGTTATGAAAAGTAACCACCTTATTGTCCTAGGAAAGAAAGCTTATAGATACTTCACTATAGCCTATTAAGGATTCATGGACCAAAGCAAGGGTGTCCATCATTTCTATGGATGGAAAGATTGCAAAACATGCGGGCCCTAATTAATGTCATTGTAGTGTGCTCTAAAGAGGCAATGCTTTTAGGGCCACTATGTGCAAGGGGCAAGTAAAAGATGCACACATTATTTCCAACATCTTCATAGAGTACATGGAGACAAAGGGGCCTCAAAATGTTGTCCACGTTATACTAGATAATTTTCAAATTTGCAAAGTTGTAGGGTGGTTGTTTTATGAGAGATATGGACAATGTTTTTGGACACCATGTCTTGTTTACTAAAATAGCTTTGAGTTCTCATAAGAAATGGGCTGAATCCATTTTCCAAATTTAGATTCCAAGGTACTAGACATGGGGAGGATCTTACTACTTTCCACACTTACACAAAATCTGGCATAGACAAGTCTACTTTTTTCTCTAGTCACTTTATCAATATCCAACAAATGACCCAAAGAATTAGCAACCCGAGTGATAACTTCCTCATCCTAGAAATCTAGGTGGAGATTGCGTAGACAAACCTAGACATGAGAAATCGTTCCTAGATCCACCTTAGGATCAAACCTAGGTAAGCATATGTAAAGAGAAAGACTAATTTTCCATAGAACCGTGAACCTTCCACAAGAACCTTAAGCACATCTTCTTGGAAGGAGAGATAAAAAAAACAAAAATACAATTGAATAACACACTAAAAGATACATGGCCCTTAAGTTTCCATTTCTCAGGGGCACATTTATGCACTAAATCAAAGTTGGGTCAAAAGGAGAGAAACTTTACCAACCAAAGAATTCTCCATTTTGTGATGGTTTGATCCAAAGTACTATTGAGTAGTTTTAAAGTTGGACAATCAATAGACATAAAAAATTGAGGAACAACATGTTAAATAGAAGCAACAAATCCCATCGTTGACCTCCTCAAAGATTTGACCACCTTCGTCCATCCTAGGGATGGCCCGCTATTTGACACACCACGAATCCTTAGACCATCTATTGTATGGGGGCAAGGGGGGTTTCTAGAGGCCCCCTAACCATGGAATATTTTTCCAACAAAACCTGTTCGGCAGCACGACCTCCAAGTGTTATCCAAGTTATGTCAAAGTGCCGCTCCTTAGTCATTAAAAGATTCTCATTTGGCAAATACTGAGCAAAGCCCAGTGCTGCAGTACCTCTGAGGGAAAATTGTTACTTTCAGAAGTGACTCTTCACACTCCAAGAACCATCCAACTGCATTACTTTCCACCCTAAGCATGTTTTCCATATACAAAGCATTCCAATCTTTATGAACAATTCTATGAGGCATCTTTCTAAGGATTATTGGTTGCAGTCCTAAAGCAGCAGTTCACACGAGTGCAATTTGGAATGGTAGCTTTCTCAACAAAATGAGAGCTGATGTAAAAGAACTGCATGGCCTTTGAACTGTCACTATCTGCTATTAAATGAAATGCTTAAACTCTGCCTTACAAGTGCAGCAATTTCTGTGGCCCGAGACTAGCTCTTACAGCATGAACTACCACAACAGTTACTTCATTATTGTTTAGATTGTAAAAGAGCCCATCTGTACCAGCTATAAACACATGCTATAATTAGATCTCCTGGAGTAGCTTGAAGGGTGAACATCTGTGCAGAGATTGGGAGATCACTGCCACCTCCACTTTCAAGTTGAAAAGTGAAATTGAAGTTATGTTGCTGTACAGGAGACCTGAAGATTGTAAATCCATCCCTCACTACTACAAGAAAACTACTATTCCCCAAATTGACAGCATGCATCACGGTGGTCAGAAAGGGCTAACATACAAGCTGTTGATGATCCCTTTGATTTTGAACTTATATAAGAAGACCTTTGAAAAAATCAGTAGAATCTCAAGGTTAATGATATCAAGTTTCCACAATCTATATTAAAGTTCAGTATTGTATCTGGATTTGATTGTGTTGGAGCTTTTTTGCATCAACTTTTGGATCACACTCTGTGATACATCATCAGGATGGTAGGGAGCAAGAGTAGGAAAAATGGTTGATTGTAGACTAACTCTAGATAAAAAGAGAGAAGAGAAAGAGAGGGGAAGGATGCACATGATTCAAGGAACAAAATAGAAAAAAGGGAAACAATTAACAACAAAAAATGAGAGAATACATAAATATCATAAAAATAAATAAAACTATGCATATCTATAAGATAATTTTAAAAAATACATATATATTGATCTATCAAGTATTTTTTAAAATTATCTTATAGATATGCATAGTTTTATTCTTATTATTTTTCTTAATTTTATTGTTTTCCTATCTTTATAGATTTATATATAGATATAATCTTATAATTATCTTGCTCCTATCTTTATAGGGTTATATATTTAATCTTTTCTTTCTTCTAAAAGCTTTGAGTTTATTTCATTATATTTATAGTTTATATATTTTTTTATTATTAGATTTCTTTGTCTTTTTCTATTCTCTTATAATCTTCATGTATTTGTTATACATCCTTGATGTTTACCTTTATTAGTACTTGCCTTAGTACTATTAGTACTATTGTAATGACTTTTTTTCTTATTTAACGAGTTATTAATGATTTAGTTTTCAACCAATCAAAAACAATATTTAAACAAAAATTAAAATAAAATTCAATTTCGTAAAGTCAACTTGTAAAATATTTAACTTTATAAATTATAAAAATTATTTTTTGTACATTTGATTGGTTAAAAAAGTTGTGTGTTATTGGCAGATAATACAAATTAAATATTTTTTTAAAGAATGATTTTTCCTTCTTCTTTTTTATAAAATCATTTCATCACTTTTTTTAAGAATGATTTTTTTATGTATGTAATTATTATTTTTTTATTAAAAAAAATCTTACAAAAATAAATTAATTATTTTATACAAATTTGGATTCACACTATTAAAAAAAAATTATTATTTTTTCCATTAAACTAATATCTTTATCTATGTTTTTATGTTTTTAATATTTTATGGTATAATTTGATTATATATGTTCTCCTTCTTCTTATAGAATTTATTTATAGTATTTCTATTTATATCTTATATTACTATAGGTAATAATTTGTAGGTAAACAAATTAACCTATATTATGTAGGTAATATATTAATTTATATTATATGTAATATTAATTTATATTATATGTAATATTAATTTATATAATATATAATATAGGTTATTTTATGTTGTAGGTTATCCTTTCATATATATTTATATATATTAATTAATTAACTACTATGTTAATTATAATATTAATATTATTATATTATTACTATTAATATAATCAATATAATAGTAAATCACTATATTAATAATTCTAACAATATTTTAAAATATATTAATATTATAATATTACTTATTTATTTAGTTTATATAATGTAATTCATAAATTATTAATATTAAATTAGAATATAATATATTTAACTTCAACTATAATATGAAGATTTCACTATAAAATTCAAAATCAACTAGAATCAATTAAGAATTATTTTTAATAATAAATCATTTGATTATTTAATGTTTAGCAAATATTTATTCTAAAGAACAAACTCAACTTCAACTTTATTAGTCATAGTTATGTCTAGTACAAATAATTCATAAACTACTTCCTTCTCTCAATGAATGGGTTTATTATATAAATATTCAAATGTATTTAACTTTAATTTTTTTGAAAAAAAATAACACCAAACAATAAACATTTATTCTAATTTATTTTATTTTCAAATATTTAACAATAAACAAGATATTTACATTACATAACCAAAACACATAAAAAAACCAACACTATTAATCAAACAACATTTATTCTAATTTATTTTATTTTCAAATATTTAACATCAAACAAGATATTTACATTACATAACCAAACAACATAAAAAAACCAACACTATTAATCAAACAAAACACAAAATACAAAATTCAAAACTAAAATACGATAATTAAAAAAAAAATACATTTAATTTTATTCACACTAATTAAACTTGCATTTATTTTTATTCCACCTTTACAAATCTCAGAATACTACAAAGGCAAGTACTCACCACTACGTGGCACTTGTTCTTATTATATTTTTTCATTTTTTATCTTATTCCTATCTTTTTAGATTTATATATAATCTTACAATTATCTTGCTCCTATCTTTATAGGTTTATATATTTAATCTTTTCTTTCTTTTAAAATCTTTGCAATTTATTTCATTATATTTATAGTTTATATATATTTTTATTATTAGATTTCTTTGTCTTTTTCTAGATTTTCTTATAATCTTCATTTATTTTGTACACATCCTTGATGCTTACCTTTATTCTTATTATATTTTTTATTTTTATTCTTATTATATTTTTTATTTTTATTCTTATTATATTTTTTTATTTTTTTTATTTTTAGTCTAAGCATCGATAGAATCATCAATAAGACCATTAAGTGATCCCCTTTGGGAAACAATAACCACATGATTAGTAATCAAACTAAGGCCTGTAGTAAATATCTAAGGAATCCTCTCACAAACCAATTCTCTATATTATGAAAGCTCTTAGTCTATATGATGGTATGCTTGTCTATCGCGTACCTTCCCAAACCCTTGTCCCACAAGTGGAGGTAGATCTAAATAATTATTATTTGAAGATCAAGTAAACATCAACATATGACTCTTGTGAAAACATAATGGAACTTGGTCATTATTTAGATAATGACCATGTGTAGCTATAAATCTAGGATATTATAGAAGTGCAAAGTGACCTAGACCTAATATCCTCTCACACTAGAGATAGACCATACTATGGAAATCAATAATGTTTGATGAATTAATTTGGCACATTTTGTTGTACAATAACTAATGAAACATCACTTGAAATAGTCTCATATGAGGAATAAAAGCCAAATAAATTCTCATTACCAAATGGTCTAAGACCCCCTAAACTATTTTTGATACTAATCAAACTAATTAATATAATTTCATAATTAGACCTATAAATGCTTGTGGTTTGAGGGTCTTGTAAAAGTGATTACGATCTCATAATTTTCCTATCTATATGACTAAATAATTTAGACATATTGATTACAAAATAAAGAACAATATTCAAATAAGCATATGTATATGTATGAGTATGCATGCATAATGTATACGTATACACACACATTTAATTGAATTGTAAATCCATCAAATTTATAAACATCCTAGATATATTGTTACAAATAGATCAAATAAATTAGAAATAGAGTTACAGTCTAGTAATTAAATATAATATAATATCACTTTATTATTTCAATTTCATCAAATATATATTAAAAACTAAATGATAGACACAATCAATTATATTTAATATTTTTTGTATTGCATTTGCATAGATTCACAATACTCACTATGTTTATATTTACTACTCATATATATACATGTACATGTCTCTTTGTGTGTGTACACACATAATTGTTACATTTACATCCAATATAAGACTATTTGAACTATTATTACAAGCATCAAATATATAGATTGATTCAAGAGAGTTACAAGAAAGGAAATATTTTTTATTCAATATGAACCTACTCTCTATTGTTGCAAGTTACGTAAATACATAGATTGCAAAGAGAGTTTCAATCAAGTTTAAATATATGGATTATATTTAATTTAGATATCCATGCTACTCAACTTAGGTTAGATTCATTACTTAGATATATGCATGTACATGTATGTATGTGTGTTTGTATGTATGTATGTGTGGTGTATGTATGCACATATATACATATGTTCACACACACAAACACAAAATTGTTATATTTATATTCAATATAAAGATTGGTTCAAGAGAATTATAATCAAGTGAATATATTTTGTATTGAATACATATTTGCTTGCTATGCTTAGATTCAATACTCACATATATGCACATGTATGTGTATGTATGTATATATGCATACAAAACACACAATTATTACGTTTGCATTGACAATATATAAACACATGTACTCTTGATTCTTACAACGTCATCAAATTTATAGATTGCTAGAGAGTTAAAATGAATATTAAATATATTCATGCTACTCACTATGTTTAGATTTACTACTTATATATATATGTATATAAATAAAACAATTTTTTGTGTGTACACACATGAACTTAGTGAATCTAAACATAGTTAGTAATGGATCTATATTCAATATTAAATATATTTACTCAAGATTGTAAATCTACATATATTTGATGTTTGTTATAATATAAACTATGAGAGAGTTGCTCTTCTTGTTCCTTGGCTCATAGTTAGTTGGTATGTTATTAAGTATTTTACTTTGGAGGGTCATTTTTCTGCTATCCATGTATATTATTTTCCTTAGCTAGGACATCTTAGGAACGATAATCTGCTTAGTTACCCTTTATTTCACTTATGTTCTTTGGAAATGTGCATAAAAAATGGGGCCTTGCCTTTGCTTCACTAGGGGATTATTTAATTTCTTTACTAGTTCATCCTTAATCATACCACTTCATCCTTCCCTAAAGTGGATTTTCCATCATCTTTGAATCAAAACTCTATTAAAACATCCTTACCTTGTACTAGTAAAGAAAAAAATAATTGTAACCCTCTTCCTATGCATACTCCTCCCCCAATTTTCGTTGTCAAAGGTAAAAATAGAATTTCTTGGGGAAAAGATGTGTCTAGCCCTATTGTGCTCCCCAATGCTGATTATTCCAATATCTACAATGCAAACCCCTTGCCTATAAGCCCTATACAAGAAAATAAAGGCACAAATGGAAAAAGGAACAAGGTTGACACCCTCAAAGAATTTTGTGTCTCTTAATAAGGATATGATGTGGGCTTGGAATTTCCTACTAAGAGTTGCAAGAAAAATCTTAAAATCAAATCCAATACTATAATTATTGGCATTGATGTGGCCTTGTTCCTCACATTTTTAAAGAAAAGGGTATTAATCTTGATGAGGTCTATGCTAAAATGGGTAGTGGTGGTAGAAGGTTGGCTCACTTGGTAAAATTTTATGCTATGACCAATGACAAGAGGTGTCTTGTTGATAAGGAGGATAAACAGAAAGAAAATGACAATATCTTAGAGATTAGCTTTGACTCTGGTTCTTTGCTAAATCTTTATAATATTGAGGATAACCTAAATGTGGACGAAGAAGGTTTTGATTCTTCCCCTAAGGACTTTGATATTGGCATGTCTCAATTCCCTAACTAAACTATTAAGGATGAGGAGAATGTTAATGAGGGTCTAGGTATGGGTAATGATGTTTATGGTGAAGAAATGAGGGATGAGGCTTGTGGATATTTGAATCATAAGGATAACCTTGTTGAGATGGATGGAAATATAGATAATATTCTCAATAGGATGAAAATAATTAAAGAGATAGTGACCATAGAACATGCTTGTGGCAGTTGCAAAGACATGAAATTTTATGTTTGATGAGATGAAAATATTCCAAAATAGGCTAGCTAATAGAGAAGAGGAAATGGATGAGTTGGTTTAAGTCACTGATGATATGATGAGGTGTGTTGCCTTAGGATTTTCCATTTTCAAAGTTGAACTCCATAAATGCAAACTAATCTAGGAGGAGATAGAGTTGAATGTCAAGAAAAGGCAGAAAAGGAATGAGTCTTAGGTTGACACTAAAATTTCCAAATGGGAAGACAAGCTAAAGAATATGTGAAAGGAATAGGAGACCCTAGTTACACGCTACATGGTGTGATATTTCTACTTTTTCCCTTCTTTACTATTGTATTTTGAGTTCTTGCATTGACCTTGTGGTCTTTGATTAATTGTTGTAGGTTGGTCTGGGTTGGCTTTGCTAGCCAATCCCTTTGGGTAGTTTTTAATGTGTTTTTCATCAAATGTTTTATTTTTTATCTTTGAAATTTGTTTTGTAAGGGATTGAGACCCTTTTCCTACCTTATATAATAAAAAATAGTAGAGTAAGTTTATATTAGATGTAAATGTAATAATTTTATGTGTATGTGTGTGTGTCTATACACACACATTTACATGTATATATGTGAAATTAGTGACTCTAAACATAGTGAGTGACATAACCGTTAAAGAGTAATCGTGCATTGGCTAATAATTAATTAATCTTTAATTAATTATTATTAAGCTAATTTCACTTCATGCGCTTATGCTAATTTTAGGATTGTTACTAGAGTGAGCTATTATTGGATCATTATGTCTCATCACATAGGATGATGAAACTTTTCATGATCTAATCCATTTCTCATTTAAGGTTTGCTCTTATAAGAACCTTCATTGTATTATCTCTCTAGAGGTTCATGCAAGCTTTTTATTTTGTAAGTATTTTCTAGTTGAGGGTATAACAAATCATTATTTGTAGCTCTTTTTTGTGGAAGGTGTTTTTGTTTGTTGTTTGATCTTGTGTCTTGTGTGTTTTTCACAATTCTAACATTGTATCAAGCACCTTCTCAAATTTTTAGGGTTTTCTTCAACTAGGGTTACAAGGGCTTCAAATATAGAATTTTCATTATTTTTTTTTGCAATTTTGGAGGGGCAATTTTTTTGTGCAAATTGGTGAAAAAGGACCTCACCATTGCACTTAGGAGGCCGAAAAAACCAACTTTGATATTAATTTCCCTACTTTTGACATCAAGAGTTTAGGAAGCAATTTTCTTTTACAATAGAACTTGTATGACCCCTGTGCAATTTTTTTCAAAAAAAAGATAAAAATACAATAAGCACTTTTAATAGAATTGTGCTATTTATAGTGCTTAAAGCACTATTAAAAAGTGTTGGCCACTACCCTAGTGGCTTGGCCAATAGTTGATGAACCCTCAATAATAGTGGCTTAGCCATTCTAGCCGCCAGTGATTTCAGCATCATTGAACTGCCAATAGTGGTGGGGCCTTCAGTCCATCACTAGTTGACAATAGGGGGCCGCCCATATATATTTTTATTTATTTTTCAAAAATCCTCTCCCCTAGAGTCGCATGGGCGATGAATGCCCAACCCCTAGGGAGCTATTTTTTTTATGATTTTAGCAAGATTGGAAAAATCATGATAACTTTTTGCTTTGGTATCAAAATTGGGAAAACGAGATATCATTGGAAATCTAGTTCCAAGCACTATCTAATGGTGCTAGTTTTCTTCTCAGATTTTACGACTACTACAATTTATCACATGTCAAATTCAGATGTGTTCTTTTCACTCCAAAGCTCACAATTTTTGACTGGTTTCTTCACTTTTCATATTCCATGCACTATTTCCATATTTTTCTCTAAGTACATTTTACTTTTTTTTTGCATTTTCACATTTTGGTGAATTACTTAGACATTTTAGCTCCTGAAATTTTTTGATTTGCATGGGATGACTTGTTTTAGGATGTTGTACATGTATTTGTAGATTTATGTCCTCTTTGGGAAATTTTTACATATAATTTCTCTTTTGTGGATGCACTGAGATAAAGTGCCACTATTATACATGCTTTTTGGGGATTTTGCACATCTTGTTTTTCCTTTTGTACTTGCACTATGTTATAAAGTGCATGGGAGGGTTCTAAGTGATTTTATATTTCCATCACACCTTTTTCAAGTGAGTGTTCCTTCCACAACATTATCGAATCCAAGTGATTCTTACTTCGTGTGTGCGCCTTGGTTTGCACACCCTTTTTTTTGGTTTGCATGTTCAAATGTTCTTTGTTTTCCTACATGAACTTCTTGGTGACATGGTTTCAGTGGACCTATCATGGCTCTCCCTTTTTCACATTATGGAGGGGTTTCTATTGTTGGTGCTAATGCTTTGTTGGTTCGTTTTGGAGTAAGCTATGTATCTAGTTTTTGTTCCTATGTAATAGGTGAATACATTAACTGGGCCCATGCATTTTGGTGAGATGGAGCATTTACCATATGGGAACTCTTCTGTTCCTATTTTTAGAGGTAATATTCCATTTTCACTTGATCAATGTTCTTTAGACTATTGGTGATTGTATTTTTGACTTGCGTATTGCATGGTTGAGTAGTGTCGTTGGGGTCACCTGTGCAGATTCATGTGCCATATGTATCTTTGACTTTTAGATGTTTTTCTTTGTTTTTCATCTGATTCAAGTAGTGTTGTTGGGGGCACTCATGTAGATTCTTATCTTCTTGATCATGATAATCATTTGTTTCAGAGGATGTTCTTCATTTCAACACTATATAAATCATCATTCAATAGTTGTCTATATTTTCTTTGTGCTTCAACGATTTTCTTCATGTTCCTATTCTTTTTAGGATATTGTTTTCGAGGCTTCTTAGTCTTTCATTCATCTTTATCTCTTTTGGGGAGGGATTTTCCCATGAGGTTTTCTCCTTTTCTCCACTTGTGAGAGATTATATTGTTTGGACATGGGTACTTCATTAAGCCTTGTTTATTTGGGACCCATCATGCATTCTTTGCTTTTTATGCATTCAATTTTTAAGGGTTTTAGCTATTCCTAAGCTTTCACTTAAGCGGGGTGTTATAGTAATCATGCATTAGCTAATAATTAATTAATCTAATTAATGGCTAAGCTAATTTTAGCTCATGCACTTAAGCTATAAAATCCCCTTGGACATAATCAAGAAAATAACTTCTATGGGGCATAGCATGAAATGAAGCCCCTGAATCTAACACCCAAGAATCATCAACATTATCAAGGGAAAGAATGAAAGCATCCTCATCAGATTTATTACTTACCACATTTGCCTCTGTATTGTCTTCCTTTGTCTCCTTTATTTTTCTGAGACCAACAATCTTTCTTTAAATGACCCAGCTTACAACAGTACCAACAATCCCTCTTGTCTCTAGATTGGGATCTTTTGTCCTTTTGATTTTCCTCATGACTTCCCACGACTTATAGAATTGTTTGCTCTCTCCTTTGTTCTGACCCTTCTTTTTGCATTCAAAACACTTCCTGATGTGGATGTTCCACCTTATTACATATCCTTAAATTATAATTATAATTTTAATTTTAGCTCATGCACTTAAGCTAAACTTGGAGTAATTTTTTCTATTATTAGAGTGAGCTATTATTACATCATTTTGTCTCATCACATATGATGACAACACTTGTCATGATCTAATCCATTTCTCATTTAGAGTTTTCTCTTATAAGCACTCTCCTTTATTGCATTATCTCTCTAGAGGTTCATGTAAGCTTTTCATTTTGTAAGTATTTTCTAGTTGAAGATAATATCAAATCATTGTTTGCAGCTCTTTTGTGTGGATTTTTTTTTTGTTTATTGTTTGATCCCGCATCTTGTGTTCTTTTTACCATTCTAACAATATCCCCTTAGTACATTTGAAAACCCACTTTATTAAATTAAAAATATAATTATAATTTAAGGTATGTAATAAAAATTAATTAAAGGTAGTTTCTAGATAAAATAAATAAATTATAAGCCATAAATTAAGGTATACCTTATTGAATCAATTGAATAAGAAATAGAGAACAGGGAGAATGTCTGTGCGGGGTGTTTGGAGCAGTCTTGCGGCTTGTAATAGGTCGTGAGCTGCATGTCACGACCTCTTCTTGCATGCACATGGGTAACTTAGATCTATGTAGTAGAGGTTTCTTGAGGGGGTGGGGTGTTTACTAGTGTACAAGGGATGTTTAAACTTGGGTGGGGTCTTCTGCGTATGGGGGTTTTGTCTAAAAAATCTGACTTCTTTCTATGTATTGTTGTTCTTTGCTTGCAGGATTTTGTGCATAGGGGTGACATAAGGTTGTTTCTCTTGTTTATGTGTTTTGGCTTCAGGGTAAGCTTTCAATTTTTTCAAGGTATGGATTATAGGGCTTCACTTTGTGCTAATAGCCTGTCTTCATCAAGGTCTTTTGATTGCAATGATTTCTTGAAAAAATCCTTGAGAATGGAAGGGATGGCTCCATCTAGGGGTCCCTGAATATCAAAAACTAATGGTTGCTTGGAGAGGAGCCAAGATAGGCCTGCCGTGGTGATCAATCCTAAAACTATTATGGAAGATGTTGAATACTACTTGAAACATTCTTTAATCTATGCGTTCATTGGGGTTATGGGTTTCTCTTCCATTTTTGGAGTCTTGGGCTAGTCGTACATGGAATCCTAAGGGTGAAATGGAGGTGATGCCGATGGATAATAATTTCTTTATGGTTGTATTTACATGCATGGTTGATCGTAACAAATTTTTTGAGGGGGCTCCCTATTTTCATAATCAAGTTGGCCTGTTTATTAAACCATGACATGCTGGTTTCAATCCTTTGGAGGAACTTCTGAATCGTGTTCCTATTTGGGTGCATCTTCCATGGTTCCTAATTGAATTTTCGAAGAATGATGTATTGGAGATGGTGGCTTTGTTGCTAGGAAATCCGGTGGGTCCTTTCTAGTAAACGATGGACAAAATGGTACTCACTTTTGTGCACATTTGTGTTGAAATTGATTTGAGTAACCCTCTTCTCTATTCCTTGGAAATGCGTGTGGGTTCATCTTCATGGGTACAATAGCTTGATTATGAATCTCTCCCCTTCTGTTGTCAGTTGTGTCATGAGTATGTACATTTGTAGAGGTGTCCTAGGTCTCACTCTTCAGAGTCCTTTCCTAATCTGCCACAATGTAACCCTTCCAAGGAGGAAAAATGTAAGGCTCTCATTTTAGGTCTAGTGGTAGATAAAGAGGGTTTTACTCCTATCAAACCACGTAATAGGAACTAGGGGAAGAAAAGAACTTACAAGGAACATCAAGAGGAGGAAGTTTTTAATTACTTTGAGGTGCTAGATGACCTAGGCCAATAGGAGGTGAGCCTTGGTATGCTAGCTTTGGCTTTGAGTGCCTTGGTAGATGATTAGGAATGTGGTAAAACTATGGATTGTCAAGGATTTTAGGAGGATGGGTTGAATTTAGCTCGAATGGATACTAATCCAAACCCTGTGGTTTCTACTATTTTGGTGGCCCCTATAACTATGGATAGACCTATAAGCCCAATCTTGGCTAAGAATACATCCCCCCTAGAGATAATGGCAGAAAATCTAGAGAATGGAAATAAGGCTTCTCCCTCCCTAAGGATTCTTCAGAAAAATTCAAAGAAAGGGGTCTAAAAAAACCCTCCAAGGTGGGGAGGAAAAAGGACTTGGATAAAATTAGGATGATGGGTGATACATTGGTTGAGTCAAGATCTATTAAAACCCTCAAATTACATTTTTCCAACTCTTAGAGATGATTATTCTTTCATGGAATGCAAGGGGCTTGAACAGTGGCCCTTGACAAAAAAAAATTTGTGATTTGGTGTGAAGTCAGTCGCTTGATGTGGTGTTTATTCAAGAAACAAAACTCTCTGTAGAGAGTATGTGTAGCTTGATGTGTAAACTTTGGCGGTGGGTTCATTGTCAGTGTAATGGTGCTCAAGGTAGTGCTGGTGGTGTGGCTTGTTTATGCAATCCCTTGAAGATCCATCCCCTTTGGTGGATTTTGAGTAAAAAATATTAGTTGTTGTGTCTAGGTTGGAGTCTAGTGAGACTGTGCTTTTATCCAACATCTATGCACCTACTGATATGCCTGGGAAGCAATGTTTATCTGGTCTCATATTTGGCTTATTTGAAGCACAGTTCCTCTATTTCCTTAGATTGTTGCAAGAGAGTTTAATTCCATCATTAAGTTGGAGGAAAAGTGGGGTGGAATGTCAAGGTTGGAGACATCTTCTCTTCTCCTTAGATATAATATTTCTTGTTTAAATTTAGTTGATATTAAACCTAGTAATGGTATTTATACTTGGAATAATAGGAGGTGCGGTTAGGGTTCTATTACTTAGAGGCTAGATAGATTCCTAGTTTCTTGCTTGGTGGATCCTGGTCTATTAGCTCTGAGATTTTGGATTGGTAGGGTTTTGATCATTGGCAAATCAAGCTATCTACTTCTTTGGCCTATATTGCTAGAAACCCTTCCTTTAAGTTTTAGCTTATGTGGTTGTGGGATCCCTCCGTGTAGGATCATATGGTAGATTGGTGGCAATGTGGTAGACCTCCTTTTGGAACGATGATGTATTCTTTTGTCAATAAATTGTGCTTGAGTTTGTAAAGTATCAGCTTAAGAGATTGAATAGGCAGTGCTTTGGTAATATTTTCCATGCTAAGGCAACTGCACAAGCAAGTTTGGATGTTGTCACTTGCAAAATTAGGGA
The DNA here is from genome assembly GCA_007258455.2 of Sequoia sempervirens. Lineage (NCBI taxonomy): Eukaryota > Viridiplantae > Streptophyta > Pinopsida > Cupressales > Cupressaceae > Sequoia > Sequoia sempervirens. Next base: position 361,539,160 of record VDFB02271358.1, on the reverse strand, counting down.
GCATGGCCTTTTTGAGGAATCTCTCTTGGAAGAGTCTAAGGCCTTGAAGGCTCTAGAGGAGTGCAAGCTACAGGAAGAGATTTATTGGAAACAAAAGGTGTGAGTGGAGTGGTTTCATGAGGGGGACAAAAACACTACTTTTTTCTTCAACTCTGTGAAGGCTAGGAGGCGTGGTAACTCAATCCCTTATCTATTGAACACCAATGATGTTCATTTGTCTTCTCTTAGGGAGATTTCTATTGAGGCTTCTTAGAATTTTTCCGCTTTGTTAAGGGAGGATTCACTTGATGTGATGGATGATGAAAATAAAATTCTTTCTTATATCATGGTATTTCCCTAGAGGAACTGGAGACCACTATTTTTTAGATGAAGAAAGGGAAGCCCCCTAGGTCTGATGGGTTCCCGATTGGATTTTTTTAGGAGTTTTGGGAAATCATTAATCTAGATCTACTTGAAGTGGTTTGAGAATCATAGGAGAATAAGTAGATGTTGAGGGAGTTGAACACTACCTTTTTGGCCCTCATTCCTATGTGTGAGGGGGCTGATAGTTTGAGTCATTTTAGGCCTATAGCTCTTTGTAATGTGGTCTACAAGATTCTTTCTAAGTTGATTGTGAAATGACTAAAACAGTGGATTGGAAGGTTGATACTCTGGGAACATGGGGCTTTGTGGCTAATAGGAAAATCTTGGATGGTGTGGTTATAGCGGTGGAAATTATGCATTCCATGGTGTTTTCTAAAGAAAAAGCAATGTTTATCAAAGTAGATATTGAAAAAGCTTATGACAAGGTCAAATGGTCTTTTCTATGAAGATTTCTTGGTGCTTTCAGGTTTGCTAAGGAGTGGATTTTGTGGGTGATGAGTTGTATTACAACCACTTCCTTCTCTGTGCTTGTTAATGGGGAGGCCTCCACTTTGTTTAGAGCTTCAAGAGGGATTTGTCAAGGGGATCCTTTGTCTCCCTACTTGTTTATTCTCATGGATGAGGGTTTGGGGAGATTTACTAAGAGTTATGTTAATCAGGGTCTGATCCAAGGGTGGTATTGGGGTAGTGGCTTGCCTTCATAGTCACACTTGCAATTTATTGATGACAATGCTCTAATGGGAATGACCATTGTTAGAGAGGCTACTAATTTCTGCAAAGTGTTGGATATCTACTTGGTTGCTTTTGGACAACAGATCAATGAAGGTAAATCTTCTATCTTCATTTACACATTCTTGTGCTTATTCAATATTAGATTGCTCGTATTCTGAGTTTTCAGATCAATCAACTACCTTTGACCTATCTTGGAATCCCTCTCTTAATTGGTGCCCTTCCCAAAGGCTCTTGGAAAAGTATTCTTGACAAATTTTGGGAAAAAGTGAACCATTGAACCCATAGGTGGTTATCTTTTTCTAGTCGGCTACTACTTCTTAAGTTTGTGGTGTAGGCTCTACCCAATTACATGTCTATGCTTTAGATGGCTCCCACAAGCTTTATCAAGGATTCAAACTCTCTTGCTAGGACGTTTTTGTGGGCTGTCAGTTTGGAGTCCTCAAAGGGGAGTCTGGTGAAGTGGGATATTGTGTGTAGACTAAAATAGTTTGGTGGCCTCAGTTTGTGACAAGCCATTTTTACAAGTTTGGCTTTATTGGCTAAATTATACTAGAGATGGTGTATTAAACAAGATCATGTTTGGGCCAAGATTATCTCCAAAAAATATCTGAAGGGGGTGGTGAAGGATGAGGTTCCTCGATTTTCACTTTTGGGTAAGGGTTCTATGATTTGGGAAACTCTTAAAAAGGGTGCCAAGTTGATTAAGGATAGAATATTCTAGATTTTAATAAGGGTTTTGATGCCCTCTTTTGGTATGATTCTTGGGATGGTTTTCCACCTATCTTTTCCAAGCATCCTAATTTGTAAGATCTTTGTCATCACTTTTTGGAGGTTGGTTGGTCCTAGGTTGAGGGTTTTAAATCTTCCCAACTCTATAGGAGTGTGGAAGTGTCTATATGGATGAACCCCAAGTTGTGTGGCCTATTGGGGGTCTTGATGAGGATTGCTTGGAGCTTTGGAATATTCTTGTGTAATGAAATAACTTGCACAATAGAAGAATATGATCTGAAATATGCTGCAAATGCTTGACAATAACTGAGAATAACAAGCCACTTCGAGGGGGCAAACCTCCAAATATCTCCAATGAGAACACAATTCATAATATGATGATGAAATAAGACTCACAACCTCCTATACAAACCTATTTATGCCTAGGATACCACCTAGGCTGAATTAGATAACCCTATATAAGCTCTAGGTCGACTTAATCAACTATATAGCAATACATTAATGATAATATGACTTAATTAGGAGTAAAGAGTGCCACAAGCTGACTATTCATAACCTAATATACTCTAATATTAAGGGAATGGCGTGCCCCCCTCTTTAGATAAGCATTGTCCTCAATGCTATGAAATTTTGGATGCTTTTGAATGAATCCTCATCCTCCCATGTGGCATCTTCAATTGGTAAATTCTTCCATTGGATGAGATAACGAGTGAGTGTTCTGGTCCTTAGCTTCCTTGTGCATTTCTGAAAAATACATTCTGGTTCCAATATGATTCTACCTTCTTCATCAAGCTTCAGTAATATTGTCTGAGTAGGGATATTATTCCTAATTACCTTCTTCAAGAAAGAAACATGAAAAATTGGATGTATCTTTGTTGTTGATGGCAATTCAAGCTTGTAGGAAACACTACCTATCTTCTGCATGATTTGATATGGGCCATAATATTTTGGAGACGACTTGTTATTCTTTGATTGTTTCTTCAATGACATTTGATTGTAAGGCTACAATCTCAAGAAAACCCAATCCCCAACCTCAAAAATTCTTTCACTACAATGCTGGTCTACGTATTGCTTCATTCAATTTTGTGCCATGGACAAATTCTCTTTAAGCCTTGAAAGTATTTGTTGATGGATCATGTGGTCCTCCACAATGTGAACTCTTGGTGAAACCTTAAATGATGATGTGATGGAAGGACGATGATATCCATACAATGCCATAAATGGAGACATTTTTGATGAACTATGGAAGTGTTATACCACCATTCTGCTAGTGGTAGCCTCTCTACCCATTGAGACTATTTATTTGAAGTGAAACAACGTAGATATACTTCCAAACATTTATTAACCACCTTTGATTTCCCATCAGATTATGGATGGTATGAAGAACTGTGCGATAATTAAGTACCCAAACACTTGATTAATCTATCCAAAAGTTACTAGTAAAGATAGGATCACAGTTACTAACAATAACCTTAGGTATACCATGTAGCTTTTGAATATTCTCCAAAATTTCTTTTTCCACTGTAGACTTGTGCAGCTCTGTGAGAATCTTTTGTTTGAGAGAGGAATTCTTGTAAAGTACAATCACTCTTTATACCACAAAGTATCTCCCTTCCAACAAAATTTATCTAAACTATTAGGTTCACTCTATAATTGTTGAATGGGATTACTAGTAGCCACATCATTTTTCCACTCTTTTTTGGCTTCTTCTACCCAATCTTCTTGTAGTATTGAAATGGCACACAATAAAGCTTCATCCTTCTCATCCTTCCTCGATAGTGCATCTGCCACAACATTTTTCTTCACTTTCTTATATACAATCTCAAAATCAAATCCCAACATCTTAGGAACCCATTCTTGTTGTTCTTCCAAAGACAATATTTTTTCCCAAAAGTATTTTAGGCTATCATGATTTGTCTTAACCTTGAAGTGTCTACCTATTAGATAAGGCCTCCATTGTTAAGCTGCATGAAGAATAGCTAGAATTTCCTTCTCATAAATAGGTTTGAGTTGATTCTTCCCCTTTAATTGACGATTCTCAAAAGCAATGGGATGACCCTCCTACATGAGAACTACACCTATATCATTTCAATAAGCATCACATTCCACAATTAAATCCTTTGTGAAATCAGAAGTGGAAAGTATTGGAGTTGTGCACATAGCCTCCTTTAACATTTCAAATGCTGAATTAGCAGATTCATTCCAATGAAACGAATCCTTCTTCAATAAAGTTGTGAAGGGTACTACTATACGACCATAATTCTTCAAAAATCTGCAATAGTATCCACTCAATCCCAATAAACCCCTCAATTTCTTAATGGTTTGGGAATAGGCCATTCCATGATAGCCTTAATTTTTTTAGGATCCACCTTTACTCTTGTAGACACTGAAAAATGTCCTAATCGATATCATGCATTCAAAACAGATTTACTAACATCATTTCTCTTTAACCCATCCTCTTTTTGCTTAATTGATTTAATTAGCCTAGCCAATTAATTAATGGAATCATTTTCGTCTATTGGCCCAATTAAGTTAATCGGGCTAATTCATCTCTTTTCACATTGACACTTCATCTCATTAAATTAAATAAATCAAAACAATTAATTTAATTCCTTAAGTCATCTTATTTAATTAAATAACCCTAAGTTATTTAATTAAATATCATTTCCCCTTTCCCATTTTATTAAATCAATTAATTTAATAAATATCTCTTGAATTCTTCTAATCCCCTAATTGTGTAATTAAACCTTGTTTAATTAACAATTAAACTAACTTTCCTCTAAGCAAAGGTAATATTCCCATGGAATATTCCTTATCCTTTTTTTTTTCACAATTAAAACTTTGTGTAAATTACATTTTTCCTCATCAAAAAGGAATATTCTCCCTCCTCCAATCATCTCACTTAGTTTATTTAGTAAGTTAACCTTTTACCTTTTGAGAAAGTTAACTTTGACCTATGTGAGTAGGTCAAAAGTGTGTTTGTTTGAGGTAAGTGTGAGCCCTTGATTAAACCCCATCATGCATTTTCATCCATTGATGAGAATCCATGATCCATGCCTCTCATTCCCTTCATCTTGAACCGTTGATTAAACTTTTTAATCTCAACCCTCCATTTCTCATTTGATTTCCTATAAATAGGTCACTATTTGGAGACAAATGGATCCATCTTTCAATTACAAACTTATGTTGTTGAATCTCATATGCACTCACACTCATATTTACTCACTTTTTAGCTTATTCCAATTCATTTTAATTTCATAATAGCTTAGAGCATCCATTAATGGCTTCCCAACATCTATCTTAGTTAGGGTTTTCATCTTTTAGCATAGTTTTAGCTTAGATTAGCTTAGCAATAGCATAATTACATCATTTTTTAGCATAAAATAATGGTAACTTAGTTTGCATCATGTTCATTTTAGCATAAAGTAGGTTTTCATACATCAATCACAATGGTTTCATTGATTCTCTTCCATAGAATCGACTGAAATAGGCTCACTAATGACATGATTGGGAAAGGGTCATCATTTCACATCAACACGACATCAATTCCACAATGGGATAAGTTTCAAACATATTAGAGTAGATGTTTTTAAAAGCTTTCATAATTTATTATGTTAGGTTTTGATAAATGTTTAGTTTCAATTTCATTTGAATGATCTTGTTGAGATTCGAGTATTAGTGGCTTTGTTATGCTTCAATTCCTCATGGATCTAGTGTAATTCAACCAAAACCAATAATCCTCATCTCACATTCTGGCGCTAGGAGGGCAACCGATAATCATTTTTTAACTCGAATTTTATTTTATGTTGTTTTGCAGGTTGCAACGACACTCATTTTACAAAAATTGACACTATTTCAACAACGTCGCTATATAGTGATTCCCACACAATTTGAAACACCGACACTGAATTAATCTACTGACACTGATTTAAATATGGTGATGCATATTTAATCTGTAGGTATCAAAAACTTTAAACGATGACGCCCATTTTCACCAGTCTGACGCTTTCAAATTCCAAAATGCTATGCTATCATTAGTAGCAACACCGAGAAAAATACCACTACTATCGTGTTCATTGTTCCTGCTATAGAGCGATGCCTATTTTCACTAGAGTGATGCCCACCTTTCAAAGTGCAATGCTATCATTTTCATCAACACCCAACCAATGTAAGAATTTTATGTTTTTTTTTTGACATGTGACTTAATTTCTTGGATTTATCTTACCACTAATACATGCCTAACTATGTTTTGGTTGTTAGACTAACAGGGTTTTACATGTTTTAAAGACATGGAGCAAAAGTGATGAAATTTTCTTCTATCTTGATTTCTATGATTGTAACAAGCATTCAACGCTTTGGGGCAATTATAACCCAATTTCATGCTTTGTACTTTCTACTTTAGGAAACACACTAGAGTTCAATTGGGTTTAAAATGAATGCTCAAAGTTGGATAAAATTTAACCTTCACATCATCATTTTACTTTGGGCTTAAAATTGAACAAGGAAAACTCATATTTCATTTGGTACTTAAAACAAATTCATCATTGCTTTGAAGGGTTAAAATTTACAACTGTTTGCTGTGTTTTTTGGTTTTCAACATTGTTGGTGGATGTGTATGCAATTCTCTCATGTCATTTGGCGATCTTGAGAAATATAAAAATTCTCTAACACTTTGCAAAATCACCTACATCTTTCAATTTGAATTAAAACTAAACCCCTTTGCGAGTGTGAGAAAAAGGCATAACGTGTGTTCTCTCTTTGTTCATGTGAATGAAGATGATCAAACTATGGATGTACTTCCTCGCTATTGTTTACCTTTAGAGGGACTACCTTTGTGGTAAAAATTACTCACCCCAAGGAAACGACTCAAGTGGTAACGAGCTAATGCCAAGCTCTTCCAAACTGCTATATAAATTCGTGGTTGCGGTGAAAATAGTGATCAATGGGATGTGGTACATGATAGCTCTCCCCTAGTATCTTTATGATGTGTAAAACCCTTGTTCTAAGGGTTGGGGGACCTCTCACAAGGATTTTATCATAGTACCCCCTAAATTGGAAGCCTTTATTACGAACCCTTGTGTAGAAGCCAAAAATCGTTAATATTTGTTGATGTTAGGAATGGTCATTTTGAAGCTGCCCCACATTTGTACTATTCAATTGTAGGAATAGAAAAATTCCTTTTAATCTCCAAATTTTAAGGATTTTGAGATTTAGTGGTCCCAAGAAGTGTCCCAGGAAAGGGGGAGTCAGTGTTGCCAAATCTATAATTGTTTGCATTTTCTAGTGTTTAGAGAAATCCTAGTGGGTATTCAACAAATATAGTCATTTCTATCCTAGGGTTGTAATGCTTGTGAGTCAGTTTAATTCTTTGCTTGATTTCAAAACGATCCAAAAACAAACATTCACTATCATCCTCGAATTTTCAAACACTTTGGCCTAAATATGGACCTCTTGAGTTAGCCTTGATATTACTGCTTGTCCTAAGAATTTATCCTTAGCAATTTCTAAATATCTTGACATTAATCTCAAACCCATGTTTTCCCAAAGACAACATAGGAAATTATGGCTTCACCCTCATGATTTTCACGAAATGGAAATTGTGAAAGTTATGATGTTTTGGACATAAACATCTAGTTTGGAAACATAATCAAGAAAAGTGTTTGTGGTAAAATCAATTCACTTAAGCAAAGATAAATTGACAAATGAACCCCACATGACTATTTGGAGACCAATTGCTCCCGTTGAACAACCTAATCTTCCAGGTGCTATAATTCAACCAAACTTTGAACTCATAAATGTTGTAGCCTCAACCTATCATCAGTGTGTGAAGTTTCCTTTCGAAGGCAGAGAAACCACTATCCATGGAGATCTCGAGCCTTTCTACTATTGCAAAATTCTTGAGGTCAAGTTCTATAAGATCCCAAAAATACCCAAAAATGATGAAGGACCTACACCATCTAGCTCATTTATTGACCCATCATCCCTAGCCTCTACCTCAGCAACAAAAAAATCCCATTATGAAGAGTATACTTGATGTCAAAGCAGTGATCCAAGATGATGGTCGTGGAAACTACAAACTATTGAAATACACCTTTGTCTTAGGAGAGTTACACATTTCTCCTCAATCTCATGGGAAACCCACATCTAGTACCAAAAAACCTGAAACAATTAAGATGGAAGCTACTACCTTCACCAATTAGGGAGATTTGAACCAAGAAGATGTAAATGAGGAAGATATCTCTAAAATTCTCTATCAAGATGAATGACTAGTACTTGTTCTTCTTATGGAAGATGATAATAAAGGCTTATAGCTCATGCAGAATTGCGGGTATAACAAGAATTAAAAGCTAGGGTAGAATGACAATGGTTTACTAGAACCCATCATTCTTGAGAAATGAATAAAGAATCTTGGCTTAGGTTGTACTACTAGCAAGGTCACACTTATTAGCAAAGGTATTTTCACTAAACAAGTTGAGGCTTCCTCTTGCTCACCTACATCATGTGATACAACCTTAGATGAATTTCCCCTTGATGTTGCTAACCTATTTGAGAACAACACCCTCTTTATGATATCCATAACATCCTTTGTCTCAAACGACCAACTAACTGAAATACGCCTAGTGTACCCGTAACTCATTGACATGGACCAACAAGGACCACCGATTCTAGATCTATTTGAAAATGATGAAGCAATCCTAGAATTCATGGGACTCAGAGACAACTTATCATGCCTGACAGATCACAAAGCAGGCTTCAATATATGGCTCAATACAAGGGCATACTATGGGGAGACAATTGAATCCTTCAATCGCAAAATAAATGAAATGCAAATAACATGCAAATCCTTGAGTGAAAACCACTTACTGGCACTCTCTGGTTCCAAAATAGTAAAAACAAAGGATGCATCCGATTGTGGAAAGCTCTCTAAGATGCCTAAGGATGGGGGATTCGAGCTCCTCCTTAGTGCAATGCATCCAAAAAAGTCAGCAGTGCTAGTAGAAAAAGCCACTCAGTTAATGTGGGAACAAAGGAAGCATCTAAGATCACTTTTTATGTTGAATCCTTGTTAGATGAAGAACAAAAGAACCTAGAAACATTCCTCAAAGAAATAAGAGCTAACTTTGCAAGGTCATACACAGATATGCCAAGCCTTGATCCAAAAGTGGTTGTACATCTTAGTAGTCTATCATGAAGCCAAACTAGTTAAGCAAAAATTAAGGAAGATGCACCCTCAGATAACACTCTTGGTTAAATTAGAACTAAAAAAGCTTCTTGGAATTGGATATATTCGACCAATAGATTATCCTAAGTGGGTTTCAAACCTAGTACTAGTCTCAAAACCCACTAGGGACATCAGGATATGCACTGGCTTCAGAGATCTAAACAAGGCATGTCACAAGGATGATTTCCCTCTTCTCGACATCGATCTCATTGTGGATCTAGCAGCTGGGCATGGGGAACCTATTGGTGGAATGTGATGCCATTCGAGTTAAAGAATATAGGAGCAACCTATCAAAGAGCAATGACCATCATCTTTCATGATATGATTCACAAAACAGTTGAAGATTACATTGATGATATTTTTGAAAAATCAAAGAGAAGTGAGCACATACAAGTCTTAAGACCTATCTTTGGTAGGCTTGAATAATACAATCAACATCAATATCAAATAGGCCAATTTAGGTTGCCAATTTTATCGAATTGGCAAGCTAGTGGGGTCTCTCTCTCTCTCTCTCTCTCAGGTCTCTCCCTCCCACCCCCACTCCCTCTCTCAGGTCTCTCTCACTCACTCGCTCACTCCTTCTCTCTCTCTCTCAAGTCTCTCCCTCCCACCCCATCTCCCCCCCCCCCTCTCTCTCTCTCAATCCCTTCATCTCTCTCCCCTCTACCCTAAACATTAAACCCTCAACCCTTAATCTCTCAACCCTCAACACTTAATCCCTAAACCATAAACCCCTATACCCTCTACCCTATACATTGGACCCTCAACCCTAATCCTTCAACCATATACCCTCAAATCTATAAAACTAAACCCTTAACCCTCAACCCTTAACCCTCAATCCTAAACCCTTAAACCATAAACCATTAAACCTTCTACCTTCTACCCTCAACCCTATACCCTAAATAATCAACCCTATAGGTCCTCAACCCTATAACCCTCTACCCTATACAATTGATCCTCAACCCTCATTTATATCTCTCTCTCCCTTCTATTCTCTCCTCTCTATACTCCCTCCACCTAATCCATCCAGCCCCTCCAACCTAAACCCTTCCTCCTAAACCTAAACCTCTACCCTCCACCTCCTTTCCATATCTCCTTCAAACCATAAATCTCACGACCCTCTGTCTCTACCTACCCCTCCAACTCTCAACCCCTTCCTGTCCACCTCTACCATCCACCTATACATTGGACCCTCAGCCCCTAATCCCTCCTTCATATACCCTCAACCACTCTACCCCTCAAATTTAAAACCTCAGCCCTCCTTCCTTAAAACCCTCACCTCTACCCCTATGCATTAAGTCCTCAAACCTTAATCCCTCAGCCCTCAGCCCATGGGCCTAAACCTTGGCCATATACCCTCTGCCACTCTGCATTGGACCCTCAGCCTTGATCATTGACCATATGCCCACTCAGGCCTATGCCTAGGCCCTACCCTCCTTCCTTTCCATTAAATCCACCATAACCTTCTACCCTCCACCATCCGACCCCTCATTCTCCAGCCACCCCTATCGTTGGATCCTCCAGCCTCATATCTTTGTCCCTCCCTCTTCCTTCTTTCTATCTCCACTTCTCCCTCCACTGTCCCTCCATCCATCCCTTCCTCTCTACCTAATCCCTCAACCCTATACCATCAACCCTTAAACCATAAACACTAAACCTAAACCCCTAAACCCTCCAACCCATGACCCTCTACCATACCCTCAGCCCAATGCCTCTACCCTCTACCCTAATCCCTCGACGCCAAACCCTCAGCCCTCAGCCCTCCCAGCCCTCAGCCCTTGACCTAATCCCTCAATGTCCGTCTCATGCATTTGACTTATCTTGACCATTGACTTATTTTGATCTTGACTTATTTTGACCATTGACTTAGTTTGACCATGACTTATTTAGATAATGTTTGATCATGACCTTATGAGATTTAATATACGAAGTATGATATGTGTTAAGAGCAATGCTTTAATATAATTGTTTTCTTTCAAGAATTATGAATGCATTCATATAAATGTTGAGTTAATTATTGTTCCTACAATGGTTACTGATACTCTTTTGTTTTGCACGCCTGAGTGCATCTGAGTGGCAGGTGATCGAAGGCCAAGGAGATTGAAGGCCAAGAGTGTGATTGAGGAAAAGGAGGTTAGCTTCTCGACAGGGTAGAAGAGGAGAAACTCTCGGTTATACACACACCACTTACATCATGTAGCTGCATTAGGTCATGTTCGTTTTTACAATATGATTGCGTGAAATGATTAGCATAGCGAATTTGAAATATGGTTAAATTAGATCATGAAATTATATGGCTTATTCTATTTTTTCTCATTATATATTTGAGCAAAAAGGGTTAAATCTATTTTTGTTAAAAGAAATGTATTTAAAAATAAAAACAAATTAAATAAAAGAATAAACATAAAATAAATCTGTTTTGCATAAATGAATTGATAAATAATTGCATAAAAGGGATATAAATAAATCTGTTTTGGGATATATGGTCAATTTTCTTCCAAAAGAATTAAGAATGAACAGCCCGAGAGAGCATTGGGCTCTGGAAAATTCTGTCTCAAAACCAACAAATTGCTGGGCATGTGGCAATCCTTGCAAAACTGCTGTCAACTGGAAATTTTATGCATGATCCTCGAAAAAGAGGAGGAGGCTTTAAGAAAGAGAAAAAGACTTTGATTGTAGCATCGCAGAGCTCTGGAACAGAGGAAATTAAAAGAGGTACTGTGGAACATCTGCAAATAGATCCAAATCTTGCCAGGTTCTCTTCATTATGCCTTCTTTTATCTTTATTTTAAGAACTGCAGTAAGGAATTGAATTATCCCCTGTTTTAGAGTACAAACAACTGTGAATTCCTTTCCAATTTCGTTTTGAAATCTGGGTAACAGCTTACTATTCTGTGTTGCAATTATAAGATACACATTCCTTCTTCAGAAATAGGGTTTTCGTTCTGTGGCAAGTCTGCATTCTTTTCTCAAGTGCAATTACATGTCTCCGTATCTGTTTGTTTAAAAATTCTGTCATCTAAATGAAAACCAAAATGTTTTTTGAGGTAAACCCGAATGCAGATTATACTGGGCGAATGTCTTTGTCTTCTCTTTTTTTTCTGAGTTTGAATTGCTTTGGGGATTATTCCCCTGCCCTCCCCATGGGAAGGACGTGGACTGTGGAGGCTCGCGCCCTCCACAGGCCGCGCCTGTGGAGGGCACGAGCCCACACAGCCCGCCCCCTCCCCATGGGAGGGGCAAGGGCTTTTCCTGAGCCCTTTTGGTCGCTCAATGCCAGTAAGGAAACCATGTAAAATACCCTGTTAATTATGCACGGCCAGTAAATTCACAAATTTGAAAACCAGAATTTCTTACTTCGAATTTTATACAATTGAACATGAATTTCTACACACACACACACACACACACACACACACACACATATATATATATATATATATATGTATGCATATACAAAATGACTGCACATACATACATACATATATATACATATATATGTATACCTATATATATATATATAAATAGATACCCATGCATTGTATGCCAAATACAAATTGAAACAGGAAACTCTTTCCCAGAAAAGTAGTATGAATTATGTTGAATATATAAACAAATATCTCTGAATTGATAAACCTGAAGCAAGGATAGAAATATCTTGAAAAGCCATGTAACAGAAAGTAGTATGAATTATGTCCTTTGAATTGATAAACCTGAAGCAAGGACAGAATTGTCTTGAAAAGCCATGTATCAGAAAGTGAAATGAATTATGTTGAATATATACAAATATCTCTGAATTGCTAAAACCTGAAACAAGAACAAAAGTTTTTTTTTTGAGACACCATATAGACTGGAAAGTACCTTGAATATGTTAAAAGAATACAACATGAAATGTGAATGAAAGATTATCTTCCAAACCTCATAATTTTTGAATAAAAATTGCATTGTATCAGTATATTATTTTACTCTGTATCCTGTAATGAAATAGGGAATTAAAACTGTCAGTCAGCTTGAGCTTGTAAGAATAGAAATGCATATGGAAAACTGAAAACACTGTTCTTACTATCAATTAGTGCACTGAAAATTATCAAGATATATATATATATATATATATGTTCTTTATCCAAATTAAAAAAAGGGACACTTACCAAAGGATAAATGACATCTTACAACTGAAATATAAAGAATGTACTGAAAATTCACTTCTTTTAATTGATTAAATGATGGAAGCCTGTTTGAAAATGTATTAAGTTTCTGTTAAGTATTATTTTTACTGCACTATGGTAACTTCCGGGACAGGGTGCCGAAGGTGGGCGAACAGAGACGGTAGTATTACCTTTTCTAATTCTACCATTTATTATTTTGCTTGGCCAAGCACTGTACCATTGAAATAGATGGATTGTTTATTTTAAAAGCCTAGAAATTTATTTGAGTCTCTGCCACCTCCTGTTGCAAGAAATGTGTTTATTTCATGTTAGAAATGCATATAGGCATCAGGCACGCACCGAGAGTGCCCTCCTGTTTTACCGTTTCGGGTTGCTAGGCTCCTTTATGCAGGGCCGGGGATTCCTTCGAGTTAGGAAGGGACCCGGGGAAGTCATGGACTTCGTGGTTGGGCGGAAAAGGCGCTTGAATCACATTCTTGGCCCCAGTTCGCAAGAAGACCAAGGTGTCACGGCGGTTGGTGGATCCAAGATTATTTGCTATTGATGTACTTATGTATCATTCAGACTTGGCTTGTGAAGCCCATTATATATGTATATACATTTTGACATTCTTGTTGAAACTTGAAATGGAAGTATATTTTGAAAATATTTAATGTATCATTGCTTTTAAGAGGTTAAAGCTTTATTACTTAGCATAGAAAAGATGTTCTATTAGAAGGATTGATTCCTCCTAGTGAAGATGAATATATGTATATGAGAAAATCATTGAAATACTTATTGTTTGTTTCATTTACATTGATGATATTATTTTATGAAATGCAATTCAAATTCTGTTTATTTCATTTGGAAGAATTATGAGAAATGTTGACTTTTCGGAAACTTATTTATAATGGTTTGAATAAATTTAGAACACTTTTAATTTTCCTTAATGATGTGTTAATTGGTTTGAAAATTACTCTTAATTTTTTGAGTGTTACATCTTGGTATCAGAGCAGCATGGTTCAACTCTAGGACCTATGCCTAACTACGTATGACGTTGTGTCTTAATCAGGGTAACCTAAAATGGAAAATAGAGTGTACCAACGAATTGGGGGATCTCGTGGAGGTCCCAATGATAAATTAGATCAGATTTTAGCCTTGCTGCAGAGCCAGGGGGCTAGAATTGAGGAATTAGAACAAGGAAGGAAAGATGGCCATCAAGGATTAAACACAAAGGAAACTGAAGGGGAAGCAAATATTGAACCACCTGGAAAGGAGGAAAAACTAAATAGGGTGGCTGAGGAGCTGGGAAAAGACCTAAAGAAGGTCGCTCCTCCGAAGTTTGATGGGAGAACCTTTGGAGATGGGGCAGAAGCTTGGGTTATAGAAATGGAAAGGTATTTCGCCCTACGAAATCTATCAGATGAAACAAAAGCTGAATGGGGTTCATATCAGCTCACCGGTGAGGCTGCTACTTGGTGGGAAAATGAAAGGGCGGATAAGCAGTTTATGCATGGAAAGGTAACGTGGGATAAGTTCCTACAACTATTTAGGAAGAGGTGGTTACCCCAATCTCATTTTGATAAGAAGATGACAGAATTCCAGATGCTTGTACAAGGTGGCATGACAGTGACTCAATATTGGGAGAAATTCTCTCACTTGCTTAAGTACGCACCCCAATACCAGCATGATGAGAGATTTCGAGTCCGAAAATTTATTTTGGGGCTTAGACCTCAAATTGGAAATGAAATAGATCTGCACAATCCAGCCACCATGGATGAAGTTTTTGATTTAGCAATCAAGCAGGAACACAAGTTGCAACAAGCTGCTAACTATAGGAAGAGCAGGGAAGCCAAGTATGGCAATAAGAAATCCCAAGGGAATCGCAATCAGGGTGGTCCGAGCAAACAGGACAGTCAAGGGAATGAAAACAGACAAATCAGAAATTTGAAGAGAGATGGTAGTCCTCAGGACCGCAATGAAGGAAACAGGAACAATAACAACAAGAAGGGCAACTACAATAAGAGGAATGATAACAACAGGAGAGATTTTTCTGACAAACCCAAGGCACCTCGTGGAGGATGTTATACTTGTGGTGGCGAGCATTACGCCAGTGTGTGCCCTCAGAGAAATAACAAGCAAAATAATAGAAATCAGCATCATATTCATGCAGCGGTTGACAATCGCCAGGCAGATTATCAAGCAACTCCCATCCAGTTATCGGGTAAATTATTTGGATGCCCTGTTTCTGTTCTGATTGATACAGGTGCTACTGATAGTTTTATAGACCCTCATGTTTTGACTAAAATATCAGTTAGACCAAGTTTTATGGAAAATTCTTGGAAGGTTCAGTATGGAAACCGGGTAGAGAAGAGGGTAGAGCAATGCATGTATTTCAGCAAACTTGAACTCCCTAACCTTCAGACGCAGGTGAACTTGTATGTTGCACCACTAGGGTCTTACGATGTGATATTAGGGATAAATTGGCTCTCTGAACATAAAGCTCTTGTAGATTGTGAAGAGAAGTCAATTAAGTGTTTCGATGACCGAGGAAACCAAGTGGAGCTTTGTGGCATTAAAAAGCCATTAGAGCTTAGGCAAGTATCCGCCATGCAGTTGAAAAAGGAAAGTCGGAAGGGATGCTCTATCTTTGCAATAAAAGTCAAGGACCTTGATGAGAAAGAATCAATTAATGATCATCCCATTCTGAAAGAATTTGAGGATGTTTTCCCTACAGAATTGACCGAGCTCCCGCCTAAGCGTGTGTTTGATTTTTCTATTGATCTGATTCCAGGAGCAGAACCTCAGTCTAAGGCTCCTTACAGGATGAATACAACAGAATTATTTGAGCTCAAGGCTCAACTAGAGGAATTACTGAAGCAAGGTCTTATTAGGCCAAGCGTGTCACCTTGGGGAGCACCCGTCATCTTCGTGAAAAAGAAGGATGGTACCTTGAGGTTGTGCATTGATTATAGAATGCTTAACAAGGTCACTATCAAGAATAAATATATGCTTCCCCGCATCGATGATTTGTTTGATCAGCTGAAAGATGCCAAGGTATTCTCAAAAATTGATTTAAGATCAGGATACCACCAGTTGAGACTGAAGGAAGAAGACATTCACAAAACTGCCTTCAGAACCAGGTATGGGCACTATGAGTTTACTGTGCTACCATTTGGGCTAAGTAATGCTCCTGCAGCTTTCATGAACCTGATGAATAGTGTCTTCCGAGATTGTTTGGATAATTTTGTCCTAATTTTTCTTGAGGATATTTTGATCTATTCTAAGTCAGAGGAAGAACATGAGAAGCATTTGAGGATTGTGTTGCAGCGTCTAAGGGAACATAAGCTATATGGAAAGATGTCTAAATGTACTTTCTTCCAATCCGAAGTGCATTATTTAGGACATGTGATTTCAGCGGAAGGGGTAAGAGTGGACCCAGAAAAGATTAAGGCAATTATGGATTGGCCAACCCCACAAAATGTCTCTGAAGTTCAAAGTTTCATGGGACTTGCAGGATACTATAGGAAGTTTGTTCAGGGGTTCTCGACAATCGTAGCTCCCATCACTACACTACAGAAGAAGGAAAAGAAGTTTGAATGGAGCGATAAATGTGAGAAAGCTTTTCAGCTGCTTAAGGAGAAACTCACTACCGCACCCATCCTAGTTGTGCCAGATCCGAATGGCCATTTCATAGTTATTACTGATGCATCAGGAGAAGGGGTAGGTGCAGTTCTTATGCAAGAAGGATAAGTGGTAGCTTATGAGTCAAGGAAGTTAAAACAACATGAATTAAACTATGCGCCACATGACTTAGAATTGGCAGCCATAGTCCATGCTTTACAAATGTGGAGGCATTATCTCTTGGGAAAGCCTTTCGAACTTAAGACAGACCATGCAGGATTGAGATACATCTTCACTCAACCTAATCTCAATGCCCGACAAAGGCGATGGCTGGAATTCCTGAGTGAGTATGATTTTGGGATTGAATATATTAAAGGTAAGGAAAACAGAGTGGCTGATGCCCTGAGTAGAAGGAGACACCTTGTAGCCATGGTTACCATAAAATCAGATTTCAGGCAACAAGTAGTGCAATCCTCCTTTGGGGATGAACATTATGAAAAGGTGAAACAAGCCCTTGGGGTAAATCCCTCCGATCGTCGATATGAGGGTTATATGTTAGAATCAGATGGACTTTTGAGATACCATGGATGAATGTACATTCCTAGTTCTGCAAACTTGAGAGAGTTGGTGCTAGAAGAATTCCACAATGCACCATACTCAGGACATCCCGGTATTACAAAAATGATGGAAGGACTTAGGCCACTGTACTTCTGGCTAGGACTTAAAAGGGATATTACGTCCCATGTAGCCTGATGCTTGGAATGCTAGCAAGTCAAAGCTGAGCATGTACATCCGGCAGGACTCTTATATCCTCACAGGGTACCAGAGTATAAATGGCAGGTTATCACTATGGATTTTATACAGGGGTTACCAATGTCTAAAAACTGACATGATACCATCTTGGTTGTGGTGGATAAATTGACAAAGGTTGCTCATTTCATTCCTGGGAATCTCAAGGATGGATCAATGGTTTTAGCAAGAAAATTTGTTCAGGAAATCTTCCGGTTGCATGGAGTGCCAGAGACGATCATCTCAGATCGAGACACTCGAATGACTTCTAGGTTTTGGATTACATTAAACTCTTCCCTGGGAACTAAATTAAATTTCAGTTCTGCATATCATCCTCAGACCGATGGTCAGACAGAGAGGGTGAACCAGGTAGTAGAAGATCTCCTCCGCATGTACTGTATGGAGCAGCAATATAAGTGGGAGGAGTATTTGCCTTTGGTGGAGTTTGCCTACAACAACTCCTACCATGCTTCTTTGGGCATGGCACCTTTTGAAGCCCTTTATGGACGTAAATGTCGGACACCCATTAGTTGGGACAGAGTAGAAGACAGGGTGGTGATTGGCCCTGAGATGCTCAGAGAAATGGAAGACCAAATGAAAATCATTAAGGAAAAGTTGAAGCAGGCTGCAGATAGACAGAAAAGTCTAGCAGATAGGAATCAGAGCTTTAGGCAGTTCTCTGCAGGGGATAAGGTCTTTTTGAGGGTTCGGCCGCATAAGAGTTCAATCTCTTTCGGCAAGAACTCTAAGTTGGCTCCTAGGTTTGTTGGCCCTTTTGATGTTTTGGAGGTGGTGAATCTAGTTGCTTACAGGCTTGCTCTGCCACCAGCTCTATCCCGGATACATAATGTATTTCATGTTTCAGTACTTAAGCCTTACCATCCAGATATTGCTCATATCCTTGACTGGCGTGCATTGCAGGTCCAGGACCCAGGGGTGATACAGGTGGAACCCGTCAGGATTCTAGAAGAGCGCAACGTTAAGTTGCATAATAGAGACATTATGCAATACAGGGTCCAATGGGACCAGTATTCGGTGGATAATGCCACCTGGGAAAATGCTGAGGATATAGATAGACTCTTTCCTCATTTGAGACCTTAGCATATTTATACTTTCTTTTATAGAGACTTACAAAGTACTAATATCTCAATTTTGTTATGTAATTTTCTTTTAGACATCGAGACGATGTCTCTTCTCAAGAGGGGAAGGATGTCACGTCTCATACTTTGATGCTATTTTGACCATGACTTACTTTGATACTATTTTGACCATGACTTACTTTGACGCTATTTTGACCATGACTTATTTTGATAATGTTTGACCATGATTTATTTTGATAATGTTTGACCATGACTTTATGGGATTTAATATACGAATTATGATTCTATGCTTTGATGTATGGGAATGTAGAAAAATAATTGTTTTCTTTCAAGAATTATGAGTGCATTTATATAAAATAGGAATGTTGATTTAATTTTTAAATTTACGTTTCTACAATGGTTACTAATACACTTTTGTTTTTGCACGCCTGAGTGCATTTGAGTGGAAGGTGATCGAAGGCCAAGGTGATCGAAGGCCAAGAGTGTGATTGAGGAAAAGAAGGTTAGCTTCCCGATAGGGTAAAAGAGGAGAAGCTCTCGATTACGCACACACCACTTAAATCATGTAGCTGCATTAGGTCATGTTTGTTTTTCAATGTGATTGCGTGAAAATGATTAGCATAGAAAATTTAAATTATGGTTTAATTAACCTTAGAAATTGTGGAAATAATATGGCTTATTCTATTTTAATTATTCCCCATTTACATTTGAGCAACAAAAAGGAAAAATCTGTTTTAAAAGAAATATAATTAAAAATAAAACAAAATAAATAAAAGAATAGAATATTGTGTTTGCATAAATGAAAATTTTAGGTTTGCATAAAAGGGGATATAATTCTATTTTGTATATAATTTTCCAAAAATAAGGAGGAATGAATAGCCCGAGAGAACATTGGGCTCTGGAAATTCTGTCTTAAAACCAACAAAGCAGATGGCATGTGGCAATCCTTAGAAATTGCATGAGAATTTTATCTGTCATCTGGAAATTTTATGCATGATCCTCGAAAGAGGTAGGGAGCTTTAAGAGAGAAAAGGAGACTTCAAATGAATCATATCAGAGAGTTCTGGAACAAAGACAAAGAAGGTATTGCTGGACTTCTGCACTGGAAGCAAAAAAAAATTTGCCAGGTTCTTTTCATACTTTGCCTTCTTTTAAATTTAAAATTGCAGTAAGGAAATGGAAGGAATGAAATGCTTTACTCCATGATATGAGCACAAACAACTAAGAAATCTTTTCAATTTCGTTTTTAAATCTGGGAAATTGTTTACTTCTTTTGTTGCAATATAGAATACACATTCTTTCTTCAGAATTAGGGTTTTTATTCTGTTACAAAATCTGCATCTTATTGAACTGCTCTGAAGTATAATTGGAAATACATATATAATCATATATATATATATACATATATATATGCACAGGAATTCTGAATTCCCGTGCATATATATACATATATATATATATATATATATCTGCACATAATGCCTCCATAAAAACTCTGTCATCTGAACAAATTCAAAATGTCTTTGAGATAAATTCGAATGCAGTTTATACTGGGCAAATGTTTTCTTTATTCTGAGTTTTGAAATTGCTATCCATAGGAATGAGGAAGGGATATTATTCCCTTGTCCTCCCCATGGGAAGGATGCGACCCTGTGAGAGGCTTGCGCCCTCCACAGGCCGCGGCCTGTGGAGGAGGTGCGAGCCCCTCACAGTCCGCCCCCTCCCCATGGGAGGGGCAAGGGCTTCCCCTGAGCCTTTTGTTGCTCAATGCTAGTAAGGAAACCCTGTAAAATGTCCTGTTCTATGTGCACGGCCAATGAATTCTTGAACAGTTTAAAAGAACTAGAAATTCTTTCTTCAAATTACACACAGCTGTACATGAATTTCTACATACACACACACACACACATATATATATATATGTATACATATACATTTGGCTGTATATACATACATATATATATATTTATATATATACATATATATATAGAGATATCCATGCATATATGTGCCAAAATACAAGTTGAAAATAGGAAAATCATTTCCAGAAAGTAGTATGAACTCTATTAATTATACACAAATATCTCAGAATTGTTAAACCTAAAACAAGAATAGAAATGTTTTTGAGAAACCATGTAAACTGGAAAGCATCTTGATTACTTAAACATATACTTACAGCAGAACAATCCTGAGTAAAGGAATACAACATCAAAATTTGAATGAAAGATTATCTTTCAAACCTCAGAATTTCTGAATAAATTGCACTGTTTCAGTATATTATTATTACTCTGTAACCTGTATTGAAATTGGGAATTAAACTGTCAGTCAGCCTGAGCTTGGAAAGAATAGAAATGCATACTGAAAACAGAAAACACTGTTCTTTCTTTCTATTAGTGCACTGAAAAGTATTAAGACATATATATTCTTCTTTAAAACAGAGCCTTTATCCAAATCAAAAAGGGTTACTTACCAAAGAATAAATGACATCTTACTACTGAATTTACAAAGGATGTTCTGAAATTCATATTTGAAATTCTTTTAGAATTAATTGAATGATTGAAACCTGTACGAAAATGCATAATTTTCTGCTTTGGTATTTATTCATACT
>VDFB02271358.1:361496379-361517748 GCA_007258455.2 Sequoia sempervirens | reverse complement strand
GAGGATGCTTTCATTCTTTCCCTTGATAATGTTGATGATTCTTGGGTGTTAGATTCAGGGGCTTCATTTCATGCTATGCCCCATAGAAGTTATTTTCTTGATTATGTCCAAGGGGATTTTATAGCTTAAGTGCATGAGCTAAAATTAGCTTAGCCATTAATTAGATTAATTAATTATTAGCTAATGCATGATTACTATAACACCCCGCTTAAGTGAAAGCTTAGGAATAGCTAAAACCCTTAAAAATTGAATGCATAAAAAGCAAAGAATGCATGATGGGTCCCAAATAAACAAGGCTTAATGAAGTACCCATGTCCAAACAATATAATCTCTCACAAGTGGAGAAAAGGAGAAAACCTCATGGGAAAATCCCTCCCCAAAAGAGATAAAGATGAATGAAAGACTAAGAAGCCTCGAAAACAATATCCTAAAAAGAATAGGAACATGAAGAAAATCGTTGAAGCACAAAGAAAATATAGACAACTATTGAATGATGATTTATATAGTGTTGAAATGAAGAACATCCTCTGAAACAAATGATTATCATGATCAAGAAGATAAGAATCTACATGAGTGCCCCCAACAACACTACTTGAATCAGATGAAAAACAAAGAAAAACATCTAAAAGTCAAAGATACATATGGCACATGAATCTGCACAGGTGACCCCAACGACACTACTCAACCATGCAATACGCAAGTCAAAAATACAATCACCAATAGTCTAAAGAACATTGATCAAGTGAAAATGGAATATTACCTCTAAAAATAGGAACAGAAGAGTTCCCATATGGTAAATGCTCCATCTCACCAAAATGCATGGGCCCAGTTAATGTATTCACCTATTACATAGGAACAAAAACTAGATACATAGCTTACTCCAAAACGAACCAACAAAGCATTAGCACCAACAATAGAAACCCCTCCATAATGTGAAAAAGGGAGAGCCATGATAGGTCCACTGAAACCATGTCACCAAGAAGTTCATGTAGGAAAACAAAGAACATTTGAACATGCAAACCAAAAAAAAGGGTGTGCAAACCAAGGCGCACACACGAAGTAAGAATCACTTGGATTCGATAATGTTGTGGAAGGAACACTCACTTGAAAAAGGTGTGATGGAAATATAAAATCACTTAGAACCCTCCCATGCACTTTATAACATAGTGCAAGTACAAAAGGAAAAACAAGATGTGCAAAATCCCCAAAAAGCATGTATAATAGTGGCACTTTATCTCAGTGCATCCACAAAAGAGAAATTATATGTAAAAATTTCCCAAAGAGGACATAAATCTACAAATACATGTACAACATCCTAAAACAAGTCATCCCATGCAAATCAAAAAATTTCAGGAGCTAAAATGTCTAAGTAATTCACCAAAATGTGAAAATGCAAAAAAAAAGTAAAATGTACTTAGAGAAAAATATGGAAATAGTGCATGGAATATGAAAAGTGAAGAAACCAGTCAAAAATTGTGAGCTTTGGAGTGAAAAGAACACATCTGAATTTGACATGTGATAAATTGTAGTAGTCGTAAAATCTGAGAAGAAAACTAGCACCATTAGATAGTGCTTGGAACTAGATTTCCAATGATATCTCGTTTTCCCAATTTTGATACCAAAGCAAAAAGTTATCATGATTTTTCCAATCTTGCTAAAATCATAAAAAAAATAGCTCCCTAGGGGTTGGGCATTCATCGCCCATGCGACTCTAGGGGAGAGGATTTTTGAAAAATAAATAAAAATATATATGGGCGGCCCCCTATTGTCAACTAGTGATGGACTGAAGGCCCCACCACTATTGGCAGTTCAATGATGCTGAAATCACTGGCGGCTAGAATGGCTAAGCCACTATTATTGAGGGTTCATCAACTATTGGCCAAGCCACTAGGGTAGTGGCCAACACTTTTTAATAGTGCTTTAAGCACTATAAATAGCACAATTCTATTAAAAGTGCTTATTGTATTTTTATCTTTTTTTTGAAAAAAATTGCACAGGGGTCATACAAGTTCTATTGTAAAAGAAAATTGCTTCCTAAACTCTTGATGTCAAAAGTAGGGAAATTAATATCAAAGTTGGTTTTTTCGGCCTCCTAAGTGCAATGGTGAGGTCCTTTTTCACCAATTTGCACAAAAAAATTGCCCCTCCAAAATTGCAAAAAAAAATAATGAAAATTCTATATTTGAAGCCCTTGTAACCCTAGTTGAAGAAAACCCTAAAAATTTGAGAAGGTGCTTGATACAATGTTAGAATTGTGAAAAACACACAAGACACAAGATCAAACAACAAACAAAAACACCTTCCACAAAAAAGAGCTACAAATAATGATTTGTTATACCCTCAACTAGAAAATACTTACAAAATAAAAAGCTTGCATGAACCTCTAGAGAGATAATACAATGAAGGTTCTTATAAGAGCAAACCTTAAATGAGAAATGGATTAGATCATGAAAAGTTTCATCATCCTATGTGATGAGACATAATGATCCAATAATAGCTCACTCTAGTAACAATCCTAAAATTAGCATAAGCGCATGAAGTGAAATTAGCTTAATAATAATTAATTAAAGATTAATTAATTATTAGCCAATGCACGATTACTCTTTAACGGTTATGTCACTCACTATGTTTAGAGTCACTAATTTCACATATATACATGTAAATGTGTGTGTATAGACACACACACATACACATAAAATTATTACATTTACATCTAATATAAACTTACTCTACTATTTTTTATTATATAAGGTAGGAAAAGGGTCTCAATCCCTTACAAAACAAATTTCAAAGATAAAAAATAAAACATTTGATGAAAAACACATTAAAAACTACCCAAAGGGATTGGCTAGCAAAGCCAACCCAGACCAACCTACAACAATTAATCAAAGACCACAAGGTCAATGCAAGAACTCAAAATACAATAGTAAAGAAGGGAAAAAGTAGAAATATCACACCATGTAGCGTGTAACTAGGGTCTCCTATTCCTTTCACATATTCTTTAGCTTGTCTTCCCATTTGGAAATTTTAGTGTCAACCTAAGACTCATTCCTTTTCTGCCTTTTCTTGACATTCAACTCTATCTCCTCCTAGATTAGTTTGCATTTATGGAGTTCAACTTTGAAAATGGAAAATCCTAAGGCAACACACCTCATCATATCATCAGTGACTTAAACCAACTCATCCATTTCCTCTTCTCTATTAGCTAGCCTATTTTGGAATATTTTCATCTCATCAAACATAAAATTTCATGTCTTTGCAACTGCCACAAGCATGTTCTATGGTCACTATCTCTTTAATTATTTTCATCCTATTGAGAATATTATCTATATTTCCATCCATCTCAACAAGGTTATCCTTATGATTCAAATATCCACAAGCCTCATCCCTCATTTCTTCACCATAAACATCATTACCCATACCTAGACCCTCATTAACATTCTCCTCATCCTTAATAGTTTAGTTAGGGAATTGAGACATGCCAATATCAAAGTCCTTAGGGGAAGAATCAAAACCTTCTTCGTCCACATTTAGGTTATCCTCAATATTATAAAGATTTAGCAAAGAACCAGAGTCAAAGCTAATCTCTAAGATATTGTCATTTTCTTTCTGTTTATCCTCCTTATCAACAAGACACCTCTTGTCATTGGTCATAGCATAAAATTTTACCAAGTGAGCCAACCTTCTACCACCACTACCCATTTTAGCATAGACCTCATCAAGATTAATACCCTTTTCTTTAAAAATGTGAGGAACAAGGCCACATCAATGCCAATAATTATAGTATTGGATTTGATTTTAAGATTTTTCTTGCAACTCTTAGTAGGAAATTCCAAGCCCACATCATATCCTTATTAAGAGACACAAAATTCTTTGAGGGTGTCAACCTTGTTCCTTTTTCCATTTGTGCCTTTATTTTCTTGTATAGGGCTTATAGGCAAGGGGTTTGCATTGTAGATATTGGAATAATCAGCATTGGGGAGCACAATAGGGCTAGACACATCTTTTCCCCAAGAAATTCTATTTTTACCTTTGACAACGAAAATTGGGGGAGGAGTATGCATAGGAAGAGGGTTACAATTATTTTTTTCTTTACTAGTACAAGGTAAGGATGTTTTAATAGAGTTTTGATTCAAAGATGATGGAAAATCCACTTTAGGGAAGGATGAAGTGGTATGATTAAGGATGAACTAGTAAAGAAATTAAATAATCCCCTAGTGAAGCAAAGGCAAGGCCCCATTTTTTATGCACATTTCCAAAGAACATAAGTGAAATAAAGGGTAACTAAGCAGATTATCGTTCCTAAGATGTCCTAGCTAAGGAAAATAATATACATGGATAGCAGAAAAATGACCCTCCAAAGTAAAATACTTAATAACATACCAACTAACTATGAGCCAAGGAACAAGAAGAGCAACTCTCTCATAGTTTATATTATAACAAACATCAAATATATGTAGATTTACAATCTTGAGTAAATATATTTAATATTGAATATAGATCCATTACTAACTATGTTTAGATTCACTAAGTTCATGTGTGTACACACAAAAAATTGTTTTATTTATATACATATATATATAAGTAGTAAATCTAAACATAGTGAGTAGCATGAATATATTTAATATTCATTTTAACTCTCTAGCAATCTATAAATTTGATGACGTTGTAAGAATCAAGAGTACATGTGTTTATATATTGTCAATGCAAACGTAATAATTGTGTGTTTTGTATGCATATATACATACATACACATACATGTGCATATATGTGAGTATTGAATCTAAGCATAGCAAGCAAATATGTATTCAATACAAAATATATTCACTTGATTATAATTCTCTTGAACCAATCTTTATATTGAATATAAATATAACAATTTTGTGTTTGTGTGTGTGAACATATGTATATATGTGCATACATACACCACACATACATACATACAAACACACATACATACATGTACATGCATATATCTAAGTAATGAATCTAACCTAAGTTGAGTAGCATGGATATCTAAATCAAATATAATCCATATATTTAAACTTGATTGAAACTCTCTTTGCAATCTATGTATTTACATAACTTGCAACAATAGATACTAGGTTCATATTGAATAAAAAATATTTCCTTTCTTGTAACTCTCTTGAATCAATATATATATATTTGATGCTTGTAATAATAGTTCAAATAATCTTATATTGGATGTAAATGTAACAATTGTGTGTGTACACACACAAAGAGACATGTACATGCATATATATGAGTAGTAAATATAAACATACTGAGTATTGTGAATCTATGTAAATGCAATACAAAAATATTAAATATAATTGATTGTGTCTATCATTCAGTTTTTAATATATATTTGATGAAATTGAAATAATAAAGTGATATTATATTAGATTTAATTACTAGACTGTAACTCTACTTCTAATTTATTTGATCTATTTGTAACAATATATCTAGGATGTTAATAAATTTGATGGATTTACAATTCAATTAAATGTGTGTGTATACGTATACATTATGCATGCATACTCACATATACATATGCTTATTTGAATATTGTTCTTTATTTTGTAATCAATATGTCTAAATTATTTAGTCATATAGATAGGAAAATTATGAGATCGTAATCACTTTTACAAGACCCTCAAACCACAAGCATTTATAGGTCTAATTATGAAATTATATTAATTAGTTTGATTAGTATCAAAAATAGTTTAGGGGGTCTTAGACCATTTGGTAATGAGAATTTATTTGGCTTTTATTCCTCATATGAGACTATTTCAAGTGATGTTTCATTAGTTATTGTACAACAAAATGTGCCAAATTAATTCATCAAACATTATTGATTTCCATAGTATGGTCTATCTCTAGTGTGAGAGGATATTAGGTCTAGGTCACTTTGCACTTCTATAATATCCTAGATTTATAGCTACACATGGTCATTATCTAAATAATGACCAAGTTCCATTATGTTTTCACAAGAGTCATATGTTGATGTTTACTTGATCTTCAAATAATAATTATTTAGATCTACCTCCACTTGTGGGACAAGGGTTTGGGAAGGTACGCGATAGACAAGCATACCATCATATAGACTAAGAGCTTTCATAATATAGAGAATTGGTTTGTGAGAGGATTCCTTAGATATTTACTACAGGCCTTAGTTTGATTACTAATCATGTGGTTATTGTTTCCCAAAGGGGATCACTTAATGGTCTTATTGATGATTCTATCGATGCTTAGACTAAAAATAAAAAAAATAAAAAAATATAATAAGAATAAAAATAAAAAATATAATAAGAATAAAAATAAAAAATATAATAAGAATAAAGGTAAGCATCAAGGATGTGTACAAAATAAATGAAGATTATAAGAAAATCTAGAAAAAGACAAAGAAATCTAATAATAAAAATATATATAAACTATAAATATAATGAAATAAATTGCAAAGATTTTAAAAGAAAGAAAAGATTAAATATATAAACCTATAAAGATAGGAGCAAGATAATTGTAAGATTATATATAAATCTAAAAAGATAGGAATAAGATAAAAAATGAAAAAATATAATAAGAACAAGTGCCACGTAGTGGTGAGTACTTGCCTTTGTAGTATTCTGAGATTTGTAAAGGTGGAATAAAAATAAATGCAAGTTTAATTAGTGTGAATAAAATTAAATGTATTTTTTTTTTAATTATCGTATTTTAGTTTTGAATTTTGTATTTTGTGTTTTGTTTGATTAATAGTGTTGGTTTTTTTATGTTGTTTGGTTATGTAATGTAAATATCTTGTTTGATGTTAAATATTTGAAAATAAAATAAATTAGAATAAATGTTGTTTGATTAATAGTGTTGGTTTTTTTATGTGTTTTGGTTATGTAATGTAAATATCTTGTTTATTGTTAAATATTTGAAAATAAAATAAATTAGAATAAATGTTTATTGTTTGGTGTTATTTTTTTTCAAAAAAATTAAAGTTAAATACATTTGAATATTTATATAATAAACCCATTCATTGAGAGAAGGAAGTAGTTTATGAATTATTTGTACTAGACATAACTATGACTAATAAAGTTGAAGTTGAGTTTGTTCTTTAGAATAAATATTTGCTAAACATTAAATAATCAAATGATTTATTATTAAAAATAATTCTTAATTGATTCTAGTTGATTTTGAATTTTATAGTGAAATCTTCATATTATAGTTGAAGTTAAATATATTATATTCTAATTTAATATTAATAATTTATGAATTACATTATATAAACTAAATAAATAAGTAATATTATAATATTAATATATTTTAAAATATTGTTAGAATTATTAATATAGTGATTTACTATTATATTGATTATATTAATAGTAATAATATAATAATATTAATATTATAATTAACATAGTAGTTAATTAATTAATATATATAAATATATATGAAAGGATAACCTACAACATAAAATAACCTATATTATATATTATATAAATTAATATTACATATAATATAAATTAATATTACATATAATATAAATTAATATATTACCTACATAATATAGGTTAATTTGTTTACCTACAAATTATTACCTATAGTAATATAAGATATAAATAGAAATACTATAAATAAATTCTATAAGAAGAAGGAGAACATATATAATCAAATTATACCATAAAATATTAAAAACATAAAAACATAGATAAAGATATTAGTTTAATGGAAAAAATAATAATTTTTTTTTAATAGTGTGAATCCAAATTTGTATAAAATAATTAATTTATTTTTGTAAGATTTTTTTTAATAAAAAAATAATAATTACATACATAAAAAAATCATTCTTAAAAAAAGTGATGAAATGATTTTATAAAAAAGAAGAAGGAAAAATCATTCTTTAAAAAAATATTTAATTTGTATTATCTGCCAATAACACACAACTTTTTTAACCAATCAAATGTACAAAAAATAATTTTTATAATTTATAAAGTTAAATATTTTACAAGTTGACTTTACGAAATTGAATTTTATTTTAATTTTTGTTTAAATATTGTTTTTGATTGGTTGAAAACTAAATCATTAATAACTCGTTAAATAAGAAAAAAAGTCATTACAATAGTACTAATAGTACTAAGGCAAGTACTAATAAAGGTAAACATCAAGGATGTATAACAAATACATGAAGATTATAAGAGAATAGAAAAAGACAAAGAAATCTAATAATAAAAAAATATATAAACTATAAATATAATGAAATAAACTCAAAGCTTTTAGAAGAAAGAAAAGATTAAATATATAACCCTATAAAGATAGGAGCAAGATAATTATAAGATTATATCTATATATAAATCTATAAAGATAGGAAAACAATAAAATTAAGAAAAATAATAAGAATAAAAATATGCATATCTATAAGATAATTTAAAAAA
The DNA here is from genome assembly GCA_007258455.2 of Sequoia sempervirens. Classification (NCBI taxonomy): domain Eukaryota; kingdom Viridiplantae; phylum Streptophyta; class Pinopsida; order Cupressales; family Cupressaceae; genus Sequoia; species Sequoia sempervirens. Next base: position 361,509,328 of record VDFB02271358.1, on the reverse strand, counting down.
ATATTTGATAGATCAATATATATATATTTTTTAAAATTATCTTATAGATATGCATAGTTTTATTTATTTTTATGATATTTATGTATTCTTTCATATTTTGTTGTTTATTTGTTTCCCTTTTTTCTATTTTGTTCCTTGAATCATGTGCATCCTTCCCCTCCGTTTCCCTTCTCTCTTTTTATCTAGAGTTGGTCTACAATCAACCATTTTTCCTCCTCTTGCTCTCTACCATCCTGACGATGGATCACAGAGTGTGATCCAAAAGTTGATGCAAAAAAGCTCCAACACAATCAAATCCAGATACAATACTGAACTTTAATATAGATTGTGGAAACTTGATATCATTAACCTTGAGATTCTATTAATTTTTTCAAAGGTCTCAGAGAAATCTTATGTAAGTTCAAAATTAAAGGGATCATCAACAGCTTGTATGTTAGCCCTTTCTGACCACCGTGATGCATGCTGTCAATTTGGGGAATAGTAGTTTTCTTTTAGTAGTGAGGGATGGATGTACAATCTTCAGGTCTCCTGTACATCAACATAACTTCAATTTCACTTTTCAACTTGAAAGTGGAGGTGGCAGTGATCTCCCAATCTCTGCACAGATGTTCACCCTTCAACCTACTCCAGGAGATCTAATTATAGCATGTGTTTATAGCTGGTACAGATGGGCTCTTTTACAATCTAAACAATAATGAAGTAACTGTTGTGGTAGTTCATGCTGTAAGAGCTAGTCTCGGGGCACAGAAATTGCTGCACTTGTAAGGCAGAGTTTAAGCATTTCATTTAATAGCAGATAGTGACAGTTCAAAGGCCATGCAGTTCTTTTACATCAGCTCTCATTTTGTTCAAAAAAAACTACCATTCCAAATTGCACTCGTGTGAACTGCTGCTTTAGGACTGCAACCAATAATCCTTAGAAGGATGCCTCATAGAATTGTTCATAAAGATTGGAATGCTTTGTATATGGAAAACATGCTTAGGGTGGAAAGTAATGCAGTTGGATGGTTCTAGGAGTGTGAAGAGCCACTTCTGAAAGTAACAATTGTCCCTCAGAGGTACTGCAGCATTGGGCTTTGCTCAGTATTTGCCAAATGAGAATCTTTTAATGACTAAGGAGCGGCACTTTGACATAACTTGGATAACACTTGGAGGTCGTGCTGCCGAACAGGTTTTATTGGAAAATATTCCATGATTAGGGGGCCTCTAGAAACCCCCCTTGCCCCCATACAATAGATGGTCTAAGGATTCGTGGTGTGTCAAATAGCGGGCCATCCCTAGGATGGACGAAGGTGGTCAAATCTTTGAGGAAGTCAACAATGGGATTTGTTGCTTCTATTTAACATGTTGTTCCTCAATTGTTTATGTCTATTGATTGTCCAACTTTAAAACTACTCAATAGTACTTTGGATCAAACCATCACAAAATGGAGAATTCTTTGGTTGGTAAAGTTTCTCTCCTTTTGACCTAACATTGATTTAGTGCATAAATGTGCCCCTGAGAAATGGAAGCTTAAGGGTCATGTATCTTTTAGTGTGTTATTCAATTGTATTTTTGTTTTTTTATCTCTCCTTCCAAGAAGATGTGCTTAGGGTCCTTGTGGAAGGTTCATGGTTGTATGGAAAATTAGTCTTTCTCTTTACATATGCTTACCTAGGTTTGATCCTAAGGTGGATTTAGGAACGATTTGTCATGTTTAGGTTTGTCTACGCAATCTCCACTTAGATTTCTAGGATGAGGAAGTTATCACTCGGGTTGCTAATTCTTTGGGTTATTTGTTGGATATTGACAAAGTGACTAGAGAAAAAAGTAGACTTGTCTTTGCCAGATTTTGTGTAAGTGTGGAAAGTAGTAAGATCCTCCCCATGTCCATTACCTTGGAATCTAAATTTGGAAAATGGATTCAAAGCCATTTCTTATGAGAACTCAAAGCTATTTTAGTAAACAAGACATGGTGTCCAAAAACATTGTCCATATCTCTCATAGAACAACCACCCTACAACTTTGCAAATTTGAAAATTATCTAGTATAACTTGGACAACATTTTGAGGCCCCTTTGTCTCAATGTACTCTATGAAGATGTTGGAAATAATGTGTGCATCCTTTACTTGCCCCTTGCACATAGTGGCCATAAAAGCATTGCCTCTTTAGAGCACACTACAATGACATTAATTAGGGCCCGCATGTTTTGCAATCTTTCCATCCATAGAAATGATGGACACCCTTGCTTTGGTCCATGAATCCTTAATAGGCTATAGTGAAGTATCTATAAGCCTTCTTTCCTAGGACAATAAGGTGGTTACTTTTCATAACCATAAACCTATATAACTTGTAGGTGTCACATTCATCCTATCACTATTTCCTACCAATATCATGATTTTACAAGGTTGAAAGGAAGCAATTGGTGTAAATACAACACACAATCTACTCATCAGCACTATCTCTCATTTCATATTCTAAAATGCCCTTTCTAATGGTCCCAAATCCTTGGTTGTTTTGCAAGAAAAAGGGCTCTAGTCTTATTCTAAAGATAGTGTCACAAAAGATTGATAAGCACCAACCACTCCTAGAGTGCTTGAAGACGACCCTATAAATAACCTACAAGATCCTTTCTTGGCCAAAAGATGAGACTTTAATCTCGATTTGTCAATCGTGTTGTCTACCTCCTCTTGCTCTTTGATATAAGCAAGAATGTCCCTTTGGCCACTCATTCTTTATTAGCCTACCACAATCTTTGATCTCCCTTATAAGTGAGCTACAAGATCCTTTATTGGCTAAAAGATGAGACTTTGATCTCAATTTTTCAATCGCATTGTTTGCTTCCTCTTGCTCTTTGATATAAGCAAGAATATCTCTTTGGCATCCCAAGCTTTAGCAACCTACCCCAAGCTAACATTCATTTGCCAACAATTACACACAAGTGAGCTTTCACCAAACTATAGACAACCCATGGTTTATCAACCTACCACAAGCTCTATTTCATTGGTAGTGGGCTTTCATTTGACTATTCAAGCTCCAATGATCATTTTGGTGATCTTAATAAAAAACTTATAGAATGGGATTTTGCGGTTTTTCCATAAATCAGTGGTCATCCAATAATCATTTTGGCAACACTAATCTCCACATTGGAATATTCTTCTTTTCATAGGGCACTTCAGTGAAGGAAGTCAAATTGCATCAAATCATCTATATGTAAGCCTGAAAATGTTTAGGAAGATTCAGAAAAATGAGAAAAATGAGGTATGAGTAGATGACTTGACTAAGACTTTTTAGCTGTAGAAGACACTTATCTTTATCCTTCAATATAGATTTAGAGACAAAAAATGCAGAGCTATTGACCAAATGTCTATTCCATCTCCGGATGAAGAATGGAATGGCATTTACTAGAATTCTCATGTAAGCTTGGTAGGCTTGATCTCCAAGTCATATTCCTGGACTCTTGCGATCCAATTGCCTCTTTTGGTGCCCATTTCCTGTTGAGTAAGGACACTCTTGACCGCGGGGTCTGTAACGTATACAATGGTGTGGGAGTTCAGGATGTAGAATCTGAAATTCTTGACTGCCCTCACAATTGCATAGGCATTCTTTTTGGTTTGGGAGTACTGAGACTCGCTATTCTTGAAACTACTGCTCATGAAGGCAATCATCGATTTGGTCTCCTCTTTCAGCTTCTGTGTTAGTATGGCAGAGGGGGTGTGCTCTGACGCATAACAATAAAGAATGAATTCCTTATTGAAGTTAGGTCAGACCAGCACTGGTGCCTTACTGATGGCTTCTTCTATCTTGACAAATGCTTCCTTTCCTTCGTCGGTCCATTTGAAGGCGGACGTCTTCATCATTGTTGATATATCCTTGGTTAGCTCTGAGAATTTAGGTACAAATCTTCGTATGAAGTTCACCTTTCCGAAGAAGGAATGCACTTGAGTTGTATTTATTGGGAGAGAGAGGTCTTTGATTGAATCAACCCTATCAGGATCAATCCGAGTTCCCTCAAAGGTGTCACACTATGCAGCAGGCGTCGACCTTCTTCAAAGTTGTCGACCTTTCTTCAAATGTGTCACACTATCCTAGAAAATAGAGAGAGATTAGAATAAGGGCATTGGACTTCTGGAAAAGGCATCAAACTATTAATTGACAGATGCATCGAAGTTTTGCAAAGGCGTGGCACTATTTCCTGCAAACAAACATAACACAAAGAATTAGATGTGTCGTGCTTTAACTATAGGCATCAATCTTTGAATTACAGATGCGTTGAGCTTTGACAAAGGCATCAGACTATTATTACCGATGCGTTGCACTGTCTTTGTAACTTGCAAATCTGACAAAAGCTAAAAAAAAAATTATTAAAATAGGGGTGTGGGTCCCACCAAGCATGTCAAAATGTCGTATGGTTAGTTTACATGATCATATAACAACTAAATTATAGCAATTAGATCCTAATAATTTAGTCGTTAAGTATCCCTGTATTTCTTGGAATTGATTGACATGAAGGTCTATGGATACGAAAGTTTCTTGCAAAGCCTTATCCAAGATAGATTTGTGTTTAAGATATATGCAAAGCAACTCAAGGATAGATATTTGTGCGGGTGTCTTCCCCAAATCTATCTTGGATAAGGCTTTCCAAGAAACTTTCATATCCATAGACCTTAATGCCAATCAATTCCAAGAAATAGAGGGATACTCTCTAGTTGATAATAAAATGTAACTTATCACTTGGTTACATTTATGATTTCTACCTTGCAAGAGTTGTGAGAGACTTGCAAGATCTCTATCGCGGGGTGGCTGTCAAGATAGTGCCCCCATCATTCTACGAGGAGGCTGCTGGTACAAACTATGTGCAAGAAATATGATCATGTAAGCTAACCATACGACATTTCGACATGCTTGGTGGGACCCACACCCCTGTTTTGATCATTTTTTAGCTTTTGTCAGATTTGCAAGTTACAAAGACAGTGCAACACATCTGCAATAATAGTTTGACGCCTTTGTCAAAGCTCAACGCATCTGTAATTCAAAGATTGGTGCGTTCATTTAAAGCACGACGCATCTAATTCTTTGTGTTATGTTTGTTTGCAGGAAATAGTGCCACGCCTTTGTCAATTAATAGTCTGATGTCTTTTCCAGAAGTCCAATGCCTTTATTCTAATCTCTCTCTATTTTCTAGGATAGTGTGACACCTTTGAAGAAAGGTCGACGCCTGAAAAGTTAAGTTCACTATGCCTCATGCCAACAATATTGTGGTTTTTCCGTAAATCAGCTGTCATCCAATAATCATTTTGGCCACACAAATCTCCACATTGGAATATACTTCTTTTCATAGGGCACTTTCAGTGAAGGAAGTGAAATTGCATCGAATCATCTATATGTAAGCCTAAAAATGTTTAGGAAGATTCAGACAAATGAGGTATGAGTAGCTGAATTGACTAAGATTTTTCAGCTGTAGAAGACACTTATCTTTATCCTTCAATACAGATTTAGAGACAGAAAATGCAGAGCTATTGACCAAATGTTTTCCATCCCAGGATTAAGAATGGAATGGCATTTACTAGAATTCTAATATTCCTAATTCATTTGTCAATGAAAAGAAGAAAAATGTGGGACACAAAATTTTGATGAGAATGCTACTCAGCAGTTACTACCCGAGAAGCATTAAATAGAATTCTTTAAAGACAAAAATGCAGCCATATTCAGAAAGTTCACATTATGATAGCTTAATCATCCCCGATTTTACTTGTGAATTTCAGAATATAAGAAAATAGAATCCTCATTAATACAAGAGATGATATTGTTTGTCAAATTATGATCCCCTAGAGACTAGACTACTTGGATTTTTGTAGTAGGTTTCAATTTTACATGTTTCTTCTCAAACAAAGAGGATTGTGTAATATGTACGAATAAGAGCATGAGGAAATACAAAATTTTGACTGTCATGATCAGTTAGCTGCAAATATTATATTTGGTTCTCTAAAGATAGACATATAGATACTATTTTTATCCCAGCCAAGTATGTTTCTCGTTAGAAGTCATTTTAGTTTGCTGACTTTGATTACAAAGTCAGCATAGAGTAAGGTATTATCCAAAGAAGAATTCTCAATAGAAAAGTTTAATAGATAATTGACAGTTATGGATTGTCATAATTCATATTTTAACTCATACAGTTTCTGGGTTGATGCTTCATTTTAAAATAGCAGAAAAAATAATGAGCTGAATGCATCAAACACCCTTAAACTATATTTATAAGTTCAACATTTATCATGTTAACCCTAAAATATTTTATACTACCTATAAAACTACAAAAATGTTTAAAAATTGTTGTTTTTTAAGTATAATTCTGAAATTGCTTACTATTGTAAAGATGAAAAGTAATCTTCAATAATAGAAAGGAACCATTCAATTATGCTTGAACCCAAACTTTCATATAGGATTTGAGTTTGTGAGGCTAGAATTATAACTAACATTATCAAAGTAACTTTCCCATCCTTGCACAAAAGAATTGTTCTATACATAAGTAACACTGAAATGAATGCATAGATATCAATTCCTAGAGCTGGGAAAATATATATCCAAGAGTGATTTTGATACGGCTGGCACTCACCAAGGAATGAGAACTATGCTTCCCTAGAAATAATAAAAAGAATCATCATTTACAAAGTCTATTTATATTTTCATTTGACCAACTTCCACCAGCCTGTCAAGTATCCAGACAGTTGCATCACTTGGAGCACAACCTTCTTTCTTCATATGATCCATCACCAAAAAAGTTTTTTCAAAGTCATGTCTATGGTGGAAGGTGTGAAATAATATATTATATGTGACAACATCCAGAACAAAAAGCTTTGCTCTCATCTCATTTAGCATTGAGAAATCCGTGTCAAGTTTATTTTCCTTACAAAAACAATCAATCAATATAGTATAGGTTACAACAATTGGAGTAATACCAACCACTTTCATGTTTAAAAAATACTTCAAGGCCTTATCTATTTCACCATTTTTGCAATGGGCATCAAATCAGACTCCTATAAGTGACTACATTAAGAGTCAAGTCTTCATCTAGCATCTTATTCGTGAATGAATGTGCTCTAGAAAGATCTCATGCCTTACACAAACCATCAATGACTGTGGTGAGTCAAGCCTTCATCTAGCATCTTATTCACCAGTGAATGTACTCTAGAAAGATCTTGTGCCTTGCACAAAGCATCAATGACTTTGGTGTATGCCACTTCATCAGGTATATCCAAGAGCAATTTTGATATGGGTGGCACTCACCAAGGCATGAGAACTATGCTGCCCTAGAAATAATAAAAGAATCATTACTTACAAAGTCTCTTAATTTTTTCATTTGACCAACTTCAACCAGCCAGTCGAGCATCCGGACAGTTACATCACTTGGAGCACAACCTTCTTTCTTCATTTGATCCATCACCAAAAATGTTTTTTCAAGGTCATGCCTTTGGCGGAAGGTGCAGAATAATATATCGTATGTTATAACATTTGGAACTAAATCCTTTGTTCTCATCAGATTTAGCATTGAGAAAGCCATGTCAAGTTTGTTTTCTTTGCACAAATAAGCAATCAATATGTTATAGGTTACAACATCTGGGACAATACCAACCACTTTCATGTTTAGAAAATGCTTCAAGGCCTTATCTTTTTCACCAATTTTGCAATGGGCATCAATCAAACAACTATAAGTAACTACATTAGGAGTCAAACCTTCATCTAACATCTTATTCATGAGTGAATGTGCTTTAGAAAGATCTCTCATACCATCAATGACCGTGGTGTATGTCACTTCATTAGGTTTCAAATCCCTTGTTGTCGTCTCCTCTAACATCTTTCCTACCATGTTCATGTCTCATGTTCCACAGAATGCACATTTTAGTGTATTATATGTAATTACATCAGGAAAATGTCCCTTGTTTTCCATCTCAGAAATAAATGCAAATGCTTCATTTTCCCTGTTACTCTGACATAAACCAACAATCAAACTATTGTAGCTAACAACATCTGGTGAGAAGCCTCTTGTTAGCATCTCTTTGAAATTTTTTTGAGCCTTTTACACCTCATGCAATTATTATTAAGTCCTTATCCATGCCCTTCTGTTGGGTGATACTCTCCCTCTCTGTCACAACCCCAATTGTGATCCGGCCCTAAAAATTTGTATTGTCATGTTGATATGGATGTTCAACTGAATATGAAACTTAATTATCATTATAGTTGACCCTAAATTTCTATAATGTTGTCTTGTATGGTGTTTCACCTGGATATACAAACAATTGTTTTAGTTAGTTGTTAAAAGGTAATCATTTTAATGATACAATGAATGAGGTTAGTTATGGTGTTTATGAATGTGTTTCCTATAATTTTATATATAGTTATATGATTGAATTTTATATGAAAATCCTAATATTGTGGATAATCGTTAAGCTCAGATTTCATTATTTGAAATGGACTAATGTTATCTTAATATTGGAGTGTCACGGGACAGTTACGCACTCTCACCGAAGAGAGAATATCATTAGAAGGGGAATCTAGCCATCCGGGGGCAATTGTGTGAGAGTAGAATACACGAGCATGTAGTGCAATTCCCAGATCATATATTGCATTGGGAAGGGTAAATAAGATGTCTTGTTTATTTTGACAAAATTCTACAAAGAATTAAAATCACTACTATTAATAATTTATATTTAAATTAATTTATAATGAATAATTTATAATTTAAAATAAAAAATAAACAAATAGAAATATAATAAATAACAATAAAATAAATGATAAAATGATATATATATTCTTTTATAAAAGAGGGATATCCCAAATATTCGTTCTTATTTAAGGAAGAGAATATATGGTGGAACCCAGGGCTGGAAGAAAATAAAAATAGAAATTGTTTTAAAGAAAAGAGTAACCTTAATAAGGTACGTATCATATGCTTTATCCAAGGAAATGAAAACAAAGGAAGGTCAGCAAATAGGTTGGAATCTGGATCAGCCAGCTGTCAGCAAATGGGAAAGGAAAAAGAAATAGAAGATTACCATCTAACAAATAGGAAATTGCCCCTATTCCCACATAGCAAATAGGAAATTGCCCCTATTCCCACATAGCAAAGAAGGGAGAATGATAGGTAATACAAAAAAAAGAGGATGATCATTAAGATTATTCTAGAGGGAAGGAAGGACAATAGAAAAAGAGGAGAAGAAGAGTCGCATGTGTATAGGAGGTTAATACTGCATATCTACATACATTTAAAGGTATGTGATTTTGATTTACCTTCAACAATAATCTTTTTTGAGAGGAAAGGCCAAGAAGGGATGTTGGAAAGGAATTGGTTATAATTGGAGGTAGATAATAAAACCTATACTTTCAATCTTTCAAATCTGTTGTTATCAAATTACATTTTATACCATACCATGTTTGTTGAATATAAACTTGTCCAACAGGTTATGATTATAATTCAGTAGCTTAATTTTCTTGTTGATTGGACTTAGTTTATATTGCAAAGAAAGGTTGAAAAAACCGTTAATTGTATCAAACAACAGTTTTGGGCAGATTTGTAAAAAAAAGCTGATAACTTTGAATCATTAGAGCAAATGATGGCATATTTGTTCATGAAAAGTTCAGAATTTTCTTGGGAAAACAAGAATTTATTATAGCATATTTAAGAATACTAGATAAAGATCGAATGAGGGTGTTGTATGCTCTACAACAGGCATGAGAAAGCTGGCAAAACTATGAGCTTTCACATGACTTCTATAGCAATAGACTATGTTAGCATACAATACATCATCAGCTATAGGTTGAGGGTTATGCTATTCACAAATAACCTTAAGTCCCAAAGTAAAAACTAAAATTACTAGTATAAGGACTAGAAAATCAGTGGATCCATACCAGTCTCATGAAGTTCACTTGATCATCATATTATTATAAATTTGGGCAAACATTTACAGTTTCATTTATGGAACTCATATGATCAGCAAATTATACAAAATTTGGAACAACTATGTAACTTGTGATATATCAATATGATATAGTTAACACAAAAGTTGTTAAATTTTCAGCAATAGGTAGAGATAGAATACACATAGAAATACCACCCTTGAATTATAAGAACAAAAATTTGGTGGTGTAATTAATTATTAGAGCTTAATTCTTTAGTATTTGAACTATAAATGATACCTAAAGTACTATTATCACCTGGAATATGCACCCTGCTGAATCTTGAATCCAGCTATCTTGTGAAACATGGGATGACGTCTCGAGTTGTGGGACTCGCGAAACTCAAGGTCAACCTCCGATTAAAGGGCGACTTCCCCTTGGTAAATCACCTAAAAACTAACTCTAACTAAACAACCTTGTTGGGAAAAGAGAGGAGAAAGATCTAATAATATGAAACTAAAACGGAAAATGGAGGTGATACACCAAATATAGCAGATTTCTAGTTTGTTTCAACAACACAACCTATGAATCTCAATCTAAAGTTTCACACAATAATTTGCAACAATAATTCGGAGGTAAAGTTAGAACAACAACAATTAAGGAGTCATAGAACTCACAATAATACCTGCTTTTCTTTCATACACAGAAAATTGAAACAAATAGAGGCAAAAATATTGATATTTGAATCATTGAAGGTTGCTACAATGGCCGTTTTCTGAAAAAAACAATAAAATATTACATCACAAGCATACAATCAACCATTATTTCAAATGAAACGAGGTTGGAGATGCAATCAATGAAGAAGATTACAGAAGTAGAGACCTGATTTTGACTGAAAAAATTAAAGGACTGAATGTCACTTTGTCACAATAAACTTTTCCAATGCTTTTCAACAAACATAGGCCTCTTATTTATAGATTTTGAGAGCCTAAAATCAAAAAGTCATGTTGACTTTAGATATTTTCCCTATGAGTTGTCATCCTTATCCTCTGTAGATAAGATATTTGTAAACCTTATCCCTTGTGGATAAGATTCACCTTTTTGCTTTATGAGTTGTCAATCTTATCCTGTGAGTTATCAATCTTATCCTCTGAGTTGTCATCCTTATCCATCCTGTGAGTTGTCAATCTTATCCTCTGAGTTGTCAATCTTATCCTCTATGAATAAGATATTTTGCAATCCTTATCCTCTGTGGATAAGATATTTTGCAATCCTTATCCTTCTCTCTCGACTTTGATTTTGACTTCCTTTGACTTTGACTTTGACTTCCTTTGACTTTCTTCCATTGGCTTTGACTTTGACGTTCTTCCCTTGACTTTGACTTTGACTTTCTTTTGCAGAAAATATTTTCCTTTTATTTTTGGTTCTGTTTTTTCATAAAAAATCAAGTAACAATTACTTAAAACCATAACAACATGTGTAAAGGTGCTAAGTGACTATCGAGATAGATTCGAGGGGTCAAATAATAAATAAATGTTTTGGTCAAAGTAGTTAATTCAAATAAGAGAGGATTGTTTGAATTAAAATTGAGTTACTTCATGGATAAAGGATATATGTTTAGATGTCTTTTTGCTTGGACATTAAAAGGTTGCATGTGTCAGTTATTCCATAGTTGTACAAATTTTACACATGTTAGCCACAGATTGCTAGACTCTTTGTGATGGGTCAAGCTCCCTTCGTAGGGTAGCACGGGGAAGCCTATGGCTTTGTGGCAAGGCGGAAATCATCCTGGTGATGATCTTTATCCTCTTCTGCTTCAAATTAAGGAGAAGGGACGAAAGAGGTTTGGCTTAATTGTTATATTTTAATGTAGAATCTATTTTACTAGTTATGAAGTAAATGTTTCTTATTTATTTTTATAAACTTTATGTTGTCATGCCCCTAATACTATGAATGTTGTAGCGCTACGATAGAATGTTCATATGCAAATCTAGTAGTATGTGCCGCCTCATTATGAAATTAAATTTTACATTATCATGGATGCAACCGTTGGAGTATTTCTTTAGTCATTATGATGATGAAATTGTGCAATGATGTTCGTTTGTATATGAATTGGTATAATGGTACTTGTTGGTTCCTTGTCATTGTCAGCATTCCATTTAATTAGCCTAGCTTAATCACTAGATTATTGTATTGATTGTTTAAAAGAAGACAATTAGATATAAAATTTGAATATATTAAGTATTGTTGAAGTATAAATAGGAATGATTATGTTGACAAACAACTAATTGTGCAAGTGTGATAGACATCATTATCATTCTCTCTCCTTCTTCCACTTCAAGTTATAAAAGAAAATGGTATAGATGCTGTAATGCAAATGATGAAATATTGTTTAATTTGTGTCTTATTTATTTAGATGAGTAAATGAATCTCACTTGATTTCTTACATTATCATTTTCAATACGGTATCTTAGAATTGTTTGAAGGAGCATGGCTGATATAAGTAAATTGGTTGCATATGTTATCAACTTGATTTCAAAATGGGCATACTAGAACGAGACCCTAAATCTGCATTGGCTCAAAAACAAAAACCCTTAGTATTGTTAGTAAACCAAAGCAAATAAAAGATCCCCTATAAGATTCATCTAATCACAAGAATAAAGCCAAAGAAACAAGTAAAACATAGAAAGGAATCATTCTAATAATCAAACTAGCATCTTATAGTGGATTGGTGCTTCTATGGAAAGAAGCCCTTTCCCAATCCTTGATTAAGCTCCATGATATGATATTTTGATGATCAAGATGATGGATAGGCAAAATCAGTTCTTCAATGAAGAGTGACTTTGCATAAGCTTTTTGGATGAAATTGTGGAGATGATCTAGGATTTGCTTGAGGATGAAACCTCTATTTGTAGATTTTCAAATGCTGAGTGTTGAAGAGGGACCAATGTGGGACTAAGAAATAGGCCAATGAAAAGAGGCCACTTGTCATCATGTGAGTGGTTGATGCATGTGCAATATTTGGGAAGTGTTCCCATGAGAGGGAGAATTTGAATTCAAATTTGGCAATAAATTT
>VDFB02271358.1:361415107-361496279 GCA_007258455.2 Sequoia sempervirens | reverse complement strand
AGGAACCTCTAAGGACGTGAATCCCAAGGAAAAGAAATAGCATATGGATTGAGTCAATGATATTTATCTTCAAGAGGGTTTGAAATCTTGAGAATCATGTTGAATGTTTGTTTGCAAAATGTTTTCGAATACAACACTGTGTTTTCAAACAAGCAATGTAACATCCTATGCTAATGGGTACGTTTTTCTTAGTGGGCTTGCCTCATGCCCTTCATAGAAGAGATGATTTTACATGCAACCAAGGAAAAATATAGAGGTATGATGAAATCTTAACCTCTATATTTCAACCAAGATCGGACATGGCAAGTAACTTCTTGGAATCTAAGTTCCAATGCACCACCTTGATAAACTCGCTCAATAGATAAATAGGCCACTACAAAACAAGGGTTCTAGTTCAGACTTTCCGTTCATGGAGCTGACCTAATGTGGCAAGAAACCCCTTCGGATCCATCTTGTCGAAATAACTCATGGATATTGGCATTTCATTCAATATCCACATTTATATCCCGACTGGAAATACTCTTGGCTTTAGAGTGTTACCGGTTGAATTGCTCCCTTGGATGAGTACTTTTTCCCCAAGGCAGGCCCTCTAGGATAAACAAAAGCAAGCAAAGACAAAATCCATAACTCGATCAATCTTTGACGACTCAAAGAAAGAGAATATACGCGATGATGCCCTACTCACACTCGCACAAGATGTTCAATTTTAAACCCAAATCGAAGTGTGTATGGGAAATTATTTACGCAACTTAATGTCACCAAAAGCCTTTTGATTCTCAAGATCACCGTGAGGCGTGAGAGAAGCGCATACATCTTTTGATGATATTACTTTGTGTAAATAATTACAAAACAATAAAGGCACACATTCATTTTATCCTTCATTGCAATGATTTGATTCGTTTTAAAACACCAATGTCAAATGTGAGTTTGTTTGTTCAATTTTAGACCAAATCAAAAAGCTTAGTGAGTTTCTAATACTCAGTTTTAATCCAATTTTGAAAAAAAATCCAAAATAATGATTGATTTTAAACCCCAAATTGAAAGTGAGTTGTCTCAAAATAGAAAACGAGAGCAAGAAATGGATGTTTCAAGTTATTAAGCATTAAAAAATGCTTTTCTCAAGTTTAAATTCAATGTTCAACTCAAATCTGCTTTCTTTCACTTAACCTCCATGTGAAAGAGAGACCATCTTCGTTTGTTGATATAATCCTGCAAACATTACAAAGCCATCAGAAATAAGATTCTTTTCAATTTTGCAAGATAATAATAAAAGAAAAAGACATCCATATGTTAGAGCTTTATACCACCAGATTAAAAAACCACTTATAACAATGAGCAAATAATGATAACCAAATGAAAATCCATTTTTTGTTTAAATATACAAAAGAGTTTTAGACAATCAAGTTGCTCCCCAAAAATTTGAAATTGAAGATTTTTGAGTCTTCTCTACCAATGATGTAAAGCCCTGTGATTCAAGCATTTAAAAAGAACTAATGACATGTACTTTCGCTGCCACCGATGGCCTACACATTCTAGAAATGGTTAAGAAGACAAACGAGATGAAGTATGTGAAATCTTTATTAAATGGACAACTACCCCTTTGTCAATTATGATATCTCCCAAATCTTTTCATCTTGGCAGTGACAGTAAATGTTGATAGGACTACAAGTAAAAAACTCCAACGCACTCATTCCTATCAAAATACCTAAGGGAGAATGGAGCTATCCTAAAGGCATCGTGTGTGTAAAGTGGCACTATCATAAAGGAAAATGTCAAATCATGAAACAGATTTATCAGCCATTTAAAATTTCAGGCAAAGTCTTAACTTCTTATGTGTTTTTCACTTAGGCATGGTTATCAAATCTGAAATGACATGCCACACAAATGTAGACAAATGAGGGCTCCATTCAAACATTTGAGTAAATCAAGACCACAACCACTATCTTGCAGTCAACGCATAGAGAAACAAAGATAAAAAAAAAGCATTCAATAATGTTATATCAAGCAAAAGGATTTTAACAAAATTCCCCAGTAGAACGCAGTATCATGGTCTGCAGTGATTGCACAGACAGATTTTTAAAATAAAAGTGCGCTACCGTAAGGTATTACAGGATGAACATGGCTTTGGAGATTAGCAAGGATACAGTTCAATTGTGCTTTGTAGAAGATAGAGTATGGCAGTTAGGGTATCAAATCTGGTAAGTCATTACAGAGTTGAAAATATTTTTCATTCATTATGGACAATTATAATGGAAAATATTCATTTTTTAGAGATCTGCTCACACAAAAATAGGGGCACACAAAGTTGGAAGTCAACTTAAATAACAATCCAAGACTACTAGCCGCATTCATTATGACATTGTTTGAATAGCAAGCAAAGATCTGCTAGATGGAGCCTATTCACTTATTTGGAGCACAAGGACTTGAGTTGGGGCGGAATGGCCCGCCATGAACGTGTGAATTTTCCAATTGGAGTGAATGATGCGTCTCTTTACTGGTTCTAAAACAAAGTACTCCACAGAAAGAAAACAAAGGCAGTCACTGACAGAGAAGGAATTCTTCCCAACTGCCCCAGACAAAGGTACTTTCCTTCACGATTGAGTCCAATAGCTTGAATCAGGCCTTTGCAGGCCGTATTAAATACAACACTCTGTTTAGATAATATCTCTGACAAAACAATATATGCTGTTATAACTCTACTTACCGCGTATGAGCTCTACCATAAATAATCTCGAAGCATAGACAAAGCACGTGAACTGTTGACATTAGCTTATGCAATACATTAATTGCAGGACCTGCGCGCAGATGGGAGGTGTAAAGCCAAGTAAACACAAAAATGGTGGATCATCAAGTGCCTCTGTACTACTTTCTTAGTGAGTGATATAAAAACAAATATTGTGTCAGAGATTAGAAAAAATAAGAAAAATATACACATTCATATCATGCAAAGCAATTTTTCCCTAACAATAGGTGCCTATTTATGCATACAAGCCAGAGAAGAACTGTGTAAATCATTCCAAAGGTCAAAAGAGCAGAACAAGAAAACAAGAGCCATCTGTGGAGATTGTATTTCACCTATGGTGCGGGCCATCAAGTCTTGGTGACATTCGTGGAGATAAGAAACATATCACGAAAACTAAAGTTATGAATCTTCTAGATTCAAGCGCTGGATTTTCTAGTTCAAATCTGTATTATGTTGTGCAACAGGGAAAGATAGCTTCATGGGGTCCCATACTGTGCTGTCGTCCAGCAGTGGGCAGAGCTCGTAGTTCTAACACTTGGCTCGGCAGAGCTTACTCCAAGCAAGCTTTTACACAACATTTGGATGGTGAAGCAAAGCCAAAACTTTTCTGTGGTGATTGACAACAACAGCAACAAAGGTAACTTTACCCTTAAATAGCGATAGAAATATTGCAAACTCTGTGAGCAGTGGGCTGTAGCGCTAGGGGAGGCTGAGTTGTGTTAGGCTTAGTAAGCCAATACTATCGGTCCTTTCTTCACCAGTTTTTTGTAAGTCCTTTCTAGCGCCATTTTGTTTTTCAACCTTGAATATTCGGGAATGATAGAACTAGAGTTGAAATCAAAGCTCATTTGAAAGAGGACCTACTACAGGAAGCTACATGTTATGGAAACAAAATTATTGTCTCAGATAAATTGCCAGACAGTCAAATGATGGACCAAAGAGAACTAATCAGGGGAGGCTCTGCATAGACTCCTTTACGTGAACATTTAGATCTACAACATGAAGATTACTTTGTTGACTACGGGCGAGTTCTCATCACAGATGAGAAACTAAATGATAGCTACTTACACTTTCGAGATCTCAAGAAGATTGAGTATGAGGAGATTTTAGTGTTATGATAAGATGACAGACTTGGAGAACCAGGGCAGGGAGATTCTTATTGCTGTTAGACTAGTAGCTCAAACAAAGCTTATGAACCATTTGGTGAAATCCCTGTAGAAATGCGGTCTCACAAAAGTTCCCGAAATGGCATTGCAGTCTACTAAAATGAAGTCACGTGGAGTAAACAAGAGAGAAAATGACACCACTCTCAAACTCATCGATCTCTATTCAGCAAAGTGAAAGTCTTACAGCAATCAAGATAGCAGTAGCAGATTCATGATAGACAATATTGGCATATTTATATTTATGTAAAAACAACAGTTGAGAAAATACAATAGCCATTCCTTTAAGTTAAACAAAAACTAAAAGTCATCAATTCGTTGCATTTGACTACAAGTTCTACATTAGGTTATTTCAAAGATTTGAAAACAAAGAAAATGTCTATAAACCCTTTAAGAGATAAACAATGCTGAATATGATATCAAGCCCTCCTTCTAGCGCCATTTGTAGGACCCTAAATCTGCATTGGCTCAAAAACAAAAACCCTTAGTATTGTTAGTAAACCAAAGCAAATAAAAGATCCCCTATAAGATTCATCTAATCACAAGAATAAAGCCAAAGAAACAAGTAAAACATAGAAAGGCATCATTCTAATAATCAAACTAGCATCTTATAGTGGATTGGTGCTTCTATGGAAAGAAGCCCTTTCCCAATCCTTGATTAAGCTCCATGATATGATATTTTGATGATCAAGATGATGGATAGGCAAAATCAGTTCTTCAATGAAGAGTGACTTTGCATAAGCTTTTTGGATGAAATTGTGGAGATGAGGATTTGCTTGAGGATGAAACCTCTATTTGTAGATTTTCAAATGCTGAGTGTTGAAGAGGGACCAATGTGGGACTAAGAAACAGGCCAATGAAAAGAGGCCACTTGTCATCATGTGAGTGGTTGATGCATGTGCAAGATTTGGGAAATGTGCCCAAGAGGGGGAAATTTGAATTCAAATTTTGCAATAAATTTTGAGAGGGGGACAAGAAAATGAACAATAAATGCAATGTTGGAGGGACAAATCAATTTGTCATGATTTTCAAACTTGAGGGCCATGTTGAGTGAAAATGAGGGTTTTAATAAATCAATAAATTGATTTATTTGTGCAAGTGGCTAAATCTAGAGAATGCAAGTGGGTGATTAGCATTTAATCATGGTTAGATTAAATTAATGATGATTAGGTTAGTTTGACTTTTAGGACTTGGATATTTGATTTATTTAAATCAGAAAATGATGTAATATGATTTGGGATTTGATTAAATGGCCATTTGATTTATTAAAAGGTTGATGATAATGTTTATTTGATTTTAAATAAATGACCTTAGGAGATGAGATTACCTAATGAATGGATGGAAGTGAACCTGATTAATTGATGAATGGACCTAATGTGAAATCTAGTTTAATTAATGAATGAACCTGATTGAATGCACAATGTTAATTTTGCTGTCTACACTACTTACAACTTATTATGATCCGAGTTTTATACTTATGCCAAGATATTGCAAATGGACTTGAGGTGATGGTAATAGTTGTAAACCATTCTATATGTTAGAAAATTAAAATCAATTGTTTGAATCCTTTAGATTGGATCTACATTAGCTTCATATATTTCATTAATTTCCATACTTAAGGCTTCATTAATCGAGTGGTTATTCACTAATTTTTGTACTTAATCAGTGATTTTTGGATGGTTGTTACACTCTCCCTCTAGAGGGTGTGAAGTCCTTGCATATCCACTTAGAAAAACAAACACGTAGTTAGCCATAACATTTTTATCGCATTCATATCATTGCATATTCATCAATATTTCAATTAAATGCATACAACCATTATATCACATATAATTCATCATAGCTTTCATCTTTCAAAGTTTCATAATTACATAAATCATCTATGCATTTAAAATAAGGTGAAACGTAAATTGTAATTCAAAAATGGAGTAATGCCCAAAACTTTCTACCAAATTTATAGTCAAGGACACGACACAAATTTCAAATTTTGCTCACATACACTTGACTAACTCACAAAAGTTGTTTTCAAACACTCATTTCCTAAAAGGCATAACAACATTTGACCAATTATAGATTATAATATTTAGTTAGGTAACAAAATTGCTTAGACAATCATAGTAGGGTTTCAAATGGAGACATGAAATTCACATCCCCAAGATAGACTTCAATTAGTTTTACTACTCATTAATAATCAAAAAACATAATTCAAGTCACATGTTATGCAAATAAGATATATCAATAATAATTTCAAGTAATAATAAGATAACAAGACCTAGGGGCTAGACCTATTCCTCAGGGGCTCATCTCTGATGGCGTTGCTTACGTAATGCGCAAAGGCTTTGTAGTTTGACAACTAGACTTCAATCATCACATACTTGTTGGCTAACAAAGGGGTATAACCCTTAGATTCAAAATATGTCATGACATCAACTTCAATCACAATCCACTAACACTAATCCACACTATAAAAAAATAACACAACAATGATAATGATAACAATTTAGGTGAAGAACTCTTTATCACTAGGACCCTGATATGATTGTTAGACTAACATCAACAAAAGATTTCTAGGTGGCTTACTAAAAGGGGCTATATCTCATCCATAAGCTAAGCAATATTTTAACATGGAAAACCTCAAAGGAAGTTTATAGTACACACCAATCATGTAATACTAATCAAATCAATTCACTCTAGCATGTGTTACCAATGAATGGTAACTTGCTTATTGTAAACACTACGGATATTGAGTCAGTCAAAACTATGAGTAAATAAATTATATTTTTAAATCAAGAATTATTTGACTTTAATAATATTGAATCAATGTAACCACGTAACATAATGAAACGAAAGCATTTAATAAGGATTGAACTATGAGATTTAGATAATGAGCAAATATCATGTTTATAACAAGGAATAAAATCTAATTATATTGGGGTGATGATAACCGTGTATTAACATAAGAATGTATTATAGGGATCTAGAAATATCTTATATTTCCTTTATTAGGCATCTATTGATCCATAAGTGGTTTGAAGATATTCAAGAACATCTTGAAATATCATTCTCTTACTAATCCGAATATACTGGATATCAAGGGTAAGCAAATTTAATACCATTCTTAGGATGATAACGACTTTTATAAGCATAATGAAACATATAACTATAGAATTATCATTCCTCTTAACCCTCAAAATCCTTCTGTGAGATCTTAAATACAAATTATGATGTTATACACAATTAGAGGTAACTACTCTTAATAATTGCCTTATTCATGAAAGTCTATATTCAAATATTCAAATTATTATATGGTTAGATAATACTAAAATGCACAAAGACATTCCCTTTCCATTAGGTTGATTATTAATTGGTTACCTTTCAATACTAAATGACAATAAAATGATGTATTTAAACAACTAGCTCGATAACCTTATAATTGTGTATGTAATGAGGATATAATTAGTAAATTGGAATTCTACAAATAGCAATTCCTTCTTGCTACAATTGCACTCAAATATTATTTATTATTCACCCATTGTTAACACCTTTTATAAATTTCTCTAAGACTCTAAATCAAGGTGCACTGTCAAGATTCACCACTGAAGGCATTACCTCCTAAGAACTATAAAATCAACCACTATACATATAACTTTAACATTGGTATATGAGAAATGACAATATGAAAAAAGAACGTTGATATGAGTGCACAATGTGTGAATCAAACACGAAGAAGATTATTTAGATTGATAGAACCTATCAATTAACTAAAGGGATAACTATTCAACTTGAAAAGTAATAATGTTTTTTGACAATATAAGTTATACTAATGATATTTTAAACTAATGATTAAATCCAAGAATAATAATGAAGTTAACTACTTATCAATGTCATTACTAGGGCATGTAACTTAAGATCATTAATTAAAAGGTATTACAAACTGACAAACCAATGCACCCCTATTGTACCGATAATCCTTGCAAATCTGTCTTGGACATCCCAACACTTTCTACTTTAGAAGTCATAATTACCCTCGTGTTACTTGTACAAGGGCTATGATAACCAAAACATATTATCAGAAATTATGTTGGCACAGAGAAGCTAATACCCAGATCCAAAATCATATCATTTTGGATTAAGTGTATTAAGCATTACTTACCATTTTAGATCTAAAGGAGTTGGCTCAATAAAGTTTTGCAGCTAAGCAGAAAAGGTACAGTTGCACATGACATTGTCATGCCAAACAAAGTTGAATTTATCCTCAAGAATAGGACAAAAGACTTCCTGTCAAGCCTATGCCATAAATTCAGGACGTTTATAAAATGAGAAGTAATTGTAGACTCTATAAGTTTCCATCCTCAAGATATATTCAACAACACTTTACAGAACTGCGAAATAAATGTTAAAATGAGCCATAAATATGTGAAAGCAATTGATATTAGAATTGAACAATATTTGTTCCTTTGATTTGAACTCCCTATGCAAGAATGATTACTTAAACGTAAATTAATGGAAGTCAATTATTTATTCTATTGTGAGTCGTGACATTTGGCTTGGAATTTTTATAGAAATAAAGGAAACAAACATAAGTCCAAATAATGCTCAGATAAAGGTCCATGGTTACCCTAACTTATAAATGTATTCCAATTCCTAAAAAAATGAACAAGTCTACAAAGAATATATTTGCAATTATTGTTCTTGAAAGTGAAAAAATCACATAAACGGATTATTATATTCTATATCTTTTACTTCAAACTGATAAAATAACTTAAGAATATGTGAATATGCCAACATACCTTAGGCTTCTGGGTGGGAGGAAATTTCTTGTTAGGAACATAGAGATCAAACTTCGAGATGTTTACCAGTCGCAAGACTCGGGCAATTCTTGATGCCTCTCCACACACCTCCAGTCCAGGTTTCAGTGGTCAACGACATGAAAAATCTACTTGTATATTTTCTCTCTTATCTTAATGCTTGAGGGACAATGGTCAAAAATTTCGTGTTGGCTGTGAATTGCTTCCCACTACCCATTGATTCCCACCATATCAGCTTATTATACATTTCATGTTCTTCAGCGAATGGAGTGCCCTTTTTCCAATGAAAGAACGTGTAGGTCACAAGAAAATGAATGAGAGTAACAACAATCCATACAGTTCGCTCGGGATTATGAATGTATTGTGTTTATCAGAAGAATTTAAGTTTACTTAACAACATTTAGACCCAGATTTCTGAGAACCTCCATTGTATTAATAAGAGTACCCAAACGATCTCCCAAAGTAATCTCCACCACTGTTGCATTTGGGTTTGAATCCTAGTCTAACCCAACTTTTGGTGCTGGAACATCACTCTCAATCCCCTCTTCTCTACAATCGGTGTTGTCTTGCTATTAGATTCGTTTTCAGCAAAATAAGATAGTCTCCAATATGGCAAGACTCGAACCTCAGACATGGGAAAGCCCCTGAAACGAAGCTTGTGAAAAACTCAGTGCAGAAATAAGCGACTCTTTACACCTGTACAATTTCGATGGAGACAGAGCTGAGCTAACTGCACACACACTCATATTCATCATTGCATCAACAAACACCAAGTGATCAGATCCACAAAGAGCCTTTTATTTGACTATATTTTTTGTGTAAACATCAACAGCCTTCTTCATTATGAATAAGCCCACAAGAAATCGAGTGGTTGATGATCTGGATACCCTTCAAAGGGAGCGACAACCACTGTTATGTATTGTGGATTAACAGGAATGTTCACAGTCCACATATATGTTTCTCCCTCCAAATAACTTTTGTAGGTTCAAGCAATCCCTCTTCTAACTTGGCAGCCGCTTGCTCTATAAGATGATCCCCTCCCTTTTTCTCATGTACATTCTACATTACTCCCCCCCTTGCACCAGTTTTCCACGCAACCTATAAACTCAAGTTGTCCGAAGACGAGGACACCTTGCTTCTTTAATAGCATGGCAGGAAAGTATTTTTGTTTACGATCCTCAAGTTAATTCCTTGCCCAACTGCCAACCTTGCCCATAAATGTGAACCCATAGATAAGGCAGCTAGACTCTTCTACTGTCCGCATGCAACAGAGAAAGTATAGACCCTTCTCATTCTTACAATTGAGGTTAATTCATACCATAAGGACCATTATTTCCATGATCATTAGTTTTAGCACATATATTTCCAAAAATAATTTCTACTCTATAATGACACATTTTAAGCAGGAAGCCTTAATTTTGATGCTAGAGCTTCATGATGTTGTTTTCTATCAGCTACATCATTACTATGTCATTTTCTATTACATTAAGCGATCGGGTGGGGTTGGTAATGAAATAAATTAAAGACGATTAGATATTCCATTTACCCAACTGATTCAATGCTTCTGACCTTTAGCATTTATTCCAGATGTTATGTAGTATGGCTGTTTTAAAAGCTAGCTTTACTGAACACTCAACCTTGCAGGAATTTGATGCACCAGATCCCATGCATTTAAGCTGTTTATATTTATTTTGACTTTTTACAAACTGCCATGGGAACAATGTTTTCTATATAGCCATACTACAACTAGAAGATACATTAATCAAATTTTATGCCTGGTAGTATTTGAATGACCTAACAAGTAGAAGATCCTTTCAATAATTATCTGCAAATGGAAGATCTTCGATGGGGTTTCTGACCAGTCATGTTCTTATTGTACAGTAAACAAAGAGTACGCAACAAGTAGAGTTTGCAGCAAGTTAAATCATTGGTCCGATTGGGTATGAAAGTTAACCGATCCGAAAATTAAATACAAGCGCTTCACAAAAGATTTACAGGGACAAAAATAAATAACACGTAACTTCCCTTACACGTCATTATAATATCATTTACGTAAGAGTTAAAAAATAAAGAAATCCGGGTAGAAGAAAAGAAGGCTACTATTTTCTTAATGATATTTGCTATATTTAAATCTATTAATAAATAAAATTTAGAAACATAATTGATAGTTGGTATGAGTTTTCCACAGTCCATGAAGATAGATGCAATTAGCTTTTGGATTCAACTGTGTGCCAAAAGCTAATTACATCAACATAATTGATACAATGTTGTAATACTTATATTAACTTTTATGATAGAAATGCTATGCAAACCATTATTCCTATGATCATGAAATCAAGTAGATAGCAACTAACATGAACATAATATTACATATCCATAATATTTAATCCTCTTGTAATTACCTGTATTCCAAGTTAACATGAGTAACTCCCTAGTTTATCAAAAAGTAGAGCTTTTACAATAGTAAGTTTGAACTTATATCCAAATTATACTAACCATATAGTATAATCTTGTCTCAATTTTTATCATGATTGAATAGTGCAGGGACAATAATATTATTACTCTTATTATATTCTATTAATTTATTTAATCACATTATATAATGATCTCACACATCACTACTATATATAAAGTTAGCAACAATACCAAATATATATATAAATAATAATCTCATACTGCAATTCAAACTACAACAAACTTAGAAATATTAAATAACAATATAATATCATACAACACAATTAGTTCACAGCAGTAACCATCCAAATGACATAGCCAAAGCAACATCACTTACTTATACTCTACATCTCACAAACAACTAAATCACTTAACCATAATTCATCTAGGGCACTTTGTTAGTAGCTATAGAAAGATCCTAAGAACTGATCAGGTGACCTTACAGATGGGGTGTTATGCGAAGACCATTAAAAAGTGTATTATGCCCCTCAATACTATCAGGAGAAATGCCAGCTTGTATCATCTCAGCAAGTAAAACACACGCTTCATCTACTCTACCTCTAATGTAGATCTCATCAATTAGGGTGTTGTATGTAAGAATACCAGGAAAACAATGAGCGTGCCTCATTGTTGATGTTATCATGTAGCAACGGGTGTTTATTCCAGCTGATCTCCTTTACATTGTTGAATAAATTAAATAATAGTTGTTGGCTATTTAATTTATAGAGATTGTGATTTGATGAAGAGGCATGTCCTTAATATTAAATGATAGTTATTTATTAAAGAGGCTTGAATTTATGAGGAGGCGCGAACTTCAAGGAGGTCAACTTTATGTTTATTGGAAACACGTCTTTTCAAGGAGGTCGACTTATGGTTTTGAAGAGGCACATCCTTCCCTCTCATCTTGTATATATGTTTGATGGTTCTTCATTAGTGATCATCCATTCATTCAGTTCGTAGTTCATCACAAGCTCAAGTGCGAATTTTGTAGAAGAGCAGATTGTTAATTAGCAAATTGCTTCATCTTGTATCTGTGTTGCATTAGTTTGTGATGCTTATATTTGGCCTTCATATCGGCCTCTTGTAAAGGAGACAATTTTGTGTTGACATTCAATATATAAGTGATATATTGTTGTTGGGTTTTTCTCCCTCAAGTGGAGGTTTTTCTTAGGGTATTTGTTGTGTTATTGTGTCTGATTTCGAATTAATTTTATGTGCATTACATCTGATCATAAAACTAACATGGTATCAGAGCAAGTCTATGAAAAGATCTGATCAGATTTGTTTAAACCTTTTGAAGAAAAGTGTGAGAGATACGACAATATGTAGAAGGTAATCACTCCCTTTCACATTCATGTACGTTGGGAAGAAGCGAATTAATTTGGAAAGTTGGGTAGCACTAGAAGTTAATATGGGACTCAATATTGCTTATTATTGTTGTCAATTTTGCACCTGACTGAATGATGACTTAAGATAAAGTCACAAGTCATTTGTATGAAGTCACGGATCCCTAGTATTCGTGTACCACCTTGGTTGCACATGATTGGCACCGACGGTGATTTATTCGTTAAAGCATGAAGTCGAAATGTTTGGCGGAATTGTCTTTAGTGTCAACTTGTGAGCACAAGGAATATTTTATTTAGCGACTGCTATTAATTCAAAGAATATCCAGAAGCATTCACAGTTGATACACATTTTGAAAATATTGGTATTGCCATGGGTTTTTGTATTCATCATGTTGGATTTAGTTATGGTGATCGGGCCAATGTTGTTAATCATCATCTTGATCCATATTATATGATGAAAGTTGGGCAACATAAGAAAATTAAGATATTATCAAAAGTCTTCATTCCTTGTTATTATGCTTTAATCCACCAATGTTGGTCAATCCTTGCAATTGTCAGGGTTGTCTATGTCCATCGTGAGTGTTGAAGATTCCACTGATAGAAGCTTGATGCCATTGGTGTGCTTTGTTCTTATTAGAGTTGCCAGTGCCATGAGAATCAACAAATGTTGTAAATGTTTGGTCAAGAGTTGGTGTGTGTGGGATGTCTTATGTTAGAGGTCCATAAACCTGGTCACTGCTCCTTGTTTCGTGCTTCCAGAGATGGTCTTTCCTATGACTGTGTGGGTATTTAAGGTGGAAATCTGATGGATTTTAGACGCTTGGCATCTCAGACTAAGTTGTTTGTAGCAGCATGGTTGAAGTCATATTGAGCATCAAACATGTAATATCAATCAGCTAACTAAGCACTTGGACACTCGGAGAGTAACTTCGATCTTGCTTGGAATTAGTCAAAGGTGACGCCACTGCTAAGGGCGGATCAAATCACACTATTCAGATTTCGGGAAAAGTGCAGACCTGAAAAAGAGTTTCCAATTAGCAGAGATAAGTATTCCTTGATTGAATCTTTGAATTTTCTTCTAGGATAAAATTGAGTTTGCTAAGTTGTGCAAATCTGGCATTGTTTATTTGGATCATGTGTGATTAGTAAAGAGAGATCATGGTTCCTCTTGAATTGTGTTCACTGGCATAAGATCTTTTGATGATTCAAATTATTCATTGCAAGTTATTTTCATGCTAGTTGCAAAGATTTCTAAGTGTGACTCTGAAATAAAAAGAGAACTGCATTTTCGATGGTGATTAGTTGGTCACATCAATATCATTCTCTAATGCATGAACTGTGATAGAGCCTCGACTCTTGGAGAGGGTTGGTTCTTCATGCTAACTGCATAATGCATTCAAGAAATTTGTAGTTGTGCAAATTTTATTTTATTGTGTTGAGTTTAGCACTCTCAAGAGGAGTAAAAGATGGAAGAAAGAGTTATATCAGAATTCAATAAAGATAAGTCCTTTATCCCTTCATTCTGATCTTTTGATATTTGCTACACATTTCACTTATTTGTTGATTTCTTTATTCAAGTTTTTAATATTATTCATAAATTCTTATGTGTTCATGAGCTATAACTTGAGATAGTAAACCTTGTATGATTCTAGACTTGATATTTCTTTGGATAGTTATAAACTATTAGTGATCTCTCTCTAAAACGCTTCCAGGACGGATCGAGGAGCAAGAAAGTAATGAGAGATTGCACAAGGAGGAAGAGCCTCAGGCATCTTGTGAGGAATTCACGCCGACCAAAGAAATGATCAAGCATGGAGTCACAACTTGCAGCCATGGGTCTAAGTTGGTGGCTAGAGGGAGTTCTCTTCCAGAAGTCTTCATTGCAATCTTTGAGGCATGGATCAAGAGGGAGTTCTATGACTCACTGAGAAGAAGTGAAGATTACAACACTGCAAGGCCAATGATAAAGTCCTTGGAAGACCTCTCCAGCTGCTGAGAACATAATTGCACAAGATAATATATCTGGATTTGACATTGCTAGCTCCGCAAATCTATAGAGCAATCTAGGTTGAGGTCGAGGAGGACAATCTTGAACTCTCTTCTATATCAGAGGTTGTGCTCTGGAAAACCTTCTCTAAGGAAAGCATTGCAGACAATCTTGGACGAAGGGGTCAGAAGGTTGATGCAAGTACTTGAAGATTCAGAGGGAGCCTACTAAACCTGAAGAAGATGGTAATCTAGTTGATCTTGGTTCTTTATGTGATTTAATTCTTACTGGAGAAGATCACCTCATTATCAAATGCATGAAGGAGTTAGCTTTTGAATTTGAAATGAAGGATCTTAGATACATGCGTTACTTCCTTGGTTTAGAAGTTTGGCAAAAGCCTAATGAGATCTTTCAGAGTCAAGGGAAGTACACTATTGACATTCTGAAGAGATTTGGTATGATGGATTGGGACCAACTTACTAAAGCTAAAGAGGCTATAGCTAGTTCAGATCTGGTGGATCCCTTGAAGTACAGGCAGTTGATTGGATCATTGATGTATCTAGTCAATACTAGACCAAACATTTGCTATGCAGTGAGTGCACTTAGTCAGTTCATGTGTGAACCAAGGAAAATACATCTAGTTGCAACAAAGCTTATCCTAAGATACTTGAGTGGCATAGTTGGATATGGGTTGAGATATTCTTTAAGTGTGGATTTGAAGCTGCATGATTATACTGATTCTGATTGGGAAAGGTGTGTTATTGATTGGAAGAGTACCTCTAGATGTTGCTTTAGTTTGGGGTCTGCAATGATATCCCGATGTAATAGGAAGCAGTCTTCAATGGCATTGAGTACAACAGAGGTCAAGTATATTGCAGCTTGTGTGGCAGCTCGAGAAGTAGCGTGGCTTCAGAAGCTCCTTGCAAGATTGTTTGGACAATCAATGGATCCAACTATCATTCATTGTGATAACCAGAGTTGTGTGAAGCTTTCTATCAACCCTGTGTTCCATGAAAAAACCAAGCATGTTGAGATCACATACCATTATATCAGAGATATAGTATCGAGGAAAGCTATTTAGTTGAAGTATATCAGCACTGATGAGCATACAACAGACATTCTCACCAAGCTTCTCTCTAGGATAAAGTTTGTGTACTTTCGAGACAAGCTTGGTATGGTGGAGAATCAAGCCCTAGCTGAGAAGGAGTCTCAGTATCAGTGATCTTGTTTAATGCATTTCTCTTTGAGAGAGATTTGAGATTGTGTAAGCCCTTATTAATGCATTTCTCTTTAAGAGAGATTTGAGGTGAAAACCCTTGTTTCCACCCTCTGGGAGAGCCATGGTGGATGTCATGTGTGTGACTCCATGATAACATCATGTGAGAGAGTCCGTGATGATTTTCTTGTACTTTTGTTTCACCTTTTTGGAGAGCCATGGTGAACGTCACGATGAGGTGACAACATCATGTTGAGTGATGAGCACTTGTACATACCATTCATGGGTGTAGCCATGGTGGTTGATATCAAGATGAGGTGATATCTTTCCTTTCCACATATGGGAGTAGCCATTGTGGTTGACATCACGATGAGGTGATATGTCTTATGCAGTTGGAAGTATCCTCCCTAGCTGAGAGGAAGTGTTGATGTTATCATGCAGCATCGAGTGTCTATTCCAGTCGATCTCCTTTACATTGTTGAATAAATTAAATAATAGTCGTTGGCTATTTAATTTATAGAGATTGTGATTTGATGAAGAGGCACATCTTTAATATTAAATGATAATTATTTATTAAAGAGACTTGAATTTATGAGGAGATGTGAACTTCAAGGAGGCCAACTTATGGTTTTGAAGAGGCACATCCTTCCCTCTCATCTTGTATATATGTTCGATGGTTCTTCATTGGTGATCATCCATTCATTCAGTTCGTAGTTCATCACAAGCTCAAGTGCGAATTCTGTAGAAGAGCAGATTGCAAATTCTATAGAAGAGCAGATTGTTAATTAGTGAATTGCTTCATCTTGTCTTTGTGTTGCATCAGTTTGTGATTCTTATATTTGGCCTTCATATCGGCCTCTTGTAAAGGTGACTATTTTGTGTTGACATTCAATATATAAGTGATATATTGTTGTTGGGTTTTTCTCCCTCAAGTGGAGGGTTTTCCCAGGTTATCTGTTGTGTTATTGTGTCTAATTTTGAATTAATTTTTTGTGCATTACATCTGATCATAAAACTAACACTCATTGTGTGCAAAATCCAAGTGCTTCCTCAATCTGATCCCATTTACACAAAGCCATTATGAGGGTGTTATAAGTGATAACATCTGGATGCAATTCCATCTCTTTCATTTCAGCAAGAAGGGAGTAGATTCTACGAACATCACCAGAGTCCTTAGCAAGGCCAACTAATAGCACTTTGAAGGATAAGACATTGAGAGGAAGGCATTCAATTTTAGCTGAATGAAAAGGTCCCAAGCCTTTTTTGTGTTTCCTGATTTATAGAGGTCAATAATAGACCCAATTAAGTGCCAAACTTTAAAATTATGTGTCATGTGAGGAGGCGATTTCTCCTGTTTGAGTGTGTGTTGAGATAAGGTTTCGTATTGTTTTGTAGAATAAGGAGAAGTCACATGTTTAAAGAGGGGGCATATCCATTTAAAGTTGCACATCATCTGCATCTTTGTGTGGTTAAGCAAAGTAGAGCAAAACAAAACCTTGAGATCTCTTCTCTTAACCTTCCTTCTCTTGTCAACAAATAAACATAATAAAAAAGTAAAACATAATTCCCATTATGAGGAAATAAAGCTAGGGATTTTTCTGATTAGGACTATATATACAATTTTATTACTTACACAATATATAAATATACAGTCCTAATCAGAAAAATCCCTAGCTTTATTTCCTCATAATGGGAATTATGAGTTATATTTGAAAAATCTCAAATATACTTAAACGAAAAAAAAAAAGAAAAAAAAGTCTTCAAAATGATAGAGGCTTATATTATATAGACTAATATTAAGATATATAAGCTAGTTTATAGTGACAAGTGAGAGTGAATAAAATCATATTAAATATTAAATAGTATTTAATATATATTTGAATTAATTATATTAATTAATAATAATATTTTATATGTTTTGTGGGGTGTCTCTCCACAACGAGGATGTGGAGAGACCGCGACTATTAGTGTTCTAACCAAGGATAGTAACTGACATGTCTGTGGAGGTTTGGCTCTTTTTTAAGGCCTATTTGGTGGCTTGGGGTCTGCATGGCAACTGATGTTGGCTTCAAATTGTGATGGTTTCAAATGGGCGACTAGCAGTATCTTCATTGATTTCCCTTCCGTACCCAGCTTGAGTCCTTAGGCTAGTGAAAGGACTTATAATTAAAGACTTTATTGTTGCTACGTGCCTTCAATTTTTGATGGCTACAAGTAATGATGTTTTACTCCATCGATGATCTGGGCTTGATACGACCCATCTCCCAGTTGGCGTCATGATGAGGCAGGATGCACGTTCGAGGACAGGTGGAAGGTGATAAGAAATTTTGGTAGGGCACAATCGCTAATGCACAGTGTGGTAAGTTTGGCAAGCCTATTGGAGAATGCCCTTTATATGTCAATAGTTGGGCACATTTTTTTGCCATCTTTGGTTTGTTCTCTAGTGTGCTATGTGTGGTAGTCATGGCAGAGCGCTCAAAATTCATCATCAATATTTCATCTAAAGCGATGGTGAGCATTGGGCAGGACACGCCCATCCAACTCGATTGCAAGGTCAGGTAGACAACTTTCAAAAACATCACCGACCAACAGTTGAAAAGGATAATGCTGAGGATTGATCCCCACACGGTGGTAGCTGTAAAGATGATTCTGGGAAAGGATTTTCTAGCAAACCGAGAGACATTCCGAGTTAACACCCACATTGTCTCTCGTTTCTTAGTGTTTGTGTTGGATGTAAGGACTCCCAAAGTTGAGGAAAAAGTCTTAGTATGCAAGCTCTTCAAAAAAGAGCTCCTAGATGGTTTGGAGGAGGTGATGAAATCAACTTTCTTGGGACGCCTCAGCCTCGTGATCTACCATTGGTCAAGGTGACAGGTAAGGTCATAAAGGTCTTCCCCCTGCTACTGGAGCTCAAAGGAATGGCATTGGTCAGGCATCATCAAATTGCTGTGTATAGGGTCAGTTTCCTGAAGAAGCTGTTGGCGCTAGAGTCGATTAGAAATTTCAATTGGGTGGCAGATTTCGCTCAATTTGCTAAGATGAACGACTTCTAGCCAATGCCTGTGTGATCGGGTTGGTTGCATAGGGTTTGTTAAAATATTATAGTCTATATTGTTACAAATGGGTGGTGGTTGGCATCTTCCTTTTTAGTTTTAGTTTGGTGTCTATGTTTGGTTTTGCCCCCATGGTTTCTAGGTAGTGACTACAATTAAAGTTTGTAAATTTTGGTGGCCGATGGGGTCGGTGGTGACAAACGAATGGTGCCTGGGCTGGATAGAAGGGTATCTTTTCGCAAATTTTGCTACCTACTATGCAGAAACGATGTAAGCTTTTTGAAAACTTAATATAATTATCTCGTATGAAAAAATGATAATAATCATATTTTATATTATAAATTATTATTATATTATTAATATTATATAATTGTTATTAACAATCATACTTTTGGTGTGGAATGGGTATGTCGTGGTATTTTGGGTTAATTTATAAACTATGAATATTAGTGAAAATTTAAAAATAATATTTAATTCATTACTTTCTTTCTTTGTATAAAGTGGAATGATTATTTCGATAAACTAAATTCAATGTATTTAAATATGTTTTTCAAAAAGATGCTATTTTTTAATAATTTTTTTTTTTTCACCTTTATAATATGAATGTGAAGCATATTTTCTAGTGGAAATGTAAATATCTGACTGTGAATATTAGTGGAAATTTAAAAATAATATTTAATTCTTTACTTTCTTTCTTTGTATAAAGTGGAATGATTATTTTGATAAGCTAAATTCAATGTATTTAAATATGTTTTTAAAAAATATACTAGTTTTTTTATTTATACTAGCATACATATATTAAATATTAATATATATAAAATACACTAAGAGTTATCATTATTGAGACACATATTGCATGCAAATAATTTCACATTCTAAAAGTAAACTAAATTCTAATTACAAAAAAGTCATAAAATGTTTTTTTAGTACAAAAGCTTTTGATTTATATACTTTTTAATAATTGTTAGGGGAAATGAACTTCTACTTGTAAATTTGAATGATTAATTATTTAAATCAAGAGAATATTTTGAAAAGCAAGAAATATAATCTCTCAAAAATAAATTTTAAAAAGATATATAACACCTATTTTTCTCTAATATTGAAAATAATCTCAAATATATAATACAAAACCATTGTTTTTTCTTTATCAATTGCACTAACTCTTTCAGATTGTTCTGTGCAAAAAATAAAATTGGTTTAGTTGTATTGCCAATCCTCCATTAATAACATGGTGCCTAATTAGAAATTTAAACAAAAATAATAATAAATAAAACCTTGTTGACCATTGTAGGCCATAATGACCATGATCGAAGTACATCCCCTCTTTGAACCAGGTGTATGAGACACAGGATAGGCTTTGGAGCGGGATCCCCAATGACATCATACCTATATTTGATCACAAATTTTTTCTTGATATATAACAAGAGCCTAGACAATATACTTTTATAAAACCTAGTTAACAAGGATGTTATGTCCAATAAATAAGTGTGCATATAACTAACTCAAGTAAACTTCTTCCCACTTTTAAACTATGACCAATTTAAAGCAGATTAAATAGAAGATAAACCAACAAAAAAAATATAACAACAAATCATTTTTAAATCATGATTTACATAAGTAAAATGGATTTATGGGATACAAATAAATGAGCTTTTAGTCTCCTTTAAAAACTTGGGTAGTGATAGGTACTAGTAGTTTATACCTCATCATAATATTTGTGATTTCCATTGACAATAAGATTTTAAGATTTGTAGAATGTAAGGAAAGAGCCATATTTAAATCATTAATCCATTCTAAAGACAAAATTAATACAAAAAATAATACTATAGAGGGTCTTATCAAACAATATTAAAAGTCTAGAATGTTGCTCTTTGTGATCCCTAGATATTTACATAAGATACAACTTCCAATTGTCAAGCACTTATAATACCAAGAGCTTGTATTATGAGAATGATCTTCCAATAAACATCTTGCATTAAAAAGTCTATAAATTAAGATTAAGCTAATAAAATTGATAATTTATTGTTTCTTTGTAATACAATCTTTCTAACATTTTTTTATATTGAATAAATGCAAGTTACATAGAATAGAATGCAATTATAAACTACAGAGAAAAGTTGATCATCAGAACAAAATGATAAAAAAAGACAATAAACAGACTCTAGCTATAACAAAATTTACATAGCAACAATATTTACAAAAGCAACAATAATTACATTGTAACAACAGCAAGCTGGAACAAAGGACGATAAAAGCAGCAAAATTTCCATTGTCAAATAGAACAGTAAAATCAAATCTAGGACCTTAGAACTTGAACAATATGAAGAAGCTTTTTAATTAACAATTGATTCACTTAAAAGCTTGATTTAAAAAAAAAAATCACTAAATACAACCATACAACCATCAAGTTTAAATATAGAAAGCTATGGGACATGGATTTGGCTTTGGCTTTGGCTTTTCTTCTTTTTCATACGGAGCTTTGGAGATTCACCTATAGAAACATTGTTTACCAATTCAAAAAATAGTTTTAAAATTAAAGAAAATTCAAATTAAAATACAAAATTTCATTTGAAATAATAAGTACCTATTCCCGCACGCTTCTCTAGAAAGCTTTGTAGAGAATGCTTTCTCACCAGCGGAATATATGATAATCAATTTAAAGTAAATATTATTTAAGCACTAACAATAGCTTTACCCCAAGAAGAAAAACAAATGTGTAGGTTATATTATGATCTCTAACAACAAATATTATGAGCTGAGAGTTCGACTGGATTTCCTCTGGTTTTGCAAAATCCAACTCTAAACTTATAACAGCCTGAATATTCTGAATTTATTTGAATTACAAAAGAAAAAAAGCAAAAGTTATGCTACTTACCTGAACCCATTCAATTGGGCTGATTGTGAATCATTACTAGAAGTGATTTTGTGAGAGGGAATTGTTTATTCCCACTACTGGTGAGTAACATAATGGCATGTGCCTGAAACCCAATATACATGTCAAAAACATTTTATGAAATGCAATAAGAAAAATAGTTGATGATGGGCGAGTACATTTGAAGGCTTTGCGATAATATAATGCATCTGCTTCACTTCCTCCAACCCAAACGTCCACTCCTCTTTGTTTGCACTCCTCTTATGGAGGATTCCTTGGAGCTCTGCTAATACTAGATTAGGAAAAAAATGTTCATAAATGGAGTAGAAGATAGGAAAGGAAAGTAGATGCAAAGCCTCACGGGCTAGAGAAGGATTAAATGCGTTATCTTTCAAATGTTAACTGGAAGCCTAACCATGCACAATTTTCTTTATCTAAGCATTCGTGGTGAAAGAAAAAAGAGCTTTACAAAGCGAAATGACTAGTACAAAAATCAGACTCCATCGAAAGAAAGAATCCTAGCATTTACGCCATTATTACCATTCATATTTTCTTAAAACCCTATTCACAGGCCATGCAATACAACTTAAAAACACTCAAACTAAATATTTAATGATAGAGGGATTTTATTCAAGCCAAGCCTAGAAAAACAAACAATAAAGACAATAACAGAATGCAGAGCAAAGAAACCATGCCACCACTGCCATTGGGATGATCCTTACACCCCGATCCAGCATCTCCATGTACTTCTCCATCTAAGACCTATAGAAAGCAAAAATAGGCACAAAGAGGCAAGACCACATTTTGCAGAGTAATTTGATAATCTTAAAACTTTGTTGCCATGCAAAATTTGATAGGAATTGTCATTACAAAGATCAAACGTCAGCAAAGATAACTCTAAAGGAAAGTAGAAAAAACAAAGCTGAGGATAAGATGCCATAGGCATCAAACCGCTTTAAAATTTGATTTAAAAGCATAAACTATTGATAAATACTTTACTTTGCGACGGGTTAGTAGACGTTAATTTAAATGGGGAGAATAAAAATGTACACAGGCTCGTTGATGTGAGTGTAAGAAGCCTCTCGGCTTAAAAATATAATAATTTGGCTTTTTTTGTTTTTGACCTTTATAATATGAATGTGAAGCATATTTTCTAATGGAAATGTAGAAAAAATAGATCTCATTGTTCGCTTTCTTTCTTTCTTTGATTATTTTATATTGGGTTTTAGATCTTTTTCAAGAGTCTTGCATCATGCTAACACATTCTCAATTGTCACGCCTTTATAATATGATTTATACACTTTAAATATAGTGAAAAATTAGAAACAATATCTAATTCTTTGCTTTCTTTCTTTGTATAAAGTGTTATTTTTTAATATTATTTTTATTTATTTTTATATTAGATTCATTAAACAATCAAATCTTTTTCAATTGTCAACCATCATTCTACCACATTCTCAACCATCAATCATTAAATTCAGTCGGTAATGTTCATATAGGGAACGCCTTCAACATTATTATTAATATATTATTAATTTTAATAAGATTATTATGTTGTTATGATATCATTATTAATATTAGTATTATATTATTAAAATGTTATTATTAGTATATATATATATATAATATTATCAATATATTATTATTTAATTATGGTTATTATTAAGGTTAATATATTTAAGCTTATAAGGTTAATATGCTATTAAGGTTTATCTTAGAACTCTTAAAGTACCCTAAGGCTAGCCCTAGTTGTACCCTAACCCTAACAGTTTTAGCCACCCTAATTGTAACTATAATCATAACCCCAAGCTTTTTTCATAACCCTAACCAAATCCTTGACTCTAATTGAATCATAGCCATAATTGACCCTAATTGAGCTGTAATCCTTACCTTACTAGTAATTGTACCTTGGTGTGCAATGGGTACGTCGATGGTTTTTTTGTTAATTTATAATTTGTATGGATAGAGCTTAGTATTTGACATTAAGTATAGTAGAATGTAATTGTGAAATGCTTTGAACTAAGAAGAAAAGTAATTTGAAATAATTATTTGTTTTGTGTAGGAAGATAAAATAAAAGTGTAACATACCCAAATTTTACCTCATAGAATTTACCTATTTTTAACTTGGAAAAATAAATAACACAAATGCTCAAGAACATGATCATAAGAATTTTTTCTTTCATTATCATAAATGCACTTTGCACATACCATTACATAATTTCCAATGAATGAAATACATCTTTCAATATACACTTTCCAAATGATTCAATATCATAAACATATATCAATATTATATCTTCCAATAGTACAATGGTTCAATGTTTGAGTTTTCCACCTATGCATCTTCACTTCCTTTGTTTCACAAGAGTTGATAGCTGACTGCATGAGAGAGAGCATCATCCAAGTGCTTTTTTTCCAACCACAAACTTATGATGGTCCCCTGCACATCTACCTAACTGGTAAGATGGCCCTACCCTTCAACGAAAAGATTGGTATGTAAATCATAATGACACACATCTGAGTATTTGGTGTTGTGTGTCCTACGAATCTAGTATGGTTGTACACTAGATCTCTTCCAACAAGCATGACTCTATTGACTATAATATAATCCTAGACCATAATGAATCGACAAGTGTAAGTAGTGGCTTTTACATGTACTCTAGCTAAAGATTCTATAAATATAATAATTCCACTTCCTATGAGTGAAGTTGTATGTGTTGATGTTTTTTCCCGTTGAACCTTGAAAACCCTCTAAAGGACAACCAAATCTTATGCTCAAGGGCTTCAATATTAGGGGCCAATGAACAAGAGATGATTTAACACTTTTCTCCCCTACACTTTAGGCTCTACATGACCTAGTTGGGTATCCCTATTTCTAAAGTAGATAAGCTTCATACAAATGACAAGGATTTGTAGGGCTAGTTACAGCCCTTGTTCTTATTTAAGTTCAGGTATGAAGCAAGAAACATGAAAACAAATCTAAACTAAGAAATTAGGGAAAGGTTTGTTTGAATATAAAGTTTGTTTCTGAGGATAGGGGAGGAAAACTATGTAAGACTAGTGCCTGCCTAGGGCTACAAAGTCATATGTTATGCATTTTATGATGACAAGACCAAACATATTATGAGGGTCTTCTACCAGATTATCATCTTATGATAATCAAACCTAGAAAAGCCTATTATGCAACAATTAATCCCTAGAAAATGATAAGAGACCCATTAATTCATGGCAAGCATTTACTCTATCCCTTAGGA
The DNA here is from genome assembly GCA_007258455.2 of Sequoia sempervirens. Taxonomy (NCBI): domain Eukaryota; kingdom Viridiplantae; phylum Streptophyta; class Pinopsida; order Cupressales; family Cupressaceae; genus Sequoia; species Sequoia sempervirens. Next base: position 361,471,383 of record VDFB02271358.1, on the reverse strand, counting down.
AAATAGCAAACCATTAAACTAACTCAGAACGACAAATGTGCTTGAAAAAATTATATAACCCTTGACTATACAGTTTAAAGCATATCATCACTCACAATTGAAGAAAATTGCATGATATAGTATATTCATATATGGCACAATTCATAATACAAAGGAAATGCCAAGTAATGGTTGACAAACATAGATCTTCACCTTTTAGTAATACAACACTTTTCTATTCATAGCATCCGCCTTACTAATACATAGAACCTCCTTAGAGAAAAATGACCTCAAAACCATGGAAGGAATAAGAGAACTTCCAACCCTTTAGGAAGGAGAGCCTAACTCTAAACCCTAACAAAAACAACAAAACTTGCCTTTATAGTTGAGGCATAACTCAAAAGCAACTAGCCACAAACCCTAACACAACTAGAGTTTTCCCAAGGTTACAAAATATCTAATTAGGAGAAAAATCTGGCCAAATCCTAGAAGAAATCCATCATAAATGATGTTAACATCCATGCCAAGCCCCACTATTGATGAGCACACAAATCCTGAAGGGGGGGAGAAACAAACAATATTCTCATGATACTCAATGATTGGATCTCCTAACACAAAGATATCTTCTTCAAAAATAGGAGAGAAATCGAGAGAAGAACAAGCATGATTGTCATGATTTTCAAACATTGCATTATCTTTCACTAAGCTAGCCTCACTCATAGGAAAGATAGTGGGAGAGGGATCAATGAAAAACAACAAAAGAGGGGCACTAAATTCATTTTCATATGCTTGTAACATTTTTTTCTTAAAATGTTCAACAAGATTTGACAATAACACATGAATAATGATAACACAAGATTTTTACAATGAGAACATGATGTAAAAAATTGTCCTATAGATTTGAAATGTAATATTTTTTCTCAAATTTGCAACAAATCAAGCAAAATGACACATTTCTTGCACATGTGATAACACTATTTCAGAATTTCAAATCAGACATCTGCAAGTAGGAACAAAATGAAACTATAGAAACAAAAATATGTGCAAAAATTTCTTGAGACACTTGTACAAGGATAGGGTCATCCAAGGGAATTTGAGTCTTTGTCCAAGGTTCTAAAAACTGAAAAAATTGAATTTTTTATGTTGTTTAATGTTTCTGTTTTTGTTTGCAAATAGGTTTTGTAGTGACTATTTTCCAAATTATAGTTAGTTTAAGACAAAGTGGTGCCAAATGAAAATGTACAACAATAAAGGACAATTTTGAATGCAATTTCTAGATCTTAATCATGCAACAATTAACTGAGTCCAAGATGCAAAATTCTGAAAATAAAGATTTGATGCAAACTTGAAACAAAATAATGCAATTTTTTCACTTTTTGGCCTAAATGAAAGATGCAATGCAATGAAAAATTTCAAACTTTAATGACATAATGAATGTAAATCAGATCTAAAGATGGCTGAAACAAACCCTAGTGCAAATTATGATGCAATGTAAATGCATTTTTTTGTTGTATTTTATGAATTTTTATGATGCAACTTGAAGAAACCCTAAATGAAAGATGCAAAGCAATGCAATTCAAAACTTAGAGCTAGGGTGAATTTTTAGAAGGTATATAATGTTAATAGGTTGGGTTCACCAAAATGAAATATAGAAAAAAGGATCCTATGTCCTAAATGCAAAGAACCTAGGATGTAAGGGGATTTCTTCCAAGTTTCATTAGGATGTAGATCAACAAGGTGTATAGATTGACTATCAACCATGAAGGTGAGCCAATTATACATATATCTACATCTAATTGGGGGTGGGATGGATTGAAAATAATTTGGAATGATTAACTTAATGGCCCTATATGCCCTAATATTAAAAATGCAAGATCTCAATAATGCACAGATTGAAACAACAATTTGCAGGTGGATTTGGGAAGTGTAGAGGATAGTAAATCTGCTTAGAAAAATTGGTCCTGCTATTCCTATAAGAATTGGGTCACCAAATGGTGACTGCGTCTTTGTAGGGGTGTCCTGATCAACTTTTGGGGTTCTTTGGTGCCAAATTTGAGTTTTTTTTTCCATTTGCAAAATTGTCATAATGTCATCAATGAATTTTGTAAGTGAGTTTCCATGATTTGACAAGATGTATGACAATACATGCAACAATGGAAAATTTATCTTCAAGCTTACTTTAATCCTAGATTCAACTTGAGATCTGCACATTCACAAAGAGGTGAAACATTGGGTCATTTTAGGGGCTTGCCTTAGTCAAACCCTGTGTTATTATTTCCACTTCCACAATGGCAATGTCGATGATAAAATGATAATTGAAAGGAAGGAATGATGAAATCATATTGTGTTGCAACTCACCACGGTTTAATGGCTATCTTGAAGGACTGAAGACATACACATCACCTCAAGGATTTGGATCTTGCTTTGCTTGAATGTTTTGGAGACCTACAAAAGATGTTAGCCTTCACAAAATAATGACAACTTGATAACATAAACTCACAAACACTTTGACATGATGCTTGGATCTTGAATTGTTGTAATAAAGCCTTGAAATGTTGCTCTTAATTTAATCTTCAATGCTCTTAATTTTCACCTCTTTCTATATTCTTTCACTTAGATTTCACATGGTGAAATGACTAGGTATTTATAGAATTTATTCAATTTCTCAAAAATTAGATCCCAAAAGCCAAAATTTTCAATTTGAATTCTAAATGTTAAATTGCCACAAAAAAACATATTTAAAATGGGTCCTGGCTAAGAAAGGGGACCCATTCACCCATGGGTGAATGGTCTTGGCCCAAATTTCCAAGACACTCATTATCGGGGACAACATATGAGTTGGATGCATTTATTCAATGCTTGGTGTTTATTAAAAATTGGGACAAGTGGGCTCCAAAATACATAATTTTAGGCAATTATAGGGTCATTAAGCTCAATAATTTAGGGGGGCAAAAATATAATGTGAAATTGCTAAGGTATACAATTTTCTATGCTACAAAAATTCAAGAGAGCAAGGATGCATAAGGATTGTGAATATTAATTTAATGTAAAAATGCTTGGCTTTTATAGATTTTTGAAATATTGATCAATGGCGAGGATTCTAAATGCTAATCAAGGGATGAAAATGAATTAAGGAGATGAGTTTGGATCAATGGATGAATCAAGGGTCAATTATCCACAAAGGTGTGGATGAATGATTTAATCAAGGGTCCATAATCCATGAGAATTCAACAATATCCCTAAATTTGAGGAAATATGTTGGAGATATTATTCATGTGGAAGGAAGAATTCGAATTTGAAAAGGGCATATTCCATGAGAATATTCTTTATGAAAGTTGGAGGATTGGAGGAAATTAATTAATTAAACAATTTAGAAAATCATTTAATTGTGCAAGTTGGAAGAATTAGGAGCTTTAATTAAATAATTATGAATTATTTAACCAAGGAGGGAATATGGCATTTAATTAAATAATTTGATATTATTTAATCAAAAGAGGAAATTAGCATGAAGGCGATGAATTAATCAAATAAAGTTAATTATTCAATTATTAGTAGAATAAGGCAAATTTAACTAAATAATTGGATATTATTTAATTAAATAGAAGAACTAGGTGATAATGATGTGAAAATGGCGTTAGTAAGTGAAATCAAGATGTACGATAAGCTCAAGACATTTTCAGGTGTCTACAAACCCATACCTACACTAGACACACTAGGGAGTAGTTCAGCATGGGGTATTATCAATGATCTTGTTTTAGGAGTGATTTGTTCTAGTGTTGATCATGACACTATGTGTGTTGTATTGGACATTTATTATCTCTATACACTTTGGACTCAACTTTGGGAGATCCATGGAGACCCTCATATCTCTCCATTCCTAGAGGATCCTACTACAAATTATCTCATTCCTCTTATAAATGTAGATTGCCTACCTTTTGATAACAATACTTTAGAGGAGATTGAGTATATCACAGGTCTTTCATGTTTTAATGGTTCAAAGACTTGTCTTCATGTTCCCACACTTCAAATTGAGACTTAATATTCATCTTCTATTGTTCTTGATCAGGTTGGCATCGTTGTGTCCTTGGCCCATATTGATTTAGTGCAGAGATAGCATCCTTGTTTATAGAGTCTCGGATTAGAAATTTGGAAGATTGTTTTTAGGAAATTCATCTCCTTTTTGTTAATAGCCATATCATTGCTATTATCCCATCGTCATTTTAGTCTTTGGATTTTTTTTACATCATTCTTCAACAGTTTCTAGATTGACATCATCTCATTCCAACATGTGGACACTTGAGAACTTTTCAAAGATACACATCATTTGTATTTGGATTCTTAATTCTTCAATTTTTTGGGAATGACTTCTTCAATCTTTTTCTTCCTAAGGGAGAAATGTTGTTTGTAGGTTGTGGATTGTGTTCTATCTTTAGGCACCCATCATTGACATATGATCTCTTTCTTTATGGGGGGATTCATGTATCCTCATTATCTCTCTTCTATTGGGGGACATCTATTGTGCTTGTTTAATAGAAGCAATCCTTGGGGGGTCACATTGAGTCCTAGTCTTCTTTTACTAATGCAAATATTGTATTTTCTCTCTTTTGGAGAGGAGTTTTTTTCCATGTGGTTCTCTCCTTTTCTCTAGTTATGAGAGATTCATTTAGTTGTATATGGGTACCTCATCAAGCCTTGTAGTCGAGACCCATCCATGCATCCATCATTGCATTCTTCCTTAAGGTTTTTAGCTTCTCCCTAAGTTGATCTTAATGGGGGTGTTGAAGTAATTAGAAAAATCACCTAATGATTAATTAATTATTAGGTCCCTTATTAATTTAATTACTTATGCTAAACTTAGGAGTGATTTTTTATTATTAGATTGGGCTCTTTAAAGGTCAAGTTGTCTCATTGCATAGGATTAGGATGTTTGTCACAATCGAATAAAATCCTCACGTAGGGTTTACATTTTTTCTTTTATAAGCATTCATTTGTACTTTGAAATCATTCAATCACAATTACAATTTAGGTTAATCTCAATAACATATACTTGTGTGGATCAATCATCTTCTCAAAGTTGCATGAGCATAATCATTGCTTTGATCCCTCATTTGTGATAGAAGTTTTGGTTGCAAGTAATTTCTCGGTGTTGTGGGGTTCACTATCAACTCTAATATATTTTCCCAAGTTGTTAGAGCTTGGGACTTATCTTTTTTTATAGTTATTTTCTATATAAAAACTAGCTAAAACACTAAATAGGTGTTGGATTTTAATATTCTACAATTTAGAGCTTATCAATTGTTTTCCTTCATTTCTATAATCTTCCAAATAATGGGTCATGTTATTTTAATCTAAGTTTTACAATCCAACTAATTATTTGACAAAACTTTTGGAGTGTTTTTATATAATTGATGTTTCACTAACTCTAGTGAAATGTTTTGTGTGGTCAACGTATGCATCTTCTTTAGAATGATTTGTGAAATATATTAAGGTTTGTAGATATACATGTACTTAATTTGTGCATCTATATGTTGGATAAGATCATTAATCTTCATAGTTAGCTAGTCCTTAGAAGATTACACCTTCTTGTGTTCTTACCTATGTAAATATGTTGTACCCAAACCAATTTTTTTGTTTCATTAAGGCATTTTGCTTAAAAGAGTTTAAACCTTGTTAAAATGATGTCAAAACATAGTTTTTGGGAAAATAAAGTATGGACTTTGAGTTAGTTTGGTGTCAAGAAGATACTAGTGAAATTTGAGAAAAAATGAAAATTATTGTTTTAAGCACCCCTGTTTCAGGTCATGAAACCCTAAAAATTAAAACTTGTCAGCATTGGCTGAAATTAATTTTGATTGGCTTATTTCACATCACGATCACAATGTTGAAGTTAGTTTTAGTTAAAAGTTAGTTTAAGTTTGGTGGGTAGTTTTCACTTTTTCAGGAAAAAAGTTAGGACCTCTAAGGTCATCAATGGCAGTTGGCCAGTACCAGGTGTCAAAATCTAAGCCTGAAACTCAAAGCAAAACATTCTATGATGAAAGATGTTGAAAAAGATGCTTCGTGGTGGAGGGGATTTTCAAATGGCGAAAAGTGCAAAAAATATTCTAAGTTTGGAAATATTTCACTTTGTAACATGGGAGACGCTTGTGCAGTCAATGTGCAAATCAACTTTATAGTGTTCGTACATGTGAAAGTGGTGAAATGTAGTCATACACACACATCAACAGTAGTAATGCTTCTACGTGGTCAAATTAGTAGCCAACACGGTGTTCGTAGAGTATGAAATGGAGGAAAATATCAAGTCGAGAGAAAATCTGCACCCCTATAGCTCAGGGGCACCCTTCAATTTGGAGGCTTAGATTGAGTTGTTTTTGGTTGCAAATACATTCATTCTTTTCAATTTTCATTCAGCTTTCTGACAAGCTATCAAGCGAGGCTATCTAAGTTGCAAAACTCCAGCAGAAGAAGGAAGAAGCGAAAGGTACAAAGAGTTTACACATCACATGGACATTCAAATTTGCAGTTTCTACACCCCTATAGCTTAGGGGTGCCCTTGAATTAGACCTATCAAATGAATGAATTTGTAGAATCTATTTCTGGGGATCTTTTCTGATTTAGCCCAGCTCCACGATGCATCTGTTCGCAAGATCATCAAATGTGCTGAGTGACTGTGACAGTGGTTCCAATGAGCATGTAAAATAGAGGCTGAATAAAAGTGAAAATATCAAAATGTACCTCTATAGGCCACAGGTGCCTACCCTTTTGGCTAGCTAGATGGAGTTTTTAGCAATCATTGTCTTCACAAGACCTGTGTAGAATCCTTCTAGCTATTTAGTGAATCCAAACATTAGCCCTCAGGGTTTGTCAAATTCCCATGAGTGAAGGATCAATGAAGATTACTGAAGAATGAAAACAAGCAAAAAAATGGCTAAGTATGGAATTTACATACTCCCTTGAAAAAGGTGCCCTTCTACTGGAGGTCTTAGAAGCAATTTTCTCGCTTCATCACTTCCAGGAACATCTCTTCCAAGTTGTTTCAGCTTCATAGTGAGATCAACGGTGCACGCATCGGAGTAATCCGGCTCCCAGTGTCAAGGGTCAAAGTAGAACATTCGCGTGAAAGTTGCAATTTGCAAAATCATTCTCAAAATGGTAATTGCACCTCTGTAGGGTAGGGGCGCCCTTTCTTTTGAGGACCTTAAAAATGAGCTTTCAAACACCTTACATACAATCATTATTTGCGGAATTCTTCTAGCTACGCGATGGATCTGACATCCAATTGACGAGAGTCATCATTCACCGGCAGCGGTAGATTGAAGCGCGAAATGGAAAAATAGAGAAATGGCTAAGTTTGGTACCGTGTACATTATTTTAATAAAAGGCGACTTTTATTTTAAGGCACCAAATGTGGTTTTTTACACTTGCATCTCCCAACAGACATTTCATCAGAGTAGTTCTAGCTTCGCAGTGGATGTGTTAGCTCAGCTCCAGCATCAATTGGGATCCAGAAATCAAAGTTCAACAAAGGAAAACATGACGTTCCCAATGAACTAAAAAATATGAAGTTAGCTAAAAATCTCAACTTTTGCTAGGGGATGCCTAGAGAGTCAAATTTGGACTTTTTGGAATCAGTAAAATATTCTAAGCAAACCCAGAATGAGAGATTTCAGTTAGCTCAATAAAATAATATTAAATTTTCAGTCTTAACATGTCAATTTTAATGGGGCGATTTTCCTTAATATTTTAATATTGGCGCCTTTTTGAGACTCAATTTACAAATTCACATGATGAGTGAGACTAAATATTTTAATATTTTAATATTTTGAAACTCCAAGTCAGTTTTTGTTAAACGAGGTGGGGTCCAATTAGATGAATTCTTTTGAAATCAGGGTTTCTTCTTGCAGTTGATGCCATAAATGTATGAATTTCTTTATTTATTGCAAGATGTTGTCCATTTCTCTCACAACAGGTTGAAGAGCAAGAAAATTTTCTCATTGTATGGGTGAATTTTATCAACAATCAACATTCGAAGGCACTACAAATATTATTTTTCATATTTCCTTGCAGATATAGGTTCAAATTAATCAACAGACTTCAGACAAGCATGGCAATTTTGCAAAGAAAAAACATAAAACTTCTATCTTTTGTCTTAAATTTTTCTATTCTCATCTTAGGTTTTCTTCACATGTCCAAGATTCAGTGAATTTTGACAATTTTGATCATCTGGGTTGGTTGTGCACGACTTTCTTTACAAAACCCATGTGCTAGAATTTTTTAGAAGAAATTGCCTCGAAGCTTCAATTCTCGAAGCTTTGCTTTTCTCGATTGAAATTCCTTTGCATGGTAGAGTGAAAGTCATTATTTTTTAAAACGGATGATCTGGGTTGTCTTAGAATCATCTTCTGAATAAAACCCATATTTTATTTTTTCTTAGAAAAATTGCCCCCACAGCCCGTGCTGCCCCAGTTGCTTTTTTTTGGAAAATCTTTTGCATGTCAAGCTAAAAGGCATTTGTTCGTAATTCTGATGTTGTGGGTTGTCTTAGAATCATTTTCTGCACAAAACCCATGTCTTAGAATTTTTGGTGAAAATTGCCCTCCAACAAGCTATTTTTAGCCTCATCAGGAGACGTTTTTAGCTTTCCAAAGGAAGTTGTCAGAACATAGCCCGTGTTTACAGTCAACAGGTGAGTTTTTAGAATGTAGTACACACAGATCAAATTCAATACTAAGTCAATCTTGGTTCATGACTTCATTGGAACGGTTGAGACGAATTTACATAAAGTGTTTCCAAAGGCTATCTTGGATCCAATTAAGATAAATCATGCAATACTTCAAACAATCCATGAATGTAGGTTGCTAGAGGTAGTTTCACTCCCTATTTCAATTCATTGCATAGAGTTCACAATTTCTTGTGTCAAGAATTACAATTCTACTACTCGAGAAATTTAGTTAGTAGATGAACAGGTGATTTGCAATCTCAAGGTCCAGGACATTGAAAGGTGTTTTGGTATTCCTCAACATCTAAATAGTTTGGTCATTACCATGGATCAGTGTGAGAGAGCATTCAATGTTGATAAGGAAGTGTGTCAAAGAAAACTGGCAAAAAGGTGGTTAAAACAAAATAAAATTAAATTACCACACAATGTGGGTCGCAGAGAGTACAAGGATGAGTACGCGATTTTGATCACTCTTCTTAATCATGTTTTCGGTCATGTAGATGCTAATAAATTCCAACCTTGGATGTACTACATCATTTCTCAAATTATTTCCAGGCAAGAGCATTATGACTGGGCCTCTCTAATTAGTGACGTTCTCTACAAGCAGATTACTGGTTTCCTAGTTTCCCACCAATTTGATATGTGTTTGTATCTCGTATACTTGGTATCTTAGCAGGGTTAGTTTAGAGGATTGAACACAATGGGGATTCTTAGTTTACAAAAGGTTTATCAATACTACGACCAACTTGAGTTCACAAAGTCTGAGCGACATTTCAAGCATGTGCAAGAAGCATTCGTGATGTACACAGTGAGGAACCTAGACCGAGAATTGCATGTTTGTATCTCAGTGATTGCTAGAGTGGCAATGGTAGAATGGGTGGATTAGTTCATTTAGTTCCCTACCTACACCTACATACACATCTATGGATATATAGGAAATCCAGCTATGCTACCTCACTATCCTTCAGATAGGATGGTTTTCATGGAGTTTTTGAGGCAATTGTATGATGTTCATTCACGTTTGTGCCACAAGCGTAAGCCAACTACCAACTTCCCATTGCAAATGGGAATCTACTAGTGTAGGACAATAGTTGATGCTAAGGCTGTAGGTCATGAGTTAGAGAAATTTAATCTCAAGTATCTCATTGATGCACACGCATATGACCCTTGGGGTTGTTATTCAGCATGCCTTGGTGGTCACCCTTACCATAAGCCTACAATGGAGGATTACTGGGTCAACTATAAGGATGAGTTTGAGGTGCACTGATGCAGCTACAACAAGTTCACCCTCTCACAAATTTCTTTCTTCATGTTAGAGGATGTGGGAGGATTGTCAGATGATGATGGGGATGTAGTTCCTCAATTCTTCAAAGAACAAGTTGATACACAACCACTTCCAGCTGTCGATTGGTTTTCCAAGGAGTACGCATCTATCAAAGAGACATCAAGTAGAGTCCTTCAGAACAGTATACTCTACCTGGATAGCAAGAAGACAAGGAGGGCAGTCATGCCAAGAACAAAGCCGCCACTATTGGATCTTTCACTGCCATCCTCATCAAAACCAAAACAAGAGAAAATGAGCAATCCTCCTAAAAGAAACAAAGTGCCCAACAATTCAAAAGGGAAGGCACTTGTTAGAGAAACACATGTGGAGTTAGCCACGAATATAGTTTGAAGCTTGCCAGAGCTAGAGGTTCAGCCTCCCATGCCATCACCTACACCACAACATTCTCTAGTTCTGGTTCACATTGATTTATACTTAGACTCGCCACCACGCAGTGGTACCTCTACACATTCTCGCTCATCAATACTTCCTATGACTAGCACCGACCCTTCTAGTGAGATTAGTCGAGACTCATCTTGGCTTGAGAATTAGCTAGGTAGGAAGAGGAGGCAACCATATTACATACTTGATCACTCAGATTTTGATCATATCTACCAGGATGCACTAGATAAGAGAATAAATAAGCAAGTTCATGTAGAGAGGAAAACTGACAAGGAGATCATAATATAGACCAGTGCACCTCCAGAAGGTAAGAACTTGAATGAGGTAGAAGTTGAAGACTTTGATGTCATAAAGGTCAACCTTGGTAGGAGCACATGCCAAATAGAGGTTGATTTCCTTGAGATTGCAATAGATATGATAAAGGATAGGGTGATAAGAGACGAGGAAGACAAGGCAACCCTCAAGGATGAAATCCAACAGCTTCATTAGTATATCTCTAACCTTGTGCATAGAACAGAAAATGTCACCACTTCAATCCCATAGATGCTAGAATCACCAACAGAGCAGAATCAAATTAATTAGCTAGTTGTATATGGGAAGCGATTGGTAGATTGGGAAGGAGAGTTCATCACAAGAGGCTGCTTTGTACTCACAAAGTTATATCAATTGAGGTACAATGCCCGTCAACTCCGTCTACGGATCTAGGATGAGGAGCGAGACTTGGTGGTTGACAAACCCAAAGATGAAATCATGATCTCTCATCTAAGGATGGCATATGACTCAGTCATCAAGGAAGAAGATTAAGAATACTTGGAGGACATAGTTGATCTTCAAGGAAAAAATACAATATACAATGGCTTCAGAGTTGGCTAAGAGGAGAGAACACATGACTAGTGCACTCTAGTTTGTGAGAACTTTTGTTCCCTGAGTTCCTTGCTAGTATCAACATGAGGGTGATGAGTATGTCAAGCTTACTAATGTTCAGTAAAAGTTGTAGGTGCTCATCCATGGTATTTTTAGTGGAGATTCTGTTGGCTGTAAGTTAGATCAACTTATAGTCATGTCAGTGTTATTTGATCAGACAGTTAAGAGTAGAGGAGAACTTCAGAGTCAGATCACAGGTGGTGAGGAGATGCTGCAAAGACACAGTGTGCTACAATAGAGTATCATTGCTCCAGATTGTGATGCAGTCAACAACCTTGTGGAGGGGTTACTTTCTCAAGATCACGACCAGTGAACTCCAGATCATAGATGTCCCACCTTTTTAGAATAGACATCAAACACAACAGTTAACTCGATGCTTCTTTCCACTTTAACTTGTTGTTTTGCATATCATGCTATGTCTGTCTTGGAATCATCAATGTATAGTTGGAGTTTTCTTTTAGTTTTCATTTCAATAAGGATGTGCATGCTTGCACATGTCCATTTAGATTAGTCTTGTTTTAGTTAACTGATGGTAGTTTTCCAATTGATTGTATAGTTTCCTTCATTTAGGGTTTAGCAATAAAATCTTGCATGCTTGCAAAACTATAGTTGACTCAAGGTGATTTTAGGGTTCCTACACCTTTGATGTCTATACATAAGAGCTCTTTGCTCATTTGTAATTAACTATTGCACGTGATAGCATACATGTTGAGCAACCTTACCTATAGTATTGTTATTTTGTATTTGCTCAACGAACTTTTATTGTGATAATAAATAGCTATGTAGTCTTACCTGATTGTTATTCTTATGGTACTTGTTCACCTTAGTTAAATGGAGTGGCTAGTTTGATCATTTATTATATGCGAGACAATTGTTCTCCTAGTTGGCTTTCTTATGTTATGTTTAACAATCTTTGTTTCTATAGACATCCAAATTCGTCTCTTGATCCTTTCATTTACATTAATTAAGTAATATCGCTATTATTTAATTAACACCCTTATTTCTTCTAATCCCTAAGGTATCTAGTTAAATAATTAAATACCTTACTCTTTAATCTCCCTTTCATCAAATGAATTAAATAAATGTGAAATTTATTTAATTCCTCACATGTCACATCCTCCATCATTTTTATCTAATCCTAATCCACCTCCTAATCTCATCATTAAGGATGTGCACATGTCTAATCCATGATTAGAACATGTCACATCCTCCAACTTTTGCAAGTTGGCTCTTAATCTTTGTTAGCTACTAACTACCTTCTAATCACTGATCAGTTAATCCTAATTAGTACCTTGGTCAACACTCCCCATCCCCCAAGGAATTTTTAATTCCTTTTTATTCATCCAAGATTCTCTCATCCCCCAAGGAATTTTTAATTCCTTTTTATCCTTCCAAGGCTCTCCTTATTCCCATGAAAGTTCTAGAATATTTGACTTGTCACATCACTCACATGTTCTAAAGTCTTCTAGAACCTTTGACCTGTCACATCACCTACATGTGTCAAAATCCTACCTTTTTGGGAACCTTGTCTTAGCCACTAGATTCTTCAAATCATGTGAATTTTTAATTCACATTTATTTTTCCAACTACTTTCCTCTTCTCCATGGATATTTTTGAGGAATTATAAAATTCCTCAAGTGTCACTTTCATTCTCACTTAGGGACAAGAAGTTCCTTTTTGAGGAAATCTTCTCATCTCCCAATGTACTTTCAAGGTATATGTCCTTCCTCCACATCATTTTTCCTCCTTCCACCTCACTTACACCTCATCACATCCTTGGCCACTTCACCCTCCACATGTCAAGATGTGAGGGCTTGTGAGTCCTCAACTCACCATAGCCCTTCATCTTGGCCATGGTGACACAATCTTGACCATTGAATTCTCTAGAGAATTCAAATTCTTCTCTAGAGAATTCAAATTATTCTATAAATACCCCCTCTTCTGATGCATTTAAAGAACTTAGTCATTTTGCACCCTTATGCTCTCAAATTCACAAGCCATCTTTAAGCCATCCTCTTGCATTGTAGCACTTGTATTAGCTTATATTGTCATCCTAATTGCATACACATTGTTCATCTTGCACCCATCTTCATTACACAGCCATCCAAGGAGCACATATCCTCAACAACATCAAGGGCCAACCAAGGAGTCAACACAAAAGGTATAATCATTGTCTTCTTCTATCTTTTCTTTTGTGTTTTCTTCATTAGGCTAATCATTTGAGGTGATCTTGTGTTTTACTTTGCATTCTAGTTTAGTTAGTTTGCATACTTAGATTAGGATAAAAGCACTAGGTTCACATTTCTGGCATGCCTGGTGGGACCCACAAATGGGTTCCATCCTTTTACATTTCTTGTTGTTTAAGTTGTTTGCAAGTTTAGGCTACAGAAGGGTGAACCTGCCCTGCAAAACCCTGTAGAAGGGCGAACCTACCTTGCAGAAACTTGTAGAAGGGCGAACTTGCCCAAAAAATTAAGTTTTTTGTTAATATGTTTGCTAACTGTTTGTTGCAGAAGGGCGAACCTGCCCAAAAATTAAGTTTTTCTTTAACGTTTATGGAGCTTATTTATTGGTTGATGAAGAATGAAGGATAAAACATGTAACATTTTCTTGCAAGGCAATCTATTTTTTTAGTTGTTTAACATTTTCCTTCTTGTTTTTGTTGATTAATCTAGGCACGTAGTTTAACTAGAAGGGGAGTAAAATTTATTGTTTGATTGTCTCTACAAGTCCTTTGTGTCACCCAAGGGGGCACTACTTTGTTCACACTTTCCCCTTACACCTTGTGTGAGCCTAGGGAGTAGCCGAAAATGACAAGTGTCCTCTTTCTAGTGGGACTTGCTTGGGGATTTCATGACCCCAAGGGACAATCCCAACCATGTGTACCAATGGGGTATACAAAGGGGGGAGAGCTAAAGTTGTACCTGAATCCAGTCATGTCATGTATGGTGGAGCGTCGAAATTAGGGTGATACCTAGATAGATGTGAAGAGTTGGTCTGAGCCTTTCAGTATCTCGTTGGGGTTCCCGACTCACGCTTGTGATGGGCTAGGGTTCATGGTTGTGCCTCACATACTGAGAGTCTATTGAGGACTCCCTAGAAGCCTTGTGCATCCTAGATTAAGGACTGTGTTGGCCATACCCTTAACACTAATCATAGGATTGTGTTGTTTGAAGTGTTTTCTTGTGGGAAACCAATAAACTCTTTGTCAAGTCAACCTTATTGTTTTTTTTTGTTATATTTTAAGTCCTTGCCATAGTCATTTCGACCCAAGTCAAGTTTGAGTTTTCTGCAGAAGGGAAAACTTTCCCTGGAGGAGTGAACCTGCCATTGTAGATTGGTGAACCTTCCCTAGAGGGGCAAACCTACCCCTACGAATTAGCGAACCTACTCCTGCAGATTGGCGAACCTGCCCCTACAGATTGGCGAACCTACCCCTACAGATTTGTGAAATTTCCCTAGAGGGGCAAACCTGCCCTTGCAGATTGGCAAACTTTCCCTATAGATTGGCAAACTTTCCCTGCAGATTGGTGAACCTACCCCTGTAGATTGGCGAACCTGCCCTGCGGCGGATTGGCGAACCTGCCCCTATAGATTGGAAAACTTTCCCTGGAGGGGCAAACTTGCCCCTACAGATTGGTGAACCTGCCCTTGTAGATTGGTGAACTTTCCTATGAGGGGCAAACCTGCCTTTGAAAATTGGTGAACCTTCCCTACAAAAGGGTGAACCTGACCCCCAAATAGTTATTTTCAACCTTCGTTTAGTCATTCTGACCATCCGTTTGCCTATTTCATCTAGCAGTTCCCTCATTCTAAGCATCTGTTTGGTTGTTTTGATCATTTGTTCCATCATTTCAAACATCCATCCCTTGCTTTGATCATTCATCCCCTTAATCTGAGTCTTCATCCTCTCATTTTGAGCATTTGTTTGCCTATTCTGAGCATCTCTTTGCCTGTTTTAAACATTTGTTTGCCTTTTCTAAGGGGTCATTTCCTCATTCCAACCACCCATCTTCTCATTCTAAGTAGTTGTCTCCCCTTCCTAGCATCAATCTCCTCGTTTTAAGCATCCATTTCTTCATTCTCAATGTCCGTTTTCTCATTCTGATACCTTGTTTCCCTATTCTAATACACCGTTCACCAGTGGTCTGCATCTAAATCTATCCACATTCTGCCAAACCCATTCATTATCTGAATCATATTGATACATCATCCTCAAAAATCTCTAGGTTACATATCCATCATTGTGTCCCGCATCCAAATTCTCTGAATTTCGTTTGAGGTGGTTATCCAAATTGACCTAGGTGTTTGATTTTGATCGTCATCATCAACATCTGCTTAGGATTGTCATCTATCCTAAGTTAGTTAATCATCATCATCATCCCAATCAATCCACTTTCAATCTCAAGGTGGATTCGATGATGCAATCATCCATCTATCCTTTGATCCGATCAATCAACATCCTAAGTCACCTAGGGTAATCTCTAAATGGGATTTAGAATCCCTCTCATAACCCTATTTGATCCATCATTTGATCTTATTAATCATTTCATTAGTTAATCCTATCCGATCTAATTCAACCACACCCTTATCCAATCATCTCAGATCCAATCAATTTGCTTCCATCTTGAGGTAGATTCGGTTTCCTAATCATCCTTTGGTAATCAAATCCAATCAACAGAATCAATCCCATTCCATCATCCCAATCTGAGCTTCAATCTGAAATCCTAATTTGAGCTTTAGTCCATCTGCATCCAAAATCTATTGATACCATATCCATATTTATCTAATCCCACATCATGAATCCTTATCCTCCACCAATTCTACCAAAAATAGTAGTCAAGGAAAACCCTAATTACGTTGACGATGATAACAAGAGTCTTGTCAATCAAGAGGTATATGACATCAATCCCCTTGATGTTATCATTACTAGTAAGCTTTCCCCAACTGCTTTCCAAAATCCAATCCCCCCTCTGAGCTATCTCGTTACGTCTTCATCTACATCTAGTAACACTCCTCATGCTACCTTTGACAAGGGATGTCCATTATCTTTCTCACCTCCATCATATCCTCTCTCTACATCATCTTCTTATCCAACATCCATGTCTTCTTATCCCAATTCAGTATTCCAATAGCCCTATTATAATCCCTCATCCACATCTTCCTACCTCAATTCTTCATCCACATATGCCCGCTATCTTAATCCTCCATACCAATCTACCTATCCCAATCCTCCTAATCAGTCTGCTCATCCTAATTCTACATCCACATCTTTTTATCTTAATCTTGCACCACCATCAACCTATCATAATCCAACATCCACATCCTCTTGCCCTAATACATCACCCACATCCTCTTGTCCTAATGTACCACCCATGTCCTTATGTCCTAATCCACATTCCATATCCTCTTCTCCTAATTCATCATTCCAATATCCCTACCTTAACCCTCCATCCAATCCTAATCCTCCATCTACTCCTATTCCTCCAGCCAATCTCGTTCCTCAATCTAATCCTAATCCACCAATCCATAGTCCTAATCCCCCACCAATCCCCAATCCTTCATCCACTCCTACCTCACCATCTAAGCCTCAAGCATGTAAATTTATCACTTTAGAAGTTCTCCAAGGACTTATGACAAAGAAGACATTCCCCACTCCACCACTTGAAGTTGTGGAACAATACCATCTCAATCCATCATTCACAATCACTAGTGATGAGACCCTTCTTTAGCCCTCATCTACCATTATTGCTACTACCCCTAATACAGTTCAAAACTATGAGGCCATCAAATCCACTGAATCCATTGAGCCCCCATCTCCTACTTTGAGATCCGTCGAGCCTATTGCAGATTGTCAAATCCAATCCACTCCCTCTGCTCCTAGATCCACTCAATCCATCAAAGACACCCAAATCCAATCCACTCCTCCCACTCCTAGTATCACCAAAATCCCTCCTCCTGAACTTCATGAATCCTCCATCCTTCCATCTCACCTACTTGAAGAGCCCATCCAATGTGCCTCCATTACTATGCCTCCAATACATGATGCGTTATGCCAAGAGCTTGATCCTAAGCATAACAACATGTCCCCTCCTCCACATCAAGATCCTACCATCCCATCTATTTCATCTCAAGATCATAGTCTCCCATCTGTCCCATCCCATGAACCCCCTGTCACTCAAGATTCGACCATTCCATCTCATGAGCCCTTATCTCCATCTCCATTGCATGAGCCATTATCACTCGCTACCACAAAATAAAACCCTATCATGCCACCTGATCCCTCTCTTGATCCTTACCAACCCCCTGTCCCAATCAAGAAGCTGCTACCCCCTCATCTCCATCTGATGATCCTCTGCCATCGCCTAACCATACCATCCCCACACCACTTTTATATCCCCTTGGTACTCTCACATTCTTCCATGTTGGCCTCCTTGTAGAAGAAAAATAAATCATATATACCACCCATTATCCTCCGCCTAATAATGGACTCGCATCATTCTTCCAAAATAAAAAAAATCATGTCATGGATAGAATGCTTAAGAACATGAACTACCAAGGAAAATGTTTAGGCCTTCATGAGCAAGGTATTTTAGAGCCCATCCATGTCAAAGAGCATGATTACACATGTGGTCTTAGTTATACTTCTCAAGACTTAGAATCCAAAAATGTTGGTACAACCTCTACTCATCCTCAACGAGTCTCCTCCAAAAGCATAAGAGGCTCTTCCCATTGCTCCACCAAATCATTTGCTGCCATCCCCTCTCCTCTATCATATTTCCTCAAAACAATCATCCATATTCCTCCTTCATCTGCTCCATCCATTTTTGTTCCTTACATCCCTCCATTCACCATCTCCCATCCTTCATCTACTCTGTACATGTCTCCTCCAGTTCCTACGTCTATTTTGGGCCCTTATATCCCAAAATCACCTCCTCCATATCTTCCTATCCATGTCGCCCATCATAAACATCCCACTCTTATATCCCCTAAATAGGATTAACAAGGACACATACCTACACATAATCCCCATAATCCTACCTCCATCGCTCCACATCATCCATCTCCTCGCACCCATCCCATTGCAACTAAAAGTACTTCGGATGCTAAAGAAAAAATGCATGAATCTCAACATCCACATGAATCAAAATCTCCTCATGTCCCCTCTAAAAGACATGTTGACAAAAAGAAAAATCAAATCCAAAATCTAAATCCAATCTAAATTCAAATCCAAAATCCCAATCAAATCCGTAGGCCACAAAGGCCCACCAAAGAAAAAATCAAAACCATGTGGATCCCAAAGAAAAAGGATGCAGTGTCTTCAAATAAAAAATCTATAAGAACATCCAAAGTTGCTAATTCAAAATCTAATCATACACCCCCTTCATCTCCTAAATCTGTTTTGGGTCCTTATGTCCCAAAATTTACTATCCCATCTCCTCCATTATCCCCACATTCTCCATCCATTAATCCTCCTACCATTTCACATCCACCACCTTTTGTGTTGATGTTGGTCCTGAACTCATCGCACCATCACACACCTACCCTATCATTTCATCCATACACTTTCTAGCATCCCATCCATTATCCCCCATATCTCCCCCATCCAATCCCTTTAATCCATTTATCGTAATAGGGTTGTACCAACCTCAAATCATCGCTTCACACATGGGCTCTTAATACCTTAGCTGGAATTTGATGCTTGAGTCCTTCATCCATCTCCTTATCACATTCCTTCTACATCCACTTATCCACATCCCTATCTTTATCCATCTCCATTTACCTTCTATCCAAAAAAATCCAAAAAAGTAAAGAGAAATAATTCATCCAATGGTGAAAACTTGGAAAAAAAGCGCCTTGGATAAGTACCATGATGAAAACCTGAAAAAATAGTCATCATGCGTAAATCCCCATTTGTCCTTTTCCACACTTGGGGGCAGCTTCCTAATATGCATTCCCTCCATCCGCTATGCTTCCTACTATGCTTCCAGCTATGCACCCATCTTCCTGCTATACATCCTCTTCATTCATCCCCTCCATCCCACCTATATTTTTCATCCTACTATCATATCCCATTTATCTCCAATCCCTCCATCCTTCTTGTGATCTTGATCAAAATAGGAGCACCTATCTATGCATGCTTTGGACACCTCTTGTTATACATTCCCTTCATCCATGCTCTATTGTATTCCTTAGTCACCCATCCTATCCTCCTCTAGTTGTCTCCTTTATCTTCCCATCCACTCATCTTGTGTCCCTCTTGCCTCATGAAACATGACATATTTAGAGTGGGGGAACTTATCTCCCTTTGTGACATAGTCCTTGGAGACATCATCCATCATAACAATCTCTTCCATCTACCCATCATTATCTTCCTATCCATTCAAACAATCCCTTCCATCTCCCAATCCTTATCTTCCTATTCATCTATCATGACATCCCTGTCATCTCCCCATCCTTATCTTCCTATCCATCCAAACAATTCTTTCCATCTCCTCATCCTTATCCCTCTATTCATCCATCATAGCATCCCTTTCATCTCCCCATCCTTATCTTCCTATCCAGCCCAACAATCCCTTTCATCTCCCCATCCTTCTATCCATCCCAATAATCCCTTTCATCTCCCCATCCTTACCTCCCTATCCTTCTATCATATCATCCCTTTCATCTCCCCATCCTTACCTCCCTATCCTTCTATTATAACATCCCTTCCATCCCCCATCCTTATCTTCCCATCCAAACAATATCTTCCTCTCCAAAAAAATCCCTCATCCTTATCTCTCTATCCATCCCTTCATCTGTATTCTCACCACATCTCACAATCCCTTGTCATTGGTATCTAGCTATAGGTTACTCCCCATGTAATCCAATGACATCTATCTTATCACAATCACTTATGCTTCTTTTGCACATCTTTTCAATCTTCTATCCTTTCTCATCACTCATCTTTCCATCATGTCATTCTCCCAATTCATCTTTTGATGATTTAGATAACTATCCCATCCCTGAGCTTCATGTAATTCCCATCATCAATCCTATCCAATCCAGCAGGTCTATCTTGTCTCATCGTATTGGTCCCATCATTTTATCCACCTATCCTGGTTATCTCATCATCCTTTATCCATCGTTTGTCTTTGGTCTTTGGTTGAACTACGTTGCCCCTGCACTTTCATATAGGCAAGGTTGATCATTTGATCCACCCTCGGGGCTCCTTTATCATCTATCATCAGTCTCCATTGTCCTCTTTCCACTTTTATCCATGGTCTTTAATCGAACTACGAGAGCTCTGTGCTTTCACATGGGCAAGGCTAATCTCTAATCAACCCCTGATCCCTTGGGTCTTTAGGGTGTATCAGTCCTGCGTCTTGTCTCTCTTGTGTCGTGTTGTCAAGCTATGCCCTTATTTATTTGGTTCTTAACAAACAAGATCCACTTGTATTAGCAGATCCAATCAGCTTTGAGTATCCTGTGTCATATTGATCATTTTAGTTTAGTATCCATCATCAGTCTCAATAGGATGCATCCTTCCTAACAGACCTCCTCAATCCCATCCATCCTCTCAATCCTATGGAAAAGGACGTTTGAAATTGATTGTGATCTTTTGATGCTTTTGGCTTTTGTTTATCATTTGAGCTTCCTATTATCACTTGTCAAGGCCGCCATGAACCATCATATTATGGTGTGTTTAACTGGTCAACATAGGGGCATATCTTGATCTTTTTATTTTTGTCTTCTTGGTTGTCCCATGTAGTTCCCACCAAGATCCCCGAGGTCTTGTGTTACGCTAGGGAATCCTTTTGTGCTTATGGTTATCCTAATGCCTGGCCTGACCAACATCTTCATGACTTTCGGGTGTTGGGATAGACTTATTGTTTGTTGTGTTTGTTTTATGCATTAGACACGAATTGACCTTGGTTCTTCATACCTTGGCATCTTGTGTATTATGCTATAGCAAAAATCAGTGCTCCAAAAATGACAAATTGCATTAGGATTGCATTTCATGATCAATTCCATTGCATTTCATCGTTCTCATCTCTCAATCCAATCCTCATCCATTCAATCTCACCCAAATCATCTAATCACCTCCTTGGTCTTGTTCCTAGCCTTACTACAAGCCTCAATCCAATCATCATCATTATCCTCATCATCATTGGGATGTATCCTTCCCTATCATTGTGTTGTTTCAGGATATATTTGTGAACCATGTTTCCCAACCTACACAAACACAACAAACAATCAATATATTAGATAAAATGCATGGTTGGAAACATGATTCCTCAAGAAATTCTTTTGAAAGCAAAAGAAGAGGAATTAAGTTAAGAACACAAAAAATTTGAAGCAAGAATATCAAATTCTATTCTAAAACCATGCAAACTCTTAATCTCTTGAGGGAGTTGGTGCCAATTTGATGTGAAAATTGGCCCTTTCCCAACTCCAATGGTATGATGAAGATGCTTGATGAAGGATTTATGCTTGTAGTGATGACTTCAATGGAGGTCCATGTTGAAAACCTACAAAAAAGTCTAACTGTGCTTGGATGAAATTGATGATAAGTTGCTATGGATTTGATCAGTATAATAACTTTGCATGAATTGTGGATGATAGAAATGAAGGATGAGCTCTTCATTTATAGATGAGATTGATTAGAGAAGAGGCAAAAGGGATGAATGTGGGACTAATCTTCAACAAATGAGAAGAAGCCACATGTCATCATGTGAATGATTGAGGAATGAGCACATTTTGAAGAATGTGCAAAGAGGGGGGGAGATTCAAATTCAAAATATGGCTTGAAGGATGAGGTGAAAGGTGAAGCAAATGCACATGGCTCAAGAAAAGGACATGTAAGATATTTTAAATGCTTTGTTGGAAGGGACAAGTCCTTTTGGGGGGAGTTTCAAATTTGAGGAATATTCCATCTTTGATGCCTTTTTTGAATGAAAAAAGATGATTTATAAATCAATTAAATTGATTTTTATGTGCAAGTTGTAAAATCTAGAGGATTTGGTGGATTAAGACTAAGATTAATCAAGATTTGATTAATTTAAATGATGTTAGTTGATTTGACCATTTTGACCTAGATTTTAGGATTTAAATAACTCAAAATGAGAAGAGAGTGATTTAGACCTAGTTAAATAAATATTTTTTATTTATTTAACCAAAGGGGGTGATGTTAGATTAAAATAGATAAATGTTTGATTTATTTAATTTAATTAGATGAGATTTAGAGATTTAATCAAATAATATGGATTATTTAATTAAATAAAGATAGGAAGATGAAATGACCTAGCTAATTACACAGAGACAATGATTTAATTAAATTGAGGAATTTATTTAATTAAAAGGGGAATTATGATGACTTTAATCAAATAAGGTTATTCGATTAAATGGGTAGATAGAGGGATGATTCAGGATGAAGCAATGTTAGTAGATCAGGATCGAATGCATGTACATTTTACGTGTCTACAATATCATTCCCTTATCAACAACACTCCATCCATCATCAACCCATTTTGGCTTGTAGCTTGACCGGGGAAACACCACCTTTTTTCCTTAAATCCATTTGTGCTTCTCATCATCTCCCATCATTTATCATCATTTCTTATCCATCACTTTGCATCATCTTCCTCATCTTCCCTCCTATCTTCTTGTCCATTTCGAGAGCACACTCGCGTTCTCTTGAACCCGCATGTCCTCTCGAGGGGGCATCCTCAATCCCTAACCTTCATCTTCACCCCCATCATCTTTCTTCCTAGTCAATCTATTGATCACTGGGGAATCTTTCCAAATCTAACCATCTTCATCCGGGTTCTATGTTTTAATATTCTTTGAAATGATGTTACTTCGTAACACCATCTCAAAGAGGGGCAAAATGTAGACATCCAAATTTGGACACTTCCATTTGTCCAAATTTGTTTCTTGATACTTTCATTTGCATTAATTAAATAATATCACTATTATTCAATTAATACCCTTAGTTCTTCTAATCCCTAAGGTATCTAGTTAAATAATTAAATACCTTACTCTTTAATCCACCTTTCATCAAATAAATTAAATAAATATGAAATTTATTTAATTCCTCACATGTCACATCCTCCAAAATTTGAAAGCTGGCTCTTAATCTTTGTTAATCCTAATCAGTACCTTGGTCAACACTCCTCATCCCCCAAGGAATTTTTAATTCCTTTTTATCCTTCCAAGGCTCTCCTTATTCCCATGAAAATTCTAGAACATTTGACTTGTCACATCACTCACATGTGCCAAAGTCTTCTAGAACCTTGACCTACCTCATCACCCACATGTGTCAAAATCCGACCTTTTTGGGAACCTTGTTTTATCCACTAGATTTTTCAAATCATATGAATTTTTAATTCACGTTTATTTTCCCAACTACTTTCTTCTTCCCCATGGAGATTTTTGAGGAATTATAAAATTCTTCAAGTGTCACTTTCATTCACTTAGGGACAAGAAGTTCCTTTTTGAGGAAATCTTCTCATCTCCTAATGTACTTTCAAGGTACATGTCCTTCCTCCACATCATTTTTCCTTCTTCACCTCACTTACACCTCATCACATCCTTGGCCACTTCACCCTCCACATGTTAAGATGTGAGGGCTTGTGAGTCCTCAACTCACCATAGCTCTTCATCTTGGCCATGGTCGCACAATCTTGACCGTTGAATTCTCTAGAGAATTCAAATTCTTCTATAAATACCCCCTCTTCTAATGCATTTGAAGAACTTAGTCATTTTGCACCCTTATGCTCTCAAATTCACAAGCCATCTTTAAGCCATCCTCTTGCATTGTAGCACTTGTATTAGCTTATATTGTCATCCTCATTGCATACACATTGTTCATCTTTCACCCATCTTCATTACACAACCATCCAAGAAGCACACATCCTCAACAACATCAAGGGACAACCAAGGAGTCAACAGAAAAGGTATAATCATTGTATTCTTTTATCTTTTCTTTTGTGTTTTCTTCATTAGGCTAATCATTTGAGGTGATCTTGTCTTTTTCTTTGCATTCTAATTTAGTTAGTTTGCATACTTAGATTAGGATAAAACACTAGGTTCACAGTTTGATATCTACACCTCAGATAGGTGTTGTCACCTCCTTGGGAATTTAGAAGTGAAGATTGTCATTTAAATGTTGTGCTAATAATCTTTCTTTCAGCCTACACCTCAGATAGGTGTCATCATCTCCTTGGAAATCCTGACTTAAAGATTATCGTAAAACCATTCCTGCTCCTTTTTCCTCATGCTCTGTTTTCTTGAGGAGAATTGGATAGATTAAAGATTTTAGTTTCATTGTAGTTAGTGGTCTGCGAAACCAAAAAATCCTTAGCTGCAATGTTCTTAGTTTTCTTAACCTTGTGCCTCTTCCAACTGAGACAAAAAGATAGGAGTTAGATTACTTTAATTTTTCATGCAAATAAGGAAAAGAAGGAGCTTCCCCTCCTAATTTGAAGAGCAGTCATTATGCACTATGCATAGTTGTCTGTACCAAATCATACTCCAGAGGTGCTAATTGTTACGCCAACAGTTTTATGGTGCCCACCATGGGGCATGAGGCAAGAAAAATTCCAAGAAAGCTTCAACACTTTATGTCACGAGAATGGCCATTTGGCGTCCTACTACTCCAGTTCAGCAACCAGGACTTACTCCAGCCATCATACAGTCAAATTTTGTACTCATTGAAGTAGAGAAATTGGATATCCTCAGTAGCCTACGTAGTTTTATCTTTGAAAATCATACATCAACTACTCAGTGGAGCAATACAACTACTACTCTAGACAAAGAAGAAGAAAGAGTAGATCTTATAGTTGTAGACTAGTTTTTCCACCACCTACATGGAATTAAAGTATCCTGGTGTATCGAGTATATACAAGAAGGAGAAACAATCCTCCTATTCAAGAAGAGCATATCTTTGAAGTGGTTCCTGAGCATTTCCTTGAAGAATTTGAAGAAGAATCTCTCGTCCTAGCTAAAGCAGTGGGTGACAAAACAATGATAATCACATGGTCAAAATGAAAGGAATGTGAGATGTCCAACTCCATTACGATGGGGTGACAATATTGAACCACTGGCCTTGGTAGGACACCATGAACTACCCAAGGGATCACAAAAGCATTTTCCCTGATTCCACGACAATGGGTCTAGACACCCTGATGAACACATTTCAGCATTCACAACAGCTTGTTCTGTTTTGCATGTTTCACATGAAGACATCACCATTCGTCTCTTCGTAGAGACCCTGGAGAATAACACTACAAAATTTTTAATCATCTTGAGCTAGGAATTATTACAAGTTGGGCAGTCATGAGTGAAAGATTCTTGGTGAGAACTACCTTGTCACATATCTTTCCCATACTCTTAATTCATTAGATGAAATTTTGATGAGTAGCTTCATCAATGCACTACTATCAAAAATAGCCTTTTTCATGAAGACAAGTCATGAAGAGAATCTACAAATTACATAAGAAGAAGCTATCAAACTTGAAGATAACATGATTATGATGGGAAAGATGAAGAATGATTCAATTAGACTGCTTGTTCAAGCATCTGTCGATCCACTGATACAAAAGGTAGCCAATGAGATGACTATTCTCAAAAGGCAGTCACCCACTCAAGGTTATCAAGCCATGCCCACACCACCAACATATCAACCTCAACAACCATACCAGCCATAGAGAAATAACTTCCATCCATTCAACAATTACAAGCCAAGGTTTCAACAAGGAGAACCAAGACAAATGAATGATGCTGAGGAGGTTATAGTCTATTGCACTTTCCATGATTCTAGTGAGCACACTGGAGCCACATGTCCAAAAAATCAAAGGATGAATTAGCTCATGAGATTTGTTGATGCTACTTCAAGTTTAGGTTTTGTACCTTCACCAACTACTATTTTCTCACCAAAGATGGACAACTTTGATGGTGACTCTGCAACGAGATACTTCGACAAATAACTCGTTAATGAACAAGAAGCAGAAGAATACTGCCAATTTTCTCTTGCGATCAATGATGAGAACATCTCATTGCCTGTATTCACACATGCACAACACTTCAAAGCATAGAAAGAAGAAGAGGAAAAGTAGAATACAAATAAAAAGGGAAAGGATGTGCCTTCCACTTCCAATCCTAAATCTTCACAAGAGAACACCATGTCGGTTGCTCAAGAGTCATCTTCGACAAACTTAGACATTGTGTCTTCCATGATGAAGATGAAGGTACAAATCTCACAATTGGAGTATCTTCAGGATCATCCAGAGCAGTTGGAGAGAATCCTTAAGGTTGTAATGAAAAAAGTTGCAATCCAGCCTACACTGCTAGAGTCATCTGTTCCAGCAGAAGAAAATCCAAAACCATTCTATATATCTTTGTATATAAGAGGTTTTAAACTCATCAATTATATCATAGATAGTGGAGCTTCAGACAATGTTATGCCCCTATAGATCATGAACATGTTGGGAATTTCGTGCACCAAAAATTAGGAAAAGCGTTACTCACTTGAATCAAATCCAGTGTCCTTGGTCGGTCAACTAAAGGATGAACAAATCAAGCTAGCATCTTTTCTTGAGAAGAAAATAATGATGACTATCTTGGTAGGTGACATTCCTACCAGCTACAAAATGTTACTTAGTAGGAGCTTTTGCAAAGACCTCAGAGGTGAGATTCAATTGGATTGGTCGTTTGTGACAATTCCATTGAAGAAGGGAACTTTCAAGCTGGAGCCTGAGGCTAAGTCAAGGTTTACGATGGTAAGATCCCAAGATCCACAGGCACAAGTTTTATATCAAGACACAGGTCCAGACACATATGCTATGGTTTTTGAAGTAACTTAAGACATTCAAAAGTTTGCACTTTCCACAAAATTGTCAAATGAAGGATTAAAAGTGTGGACAATGCAGTTCAACAACAATTGCTCAACATTAGGCTTAGGAGCTGGAGTCATGATCACTTCTCTTGAAGGTTGTCTATATCCATTTGCATACTGATTGCAATTTGAATGCACCAATAGTACGACAGAATATGAGGCGCTTTTATCAGGTCTCAAGAATGCAAAGGATTTGGGGATCAAACTACTTAAAGTTGAAGGAGATGTAGAGTTGATTGTCAAGCAAATCAAGGATTATTTCCACATTAGAAATCAATGCCTTAAATCCTATAGACAAACAGTGTGGAATGCTATTGGTTGGTTCGATGCATTCAACATGATTTACATTCCATGATTAGATAATGGTAGAGTTGATGCCCCTACGGTGTCCACTGCTCTTTTCATGCCACATTCTAAATTTTGTCAGAATACATTTGCTATTGAGCTAATCTACAAGCCAACTATTCTAAATAATGCTGAAAACTGGAAAGTATTTGATGACAATGATGATATTGAAGAATTTCTAGTCATGGGAGACAATTACAAAGAATTGTTCTTTAAAGGAAGTACTACTCCTTTTAAGGAATCACTTGCTGAAGACTCTGAAGCTACAAAATCTAGGATCATACAACTAAAAGGAAATCTAATTCCCAAGGGTCTGGTGTCTTTAGAGAATATTTTTGACCGGCATGACAGATACATTCAAGATCAAAGGATGCTAGGTGTTAATACTTCTATAGAGCTTTACCAAGTAAACATCAAAACTAAAGACAAGCCTCGACTTGTTAATCTAGGCAAGTGTTATACTCCATAAGAAGTTGAGAAGTTTACTACCTTGTTCAAACAATACAATGATGTATTTGTCTGGTCTTATGAAGACTTGAAGGTCTACACACCTGTAGAATTGTCACATACAATTCCTCTAAAGTTTGATGCCAAGCCTTTTAGGAAAAAATAGAGACATTATAATCCATGAATCCAAGATACTATCTATGTGAAGATTCATAAGATGGTAGACTTGAAGATAATATTTCCAATTCATCACTCCACCTGGGTGTCTAATATAGTTCCTATGCACAAAAAGAACGGTGAGATCAGATTTTGCATGGATTTCAGGAATTTGAATCAGTCATCCTTAAAGGACAATTACCCTTTACCAATCATGTAACATACCTTGTAGACAGTCACCGAATCAGAGATGCTATCACTTCTTGATGGTTTTTCTGGTTATAATCAGATTGTAGTGGCAGAAGAGGATCAGATCAAGATAGCTTTCACCATGCCATGGGGAACGTTTGCTTATGAGAGGATTCCTTTCATCCTTATCAACGTTGGTGCTACATTTCAGAGGGCCATGGGTTTGGCATTTAGGGATCTCAGGAACAAGATAATAGTCATCTATCTTGATGACTTCATTTTCTCATATAAATGGGAAGACCACTTTTCACACTAGGTAAAAGTGTTCGAGAGATGCAGGTATCACAAGATATCACTGAATCCAAAGAAGACCATCTTTGCGGTGACGAAGGGCAAGCTACTTAGCCATATCGTTTCCAAAGAGGGGACTAGGATTGACCCAAACAAGGTGGAATCAATCAAAAACATGTCTTTTCCAAATAACAAAATGCAAGTGCACTCCCTTTTCAGTAAATTCAACTTTATCAAGAGGTTTGTAGCTGATTTCTCAAAGATGACAAAGGATATTTCAGTGATGATGAAAAAGATGTCCACTTTCATATGGACAGAAGAAGGTAAACATGCCTTTATTAAAATCAAAGAAGCTATTGCTAATACACCAGTGTTGGTTTGACCTAACTTTGAGATGGATTTTATCCTCTATTGTTATGCATCAGAATATACGTTGTCTGCTATATTGACACAAAAGCTTAGCGAAGAAGGGGAATCTCCAATTGCTTTCATGAGTGCCAGTTTCAAGGATAGTGAATCACACTATTCTCAAATTGAGAAGAATGTGTATGTTGTCCTCAAAGCTATCAAGAATTTTAGGTTTTATATCTTGAATTCTCATACAATGGTGTTTATCACCAATCCAATGGTTAAAAGTGTGTTGACTCAATAGAAGATGGGTATGAAAAGAGGAAATTGGATTGCAAAAGTTTAAGAGTATGATCTAGAAATCAAGCCAACCAAGCTCATTCATGGGCAAGGTCTTTGTCGATATTTAGAAAAAGATGGAGATCACAAGCATCAGAGCAATGGTGGAATTAAAGATGAACAATAAATTGAAGAAGACCAACTTCCTTTGGTCTTATTTGTTGATTCTACGGAGGAATGGTACACACCTTTGTGGTATTATTCAACTTATGGAGAATGTCCACATCACATGGACAAATAGGAGAACAAAACATTGAAGCTAAAAGCACAAAATTTTGTGCTTATAAATAACATTTTGTACAAGCATGGCCTTGATGGAGATTTTCTATTATGCATCGGGAGGAACCAACAACAGAGATTGTTGGAAGCTTTTCATAATCAAGCATGTAGAGGAAACTTTTCACCTAGGGTCACTGCATTTAAAATCCTACGAGCACAGTTATATTGGCCAACTATGTTTTGTGACACATATGAATGGGTGTATAGGTGTTAGATGTTTCGACAATTTGTTGGCAAAGTCAGATTGGAAGCTACTCCACTCAGGCCAGTGATTATCGTTGCTGCATTTCAGCAATGGGGTATAGATTTTGTAGGTATTACCAACCCAAGTTCTAGTAAGGGGCATGTCTATGTCCTAACAACAACATATTAATTCATGAAATGGATTGAGGCAGTTCCTACCAAACGAGCTACTTTTGAAGTTGTCTATGACTTTCTAAAGGAGAACATCATTTCATGCTTTGGAGTGCCTCATAAAATTGTGACTGATAATGCAACATGTTTCTCATTAGAGGAAATACTAAATTTTTGTTTTGATCACAACATCATGTTGTCACACTCATCAAATTATTATCCTCAGGGTAATGGACAAGCTAAGTCATCAAATCACAATCATGTGTAAGTTGGTTGACTCAAATCAGGGGGCTTGGCACAAAATTTTTTATGATGCTCTTGGGGCTGATAGAATCACTCCCAAAAGAGCCATTGGAACCTCACCTTTCATAATTTTCTATGGTACAAAATCAATTATGCCCATCACATTGGAGTTGTCTGCCTTACAGCTGGCATCTACACTGGAAGATGAAGAGTTCAAAGATCTTGTTCAAAAGCGGATGTTGTACCTAATGAAACTTGAAGAGGAAAGGGTAGAGGTTGTTGATAGAATCAATCAACATCAAGAGCGAGTGAAGAAAAAAATTATAAGAAGGCTCGTCAGAGGGACTTCGAAATCAAAGATCAAGTCCTATTATGGGACAAAAGACATGAACCTAAAGGAATGCATGGTGAGTTTGATTCCTTATGGTTGCTAAGGCCTTTTCAAATCCACGAGTTAAGAGGATATAACACATACATGCTCTCGTATTCAGATGGTAGGCTTCTCCCGATTCCTTATAGCAGGCAATACTCAAGCACTTCAACCCTCTAGGGGAGGAGTGACTTTTTGTAAATAATTTATTTATGCTTTATCATTATGTTGTAATGTGTTTCCCCATTTTGTGATGTTTTGTCATGTTTTAGGTGATTTTAGGTAGTCTTTTTTTTAGGTGATTAGGAAAACTCCAAGTATATTAGGTGATTAGTGAAAGATTCCTGACTCTAATGCCCAACTAATAAGTAACTAGTCTACAAAAACACAAAGTATCTCGGTTCTCCTATGCCATAAGCATCCAACATGGTCACAAGACATAGCCTAATGTTGTACCAAAACCAATTTTTTTGCTTCATTAAGGCATTTTGCTTATAATAGTCTAAACCTTGTTAAAATGATGTCAAAACATAGTTTTTGGGAAAATCAAGTATGGACTTTGAGTCAGTTTGGTGTTAAGAAGATACTAGTGAAATTTGAGAAAAATTGAAAATTATGGTTTCAAGCACCCTTGTTTTAGGTTGCAAAACCCTAAAGATTAAAACTTGTTAGAATTGGCTGAAATTAATTTTGATTGGCTTATTTCACATCACGATCATAGTGGTGAAGTCAATTTCAGTTAAAAGTCGGTTTAAGCCTAGTGGGTAGTTTTCACTTTTTCAAGAAAAAAGTTAGGACCTTTGAGGTCATCAATGGTAGTTGGCCAGTACTAGGTGTCAAAATTTAAGCCTGAAACTCAAAGTAGAACATTATATGATGAAAGATGTTGAAAAAGATGCTTCCTGGCAGAGGGGATTTTCAAATGGCAAAAAGTGCAAAAAAATATTCTAAGTTTGGAAACATTTCACTTTGTAACATGGGAAATGCTTGCCCAATCAACGTGCAAATCAACTTTATAGTGTCAGTACATATCAAAGTGGTGAAATACAGTCACACACATGCATCAACAACAGTAATGCTTCTACATGGTCAACTTAGCAGCCAACACGGTGTTTGTAGAGTGCGAAACAGAGGAAAATATCAAGTCCAGAGCAAATCTGCACCCCTGTAGCTCAGGGGTGCCCTTCAATTTGGAGGCTAAGATTCAACTGTTTCTAGTTGCAAATACATTCATTCTTTTTGATTTTCAGTTAGCTTTCTGACAAGCTATCAAGAAAGGCTATTTGAGTTGCAAAACTTTGATAGATGAAGGTGGAAGCAGAAGGTACAAAGAGTTTACACATCACAAGGATAGTAAAATTTGCAGTTTCTACGCCCTTGTAGCCCGAGGGCGCCCTTGAATTAGACCTGTCAGATGAATGAATTTGCAGAATCCGTTTCTAGGGGATCTTTTCTAATTCAACCCAATTCCATGATGCATCTATTCACAAGATCATCAGATGTGGTAAGTTACTGTGACAGTGGTTCTAGCGAGCACGTAAAATAGAGGCTGAATAAAAGTGAAAATATCAAAATGTACCTCTATAGGCCAGGGGTTCCTAGCCTTTTGGCCAGCTAGATGGAGTTTTTAGTAGTTGTCGTCTTCACAAGACCTATGTAGAATCCTTCTAGCTATTCAGTGAATCTAACCATCAACCCTCAAGGTTTGTCAAATGCCCATGAGTGAAGGATCAACGGAGATTACTGAAGAATGAAAACAAGCAGAAAAATAGCTAAGTATGGAATTTACCTAATCCCTTGAAAAAGGTGACCTTCTATTGGAGGTCTTAGCAACAATTTTCTCAATTCGTCACTTCCAAGAACTCTTCTCCAAGTTGTTCCAGCTTCACAGTGAGATCAATGATGTGTGCATCAAAGCAATCTAGCTCTACGTATCAAGGGTCAAAGTAGAGCATTCACATGAAATTTGCAATTTGCAAAATCATTCTCAAAATGGTAATTGTGCCTCTATAGGCAAAGGGCACCCTTGCTTTTGAGGAGCTTAAATCAACTTTCAAACACCTTACATACAGTCATTGTTTGCAGAATTCTTCTAGCTACATGATGGATATGACATCCAGTTGATGGGAGTCATGATTCATCGGCAGCGACAGATTGAAGCGTGAAATGGAAAAATAGAGAAATGGCTAAGTTTGGTACCTTGTACATCATTTTAATAAAATGCAACTTTTATTTTGAGGCACCAAATGTGGTTTCTTACACTTGCATCTCTCAGTAGACATTTCATCAGAGTAGTTTTGGTTTCACAATGGATGTGTTAGCTCAGCTCCAGCATCAACTGGGCATCCAGAAATCATAGTTCAATAGAGGTAAACGTGACGTTCCTAATGAACAAAATAGGAAGTTAACTAAAAATCTCAACTTTTGCTAGGGGATGCTTGGAGAGTCAAACTTGTACTTTTCAAAATTAGTAAAATATTATAAGCGAACCCAAAATGAGAGATTTCAGTTAACTCAATAAAATAATATTAAATTATCAGTCTCAACATGCCAATTTTAATGGGGTGGTTTTCCTTAATATTTTAATATTTGTGCCTTTTTGAGACTCAATTTGCAAATTCCCATGATGAGTGAGACTGAATATTTTAATATTTTGAAACTCTAAGTCATTTTTTGTTGAACATGGTGGGGTGCAATCAGATGAATTCTTTTGAAATTAGGGTTTCTTCTTGCAGTTGGCACCATAAACCTATGAATTTCTTTATTTATTGCAAGATGGCATCCATTTCTCTCACAATAGGTTGAAGAGAAAGCGATATTTCTCATTGTATGGGAAAATTTTCTCAGCAATCAACATTCGAAGGCACTACATATATTATTTTTTAGATTTCCTTGCAAATATAGGTCCAGATTAATCAACAAACTTCAAACAAGCATGGCGATATTTGCAGAAGCAGAAACATAAAAATTCTATCTTCTATCTTAAATTCTTCTATTCATGCCTTAGGTTTTCTTGACATGTCCAAGATTCAGTGACTTTTGACAATTTTGATCTTCTCGATTGGTTGTGCACAAATTTCTTTACAAAACCCATGTGCTAGAATTTTTTAGAAGAAATTTCCTTGAAGTTTTACTTTTCTCGATTGAAATTCCTTTGCATTGCTAGCCTCCTACAATGACTTAATAACTATTCCCTTAAAGTTGTGATTCGAAAATTGGACTTCTGATCTGAATAACTATCTTAATCATCATGAAGGTGCATTTCACTTGTCAACCCAAGGACGTAGACTTGAAATGGGTTAGCACAGTATGTTCTTTAGGAATCCATAGTAGCCATATTCATCCTACAGCTAAGAAAGACATAATGTTGAAATTAAATTTCTTAGAAATAAGTAACATAAGTACTGAACATCAACCAACAACTATACTAAGTGGAAGTGCGTGATAGAAATACAAATTTGAGCAACAGACAAGAAATTACTTTGTCTACTTTAGCTATAGGAACAATCACAAAATGGAATTCTAGTGGCTGCAGGAACATACAGTTTCCAGATTTGTAACTATTTGTTGAATAGAAAAGTAATAACTAAGCTAAAGGATGGAATGCTCACCAAATGGGCCCCCTTGGATGAGTATCGCTTAAGACAAACTTAGATGCAACGAGCTTATAACCTCATTTTATTCATTGAAAATCATGATTACAATAGAGCAACATAACTGTAATACTGAAAAACTAAGAATGCAAGTATAACATTAGATCAATCAACCTTTTGAGAAGGATCATGTGAGTCTTATTTATAGGAGGAAAAAATACTAACTAACTACCTAGCAATGTGGTCAACTCCAACAAATTAGGACACCACATTATTGAAAAAATAGAAAGTGGAAAGGAGGTTAAGCATGCGTGGAATCTGGTCAAGCCGGTTTTCCTTAACCCAGATCTAGCATAACAATAGCTCCTATATTCGCTTAACAAACTATTATGATCATTTACAAGTCAATTACAATCTTCGATTTGAACTAGGAATTTCCCTCCATTGACCTTTGAATGATCACCTTTTTTACTTTTATGGTGAATGACCAGCTAGCAAAATCTTCCTCATATTTGTAGGCTCAAATTATATCTACATGACAACATTAGTATGCACAAAAATTGCATATCTATAACTATCTTAAAGTAACATTCATTAATCCACATGTAAAATTAACATAGATAGTTCACATAGCATATTAGAGTCATTTAAAATTTACAAAAATGAGCTTATGCCCAATGTCTATGGTTTTGAGGAAATAGCATGGAAATGTCAACGTCCAAATATCAAAGTCTATGAAAACAACAACAAATGGATAATAAACTCTGTCAAAATTGAGCCATAAATTGGACTCATCACTCCCCCCAACCTAAGGTTTTGCTAATCCTCCAATAGAGGAAGAGTTATTCCTTTGCTTAGTCAATACCCTTAAATCTACAACTCCTAGCTACTCGACATCAGTTCTTGCAGTGTATGAATTGGGGTCCCAATAGAACCCTTGCTTGTTTTCCAACCTGTTCCATATTTTCCTTTCTATAGCTATATCATACTGATAATACCTAAAATTTGGCACAGGCCATAATATTGTAGGTGGCTGAAAAGTTAATGGAAGCCAAAATTGCCCCTTCATCCTTCCAAGTTGTATATATCTATCAACTCTTTTGCATGTTGCAACATAGTTCTACAAAGAATGAGGTTCAACTTGTTTTAACTCATCAGTCAAACTGTTCCACCTCTGCGATAGATATCCCATTACAGATTTCCCTATAGTTACTGCTATCTTCTCATATTCTTTGTAAACTGCTTCTCTCATAGGCAAGATCCTACTACTATAGCTTGGTCGATAAAAAAATTTGTGCCATTCCTAGAAAATGTCTCTAGGGTTTCTAAATTTAGCCCTGATGGGCAAGGGAGTGTTGGATTCTATTTTCCTATAAGTCCTGAACTGTTGTCCCCAACTAATTTCATTTTGTATCCAAGACATAAATTCTCGTAATTGGAGATCCCCAACATACAACAATGGATTCCAATAATGATCATGGGACACAACATAATTATGCAAATAGAGTTAACACAACAAATTTTTCACTTCAGGAGGAGCAATTTGATAAGCCTGAAAAAATTTAAGAGGAGTCTCAATGGAAGGATTCAAACCTGAAATGATCCTTGACAGTTTAAAAGAAAGATTCCTCTCCTTCAAATATAGAGCATAGACTCTTGGAGGAGTCCTGCACTCTAACATCTGAGGTACTAAGGCTACTACATTGTCCACCTTTTCCTTTAAGGCAACAATTTTTTGTATTCTTTTCTTTAATCTCTACATCTTTCTTTTTAATCTCCTCCTTTAGCTGACATTTCTCCTTTTTCCATGATTTTTCTTCCCTCCTTTACATCTCATTCCATAGGTTCATGGATACCATTTTCCATGAAAAATTAGAGGGTCTATGTATTCCTACCAAAAAATTTCCTGGCACTCATTCTTGCTCTTCATATGGTACCTGTTGCAAGTATTTAATTGTTCACCCAGTTCTGGCTGTAGGGGTTCTTTCTTTTGCTATAGGAGCTCCTGATTCTTATCATACTCTTGACTCTCAACCTGTTTTGCAATGGCAACAAGTTCTTCTAACCTTATATCTACTTGTTTCTCAAAAATTTCCTTTTCCTCTACGTTCACCTACCCCATTGGGGCTTCTATGTCCTCTTGTGATGTTCCTCGAGACCTAGGGCTTCCCTTTAGAGACACACCAATGGCTGGCCCAACTGGTCTTGATTTTCTACGAGGGATTTCATGTTTTTCTTCAGCTATAGGAAGAAAAGTGTCAGCCTTTCATTTCTTAGAGCTTGGTGCTTCTTTTTCTATTGTTTTCTTTTTAGCTTTTTCTTTCCTCATTTTTGCCTCTTTCTTTTGTTCCCTAGTTCGAATTAGGGTTCCAAAAGGGACGTCATCATCAAAGTATGAAGAGGAACTACCTTTTTCTGAATGTTCAGTCTCAGAAGAACTAATATCTATAGTTTTCTTAGCTATAGGAGGGTTTACACTAGGTCTTGCACCAAAATTTGAGGCTCCAGGAGCGGCTTCAACAATACTCACTCTCCTACTAACCGTACGAGGTTGAGGAAAAACCCTAGGTTGTAAATTCTCTAGTCTAAATTGATCAACATTTAAAAATTCCTCCCAAGTCATATCAGACACATCATGCAGAGATTTTTTTACTAATAATTTGATCAGACAATGGTGGGAGACAAAATTATCCCTACTTTTTTGAGTTTTAGCTGCCATGATTGAAAGAAGATGATATAACACATTTGGCATGTTCATTCTTCTCCCATGCCTCATATGATTTAGGAGTTTGAAGTGCACATAATGTAGGTATGACTGGCAGCCTTCACAAGTGATGTACTTCACAATGTGGACAGCTACTTGCTTCCATGGCTTAGGCAAAGAGGTTCTCTTCGCACCTTGCTTGTCCACATCTAATGGAGGGTCACCAAGTTTAGTAAATTCAGCCCTAGCTGACCTTGCATCTATGACCATAGCAGGGTAATGTTCACCGTCAACAGGAAACCATGTCACTTTTTCAATCCTCTCTTCATTAGCTATTACCTCCAACCCTTTTACCATGGCCTTTCCTTTAGAAAATGTCTATGCAAATTCCTGCACAATGTCTTCATTATAACTGTCGAGCTTCAAGAAATAGTCTAGCCATCTGTAATTTCTAAATTCTTCCAAAGAAGGTGCATCTTGCAATACTACATCATGAATCATGGGTTTAGTTCTAATTAACTGACTTCCCATTGTTCATCTACCCTCAATCAACAAGCACTCTGCAAGGTTTCCCTTCCTGCAATCTTTGTCTGAAAACCAAATTTCACCTTCCTACAACATTGTTGAATTCCCAACGCCAATGTCATATGAATTTTACCTTTTTGGTGACTTAGGATTATGACAGAGGCAATAAAGGAAGTGTGTGAACCCCAACCTTGGTACCTGCAAAACAAGGAGAATAAACACCTCAAGTTAGATATTGCAAGCCAAAACAAGGATTCCCCATGAAATCTATTTACAAATTCAAAATAGGAAATAAAATAATGAAGAACACAATATAAATGACAAAACTATATTGAATCCTAATTTAAATGTGCAAACTCATGATCCCATGGGGGAATTGGTGCCAATTTGATGTGAAAATTGGCCCTTTCCCAATTCCTATGATGCAAGCTTCTAATGTTGAAGAGATTGATCCACTTTGTTGGTGAAGAATGGAGACTTCAAGCCAAAAATCTGCAAAACCTATCTATGACTCAATGATGATAGATGGAATTCAAGAGATATTTGAGCATGGTAACTTTGCTTGGATTGTGGATGATAAAATGAGGATATGGGCTCTTTATTTATAGGATTTTAAGATGGATGAATGCCCAAATTTGAGCAATGTGGGACTAACATTCATCCAATGATATGGTGCCACTTGTCAAGCTATGAACGGATGATGGATGTGCAAGATTTGGGGTTTGTGCCAATAAATACCAATATTTGAAATTCAAATTTGTTGAAATGACATGCAAGAGGGAAGGGAAAATGCAATAAATGCCACTTGGCTCAGGGCAAAGGACATGTAAGAGATTTTAAATGCCTTGTTGGATGTACATGTTGACTTGGAATTTTTGAATTCAAATTGAGGGAATATTCCAAAAGATGCCTTGTGAGGAAAATAAGGATTTAATAAATGAATTAAATCTATTTTCATGTGCAACTTGCATTATCTAGAGGATGTGACATGAGATTAGATTAAATTAATCAAGGGTTAATTAATTTAATAGGAGATTAGATGATGTGACTTATTTGACTTAGATTTATGGATTTATTTAAAACAAATAAGAGAGGAATATGATAAGAGGCTAATTAAATAAGGATTTTTATTTATTTAATTAAAAGGATATGTTAGATTAAATCAAATAAGGTTTTAATTTATTTAATTTAATAGATAGACTTTAGAGATTTAATCAAATAAATTGATTATTTAATTAAATAGGGATAATTAGATCAGATGGATTGATTTAATTAACAAGAGAGATGACTTAATTAGATAAAATGATTTATTTAATTAAGAGACAAATATTAATGAATTTAATCAGATAGGGGAATTTGATTAAATGGTTAGACCAAGGGATGATTTAGGTAGAAACAATGTTAGTAAGTCAAGATCGAATGCACGATGTCAATCGGTATATTTTACATGTCTATAGGAAGGAATAATAAATGAAGGATACAATCAAGAAAAATGGTGGCGGTGTGGTGTCATCTCACACATGCAAGTCGTCACCTCACTCAAAATTCAAATTGGCTCAATTTAAATTCTGCTGACATGGACCAAGATGGATTGACACGTGGACATGTTATTCACATTCCCCCTCCCAACCTAAATTTGAGCATGTGTCCTCACATGCGAGGTGGTAATGACGATTTGAAAGGGTAGGGAATAATGACATGCTATGGAGAACATCTACATTAATGTACAGGAATTAAATAAATGTACTAAAAGATAATTAAGATGTAACAAATTGATGCACCCATACCTGAATTCATGGAATATTTGTTGCAATGAATATTGAGGAAGTGCCGGTCACCTTTTAAGAATTCAATTGAGCAATTAATGAAAGTGGAGATGGAATGAAGTGAAGTGGAATGAAGTGAAGTTATGGCAGAGTGATGGAAGAGAGAAAGGTGTAGATGGATGGGTGGATGGGTGGATTAATGAAGAAGTGGACTCCCACAAGAGTGGAAGTCTTTATTATGACAATTTACATACCTTGGTTAGCCAGAAGGAGGGACACTAGGTCAACTTCCTTTGGCTGCAGGAAGTT
Source organism: Sequoia sempervirens (assembly GCA_007258455.2). Classification (NCBI taxonomy): domain Eukaryota; kingdom Viridiplantae; phylum Streptophyta; class Pinopsida; order Cupressales; family Cupressaceae; genus Sequoia; species Sequoia sempervirens. The sequence continues at coordinate 361,431,900 of VDFB02271358.1, read as the reverse complement.
TGGGTGTTGCATGTTGAGTGAATTGTTGCATGAATTCCTCCTTGGAAGTTGGATTGTGATACAATTTGAGGTGATGACCATTGAAAAGCAGCTTAAATCTCACAGGGTCAATGGTAGTGAGATGGATAACTCTGTTGGGAAAGACTTCAACAACCTCATATGGTCCTAGCCACCTTGTCTACAATTTTCCTATGTTATCTTGATACCTTGAATCATGAAGGAGTGCCCAGTCACCAGGTTAAAAATTCTTGTCCTTTATGTACTTATCATGATATTTGATCCTTTGATTTTGCACTACCTCAGTGTGATGCAAGGTTGTCTTTCTTATCTCATCCAAATTATTTAGCTGCATAATTTTTCCCTTTTGTGCCTCAAAGATATCCATCCCTAAGTCTAGTGCAGTCCTAAGAGTCTTATGCTCAAATTCAATGGGCACCATAGTTGTCTTTCCATACAACAACTCAAAAGGAGTGAGGCCTGTGGTTGTTTTCCAGGTGGTCCGATAGGGCCAAACAACTTCTGGTAGCCTATTTTCCCAATCCTTCCTATGGATAGCCACTGTTTTGGTCAAAATGACTTCAATTTCCCTGTTGGTCACCTCAACTTGGCCATTGGTTTGAGGGTGATAAGGAGTAGACTTCTTGTGCCTCACGTTATATTCATTAACTAGTGTTGTGACAAGGGTTGATGTAAATTGTGCCCCTTGATCAGTCACTATCTCCCTTGAAACCCTATACTGTGTGAAAATTTATTCATAAAGAAAGTATGCAACCTTATTATCTCTTGCATGCTTCATTGCTTTAACTTCAACCCACTTGGTTACATAATTAGTGCAAACCAAGATATAGGATTTACGATTTGATGGAGGATCAATGGGTCCTACAAAATCCAATTCCCATTTATCAAATGGAGTGATTACTACCTGGGGGTAAAGGGGCATCTCATTAGATTTGGTTGGCCAACCCATCCTCTGGCATTTGTCACACTTCCTTATATATTTCCTTGCATCCTTGTGGAGTGTGGATTAGTAATATCATGTGTTCAAAATCCTCATTGTTGTCCTCTTGGCCACAAAATGCCCTCCACAGGGTTCATTATGCAATATATCATATGTCTCACCTTCCCTCACACATCTTCTCATGACATGGTCTGGTCCAATTTAGAACAAACATCTTGAAATCCATGAGAAATGAAATTTTTTCTCAATGAACACCCTTCTCTCTTTAGGAGAGAAATGAGGATGAACTCTCCCTATGACCAAATAATTAGCTATGTCAGCATACAAGGGTGTATGAACACTGATGGAAAATAAATGTTCATCAGGGAAAGAGTCATAAATGAATTGAGTATCTTCTGATGTAGTCAACCTAGAAAGAAAGTATGCTATAACATTGGCCTTCCCTGGTGGAACATTGATTTTTGGGACCCACTTGCTTTCTAGCACTTCTAGGGTTTTTCACCTAAAAGGAGAAAGAGGGGTAAAAAATGCTTATGTTCACATTCAAAAGTTAATGTGATGTGGATAGAAAAAGGATGCAAAATGCCTAGATGTAACGTTTAAATGCAAGAAACTAATAAGATTACTTAACTAATGAATAGAAACTAAAGGAAAACAACTTGCTTGAAAACACATTGTGTATTGCAAAATCACCTACAAATGAATGGAAAAATGCAACATAAATAAATCAGACTAAAAGTGTGCACTTGGGATTTTTATGAGGACTGGAAATTTCTTTTGAAATGTTGTTGATGATTTTTTGTAGGCCTGGAGGGACTCATTCGCCATTCTGGGCGAATTAGTCCTAGTTCTGGTAAATTGAGCCAAAATCTGTTTCTATTAAAAGGGTGTCAAAAAATGCAGAAAACATAAAATTGACCTAGAAATGGGGCTCATTTTCCACCCATGGAGAATGAGTCCACTTTTGAATTTCTATATTTTCAAAAGTGGATTCCGGAGCTTCTGATCTGCACTTTCACTTCCTACAGGTGTCTACTTCCAAAACTCTAAGTTACGGGTCTGAAAATGAGATTTTGTCGATATTTTGACTTGTTGAATAAAGAGAGGACTTTGGAAACCTTGCAACTTGATCTTAAATTATTTCCAAGCTTCCAAGAGACCTAAATCTGCAAACACACAAGACAAGAGAGAGAAATGGTGAATGTTAGGGCATGGGGGTTTGCCTAAGTCAAACCCCTTTTAGGTAATTAAACCAAAATGATGAAAGAATAGAATAAAACATGCAATAATGGAGAATATTACCTTTCCATGATGATTGATCTTGAAATTCTACAACAAAACATGAATAATCAACCCTTGAATGTCCTTAGAAGCTTTCTTAATGACTTGCAATACAAAACCCTAAGTTGCTTGACTTGAGATAGAAGAATATTGGATGAATGAATGATAAGAGATAAGAGATGGGAAAATAAGTTAAAATTCTTGTATTTATATGCATTTCATCTATTTTACCCATTAATACCTCATCACAGGTCGGCATGAAGCAAAATTAAACTCAAATTTCACTTTTTTTCCCACTCAAAGGTCAAAATTGAGCCAAATGGGACTCATTCACCACACATGGTGAATGGGTCCCACCTAGATGGGACTTATTCACCATGCATGGTGAATGGGTCCCATAAGGGCCAATTTGATAGCTTAGGTGCCAAGAGATAAGGAAATAAGGTCTAAAATGCAATAGTGTCAGGTATTTGATCAATTTAGGCCTCAAGATGCACAATATGGGTTAATATGGGAGTATTAGTGATGATGTAAATGTCAAATAGGGTTTGAGACATATAAATCAATGTGAAAGTGTTATTAAATACACTTTACAACACTAAAATGAGGTCCACATAGCCTAGGAAGACACAAGAATCAATGTGAATGTGTAAGACACATTACAACACTAATTTAACATTAAGTTTATTTCACAAGACTTTTAAATTGATGTGATGATGTAATTAAATATTTTTTATAATATTGAATTAGGAAGAAATGGGTTTATTAAGTCTAGAAAATTGTAAAAGTCCTTTACAAGACTTTACAACACCTTTACAAGATGTTGTTAAAAGTATGTTATTCAATTTGCAAGGGTCCAAGACCTAATATGGATGCATAAAATGCCTCAAAACACTAGATTAAGACCTCATTAAGTCCATTTTATCATGAATTGATCCCATGTCAAGCAAAGGGTACTTTTTTCTATGGCACATTTAGCCCCCACTTTAGTGAGAGGATCAACTTGCTTCAAACTCACACTAAAGTAGACATTCAAGAGAGATCTGAGTGTATAGATGCAGATGACAAAGAATGACAAAGATCAAAGGGGGTGGCCAAGCCCCCAGGATCGAAGATCCTAAGTCAAACCAACAAGATACATAATTATACAATGACAAGAACTAAGGAAAAGAAAGACGAGGTGGAAAGGATGTACTCACTTTGGGGCCATAGAACTTTACGTCATCTGTGGGGTGAGAAGTCCACAGCATGCTCACTCTGGGGCCACAGAAATTTTGATCGTCTGTAGGGTGAGAAATCCCAAAAGGTGAGGAACATACAATAGTTGGTATGCACTCACAAATACAAAGGTGGCTATGGGGAAAAGTCATGCCGCTAGGTGGGCTTCCCACTCAACCATATCAAATTTATACCTCCTAATAACTTTAATAAGGCACCACAAAGGAAAGTGATAGTTTTTGAGCTCTATGAGGTAAGAAAAACTTCGTATGATTGACACTCATAGACATTGTTAATGAAAAATAGTGTAAGGATTGTTCAAAGGGATTTTTCTTTGTTCATGCAATGTCTCATCTTAGAGGACATTGTGCTTAATGTCTCCAAAAGAGGATAAATGCAAAAGAAGTATCACGCTCTTGGAGGGAATAAAACCCAATGACTCCACCAAGAAAAAGACACATTGCAAGAAGAAAGAAACCGCACAATGAAATGTGAGTGGTGATGTATGCCCCCACTTTAAAGCAGTTGTGAGCACCCATACTATGAGCAATTGCTTTAAAGTAGAAGAAGAGAGAAGAAGACATGAGAGCTTATGGTAAAGCCCTATGCCAAGTCATATGTTTCCAATAAGCTACGTCATGAAAAGGGTAGTATGTCATATGCGAGCAAACTTAAGGCATGTCATTGACATCCCAAGCTTGCTCTTATGTATTAATGAAAAGTTAATGACTAGCCAAAGGAGGCAACCATGAGTGACATATGAGGACAAGGCTTTATAAACCCCTTTCCCCCACTGAGTGCAGGACAAAGGTGAGCCAGAATGATTGATGAAATGTAGGTGAGAGTGAAAATTGGTATCAATTAGAGGAATTAGATGTCCCCACAGAGGAAAGCATACCAAACTCCTAAAAATGTTGGATTTTACTACTCAAAGCCTTGCATTCATTAGTGGAATGACCATGAACTTGATGATATGCACAAAAGGAAGTCTTGGAATAACATTTCTTATGATTTCGAGGAGGAAGGGTGATCAAGTGATCTTGAAGAAGTCTCAAAAAGATATCCACTTGATCAAGGGTAGAAGGTGGTGTTATGGTGGGCGTCAAAGATACAACTTTCTTGGATGTCATACCTACGCAAGACTCTATATATTGCAAGATTTTGTTCTCTTCATTGTAGGAGACAAAATATACTAATTCAATTCATGAGTATTTTGCGAGATGACAGTTTGAATGTTTTGGGAAGGATGATGTTCAAGGCCATGAATTATAAAGGAGGAATTAGGGGTGTGTTGTGTGAGATTAAATGAAGGTGGGTAAAGGATGAGAGGGTTATTAAGATTTCCTATGGGATATGTATGTGGTCCATTGAGCAAAGGGGATGTAAGGGACACTTGTGCATTCATATCCTCAGCAGTCTTGTGTTGATGTATCTCTAAGTGAGGGCAATCAAGAACTAAATGTTGAGTGAAAGAAGACACAAGACTATTGTTGTCATATTGTAGCACCATGATATTCTCCCTAGGAGGAGAGTTTGTAGGAGAACAACAAGTCACATGTTCTTGACAATTAAGATTGGGTTCTTCCAAAATGACTCCATCACTAATAGGGGAATGATCAATGAGAGGAGTATGAAGGGGGGGTGATTATGAGAAGGTATTAGTTGAATGTCCATTGAAATTAAGGTCTCATTCTCTTATTCCATATTAACTACCATACTAGGAGAGCTTGTAATATGTTCATCCAAGTTTAGGTTTGTAAAGTAGCTTCATCACAAGTGGAGGAGGTATCAAGAGAAGAATCACTATGGTTTGCAAATAGATCTTCCCATAGGATAGGGACATTAGGGAAGGTAGGATCAAGAGTGTCATGATTCTTAATAGGCATGTCTTCTAACACCATCCTATCCTTGTTACTTCGAGGAGGGATATTAGGAGATGAACAAGTGTGATTGTCATGAGCATGGAGACTTGGTAAGGTGATGTTGAGGAATGTGTCTATGATCACATGTTCTTGTTGTGTAAGGTCATCCAAAGGGGAATAAGGAGATGGACAATCAAGAACTTCAAGGATTTTAACTTCTTGCACCAAAATACCTTCGTCACTAATAGGAGAGGTATCAAAAGAAGAACATTTATGTGTGTTATGATAGTCAACACTACAATTCTCACCAATGGGCAATGTAAGATTAATGATTGTATTAATGGATTGTTTCTTAAAGTTCTTATTATGGTAGTCAAAAGAAAACTCATAAAAGGGGATATTATGATTATAAAATCCATGTTTAATCAAAGTAAGAGCATATCTTTTGAAAGAAACTATGTTAAAATGAAATAATTCACAATGCAATGCAATTTTTAATTTTTAATTTTCTGTTTACACAATGCAATTGTCTAAAAATGATATGTTGTGAATACAAAAATGAAATTAAACAATGCATGAAATGAGCTATTCTAAGTGAAATGTATGTTACAAAAATTCAGCTAGGTGATATATAAATAACTGGTGGCAGCAATCAAAAGCCTAAAAATAGTATGTCCAGTTTTGTACAAGGCTGTTTCAGGGGTCAAGAGGGACTGATTCGCCCAAGGTGGCAAATGAGTCCCAGTTTGGAATTTTTTCAAAATTTTTTAAAAAAATTGACTGAATTTTGTGAATTTTGAGTGCTATGATGCAGAGCTAAATGAAAAATGCAGAAATCTAGAAAACTTACATGAAATTAGATGCCAAAAATACAATCTAAATGCACTTTCTATGAATGCAAAATTTGAAACCTATCATGCAAAGAACTTCATGCAAATCCTAATGCAAGCTAGATGTATGATGAAGGACTCCAAAGCAGACAAGAGAGTATTCAAAAAAGAAGGTTCACCAAAATGGAACATTGATTTTTGGGACCCACTTGCTTTCTAGCACTTCTAGGGTTTTTCACCTAAAAGGAGAAAGAGGGGTAAAAAATGCTTATGTTCACATTCAAAAGTTAATGTGATGTGGATGGAAAAAAGGATGAAAAATGCCTAGATGTAATGTTTAAATGAAAGAAAATAATAAGATTACTTAACTAATGAATAGAAACTAAAGGAAAACAACTTGCTTGAAAACACATTGTGTATTACAAAATCACCTACAAATGAATGGGAAAATGCAACAAAAATAAGTCAGACTAAAAGTGTGCACCTGGGATTTTGATGAGGACTGGAAATTGCTTTTGAAATATTGTTGATGATGTTTTGCAGGCCTGGAGGGACTCATTTGCCATTCTGGGTGAATCAGTCCTAGTTCTGGTAAATTGAGCTTAAATCTATTTCTATCGAAAGAGTGTCAGAAAATGCAGAAAACATAAAATTGACCTAGAAATGGGGCTCATTCACCACCCATGGAGAATGAGTCCACTTTTGAATTTCTATATTTTCAAAAGTGGATTCTAGAGCTTCTTATCTGTGCTTTCACTTCCTACAGGTGTCCACTTGTGAAACTCTGAGTTACGGGTCTAAAAATGAATTTTTTTTGATATTTTGACTTGTTGAATGAAGAGCGGACTTTAGCAACCATGAAAATTGATCTTCAATGATTTCCAAGCTTCCAAAAGACCAAAATTTGTAAACACATTAGACAAGAGAGAGAAATGGTGAATGTTAGGGCATGGGGGTTTGCCTAAGTCAAACCCCTTTTAGGTAATTAAACCAAAATGATGAAAGAATAGAATAAAACATGCAATAATGGAGAAGATTACCTTTCCATGATGATTGATCTTGAAATTCTATAACAAAACATGAAGAATCAGCCCTTGAATGTCCTTAGAAGCTTTCTTAATGACTTGCAATGACAAAACCCTAAGTTGCTTGACTTGAGATAGAAGAGTATTGGATGAATGAATGATAAGAGATAAGAGATGTGAAAATAAGTTAAAATACTTGTATTTATAGGCATTTCATCTATTTTACCCATTAATACCTCATCACAGGTCGACATGAAGCAAAATTAAACTCAAATTTCACTTTTTTTCTTGCTCAAAGGTCAAAATTGAGCCAAATGGCACTCATTCGCCACACATGGTGAATGGGTCCCACCTGGATGGGACTTATTCACCATTCATGGTGAATGGGTCCCACAAGGGCCAATTTGAGAGCTTATATGCCAAGAGATAAGGAAATAAGGTCTAAAATGCAATATTGTCAAGTATTTGATCAATTTAGGCCTCGAGATGCACAATATGGGTTAATATGGGAGTATTAGTGATGATGTAAATGTCAAATAGGGATTGAGTCATAGAAATCAATGTGAAAGTGTTATTAAATACACTTTACAACACTAAAATGAGGTCCACATAGCCTAGGAAGACACAAGAATCAATGTGAATGTGCAAGACACATTACAACACTAATTTAACATTAAGTTTATTTCACAAGCCTTCTAAATTGATGTGATGATGTAATTAAATATGTTTTAGAATGTTGAATTAGGAAGAAATGGATTTATTAAGTTTAGAAAAGCGTGAAAGTCCTTTACAAGACTTTACAACACCTTTACAAGACATCGTTAAAAGCATGTTATTCGATTTGCAAGGGTCCAAGACCTAATGTGTAAGCATAAAATTCCCCACAACACTAAATTAAGACCTTATTAAGTCCATTTTATCATGAATTAATCCCATGCCAAGAAAAGGGTACTTTTTTTCTACGACACACCTGGTTTATCAACAATGGTTATGTCAAACTCCTACATTAGCAACAACCATCTTCCTAGCCTACTTGAGATCAGGGGCTTATTCATGAGGTACCTAATGGTTGCATGGTCTATGTGCACAAAGATCTAATAGCCTGTTATGGAGTGCCTGAATTTTTTAAGGGCATAGATCACTGCTAGCATTTCTTTTTCTATCACTGTATAATTGAATTCAACTCCTTGTAGGTTTTTTCTGAGAAAATAAATAGCATTCTAAATTTTTCCTTATTTCTAACCCAAGAGTACTCCTATAGCATAGTTCGATGCATCTGTATGAATATGAAAATGAAGCTCCCAATTAGGGCCTTTGAGTACAGGAGCATGAGTTAAAGCTGCTTTGAGATCAAAGAATGCCTTGTCACAGTCCTTTGTCCATTGGAACTCAACATCTTTAGTTAGGATATTGTATAATGGTGCTTCCATTTTGCTAAAATATTTGATGAAACACCTATAGTAAATTGCGTGTCCCAAGAAACTCCTAACATTTTTTTTTTGCAGGTATAGGCAGATTGGTGATCACCTCAATCTTGGCAGGATCTACTTGAATTCCTTGGTGAGAGATGTAGTTGCCAAGGACTACACCTTCCTGCATCATCATGAAGCATTTATCATTGTTTAAGGATAGATTATGGTATTCATAATCTCTGTAAGACTCTCCTGAGATTTTCCAATGCTTCATTGAAATCAACACCATAGGTAGTAAAATCATTCATATAAATTTATATGCAATCATGTGAGATATCTGAAAATTTGCTAATGACTGCCCTCTAAAAAGTTGTAGGTGCATTGCATAAGCCAAATGGAAGTACTAAGTAGGAATAAGTCCCCCATGGATAGGTAAAGGTGGTCTTCTCTTGGTCCTTAGGTGCAATTTGTATCTAATTATAACCACTGAATCCATCTAGAAAAGAGAAATATTGCTTGCCTACAAGGGAATCTAGTACTTGATCTATGAAAGGAAGGGGAAAATGAACCTTCTTAATCTTCCCTATAATCAACACAAAATCGCCACTTCCCTCCCTTTTTGGGCACAATCACCAATGGAGACACCCACTGGCTATCTAAAATGGGGTAGATAAATCTTGCATCTAGCAATTTCTGTAGTTCCCCTTTTACAATTTCCCTCAATGGAAGGTTAATTCTTCTTTGTGGCTGCCTCACTAGTGTACAATCATATCTGATGCATATCCTATGAGTTTAGAGCTTAGGATCTAATCCCTTCATATCATGGTAGTCCCATGCAAATGCATATTGGTGGGTTTTCAGTAAGTTTGTCAATGATAGTTGTTGTTCTTCACTCAGCTTACTGTTAATATTTAGATATTTTCCTTCCATCACTTGCACTTGTGTAGTTAACTCTATCATAGCTACTTCACTAATGCTTGGTACCTTGAGTTCATGTGGCAGCAATGTATGAGACATACATGTTGTTGCAGGAAGTTCTGCTACATGAAGAGTAGGAAGAAGTGTCTTCATTGGACTAGCAAAACTAGATGCATGAGAGGAGGATGCTTCCTACACCTCACAATGGTTCTAAATAATGTTGGACAATACTTTCATCTTCTTGAAGTTGCATGAAAGAACTTCTGCCTAACATCATAAGTTGTGCCACAAAATTAACTTCCTCGACCTCTTCACCATGTGGCCATATGGGGTTTTCCATATCATGAGATGATTGAGCAGGAGGGTAGAGAACAAGATTTTTGGTGCTCTTCCCATCAGAAATAGTCATGTCTCTTGACTGAAATCCAATATAAGCATCTATTGTTGCTAACCATGGCCTTCCTAGAATAATGGGGTACCCGCCTAGTGTAGCTTTGGGAGAAAGAATCATGAAATTTTTTGGGTACTCCCAAGAGTCTAGAGTTACCAAAAGGTCCTCTACTATACCATCAGATTTAACAGTGGAACTATTAGCAAGCTACAGGAAAGTAGGAGTAGGTCTCATGCTTGCAACGTTTAGTTGTTGTAGGGTATCCTTAGTCATCACATTTATTGCTACTCCCAAATCAATCAGAGCATTCTTTATTTGGATCCCATTTATAATAACTCCTACCATAGGACTACCTAGGTCATTGTATTTGGGAACTATCACTTTCCCAAGCATGATGTCAGCCAACTGTCCCACCACATGAACTATAGTGGGGTCTTTCTATTTCCTGCCTAGCTTCTTGAGGTATGCTTCCTTAATTGATTTTCCATATATGGGAACATATTTTATGGCTTGAAATAGAGGTATCTTGACACATATATGCTTCAAATAATCTAGAATGTCAAAGGTTGTTTCCTCTTTCTCTTCCTTTTGTTTAACAATTTCCAACTTCTGAGGAAATGGTGGCTCTTGTTCAGTCTGTTGGACTGGGACTGGTTCAAGATTTTTATGTACACTTGGATGAATGGGGACATTCAGATGCTCCTATTCTTCCACAAGAAGCTCAATGACAATGGGTGTTGAATGAGCTAGTAATGTAGTTCCTAAATGTAAGTGGATGCCACTTACACTCAAAACATATGTAGGAAATTGATTTGAATCAGTAGAATAGACTAGATGTTGTTGTGGTTTGCTATTTGGTTTAGGTGTGGGATGAGCTGGTAGCTGAGTAGGTCTAGGTGTGTTTGAACTTGAGCTAGGAGGAGGCATTATAGCAGGTTGTTGGGGTTGAGAAGGTGGTTGCATGTAACTAGTTGTTTGGTTTGGCCATTTTTGTCCTCCCCTCCATTGAGATGTTTGATACCAGTTTCTTGGAGGTGGATGCCAATTTCCCTAAAACTACCGCCAATTCCCCTGAGGTTTTTGCCACTAGGGTGGAGATTTTTGGTGATTGGGCCAGGTATTTGGAGGGTTAGTCCAAGGCTGTGGTGGATATCCTCCATAGTTGGATGGATATGGGGGCTGCCATTGGTTACCTGATGCATAAGAATTGAAATATGGCCTTGAAAAGGATAATGGATCTGGTGGCATACCTTGTCTTGGAGCCCATGGCCTTCTTTGTGCAATGTAGTAGACTTGATCATCTTCAAATTGGATTCACTTGAACTTAGGTGGGACTGCTCACTGTCAATGTTAGCTACCATCTTTCATCTGTAGTCCTTTTGTTTGCAATGAGGGCAATATTCTACCAACATTGCCTCTACCTCCTCTTGTTTCTTCTTTGCTTGAAGTGTATCCAACTGAGTAGCCAAATTGTTTATGATGTCTTTCTCTAATTCTTCCAGCAAGTGAGTAATCTCCATCCTTAAAACTCCATTGGTAGATGACTTACCCATAGAGGATTGGTAAGCTCTCCCTTTCTTTGAAGCCACCCTAGAATAGTTCTGACATATCTTCTTGATATCATCCCAAGAGACTTGGGTGATATCTCCTCCTCCCATGAGGTCCAAAGCATCAATGCAACTATCATTAATTCCTCTCAAGAGGAGTAGCTTTTGGGACTCTTCATTAAGTGTATGATGCGGATATTTTTGTAGGAAAAACATAAACCTTGAAATGCAATCCTCCAGAATCTCATCTTCCTTCTATTGCATCCTAAAGATGTCATCTCCTCCCATGTCACTGCCCGTAAAATATTCCTTGTAATTTTCAAGGAACTTTGTCTTCATGTCATCTGAAGTCTCCACAGTATTCTACCTAGGCTCATAAACCATCTTAATGCAACTTATTTCAAGGTGGTAGGAAACAACTTAAGCCTATGAGCATCAGTGGTATTATCACAGCTTCTGTAGAGGATATCAAACTCAAACAAGAAAGTATTAGGGTCTTCTGTGACAAGTCCATAGAACTTAGGAAGGACTGAAGCAGAGATATTTTTGAGGTTGTCAACTTCATTCTAATGAGCAATGGGGAATGGAAAAGCTGGTTGGTTAGGTTTGTTTCTATTTGCATCACCCATGCTTGCCTGATGGATTTCCAAAGCAAAAGGATTCTCAATCTAATTTTGGTCTTCAAAGGAAGTGTTAGAACTAGTTAGATTGGTAAATGAATCTACAAAAGGGGGATCCTCTTCTTCTTCTTCATCTCTTGGTAGATTTTGATGCTCAACTAGATGGAATGGATCTGGGTTATTAGGAAGGAATCTCCCATGAGCATCTCTCCTCCTTCCTTTATGCATACGGTATCAACTCAATATTAGCCAGCTCACACAAAGAATTGGAAAAATAATAGGGGGTCATTACTTTCCTAAATGAGGGGTATACTAAGAACAAACTTTCAAAAATACTACAACAAGAAAGAAACTATCAATGACTCCAAAGAACTCCCTAGTTTGACACCATCCCTAACAATGGTGCCAAAAATGTTGGCCTCCTACAATGACTTAATAACTAAGCCCTTAAAGCTGTGATTTAGAGATTGGAAATTTGATTTGAATAGCTATCTTAATCATCATGAAGGTACATTTCACTTGTCAACCCAATGGCATAGACTTGAAATGGGTCAGCACAGTATGTGCACTAGGAATCCATAGTAGCCATATTCATCCTACAACTAAGAAAGACATAATGTTGAAAGTAAATTGCTTAGAAAGAAGTAACATAAGTACTGAACATCAACCAACAACTATACTAAGTTGAAGTGCGTGAAAAAAATGAAAATCTAAGCAATAGATAGGAAACTACTCTATTTGCTTTAGCTGCAGGAACAGTCACATAATAGAATTCTAGTGGCTGCAGGAACAGACAATTGCCAAATTTGTAACTATTTGCTGAATAGAAAAATAATAACTAAGCTAAATGATAGAATGCTCACCAAGTGGGCCCCCTTAGATGAGTATCCCTTAAAACAATCTCAGATGCAACAAGCTTATAACTTCATTTTATTCATTGAAAAGCATGATTATAATAGAGCAACATAATTGTATTACTGAAAAACTAAGAATGCAAGTACAACATCAGACCAATCAACCTTCTGAGAAGGAACATTTGAGTCTTATTTATAGGAGGAAAAACTACTAACTAACTACCTAGCAAGGTGGTCAACTCCAACAAATTAGGAGGATGCCACATTATGGAGAGCATAGAAAGTGGAAAGGAGGTTATGCATGTGTGGAATCTAGTCAAGCCGATTTTCCTTAACGCGGATCTAGCATAACAATAGCTCCTATATTTTCTCAACAAACTATTATGATCATTTACAAGGAAGTTACAATCTTCGATTTGAACTAGGAATTTCCCTCCATTGAGAGTCTTCCCTCTATTGACCTTTGAATGATCACCTTTTTGACTTTTATGGTGAATGACCAATTGGCAAAATCTTCCTCAATTTTGTAGGCTCAAATATTATTTGCATGACAACATTAGTACACACAACAATTGCATATCTATAACTATCTTAAAGTAACATTGATTAATTCACATGTAAAATTAACATAGATAGTTCACATAGCATGTTAGTGTCATTTAAAAGTTACAAAAATAAGCTTATGCCCAATGTCTATGGTTTTGAGGAAATAGCATGGAAATGTTAATGTCCAAGTATCAAAGTCTATGACAACAAAAAAAAATGGATAATAAACTATATCAAAATTGAGCCATAAATTGGACTCATCATGCATGGTAGAGTAAAAGTCATTATTTTTCAAAGCGGAGGATTTGGGTTGTCTTAGAATCATCTTCTGAACAAAACCCATTTTTCAAATTTTCCAAGAAAAATTGCCCCCACAACCCTTGTTGCCCCCAGTTGCTCTTTTTGGAAAAGCTTTTGCATGTCAAGCTAAAAGGATTTTTTTTTTACAATTCTAATGTTGTGGGTTGTCAATATATCTCTAACCTCGTGCATAGAACAAAAAATGTCACCACTTCACTCCCACATATGCTAGAGCCACTAGCAGAGTAGAATAAACTTAATCATCTGGTTGTATACGAGAAGCGATTGGTAGATTGGGAAGAAGAGTTTGTCACAAGACGCCACTTTGTACTCATAAAGTTATATCAATTGAGGTACAATGCCCATGAACTTTGTCTACGGATTCAGGATGAGGAGCGAGACTTGGCAGTTGGAAAACCCAGAGATGAAATCATGATCTCTCATCTAAGGACCACATACAACTCAGTCACCAACAAAGAAGATAAAGAAGCTATTTTTACTTGGAGGACACAGTTGATCTTCAAAGAAAAAATATAGGATACAATGGCTTCAGAGTTGGTTGAGAGCAGAGAACACGTGAGTAGCGCACTCTAGTTCATGAGAAATTTTGTATCCCAAGTTCCTTGCCAGTATCAATGTGAGGGTGGTGAGTATGTCAAGCTTACTGATGTTTTGTCAGAGTTGCAGGTGCTCATCTATGGTATTTTCAGTGGAGATTATGTTGGTTGTAAGTTAGATCAACTTACAATCATGTCAGCGTTATTTGATGAGGCAGTTAAGAGTAGAGGAGAAATTCAGAGTCAGATTATAGGCAGTGAGGAGATGTTGCAAAGACACAGTGTGCTACAACAGAGTTTTAGTGCTCCAGATGGTGATGCAGTCAACAACCTCGTGGAGGGCTCACTTGATCGAGATCACGACCAGTGAACTCTAGATCATAGACATCCCACCTTTTTAGGATAAACATCATACACAATGGTTAACTCGATGCTTCTTTCTGAGTTAACTTGTTCCACATATCATGCTATGTCTGTCTTGGAATCATTAATGTACAGTTGGAGTTTTCTTTTAGTTTTCATTTCAATGAGGATGTGCATGCTTGCACATGTCCATTTAGATTAGTCTTGTTTTGGTTAACTAATGGTAGTTTTCTAGTTGACTGTATAGTTTCCTTCATTTAGGGTTTAGCAATAAAATCTTGCATGCTTGCAAGACTATAGTTGACTCAAGGTGATTTTAGGGTTCCTACACCTTTGATGTCTATAAATAAGTACTCTTTGCTCATTTGTAATTAACTTTTACATGTGATAGCATACATGTTGAGCAACCTTACCTGTAGTATTTCTATTATGTATCTGTTCAACAAAATTTTATTGTGATAATAAATAGTTGTGTAGCCTTACCCGAATGTTATTATTATGGTACTTGTTCACCTTAGTTAAATGGAGTGGCTAGTTTGATCGTTTATTATATGTGTGTCTCACCAATGCAATTTGTTGTCCTAGTTGACTTTCTTATGTTATGTTTAACAATATTTTTTTCATATCTACACCTCAAATAGGTGTTGTCACCTCCTTGGAAATTTAGAATTGAAGATTATTGTTTAAATGTTGTGCTAATAATCTTTCTTTCAGCCTACACCTTAGATAGGTGTCGACATCTCCTTGGAATTCCTAACTTAAATGTTATTGTAAAACCATTCTTGCTCCTTTTTCCTCATGCTTTGTTTTCTTGAGGAGAATTGGATAGATTAAAACTTTTAGTTTAGCTGTAGTTAGTGGTATGAAAAACCAAAAAATCCTTAGCTACAACGTTCTTGGTTTTCTTAACCTTGTGCCTCTTCCAGTTGAGGCAAAAAGATAGGAGTTAGATTACTTTACTTTTTCACACAAATCAGAAAAAGAGGGAGCTTCCCCTCATAATTTGAAGATCAGTCATTATGCACTGTGCATAGTTGTTCATACCAAGTCATACTCCAGAGGTACTAATTGTTACACCAACAAAATACTAGTCAAACAAAATTCGTTTATTCAAGACTTGTGTACTCAATATGGTTGGACATGCCATCAACGTAAAACAAGATCATCCCCTCTTTACCCTTTTTATATCTTATAATATTTATAATTGTGATTATATTGGGATTAGATTAAAGGCCAAACTTATAATTGGCTATTATAAAGTTGATTCTTTTATGATTACAAGAGCTTATTCATTACTAGTTCAACATGGGAATGATGAACACATGCAATGAAATGAACATGAATATATTGAATCCTAATATATAATTTGAGAACACTAATCTTATTTGTTTGAACGCATTCAAATACACCATAGACCCCTTAAATTGGAGCAACATTACAATGGTCATTATCTTGCATGGCCATGATCTAATGACCTTGATGATATTTGATTTCTTCTTAGGAGATTATATTTCCTTTCAATAAAGGTAAATGCATTTGTTTTACTTGAGTTGGTGAGTGTGTCAACCACACATCAACACCTATACGCATCAATTTTACCAACTTCTTCAAATCCCATAATTTTGGGTTGAATAATATCATAAAAATGAAAGCAGTAGATTGATCTTAAAATACTTACATATTTAAAAATAATAAAACATAATGCTCAATATTATGTTTAATAATTAGCAGCTTACTTAATAAAAAACTACAAAAATATAATGAACATATTATTAAAAAATAATCAAATATAATTAATTTTCTAAAAAAAATAAAAATTATAGTCTATTTAAAGCATACTAGAGATGTTAGTAAGATATCTATATTAATTTATCCACAATTTCAATAAATTATTCACTTCATACTTTTTTTCCAATGAAATAAAATAATTAATTTACTTCATAGTAAATTATTATTTTTAAACTAAAAAATTAAAAGATTACAAACTATTAATATTAAAACGAGCAAAGAAATAGAATAGATAAACATAAATTAAGAACAAAATACAAGACAAATTTTATAGTGGTTTGGAAATTGCCTACATCCACTTTCAACAATAGGGAAATCTCTTT
>VDFB02271358.1:360939171-361415007 GCA_007258455.2 Sequoia sempervirens | reverse complement strand
AACAACTAGAGAAATTTTATTATTGTTTAGAAATAAAAATTTTACATGTAGAGGATCTCAAATCCTCGAGCTTTGCCATACATGCCAATTACAAAAAACTATAGAAATTCCCCTTTTGCAGCATGTGAACACTTTTCCCCAAAAAGCTACCCAAAAATCAGAAACTAGCCCATAAATAGCCCCTTTTTCAGTTTGCAGCCAAAAACAACATTCCAATTATGAGTTTTAGTAGTTTGGCACCAAAATTACAATTTGAAATTCAAAAATTGAGTCCTAATTTGGAAATTGACAATTTTCCAAAAATTGACCAACTTCCGAAAGCCATTACTTTTTATTCGGGACTTTGTTTTTCGAACCGTTTGAACCGTTGGAAAGGTCTCTGAGTGAAGAACGTGCTAAGAGCCTACTCCATTGGTTTTGATAATTTCTGGGCCTGTACAGGACCGTTTAGTGCCTCAAACTAGACTCGAAAGGTTTTCAGGACAAAAAGCAGAAACTAAAACTTGAATAACTTTCAAACCATGAATGATCTTGATTTGATTCTTTCTCCAAAGTGCTTATTTTTACATCTTGTACCTTACCATAAATTTATGTCTTCCCACGCCTTCAAATTCACACCTGCTAAAAATAGTAGTTGAGTAGAAAAAACAAAAAAGCAATTCTAAAAGTTAGGAACTCTTATTCGATGAAAAGGGTATCTAGAAATGAAAAAACATCTACAAAAAACAAACAAAATGAACATAAGTGGAAAGCATATTTTTGGGTGATGCAAGATTGCCCTCACACCACTTGATGCTCCTGCATCAAGTTTTGAAGGGACCCAAAACCCTTTACATCAAGTTACATCAAAATGTTGTTGAGAAAGGAAAAGAACAATTTAAGCACCAACAACAACCAACAACCAAAAAATAACCAACAAACAACAAAAAATAAGAAAAATAGAAGAACTAAAATAGACCACAAACAAGAGAATTACTTCAATTTTTTCATAGTATTGGCCACCTCAATCTCTTGATTGTAGTGCAAGTTAACCATATCCATCAATTCCTATTTTTTATTCTTCAAAACACTTCCTAAGACTACCCCTAGTTCTTATTTACGAGCCTTTAGCCTCCTCTTTGGCATTCTTCTTACCCTTCCCCTTGGAAGTTTGATCCTTCTCATGCAGCTCTACAAAATACATTTGATCGTCTCGGGAGCTGGCTGATTTTGTCAAAGAGCACCTTGAGAGAATCCACAAGAGTTTTCTAATATCCTTGTTAGTTTATGTAATCTTACCTAGGCCAACACACTAAGAAAACTTTCACAGTAAGCTTTGAAATCAGAAAATGAGCATTCAAGGTTCACTATCCTCTCAATGAGAAAATCTATAGATGACCCTTTTGGCCGAGTAGCTAGATTCTCCTTCAAGCCTCTGATTTTAATGTCCACCTTATTAAACTCATTCATCACCCATTTCACCAATTTGAAGGTATAAGTGGCCCCAGCTCTAGCCATATCCAACAGCTCAAACATAGTAGTTTTATCATCATCGAGGTAGGAGACATCCTCAAACAAAGGATTAAAGCTTGTTATTTTTGGCTTATCCAAGACTGGATTGTCACCCATAGCCACCCTCGCCTCCTTCTCCACTTGTGCATCCTCAATAACCGTATCATCCTCAATGTTGGCCTTATAAGGAGGTGTCTATTGAACTAAAGAATCTTCAACAATAATGATAATGTCAATAAAGACCTTTACCTATTTTAGTTCCACATGCTCATCCTCCCCAAACCCTTTCAACACCACCCTGTGTAACTTAGCCAGTCTCTTAGAAGCCCTCCTGTGAAACCCAACATCTTCATAATCATCCAATTGAACCAAATGCACATCCTCCTCCTTCCTAGAATCTTCAAAATTTGTAACATGCAAATTCACTTTCTTTTTAGATGCTCGCTGAAGAAGCCCGCCCAAATTCTGCTAAGACACATCCTTTCTAGAAAAAGACCCATTATAATCCACCCCATGAATGACCAATTTCTTAGTGGGGCCCTTCTTCTTCAATGTCCGATTCTTTATTTTTTTAAAGGGAGATTCAATTGGGGATGAGGAGGCCGCAACAGTGTTATCATCATCCACCTTCCACTCATCATCCCCATCATCATTGAAATCCAAACCAAAAGAAAATGACTCATCACTAATGACCTTCTCTTTGCCTTTAACTACCTTGGTCAGGGTGTTAGCTCTCACATGCTCCATAATGAGCCCATCATGGAGCACAAGATTTCTATGATTCTTGAGGTGGGAATAGATCAAAAACTCTAGATATGAGAGAAGGAAAACCAAAAAAGAAACATGCAAATCATGTTTGAAATGATTGAGCAGAGTAAAATGATGCCCTAGGATAGTTGAAAAATGACCATCGAGGGTTACATACTACATTAGAACTTCCACCACATTAATTGAAATGTGCTTAAGCGAGAGATGGTCATAGCCCCAAGAGGGAAGCTTCAACATGTTGTCTTTCTCATTGCCCTTAAAAAATTGATACACAACATCTTCATTATTGTTCTTTCTTTGTAGAATTTATGCCCCTCCATTGGAAAGCTAGTGATGAAGGCAATGAAGTCTTCAATAATGTTAAATTCAATCTCTTCCACCTTCAAGCATCTATTATTCTAGTATTGAACAAATTTATCATAGGTTTCATGATCAAAACCATGAAGCCTCTCCAAAAAAGTTATGAAATGCCCAATGTTTAAGAATATTCCAAACTCTATGTTTTTTCTTCCACTTATCATAGGAGATGGGTTCAAGCTTGCTCCTATCCTTGCCCATTTTAGCAATGCCAAACACCAGAAACTAGATCCCAACAACACTTCTAAAAATACAAATGAGCACAAGGTTGGGCCAAACACCACCCATAAAGCGTGTGATATGCAAGGGAGAGATTATTAATTGATCACCCCATATCAAAAACCCAAATCTAGTTGTCATTTCATAATAATAGATTAGCCCTCTCAGGAAGGGGAGAGTACTCTTCCCACAACTTAAAATTATTAAGACTGATAGCCTCACTTGCAAAGAAATTAGCTAGGGAATTACCTTCCCTATAAGTATGAGAGACACAAATCTCTTCAAAAGATTTCAACATCATAATATAATAATTAATAAGAGGCTTGATCATCCAGCTAGGATTTTGCATGCCATTCAAACACTTGATAATTTTGAGTGAATCACCCTCAACCCACACTTTAGAAGCACCCGTTTCCAACGTAGCTTTGATGATGTAAGCATCTCATATAGATAAATTATTATCGTCTAGTTATATTACCATTACATTAACATTTTAAGGCATATTTCAAGACTAATTTTCATTCTTGATCTTCTTCAAAAGTTATTAATTTGGAATTCTTATAGGGTTTTGTCATAAAATATTATCATCGTTATATTAGCATTCTAGGGAATATTTTATGATTGCTTCTTATTCTTGATCTTGTTCAATTTTTTTGATTTAGCAATGTGGGTCAACCCACAATACTGTGTTCCACTTTTTGGTCAAGTTGGACATTAATATCAACCTTTTTTTACAAAATTTCGACTTTATGAAACCTATAACAACTAAACCATTAATAATTTGGAGATGATGTGAACTAGTGAGTTGTGAGGATTTGTGTAGATTCTAAACATATATATTTAAAAAAATAAAAATAAATTGTCATTTTTTTTACGTAACTTTTATTTATTTTGCTGAAACAAGAACATCAATACCTAGTGCACACATATTTTTTAGAATTTTTTTCTCTATTTTTCAAATTTTCCACTTGTGTGAAACAAATACCTTGAATGTTTAGTGAAAAAATAACATTCACAAGAAATAAAATATAAATATAATAATAAAACTAAAAATATTTAAAATTTTACTTTTTGGAAAACTTATAATAAGGGCTACATACTTACAAAACATAATTTCTTAGAAATAACTTTATTTAATCTCTCAAAAGGTGAAGAAAAAGTGTTTTCTTGCCAGTATTTTGATAGGTGCGAAGGAGAATCCATTGTGGGTGTGATTTAATACTAGAGGGGTTCTATTTAATGGGGTTTGATCCAAGGGGGTCTTATCTAACCCTCTTCAATTAAAACCCCTTAGATAGAATCTATCAAGGCTTAATTTATTATTTTTTCTAAAAATATGTGATTTCAAAAAAAATAAAGATGTCCCAAGTTTGGGACCCATTATTGTGGTCCTTATAGGATTTTGAAATAAAGGAGTAATTGTTCTTATTACATGCAAAGTCATGATTACATAACATAAGTTGTTATACGAATTTCAAGATAAGAACTTCAACACAAGCTAAAAATAAGAATTTTATAAGAGTTGGTACAAAATGTTCTATACCATGCAAGATTTGGCTAACAATGTAGCCACCCAAGACCTAGGAGATTCAATAAAATCATAAGAGATTAATTATGAGAAAACAATACTCTTCTACCAAAGGATGCAAATATAAAATTATTATCAATTGGGATGAATTAAGAATACAAAGAGAACCTTGGTTATATGGAGTAAGGTGAGATATGGGATTGCGTAATGTTATGAAATGTGTCTTGATATTATGAATTGATACATAAAACTTGATAAGTATCCTATGTGTACCCTAAGTAAACTTAAGCAACTAGTGTGAATATGACCTAGAGAACACCTCGTTCACACTAACATCTCCCTTAAGTGAAACTTAGGGATGGAAATATGGGTCGCAACTAGGATTCCATGCTAGGTAACCATGCATAAATATAATCTCTCACAAATGGAGAAAAAGAAAAACCTAAAGGGACAAAAATCCTCTCCAAAAGAGAAAAATACAAAATTCTCTAAAAAAAATGAGAATCTTACAAAAGCCCATGTAAGGAAACCCACCCCCTCCCCAATAAGAGAGAATAATAGAGACCATATTAATCCTCCTCTTAATGTATATTCTCTTGCAATACTAGTAGATTCCTGACAATGAATGTTGAAATGATCAAATATTATTGAACAACACTCCCCGCCTTAGGAAAAAACCAAGAATCTATGTATTATGCATTTCAATTGTTAAAATGAATATGAGGGAATAAATATCAAGATGTGTGAAATATTTGAACTCTATTTAAGTGTCCCCATGTTGATCTAAAGTATCCATAATCAATTCAGGTGTTCCAAGCCACATTAATGAAGATGATGTAATTCATAATCTAGAGTAGAAACATATGTATAACATAATCTAAAGAAAAATATGCCTCCTAAAAATGCTACTCAAGGGTCTCCACAACAATGCCAAATTGTGAAAACTGAATATGTAGAAAGGGAACACGAGGGTCTAAATTTTCCCTCACAAAATATCAAGAAGATGATGCAACTCCATAAGAAGTAGAATCAAAGAGGAAATGCATATCCCTAATAGTGTCCTCCAGTTATAAAAGATAAGTCACAAAAAAACCTAAAATTTATATCAATTACTCATCCCCAATACATGTATCTAGAGGACTGTGAATTTAAGCATTATTATTGCAACACAAGGTAAACATAGCCTTGGGATTAAATCTCGATGACAATACAAGAATAACATGGTTGGAGTCAAGAGCTATAACAAGATAGTGTCCTTTTTTAATTCACCAAAAAAATTTAGCTATGACATATGGGATGCAAACTTATCATTAGACTTAAACAATTCAAGTGATTGAAAAATAAAATTCTTTGTAGCATTTACCTCAAGCATAAGAATAATGAATGATCAACCATTAACATCAAACCCTACATTTCCCTAACACGGATACAAAAAAAATAGTAGTCTTAACTCCACTTTAGGGTATTCCACTACATTAAATAAACTATTTAACACATCTAAGATTTAACCCTACATTTAACAAATAATTAAGGTTTTAGTTTGAGGAAATAAATGCCTATACATGGGTTTCTAATTAGAGAACCCAAACAATAAAATATTAAGGTAAAGGAAAAATATCTTTAGCCTCACTATTTGTTATAAAAAACTAACTCAAAAGATTAAATACTTCTAGTAGAGTGAATAGTTCTCAAGCACAAAACTAGGAAAGCATCATGCTAAATGTATTCAAATGAGCCTTCTAAAATTCATACATAAAATAATATTGCACTATGATATCAAAACACATTGTTATATGCATGCGTCTTTACAAAAAATGTGAAAAAATTAACACCCGAAAAGAATAGTATAGATTGGATATATTGGATTCTTATAGATTGACCAAAAATGCAGGGACCCCCTCCTTTCTCTCATTTGTTATCATCTATATTACATTCTTTATTTCCCTTAATCCTCCTCATTGCCACCTTTTTATCCTTATTTTATTGCTTGCTATACATATTCCTACCCTCGCATGAGTTTTTATCTCCATGATATATGCTTCCTTTACTTCCACTTCATGAGAAGTGAAAGCTTCTACCTCCTTTAACTCACTAATTCAAGCAGTGTTGACATCTACATGCTTCCACATTAATTTCAAAGTAATGAGAATTAACTACTAATCCCCAAGCTAGCATTCAATCCCAATTTCTTGCTTTAAAATTATAACCAACTATATATATACATGTGTGAGTGTGTGTATCTATGTATGTATGCGCGCGCGCGCGCGCGTGTGTGTGTGAATATAAATATCTCTCTATATCTATTTATATTTACATGTATATCATCATGCATTTATACATATTTATATATATATAAATGAATTGCACACACACAATTATATGTATATATGTATATATATTTACTTATACAAACACATATATATTTACTTACACATGCATATATACATATATTTATAAATAATTATATTCATACAATCACATATATATACCAGCACTTGTACTTTCTATTTTCTTATAAAGGTATTCAAAACAAAACCAAATAAAATTATTGCACACAAAAGATATGGCAATTACAAAACAAGTTTCTCTTGATAATGAACATATATTAACAATCAAAATGTACTTTCCATGTAGTTAAGAAATGTAAAAATAATGAATTGATTTAGTACTCATATCTCAGTAAGAAGAACTTGAAACCACATTGTAATCGCAAAATCCAATCATTAGTGTGTGAGTATGTGTGTTCTCAAATCCCTTATGACCATGGTTTTTCATTTTGAATCTATTTCCCTCTCTCCAACGATAATCTCTAGGTCTCATCCTTGGAGAGGAAAACATTATCCTACATTCACTTCATTAAATCAAGAGAACTTAGTTAGTCCTATATCAGAGAAATGTATATACATATTAGCATAAGTTACTTATAATATAAAACTTGATATTCTATTATTTTTTCTATGAACATCAAATACATAATTTCATCATTTCATAATATATCTACTTGATATAAATGATTAATCAACACACCTTAATCAACCATAATTTATGTTTCCAAATCTAGAATTGAAATGCATCACAAAATAGCATAGTATAGAGGGTTGTAAAAAATGGGATGTAACGAGTACACACAAAATTATGCACTTTAAAAAAAAAAATGCACAAAAAATATTATCGTATGAGCCCAAACAGAGCCCTAGGAGTTCCAAAAATGAGAATTGTTTAGCGACACCTTTGAAAAACTATAATTAAAAAAAAAAAAACACCAACATCAAAAAATTTCTACACCATTGTGAATCTCACAAAATTTTCCCTAGTTCAACAAATTTCTCCCAAAATGGATCCTATATGACCAAGAACGAAGCCTTTGAAGTTGAAGTTGTAGAACAATGAAGAGGGGGCAGGTTGGAGGGAGAAGGGTGATGATGTCATTCTAAGGTTAGCAGAAGTTGATGAAATATGCCCTCCCCTACCAAAATATTCCCTAGGTCATAAAATGGCCTAACTTTTGTTGAAAATACCTTAAGGGGCAAAAATGACTTAGTTGACATCAACAAACTACCATGAGGGCACAAATGTGGTTTGGAATTAGACATGTAGTTATTTATTGGGTGGGTTGGCTATTTCTTGATAGATTGATGGTATATTCATTGCTTGTATTTAAGTCATCAAGGGTATTTTATAGTCTTAACCTATGGTCAACATGATTGTGACTACATGACATCACCCCATGACAGGTCTTAGAGGTTGTGTACTCTGTGACACCTAGTGTCTATTGTGTAGGTACCTTGCATATTATGTAGGGTACTAGGATATATCTATCTATTTATCTATCTATATGTATTTATATTTAAAAATTATTCTAATTGTTCTAGCAACACAAACTTGCACAATTATGGTGCTAGCATCCATATGACTATATAGATGATTGTACAATAGAGGGGGCCAATTTTTTTTTGAGTGTCTAGGGTAAGAGTGTTTGATTTTGATGAATTGATAATCGATCCTTAGGTTATTAGGCATTTTAGACATGATAGTAGGGTCATATTTGACCCAAAATGCTCTAAAATTACATCTACCTTTTGGATATAACAACCCCCTTCCAATTTCAAACCCTTCTAGATTTAGCCTCGTATGTTCAAATTGGACAAATTAAAAAAGTTAAAATGACATTTTTGGACACTGCAAGTTCTACAGTGAGCTCATATTTGTATCAACGTGCTCTAAAATGACCATGTAATACAAAGATACAAAGAGGAACCCCTCCAAATTTTGGTATTTCTATTAATTTTTTCTAATTCTCCAAGCCATCATATGATGCAAGAGAATATCATACTCAATTTTTCAAGATTTATCAAGATTTGTAACCAAGATCTCTCAATAAAGACTAACAAAAGGCAATCCCACAAGCTCTTATACCATGTAAGAGCTGCTAGTGGATACATAGCCACCCAAGATCTAGGTGCTTCAATGAAGGCACAAGAGATATCAAATATGAGATAATAATACTATTATATTAAATGATGCAAATATACAATTTGATAAATAATTGAGATGAATTAATAATACTAAGAGAGTGCCTTGGTTATTTAAACCAAGGTGAGACATAGGATTGCAAAAGATTATGACATGTGTCTTAATCTTATGACTTGAGATATAAAGTGATAAGTATCTTATGTATACCCCAAATAAGCTTGACTAGTGTGAATAGGACCTAGGTGATGCACTAGTTAGGTAAAACAACTAGTTCACACCAATACATTTATAAACAAATATAGATCAAATTTATGAGGTTGGTTTAGATTCATAATCACAAGATTGATTTTGCAATCATAGAATAGTCATAACAAAAAGACATAGTCTTTATTTATTTTGATCTTACACACATCATTGACATAGATACTATTATCTAATTATGGTAGGCATTGCAATTAACATTCTAGGGCATATTGCATGATTGCTTCTTATTCTTGATCTTGTTTAAAAGTTGTTGATTTGACATAAATGAGTAATTATTCTTGTCATGTACAAACTCATGACTAAACAAATTAAGTTTTTATGTAAAGATTAGATTGAGAATTTCAAGATAATCCAAAGCAAACATTTAGAAATCAATAGAGATTAGATTCACGTGCCTAGTTTAAATCCACAATTATAAGATCAATTATATAATCATAAAATAACCTTAACAAAAAATACAATCTTTATAAATTCTAATCTATTACAAATTACAAACCCTAATTTATTAGAATAAAAATAAATTACTTTAAGACATCTAATATAATCATATTCTACATCAAACTAAAAAATTAATACTAACAATAATTATTTTAAATTTAAAAATATTTATTTATTTATTTATTATTCCTAATTCTTATTCATAAAATATCTAATATTACATAGATTTATTTATTTTAAAAAAATTATATAGAAAAACAAATTATTTCCTTAAAAGAAAATCCCAAACCTACATTGTCTTATAAAAACATTTTTAAGACCTACAAGATTTAAAAACTAGAAAGTAAAATAATTGCTATAAAACCTTACAAAAATTGTTTGGGGTTAAAAATAAATAAATAAATCCTTTCACTAAAACCAATGATGTTCATAATTCCTGCACCCAGTATCTGCTGGCAGTCAAAAGGAGAAATAAATTAATTTATGTTCTAAAGAATTCACGTCGACTTTCCGGACTCATACCTCGTTGAAGCCTTTGACAGAAACATATGCCGTCACAAGGCGGGAAGTTCCCCGTCGAGATAACCGATTTAATTATACCTATCGGAAGCTGTATCCATATGTACCGCTGAGCTTAGGTGGGAACCACGGGAGAGAGACAATGGCCATAAGTATATTTTCAAAGTTGACAGCAAGACTTCACTGTTGTATTCAATTCAAGTGACAAAATTCAATAAAATGGCAATCATAATGCACGGATTATGCCTTTTTTCGATAAAGATTTGGATGTTGGAGAGAGAGTCTCCGAGTGAGGTGAATTTTGCCCAAAACGATAAGTTAGGCTGCATTATTTTCACTCTTTTGGAAGGGAAGCATGAAAACACACGGGTTGAGATTTTGCTGCCTTAGATTTGGATTACGGAGGGCGAGAGATTTCAAATGATGCGATATGAACTCAAAATGAAAAGGTAAGCTGATTTATTTACGAAAAATTCAAAAGGAGAGTGGAAATGCACGAATTTGAGTTGTGATTACTTTTAATTGGGAATCATAAGTCTCAGATCTCTTCGGTGATATAAAACAGCGAGGAAAAAGGATAGGCAGGGTGTTTTATTTCTCAAATATTGAAATCTATGTTTTGTTTCGTCAGATCGCAAAATATATAAATATTTCAAAAACTAGTAGAGATGAGTTTTGATTCTTGAGGTTGCTAATCTTGCTGAATACGAGAGCAGTTTTGATGTAGCTCTTTTTTTTTTTGTTCTATCAGGCCTTTGTTGGCTGATATCGGATAATTCTATTTTTTAATCAGTAAAGCTTTGTTCAATACAGAGGAATAGGAGAGCTTTGGAAGGGTGCAAATTGTGCTGAAATCGAAGAAATAGGTTGTGTTTTTAAAATTGAGAATTTTGGACTCCTGGAGGTTTCATAAGACACACACATTGCTAAATATTTCATTTCACAGAAGAGTTGAGCATTGGTTTGCGGAGGTGGAGAGTTCTCGAATATTGTACTTAGTGCCCAAACCAAAAGGTAAGCCGATTTACATTCTAAGTTCAATGTTTTGAAAAAGACAAAGATTGGTGAAATTTGAGAGGTATATGAAACGACAAACAGTGTTAAACTTGTTACAGCGCGTGGTTTATTCTGAGAAATTTGTTTCACATTTGTTTACAGCTTAAATGTAACGCGCAAAAGAAGGAAAAGGACGGTGAAAATGCGATAGATAAAGATTTGTATTGTGGAACCGATGAACTTTGCGATGACATAGATGTTACCAAGAACATAAAGGTAACCATTTTATTTTTGAAAATTTAAAGCATTCCTCAAACTTAAAAAAGACGTGAAGTTTGCTAAAATTTGCACAGAGCTGTTAACTGTTTCGTGTGGTCTACAGCTTTCGTTTCTTTAAATATCGCATACAACTGAAAATTTCTTGAGATTGTTGTGATGTTGAGGAGGAGAAGCTTTCACTATAAAAATTTCGGATTGCGGAGGCGAAGAGCTTTTTATAGTGTAAATTTTGTCGAAAAGGAATAGGCAAGTTTTTAAAACATAAAAGTTAGATTCTCTGAACCTCTAAACAGCATCAATATTAAATGACGCATTCTTTGAAAGATTACATTATGTCGTTAACAGCATTAAACAGAACGCGCGAAAGCACCAAAAGGATCTTCTATTACTGAAGATTTGGAATGTGGAATCTGTGTACTTTCTAATGTTGTAGATTATGACAAAAATGAATAGGTAAGCTGTTTTATTAGCAAATTTTTCCAGAATTTCGATTCATTGTCTTTCCAAAATGCATAAATATAGCCAAATATGCACGGAACATAATCTTCTCTGAGAAATATTGGATTTTATTCTCGTCTACATATAAAATTTGCCAGCACAAGATACCTTTTGTATTTATTTTGTTTTAAACGATATTCACAAAGCAGAGGCGTTGGTAACAAGAAAATTTTGGATGCATACAATTTGGAGTTTTGAATATCACAATATCCCAGATATTTCTAATTGTTTTAAGATTTATTACGGTTTAGATCTCTATTTTTAGTTTGCTGGTTAAGAATTTGATATTTGTTTTTTCCCTCCATGGAATAAACCGTCAGATCGTGTTAAAAAAGTGGGATTTTTGTACGGTTAGGGTTTTGAATAAAGCAATCGTAGGTGTTTAGGGAAGATTTGAATAACGCAAATTTCCTGAATGGGAGGATTTGCATAATTCAGTAAGTATATTGAACAATTTAGTTTCTTTGTGTACAATTACCCCGTCTTTGAATGTAGAGCATCCTATGGTGCAAATCATTCTGATGGTAAAAAGTAATCCTGTTGGAATTTGTGTGAGTCCGGCTAGCAGCCACTTGACATAAAATACGTCAGTTTGCTCAGTAATGGTGCCGATTTTCTTGGTAATGAGTTTCTGAAGGGCGTAAAATTTGGTCAGGATTGGTGATTCGGGTTATATATTATAAAGATTTAAATTTTTTCAGTAAAACAAGAGCTCCCCAGAACCCGTTTACAAATAGATTCTTTTTTTTTTTTGTAAATTAGAATTCGGTTTTCTGTACTGCAAAGCTTCCTTCTCTCGTAAATAATGCATGGATTGTACCTGATATTTTTAATGCTGAAAGTACTGAATTGTTACTGTGCAGCGCTTGAGAAAGGCATAGAGAAAGATTATCTTGTACAATCTTTTTCCTGAAAGCTGGTGTTCAGCTCTCTATGTTAGAGGGACTGCAGAAAGCAGGTTATTTGGCTTCTGGTTGCAGAAGAGTGATTTTAAATGTTCGGGACTAAAATACAATTACCAAAAAGTTTTTGTTTGGGACTTCAGAATGAAAGCAGGTTATTTGGCTTCTGGTTGCAGAAGAGTGATTTTAAATGTTCGGGACTAAAATACAATTACCAAAAAGTTTTTGTTTGGGACTTCAGAATGACATGACTTTTCCACAAACCATAGCGTAACAACTCTACTGATAATAGTATTCATTTCTGGGCAGTACGGTTTTGGAACAGTGACAATGAAGGATTTATTAACTTAATGTTATTTTTGCCAAAGGTTTGGGTTCTTGAAGTCTGAGGCTACAGTGTTTGAGGCAATTTTAAGAAGTTGATTAGAAAGGCCATCCAGAAGTTGAGCATTTGCTTGAATTCAATAGAACAGCAACTGTAGCGCCAAATAACACTATTTTGGGAATCACTATTGATATTCCTCTGTGGAGGCTCTGCGTTAGGAAGTCTGAAGTGCCATGGCAAATGGGAACTGCAAAGTTGTCAGGTAATTTTCTTTCTCTATTCCCATTTGCACTAATTTGGTACGTCAAATTACTTTAAGAATTAAATTGAAAAAAATAAAAATTATTTTAATTTATCAGTTTAAAATTCATGGATGCTTCCAATGTGTCTTAGAGGAGCTGGTCTACAAATGGCCCCAAAAATTGGTATTACTCAGATTTAAGAAAAAGTCAGTCTTTGTTGTTTGTAAACCATGACAAATGGGACTATGAGAACTTAAGGAAAACCATATAGAGAGCATGTTTAAGAATCCTTATAAATAACCGGCTTCTTAGTAAAATGAAACACAATCATGAAGGTCCTTATTGATAAACCCTTATTTCATCATGCGATTAAGATATGGAATATGTTCACCTTCTTGCCTGTTCTTATTGTAAAGTTCCCTCCCTCAACCTTTCAGCTGAATAAAAATGTAACCAAGCAACTATGGCAACATGTTGCAAAATATCTCATTCTGACTGAAAATATGAAATGCAGTGTGCACTCTCTATGAATTATAGACTAAAATTTTGAGAGTACAAGGGAAACAAATTCCAGATAATAGGGTACCAAATTATTGGACTCTCTGTTTACCTGTACGTTTCTTCTTCAATAACGTGTTTTCTAATTTTCTGTAGCATCAGACCTGGTCTATTTCATAATGGTGGATGCATGAATTTTCTTACATTGATCCATGTCCAGTGACACAATCTAAATATGATCCAAAAAGGGCATAATTAGTTAATGCTTGAATTTAAAAATTATGATTTGTGTGTTCACAGAAGTTGCTCTAATATAAAATCGAAAAGATAGGACAATGAGTGCTTTGAGACCAACTTAGATGCTGTTCAGGAATTTTAAGAAAAAATTAAAGCAACTGAATGCCCATCACCCCATAGTTTCATAAAGATAATTTAATAGAATCTTGCACGGATATAATAGTGTAATATTTGTGTTATAATAATAGAAAAAATTTCAGGTCCACTAACAGATGTCTGGATCACCTTTGCAACAGATTTAGAGAGTGTGATATAGACTTTCTGAAGTTGTTTGATATTTCATCTAAACTTTACACATTGGCCTAGTTTATGGGTACGTTCCTGGTGGTGGCTGTAACTGTTTAGACCCTCAATATTCATTCAGAATAATTTTATTCTATAAAGTACATATGGTCGAATTGCACCAATATTCCTACAAATCTAAAATTTGTTGCAAAAAATGGCAGGGATTCTCACCAAAAAAATTCATTTATTTAGGGAAGTATTTATTTCTAAATTTGACATCCATTTGGTCATCTTAGGGATGTTTTGTAATTTGTACTTGCACTTCCAAAAGTCATATATTTTTCAATTGGAATCTGATTGATCCAGATGGTTCAGATGCACTTTGATACCCTTCAGAGCATTCTTCCATGTTTCTGATACATCTGAATATAGAGGAAGAAGCTCTCTCAAAAGTTAGTTGATTTGATGGGTTTGTGCTTATAGAATGTGGGAGATGGACTGGTATAGCATGCATGAGATGGATTTGCATAGTCAATATTACTTGTTAAGAAAGCATCATTGAGAAAGTTTCCTAAAGTAATTAGGTTTCAGATGCCAGATTTTTTGGGATTCAATTTATTTCATACATGAGATGAAATTCAACCACCAACACACTTATTTGATTTGAATTCTCCCGTATGTGAGACAAAAGTCAACAGTCTTTTGGGCTTTGTCTTTATCTACATGAAGAATTGCGGTTTGACTTCTCTATCTGCAAGCAAAAGCAGTGTGTTTTAGTGCATCTTTATTTCTCTCTTTTGGATTGATTTGAGCTTTGAAAGATTCTCCAACGAGAGGATGACTAAATTAGCTTGTTCCTCAGAGGCCACAATCAATCTTAAGGGGAGATATTGGAGATTGTAATCTTGACTTGCACCTCTTTCTTATGGGTTCCATTGAATTACCAACATGTGGTACACCTTTGGGCTACTTTTTCTCTAATTTTGGTACCATGTACCTAGTATAGGGCCTCTATGTGTTGCTAAGATTCTCTCCTTAAGTGGCCTACATGTGTAAGGTTAATATTATATTATATTGGGATACGTGCCTTGACTAACTAAGCCTGTTCTCTTTTCATCTGTAGGAATGGTGTATAAATAGAGGGCATTTTTCTCATCATTTCATTGCTCTTAATTTGATTATTCCTTTATCACAGTTTTCAGT
Organism: Sequoia sempervirens; assembly: GCA_007258455.2. Taxonomy (NCBI): domain Eukaryota; kingdom Viridiplantae; phylum Streptophyta; class Pinopsida; order Cupressales; family Cupressaceae; genus Sequoia; species Sequoia sempervirens. The sequence continues at coordinate 361,399,485 of VDFB02271358.1, read as the reverse complement.
GCCACTTGGTTCCCAGGGGCATAATGGCTTTCTCTCCAATATTTTGAATCTGTTATATATATACAAAAGCTTTGGGCTAAGGGTGTCACCATATCTATTCTTGTTCTTCTCTTCACTTTGGAGTATTTCATTTTTGTGATTTGAGTTGAGCAATATCACTTCAAACCTATTACATGTGGTTATCAAATTCTTGAATTTTATGCTTTAAGTGACAGTCTCAGGTTCTTTTATTAGGGTGGTGTTTTGTGGTTGACTTTTCCAATCTCCTATATTTCTTATTTACCTTTTTAAAGATTCTCTCATTGAGTAGGAAAAGGTGTGGGCTAAGGGGATCAACTTGTGGTAATCCTTTGAAAGGAGTAAAAGGATTGCTTCTAGCTTAGAAATTGAGAATGCCATTATTTATTATTAGAGTTGTGATACCATTGTTTATTCATTTAATTACTTTTTCATTGAATTTGAATGCCTTGAATGTGATTCATAGGACTCGTCTCATATATTTTCTTCATTCTTTTCAGCATGCTTTATGGGACAATTGGCAAATTATTCTCATTGCGAAAACCATCTCTCATGAGATTATTTATGACGTCCCCTTAGGGTTTCAAAACTGATTTTTGTGTTGTTGTTTGAATTCTATTTTTTGTTTTTGGTGCCGGAAGTGGTGCCAGAATTTGAAAGAAATTAAACAATAATGGAAAGGAAATTGCATAAAAGATTGAAAACCTAGTAATCTTTATTTTTTTGAAACACATTTGTAACATACCCATTTGCTGATTTGGATTGCTACAGGCCTGATTTATTAAAAACAGCAGATTGATGACACAAAACCCTAGGCACCTATCTCAGTTTTGACTTCTCCACTCTGAAACTTGTTGCAGATTTATTGGATGACCTGGACACCTCCATAGCAATGATTTTCAGTCCTCAAAACAGATCGGTTTGCTCTTAGACTCCCACATGCTTCTTCCCTAGGCTGTACAGCTTGCTTGGCACACATGTGCCTCATTAATTACCCCTTTTTGCTGTTGAAAATGTCTGGTTTCTTGTGCACATCTGTATGCTCAGATTTGGTGAGAAACCAATCTCAATTTTCAAGCTCAAACCCCTCCTGGTGTCTCCTAAATTGTACGGTCTGCTGGTGCTAGGTAGGAATTGGGTAATTACCGGAAATGTCCTCTATCTTATTCAAACTTGCTGATGTAAACTGTAAATGCTGAAAGATGCTAAGTAAATCTGTGAATGCTTAGATTGATGGTCTTTGTGTGAATCCATCCAAACTAGAACCCTTAGACGGTCTCTCACGCCTGTAGATCCTGTCCTAATCGAGGGTTTCCATCCTCAGAACAACTTGAAACTTCATACTTGCAACCTTGTGCTTAGTTTTCTATTTGTAAATGATAAACTTGGATAAAGAGAATGATGATCTTTTCTCTCTTTATGCCTTCTCCAAATCCAATGCCCAAGTTAGAGTTTTTCCTTTTCAATAATAAAATATTAATATCTCTCCATCTCAAAATCCCACGCCAACTTGACTTTGCACAATAATTTAATATTTTATCTTTGTGTTGAAAAGTGCCCCCTTCACTTAAATATTAATAAAGTGACTTAAAATGCATTCTTTTAATAAAGTCACTTTATACTTTATTAATGGCCAAGTTATAAAGTACTTTATCAAAGTAACTTTATAACATTAAATTAATAAGTCACTTTATTAATAGAATATCATTAAAGTAACATGACTTAATAATTCAATAACTCTTGGAAAAAGTATAGCAATAATCCCTTGAGAGTGTCCTATCACCATTACCAACTATAGGTGTGTTGTCACAATTCTTGATATTACTTACTATAAATAGCAAGTATTAATGGTGAACTCCTAAAATGCCTTCAAATGACCAATCGAATGCTAGATCACTAAGTTGAATAAGCTGAAATGAAACATCACACCTATTGAAGAGCCTGAATCTCCCCAATGGGTCCCCTAAACGTCTTGCTAGCCTATGAGAACTATAGTCACTGGCTAATCCAACTCCCCAAACCACTTGCTATAAAGGGGACATTATAGTCGGTCCTCCCTGAAATTGCTTGTCCTTAAGCAATCTCAACTCCAGATGTTGCAATATCTCCTCATTCTCCCAGGTTGCATCCTCAACTGATAGGTCTTTCCATTTAACCAAGTATTCCCTAATGGCTCTCTGTCTCAAATTGCGCTCTCTGGTGTCAAGGGTAGCCTCGAGTATAAGAATCAATTTCCCCTCCTCATCCAAGGGTGGTAATGTTGTAGAAGATGTCACATTATGCCCCAATGCCTTCTTGAGGCAAGATACATGAAACACGTTGTGAACCCTACTCTCTGTTGGTAACTCTATCTCGTAAGCCACCTCACCATTCCACTTGGAAACTTGGAAACTTGGAATGGTCCATAGTAGCGTGGATTGAGCTTCTTAGAACCACTCTTCCTTAGAGTGGATTGCCTGTAAGGCTACAACATAAGATAAACCATATCACCCTCCTTGAAGGAATGCTCAACTTTGCGTTGATTTGCATATTGCTTTTGTTGATTCTAAGCCTTTTGCATATTCTCCTTCAGAGATCTCATGATGTCTTGACTGTTCTGCAACAAATCCTTCACGTTGGGCACCCTACTATCTCCAAATAACAAATCCAAGAAATTGGGAGCGTCGTAACCATAGAGTGCCATGAATGGTGACATCTGTATAGAAATGTGGTATGTAGTATTATAAATGCAGCCACTTGATCCATGCCCTTTGCTGCCCTGCAATGTAGTTCCTTAGGTATCCCTCCACCCATTTATTAACTATTTCGGTCTGTCCATCCGTCTATGGGTGGTAGCCTGTGCTCAAAGTGAGTTTTGTGCCACTGAGTCTGAATAACTCTTGCTAAAAATGACTTTAAAATTTGCTATCTCGATCATTTACTATATTCTGAGGTAGCCCATGCAACCTAAATATCTCTCTAAAAAACAAATCAGCAACTTGCACTGCTGTGAAAGTAGTTAAAACTGAGAAAAAGTGTGCAAACTTCGTGAGTCTGTCAACCACTGCATAAATGCAATCCCTACTCTAAGTCTCGGGTAAACCTATGATGAAATCCATGGATATGCACTCCCACTTCTGATTAGGAATGGGTAGGGGCTACAATAAAGCTGTAGGAAAAGAGTGCTCCTGTTTGTTTTGCTGGCATCTAGGACACTCTCTCACATACCTGAGTACCTCTGATTTGAGTCCTTTCCAAGTAAACCTCTCCCTAATTTTCCTATAGCTTTTAAAGTAACTTGGGTGACCTGTCATAGGGGCATCATGAAAGGCTCTCAATATCCTCTTCTTCAGAGAGGATCCTAGCACAAGAAAAATCTTTCCTTTATAAATGATGAGGTCATTCACAAGGGTGTACATGTCATCTACAACTATACCATCAATGAGCTCGGAAGCCCACTTATCCTTAGCATACTCAATTACAATAAAATCTCTCCAATCATTTGTAACCTCACCTAGAGAGCACAAGTAAGGCCTCCTAGAAAGAGCATCAACAACCACATTCTTCTTACCCTTGACATAGGCTATGTCAAAATCATATGCCTGCAACTTGCTGACCCACTTCTGTTGCCGATCGTTGAGGTCATGTTGACTTAGGAAATGTTTCAAACTGTTATGATATGTCTTCACCAAAAGTTTGCTACCCACCAAATACTGTTTGAATTTAGCCAAGGCATGCATGATGGCTAGCATTTCCTTATCATAAATGATGTAACCCCTCTCTGGACCTCGAAGTTTCATGTTCTCAAAAGCGATTGGGTGCTTATCTTGCATCAAGATAGCACCAATGCCTTCTCCTGAGGCATCACATTGTAGCTCAAATGGTCATGTGAAATCCAGAATAACAAGTATCGGACATGAGCCCATCAACTATTTGAACTTCTCAAAACACTGTTGTGCTCCTCGAGTCCAAACAAATGCCCCCTTTTTCGTCAAATCTGTAAGTGGAGCTTCTGTTGTGCAAAGCCCTTGACGAAGCGACAATAGAAACCACATAACCCAAAGAATCCCTTACGCTGTGTGCGATTTGTGGGAGGAGGCTAGTCAACTATAGCCTTCACCTTCTCGGGATCCATTTTGACTCCCTTGACATTGATGATATGCCCCAAGTACAAAAACTCTCTCATGCCGAAGTCACATTTTGATTCCTTGGCGAATAGAGATTCACTTTCCAATGTGCCCAACATTGAATCCAAATGTGCTAGATGATCATCCCAAGTCTTGCTGAAAACTAGTATATCATTGAAGAAGACGAGAATTGTCTTCCTCAAATAATCTTCGAAGACCCTGTTCATACATGATTGAAAGGTGGTTGTAGCATTGGTTAGGCCGAAAGGAATAACCAGAAACTCATAGTGGCCGTAATGGCAATGAAACACTATCTTCTCCACAACCTCCTCTCTAACCGGAATCTACTGATAGTCGGATCGAAGATCTATCTTGGAAAAGAAACATGCTTTGTGCAACTCATCAATCAACTCATCAATCTGCAAAATTGGGTACCTGCCTTCTAATTCAATGCTCTATAGCCGATACACATCCGTAAAGTGCCATCTTTTCTCTTCACCAAGACAACAAAAGACGCAAAGGGACTTTTACTTGGTCTGCTATGACCCATCTGTAGGGGTTCCTTTATCATCTTCTCGATCTCATCCTTCATACTCTTGGGATGCTTGTAGGGAGTGATAATGACTGGCTTAGCACCGTCCTCAAGCTCTATAATGTGCTCAGACCCTTTGGCAGGTGGTCTCCCATGAGGTAAACTCTCAAACACCTTATTGTGTTTGTCTCTCAATGCTTGTATGTTGGGTGGATACTCATGCTTCTATTGCTCCACTTGTGATGGCATGGTATAACACTCTAGCCCACTCAACTTGATCATGCCTGATTAATCTATCTGTTCTCTTGAGTGAGATAACTCTTAAGACTCCCATCTGACATACCCCTTAATACATGTTTCCTACCATGGACCTCAAATTTCATCTCCATAGCTCACAAGTTGAAGGTAAACTCATCAATAGCATGAAGCCGCTTCATGCCAAGTACAACATCCAACTCTCCCATGCTAATCACATAAAAATATTCCTAGAGCGTATAGTCGTTCAATTGCAATGTGAGATTTTGAAATCATTTGGTTACATTTGAGAGCAAACCCATCAGCTACTCTCACATTTAATCCCTCGAACTCCTCGGCCTTGAGTCCATGCCTAGCAACCAAGCCCTCATCTATGAAATAGTAAGTAGCTCTTGTGTCAAGCAATGTAACCACACACTGCCCACTCAAGACTCCTCTAATCTTGAAGGATCCTTCTCTCTAAATGCTTGAGAGTAGAGATGTAGGTGGCACTTCATCCCTTTCTTTTTTTGACCCCTCTGATGCATTGTCTTCATCATTTTCTTCTTGATCAGCTTGCTGGTCTGAATTTTCTGATACCTTGAGAAGAGCATTTATGACCATGTTTCCAAGGCCCTTTGCATTTGAAGCATAGTTTTTGTTTTCTCAAGTCTCTGATGGTCTCATCACTAAGTCTTTGAGGTGGTTTCCTTTGCTGATCAGAAAATTTATTTGGTGCCTTATCTTTAGAAAAGGGAAATGGTTTTGACGGAAACTTGCTTTTTGGGGTAGCAAGCTCCATATCTCGTGCCTTCTTCATAGCGTCCTGCAATGAAGGTGGATCAAAAGCCTTGATCCAAGCACATAAGGGTTTGAGGAGACCCTCATTGAAAAGTACCACTAATCTCCTCTTTGATATACTAGTAACCATCACTGATAACCATTGGAACTCTAAGATATAGGCCTCTAATGATCCAACTTGCTTAAGCTATGCAAGTTCTCAAAAGAAAACCTCTGGATCTCTCCTATCAAATCATTCAATGAGTTTGTTAGTGAACTCATTATAGGACATGATTGACTTGTGTCCCAATGTCACTAATCTGTGGTACCACCACTCGTGAGCTATGCAATCAAGATGTAGTGTGGCAAACCTAATTGCCTCTTCCTCAGGCATGGGCCTCAAGAAAATGAAGCTATCTAAATTATGAACCCAAGCACGCATTGTACAACAATGGCCACCATCAAAATGCTCCAATGTGATTTTGCTTAGTGCCTACTGGAGATCCCTGGTACCTTGTGGCACTCTAGTCTCTAGCCTACTAGTTGCCACTACCTTTTGTCTCCTCTAGTTCAGGAATTGGTCAATTGTCAACATGTTCCTAATGTTGGGAGGAAGTGAAATATACTCTATATGGTTTTCCCTAACCTCATCGACCATGGTCATCGGTTGGTCAGGAGACTATTCCTGACAATCTTGAGCCTCAACCCTGCATGTAAAAGTAGGCTGCAAGGGCCTAGATGTGGAGTTGTGTGAAATCCTTGGCTCGTCCTCAGGCTGTGTATTAGAACTACTAGGATTATCAGGACATGTTGTATGACAAGGAGTAGCGACCTAGTTCATCTTGTGTAAGAACTTAGCCAACATATCCATCATAGTATCAAATTTTTGGTCTCTTGGCATTTGGGCTAATGGAACCAACATGCCCTTTGTCTCTTTTTGCCATTGCACCTACAACACTTTCATTTTCATTGGATAGACTCCTTGGTATCTCTAGAGAATTATGGATACTTAAAACCCTTGAAATAGTTTCACCCTTTGGCAACTTCGGAGGTTGGCACGATTGTCAACCCCTGTGATAAGTTTTTTCTTTCTCACTCATGAATTAACCGCACAGGATGGTAGGATATTTTGTGCTCTGATACCACTATTATGTCCCCTTAGGGTTTCAAAACTGATTTTTGTGTTTTTGTTTGAATTTTGATTTTTTTTGTTTTTGGGTGTCGGAAGTGGTGTCGAAATTTGAAAGAAATTGCATAAAACAATAATGGAAAGGAAATTGCATAAAATATTGAAAACCCAGTAATCTTTATTTATTTTGAAACACATTTGTGACATACCCATTTGCTAATTTAGATTGCTACAGGTCTGATCTATTAAAAACAATAGATTGACGACACAAAACCCTAGGCGCCTATCTTAGTTTTGACTTCTCCACTCTAAAACTTGTTGCAGATTTATTGGATGACCTAGACACGTCCATAGCAATGATTTTCAACCCTCAAAATAAATCGGTTTAATCCTAGACTCCCATGTGCTTCTTCCCTAGGCTGTTCGACTTGCTTGGCTCACACATGCCTCATTAATTGGCCCATTTTTCTATTGAAGATGTTTGGTTTCTTGTGCAGATATGTATGCCAAGATTTGGTGAGGAACCAATATCAATTTGCAAGCTCAAACCCCTCCTAGTGTCTCCTAAATAGTACAGCCTGCTAGTGCCAGGTAGGAATTGGGTAATTGTTGGAAAGGTCCTTTGTCTTATTCAAACTTGCTGATGTAAACTATAATTATTGAAAGAAAATGCTAAGTATATCTATGAATGCTCAGATTGATGGTCTCTATGTGAATCCATCCAAACTAGAACCCTTAGATGGTCTCTCATGCTTGTAGATCCTATCCCAATTGAGGGTTTCCATCCTCAAATCAGCTTGAAACTTCATACCTTACAACCCTGTTGTCATGTCCCCTTCTCGTTGACATCTTTCCGAGCACAGGATTAGCCTATCATGCAACCCTCGTAGGCTGATAGACTGGATAGAGGGTCATGTTGGAGCTTGGCTCAGCTTCAGTTGGCAGAGTTTGATCAGTTGGCTTTCGTTCGGGCTCGATCGGACACTTTTTGCATAAGTTGCTATTTTTAGCAGTTATTGGCAGTCAGCGTGGGACCCCTGCTATTTTTAGCAGTATGGATGGATTATGTTCAGAATTACTTCAATGTTCGTCAGCTTCAGACGGATCAGGCATCGGATGAATAATGAGGGAGGTATTAATATTTAATTGAATTAATTAAATATTAATTAATTGGAGATTATAATATAAAGTTATAATATTATATTATAACTTAAGTGATTTTGGTTGAGGGGTCGCCCAACATTAAAAGGGGCCAGTTGACGATTAAATTTATAATAAAATATTTGAGCTGAGACTATTGAACAATTAAAATGAAAAGTTCAAAATATTTTAATGATTCCCTATTATGGTGGAAATCGCACTTTTGAAGGTTATAGTGCATTTACCTTGGGATTTGAGCCATTATGCATATTGAGTTATTGAAATTGATCAAGTTTGGTCTGAGCAAGAAGCTTTAGGGTTTCAGTCTCGAATTCGTTGGGGAACGAGCCATCTCCATTGAAAGCAGTTCAGAGGGTGTGAGATATCACCTGATCTATTGCCAGTTGAGAAATTTCTTCATCTAGAAGAAATTACAGAGCTTCATAGAAGTCTATTTCATCAGGGTTTCAGAGAGATATTCATCCAGGAAAGTTTTCCATATTGTGGCGCCATTTAATTGATATTCTGGAGATCACAGTAAGAGCCGTACATTTTATTTTATTTGCTGCTGTTACCAGGCCGTACTTCTGTTGTACCTGGCCGTACCACTGCAGGAAAGCCTTACTTTGTTCACGGAGGAAAAACGCCTTCATCTTTGGCAGTCAGGCATCATTATCAAGGGCACAGATCTCAGTAGCAGTGGATTCAATCTTCAGGCGCAAGGAAAAGTGACCTACCTTCTCAGCCGTACCATCATTCAGAAGATCATTTATTGCAGCAATATTGCCAGGTTCTTTAATAAAAGTTCATTGCCTTTTTATTTGCATGTAATAGAATATTCATTGTAATTGTCTCAGAGGACAAATAAATATACTGGCATCCGTATTTCATCATTTCCAGAGTTATATAATTTTTATAGAATTTATTTGCAATTTCTTTCAAAATCGCCATCTTCATTATTCATGCAAAAATTCACAAAAACAGTCAAAAAAACAAAAACCTTCAGAAAATCATAAAAACAATCAGATACAAAGAAAACGGGGAAACAAGGGTTTCTACACCTGTGTTCAATTTTTTGTTTGTAAATGATAAAATTGGATGAAGAGAATGATGATCTTTTCTCTCTTTATGCCTTCTCCAAGTCCAACGCCTAAGTTAGGGTTTTTCCTTTTCAATAATAAAATATTAATATCTCTCCATCTCAAAATCCCATGCCAACTTGGCTTTGCACAATAATTTAATAGTTTATCTTTGTCTTTAAAAGCACCCCCATCACTTAAATATTAATAAAGTGACTTTAAATGCATTCTTTTAATGAAGTCACTTTATTACTTTATAATGGCCAAGTTATAAAGTACTTTATCAAAGTAACTTTATAACATTTAATTAATAAGTCACTTTAATAATAGAATATCATTAAAGTAACGTGACTTAATAATTCAATAACTCTTGGCAAAAGTCTAGCAATAATCCCTCGAGAGTGTCCTATCACCATTACCAACTATAGGTGTGCTGTCACAGAGCCTGATATTACTTACTATAAATAGCAAGTATTAATGGTGAACTCCTAAAATGCCTTCGAATGACCAACTGAATGGTAGATCACTGAGTTGAATAAGCTGGAATGAAACATCACGCCTACCGAAGAGCTTGAATCTCCCCAATGGGTCCTTTAAACGTCTCGCTAGCCTATGAGAGTCGTAGTTACTGGCTAACCCAACTCTCCAAACCACTGGCTAGAAAGGGGACATTACATGATTGGCCATTTATTCTAATAGTGATGAACTTGTTCACTATAGCTAAAGATAGTAAATTTTGGGTTTAAAAAACCAAAATTTCAAAATTTTCCCTAGAGTATGTGATAGAGCAGATTTAGGAAATATCACTACTGCTGTTGACACATTAGGTTAGTCTTTTTTTGGCTTTTTTTCTTTACACTTACAAATTTCATTAGTGACACATCAAGTAGGCTGGCTCATTCATTCATAATTGAAGGTTGACTAGGAAACTTAAACAGGTTGGCCAAGCAACTTGAGATGGAGACTAGGAGAGAGAAAGTGAAGTGTTTTTGATTCAGTCGAACTGCTTTTGATTTGATGTTATCAAAATGTATTCATGTAAATAAATTAATTTATGATATTATAAATAATTATGGGATGGCCTTCAATGTCATCATCTTTTTTTTTGACTAAGGATATCCTTCCTAGCGGCTATCTTGAAATTATCCTTGTTTGTATTGAAAATGTTCTTATGGTTTTAGTGTGAAGGCCTAGTTTAGGCTACAATAATGCTTTTTCCTTGGTTGGGCAAATGCAGGCAATTGGGACATATAGATGTCCCTAGTCAAATCACCATTGAGAAAGGAAAATTTCTAATTTCTAATGTCTATTTGGTGAACCACCCAGTTATAATTAGCAGCAAGAGCAAGCACAATCTAAATAGCATCCATCATAGCAATAGAGGAAAAAGTTTCACTATCTTACCTTATTGATGTGAGAAGCTTGTATCCACCCAAGCAAGTGATATATGTGTTATAATTTGCACATTAGTTGCATAAATGTCCTATAGACCCACTTGTAGTTGACCAAGATCCTATCTTTATGAAGGACGCATAGCTTTCATGTACCATTTGTTAATAAATCACACTCTTCTTTATTAGTGAATCATACACTGTCTAGTCACATAGTTTTTGTGCAATTTGCTTAGAGACAATCAGGGTGTTCTTCATAGTATGAGCAATTGTGATGCAACCTCACATACAATTGCAAAAGGGAATGACCTTTTGAAGGGAAGTTATGACAAATTATTAATTAATGACCCTTTCTTAACTTGTCTTGTTTAGAAACTCTTAGGTAGAGGTTAGTTGGATTCTTTGAGCTAGGACTTTGTATAATTGTCGAAATAAATTATCTCAATCAATGATAACTAGGATTGACATATTTTTCTTGATGAGGCATCTTGTAACATTCTCATACACCATTTGGTATTTGAAATGTCCCCACTAGGAATTTTCTTTTGAAATATGTGATTTTTTTGTATTTTTTTATTATAAAAGTGACTGAAAATAAATTGAAAAGAACTACAAAAGGAAATTTTGAAATTTGAAATTAACCCTAGATGAAGCATAGAATATAAATCTAATTATATTTATTTTTTGGATTTATTGCTAACTGAAAATAATGGTAAGTGACTGGGTTAGTGTGGTGCCCCACCCCAATCTGAGTTTGGACTTTTGATTTTTCTTGATATTTTTTAGTTTGACATATGAGGCATTTTGTCAAATAGTTTGCATTTCACATTGATTGAACTCAGCAACATATATTGAATGATTTCAATTTGGAAACTCATACATTGTAGCAACAGTAGTATAGATTCTTTCAAATGTGTTTAAGCTAAATAACAAATGCAACTACAGATCAGTTCTAACTCTTCCAAGGTATCATTTTAGGTTCTATGTTCACATAGTACAAATGCTTTGAACACTGAACGATATAACTGTATTTCTGAGCATTAATATTATCAGGACTAACAACTCCAGAATTGAAAATACATTCTGTAGTAACAAATGCCAATTTGCCTGAGATATCACAGATGGTAGAACAACAACATACAATAATATTTCAGTTTGAAATACAAAGGGTATGTATCACAACTCAAACCTGGAAGTTATCACGCCCAACATGTAACAAAGATTGTAACAGCAATGGCGGCAACTGTATGAGCAACTCTGCACTTTATAAACCCTCACGACTCATTGCCAAGTTCCCACGTTCGCCAATAAACTATGTTTACAGCTACAGATATGATGGTGCTAGGGTTTGAGTGTTACACTCTCTTCATTGGCAGCAACTAGCTTCCCTAGTGCACTGATGGAAACATACAAAGGTCTGCAGTCATCTTATGTCTCCTGCAACTCACACATCCCCCTGGTGAATTAACCGCGACCTCCCAGCAGTAAGCTAACACCTCCAAACTAAATATGCACTGGTTGTACAATGTTATTCCTCAATACCCTATGCCCAGTTGTAGTGTGAAGACTCCAAATAATATATATAAATCACCACGGCTAATAATGTAAACCCTAGTTATGGCGTCCAACTTGCCTTCACATTAGCAGAAATAAAAACCACAACAAAGCTACAACAACCACATTTTTCTGGAGATTTCCACGTCCAAGTTACCCTTGGAACCTCATGCCAGAACCTTTAAAGATTAGTGTTTATCATCAACAGTATAAATATCTCAATACCCCCAACCAGCAGCAAAATAATCTTCAAAACCTATGCCTAGCTTGAGATATGGAGGGCACAAACTGAAATAAGAAGATATCATGATCAACTATGAACTTTCCTTTGAGTTTGGCGTGCAACATAGACTTGCAAACTCTCAAATTTGAGCAATAAATTTGAACTCCAAACTGAATTAGACACTGAATTATAATCAAGAAAACCCCTAAATCCTTCCTGTGAATCTTCTAAACAATCTTTAAAGCACAATGCACAACCCCTGAAATGGAATTGTCTGCAAATAGGCTTGGGAGATCTTTCACTCCTGCATCGTGCTGTTCCTCCTAAGGGATATCGTCTTCAAAAAGCTATGGCTTTCACAACCAGCAAACCCTTGCTTCAGCTCTTCTCAAATCTGTGCAAACAAGAATGAATGAAAAAGCATTAAGTATGCTTTTTATACTTTCCCAAAAGCCCATGTCCCACTTGGCCATTTAATGCTTTTAAATTATATTTGCTTTTGATGGTGATTTAAATATTTCAACTCATAAAGTTGAGGGGTCAAAACATTAAAATAATAATGCTTTATGCAAGTGTCTCATAACACCTTTAAACCCCTTATAACACCATTTTATAAAGTCATCCATAATAGTTAATATTATTAAAGTTAAACTGGATTCACTTCAATAATATAAATTAAATCATTAACTCCTCGATAAATACCAATATCAACTCATGGGAGTAATCCATCAACTTTCCAAATATAGGCATGATAGCAAGTGACTGTTCCATGACTTACTATAAATAGTAAGTATAAGCAACGCATCCAAGTGACTAACTAAAAATAGTAAGTGTGGGTCAAAATGCCCTGAATGGCCTCTCAAAGGCACACCACAAATAAGCTGGGACATTGAGCCGAAGAGTACTGAAATAAGCAGCAAAAGCCTTGTTGAAGTGCCATAGATCACCCTCAAAGGGGTCCCCTAAACACCATGTTAGCCTACAGGGACCATAGTCACAAGCTAACCGCAAATCCTCTCCACTGGCTAGGAAGGGGACATTACAATTAGTAGCGATCAGTAATTGATACAAGTGATAAAAAACTGAATTTTAATATCCACTTATTTCCTAATCTTAACAGTGATGACAACGAATATTAGTGATATTTTAAACTTAAATAACAGGTGAGTAATCTTTGTATTATAACTCATAAACAATCACAGTTGTTAATAAGTAGTCAGCACAGTCTAACTAAACCAACAAATTTCACAATTATCACCAAGTTATGTAGATCACAAATCATGCAAAATATCCTTTTGGAATAACAATTTAAATTCAGATCACAACATAATATAGTATCATAATATGAATAATATTCAGCCTAATTTTAGATCTGACTCATTAAATCAGCTGCACAATCATATCTAATTATTGGAATTAATCTAAATTGATCCATCTGATCCAAATTGATACAAGCAGTCAGCAATATAATCTAGGAATTGTGGTGCAATAGTGAGACAACGAACCCAAACAACAGTGACAAATAATATAAACCAACTGGATTACATAAAAGAGAAATAGAATATGCAATTAAATATATTTCAAAACCAGGTCGACCAGTTATAACTTATAACAGATCACAGGATGTGTGTTGCTTGCAATTTGGAATATAATACCAGTAGTGTATTTGATAGATGCTCATACAGTTTGAAGCTAGCTAGCTTAGGACATGGTGTTTGTTGGCGTTTAAATTAGCACCTCTGGAGTGCTAATTGTAAATGTACAACTATTACAAATGTTTTGCAACACTTCTTCGTTATTTAAAGAGGAGAAGTCCCTCTTTGTTGAATGCAATGCATAAGGAAGGGAATGGTAAACTAAGATTCCTATCTTTTTGTACTCAGCGGTAGGACACAAGGGTGCACAAACACAATGCGCTGCAGCTAAGCTTTTCTTTGGTTTCTGCAAATCTTAACAACTGTTCTAGCTTTTAATCTATCCAATATCCTTACGGTAAATAGAGCATGAGGGTATGGGAGTGGGAATGGATTGGTTGGATCACTTAAATCCGCCGTCTCCTTAGAATATGGCCGAGGCTTTGAACTCTTAGATATATGCTGGGATAAGGTTAATACAAACAAATGCTCTTTATGGTAAGCTAAATCTGAGACCTGCCAAGGAGGAGGAACCCCTATTCGAGGTATGGGCTAGGAAACGACTTACAAGAAACAACAAATTTACGATGTCTTGGCCGACAAACTTGCTGAGGAGGAACCCCTATCCAAAGTATAGGTTGAAGAACAATCCATTAAACAACAACAAACGACAATCGTTAATAATAGGTATCCAAGGAGGAGGAACCCCTATCCGAGGAGGGAAATGAAATAACATGCTATTAGATACAAGACATAGAAAGAACTCAAATAGGTAGACCAAAACGCAAGCGCCTTCTGACTTTCTTCTTCAAGCTTCATCAATGAATTAGAAAGGTTGGGACAGCAAAGGCACAAAATCATGCACAATTACGATCAACCAATGAATTCTCATCCAAGAGTGAACAAATATTCACTTTCAAAGCTATTGGCAACAATGGCGTAACAATTTTGCATAGCAAGTAAAGGTTAAACAAACAATGAGCCCAAGACTCTTATTTATAGAACTCAAAGGAGTAGGCAACCCCTAAATCTCCTTGAGTTAACAATGAGTTCTTTTCAATCAATTAGCAAGATTTATTCCTGAAAGGGGGAACAAGTAGTTAACTGGAAAATTACTTCAGTTAATTGAAAGTAAACAAAGAGTCAACTGGAAACTACTTCAATTGATTGAAAGTAAACTAAAGGTGAACTTTAATGTAAAGTATACCTCCAAAATAGACATCCACATTTAGTGGAGATCTGAGATCCACAAATTATGGAAGCCGATTAGACATCCTTAATCAGTGGGATTTGATAATGCATGATGTGTGGGATATGGAGTTAACTTGGAAAGGGGCATCAAGTTAACTCCAATTACATTAAATGTCATCTTGAGTTGACTTGGAATGAGGCATCGAGTCAACTTCAAGTATCATAAATGCCAATTGGAGGGTAGGACGTCCTTCCTAGGTGTCTTATCACACTTCACCACTTCCCGTCAATAGCTCCTTGATCCATGTGTTGACTTCTTCCGTTTCCAGATAGTCAATGCTTTGATAACACGATATCTCCTCTTCTTGTGCAAGCTATTGCTTTTGGTAACTTTGGCGGATTTGTGTTTGGAATAACCTCTTCGCAGTTGGCAAGTCAAGGTGCTTACTGCCACGCGGGAGGTGGTAATACTAGTCTTTCTGCTGCAAGATCAACTTTCTTTCTTCTTCGTCCAAATTAATTACTGCAGCTCTCCATTGAGTGGGAGATGTATTCTTTTCAAAGATAAAGATCTGTAGATTGTTGATGATGTTCTTTTGCTCTCCAACAATGTGTATAAGATTTGGTTGGAGAGTTGTTGGTGCAAGTTCTAGTTCAATTGGAGCCCAAGGATGCCAAATTTTCATTCTGTGAAGAACTTTCTTGTTGATTGTAAACACGGATGTGTTCAGACAAATTTTGAAAAACCCCTAAAAATAGCCACCCGCTGAGAAGTATTTTTTCGAAAAAAATCTGGCACATGGGTTTTTTTTTTGCTTCAATGCTGAACAAACCTAGTTCCTCAGAATTTTGATTCTGAAACTTTTTCGGAAAAACCCCCAAAAATAGGGGCAGCAAGTTTGGTGATTCTGGAAAATTTGACGAGATGGGTTTCATTGGAAAATTATTCTGAATCTGCCTGGTTGATTAGATCTGTGGTAGTTTGCTGCTTTGTGTGACATGCAAGAAAACCTAAGACAAGAAGAGAGGAAGTAGATAGAAGATGGATTGGAAGTTTTTAATCAGACTCCCTGAGAAAATTTGTCTCTAAATCTAGCCTCTGATTAGAAATCTTCTTCTACTTCCGATTTTCAAGAAATATCGAAGAACAGTCAAAAACCTTGGCCAGATCTAAAAATGGCATCCTTGAGAGCTTATTGCTGTTCTTGATCATCAACCTACGATGAAATAATGAGGGACGCCTAGATCTTCTTAGTATAGACTCAAGCCTTAGATCCATAAGTTTGGGAACTTAACTCATTATCAAAAGTTGATTTGACTTGATTTGAAGTTCAAAAAGGTGATTTCCACTAATCGTGGAGTGAGTTGGCCAAGTTTGTCTCAAAATATCTTAACTTTTAGTCAACAAACTTTCCTTTGATCCTTTTAGGCATCCCTTTTGAGTTTTGCAAGCTTTTTATTATTTTCTTTGTTGAATGACCCCAGTTTGATCCTGAATCTAGATTGATCTATCAATCCTCAGTTGTTGCTAGTACATTCACTATCAAGTTGGATTTGAACCGAAGAGAAGTGCTTGGGAGGTACTTAGCTAAAAAGTTGAGTTTGTGGCCCCAAAAGGAAGGGCGACTTTCTCAAGGGCGCTTTTTCCTTTGCCTTGGTGAATTTTCAGTGTTCGTTCTTCATCTTTTTAATCTAACCTCTCATGCTTTGATTCGAAATCCCTGTTGATCGGAGAATCAGATGATCTTATTAGATATCTCATCAGGTAGCCAGCTTCGTTTTGCCGAAGATGATTGGAGTTGGAAAACTCAGAAGCCAGTTAAGGGTACCTTTATTCAAGGGTGCCCCTCATTAAAAAGGGCACTTTTGCTCCTTTGCACAGTGATCTTCATCTGAAATATGCTCTAGTTTGATTTTGATTATCTGTTGATTGCCTTGTTAGATGTTTGCGCTTGCAATTGCATCGTCGAGATCGACCTAGATTGAGAAAACTATCTTGAGAGGCCTTCAGACATTTGATAGCATTTGAAGTTCCAAAAAGAAGGGCGCCTTTCCTTGGGAAGGGCGCTTTTTCACATTGATCTTTACTTCGACAGCCATTTCTTGGTATCTTCGTCAATTGCCTCTTTTCGCTCTGTTGATAACTACCAGTGATCAACTCATCAGATGATCTTGCTGTTTGTTTCATTGTCGAGCCAGCAAGTGAACGTGAAGGATGATTGCCTTGGATGATTCAACAGGCTGCATTTGACCTTTGAGAATCAAGGGTGCCCCTGTTTGAGAAAAGCTCTTTTTTAGCATTGTGAACTGATCTCTCTTTCGTAATGTTTCCAGAGTTAGTCAAATTTTGACCTTTTCTAGAAACAAGAATCCCCTTCATCAAACAACATCATTTTTGACCTTTTTTGCCATGGTTGCATCTTTGAAGCTTTTGAAACTTAGCTTTCAACACTTGGTACTAGCCAATCTGCCATTAATGGTTGCGGAGCTCCTAACTTTGTTCCTAAAAAATAGAAATATACCCACCAGAGTAAAACGTGTCTTTTGATGATTCTGACTGGACCAATGTGATCATGAAGTCAGTTAATCCTATCAAAATCATTTTCAATCATTTTTGGGAAGGTCCTATTTTTTGGGGTTACCCTGCAAATATGGGCGTAAAACCCTAATTTGCAATTTTTTTAGAATTTTGCACGTGTTTGTTGACAGAAACCCACAAAGACCCTATGTTTGGCTTGACCTAAAACAGACTTTTGATGGCATTTTAACAAGATTTAGCTCAATTTATACAAAATGCCAAAAAATTATTTTGGGTACAACAGTGTTGAAATTAACAGGATTGGCTATGGGGAACAATTCACCCCACAGTTAATCAAGTCTAATTATTTGCCACAAAATTACATCTAACCAGATGAAGGAATTGAAGCTTTTCGTCCTCAATCAACTCAATAATCTCAAAGGGTTTTCATGCTTTGGATCATGACACCAAGGGTTTTTTTCGTTGAGAGCTTGAATTTGAAAATTTGTTTGAAAATTAATGATATAATGGATGCTAAAGGAGGGCACTAGCTTTTTCCTTTATAGGCATTACAATTTGGGCTCTTAATTTAATTTTCCTTCCAAAATAAAAATAAATAAATAAATAAAATTTACTTTTTAATAAAAAAATACATAAGCCAAAAAGGTCTCATTTAGATGGCCTAAAAAGTAACACTAAAATTTCCCAAATAAAGCAATAATTGGGCCCCGAAAAATAACTAGAGTCATCAACCTTTAGAAGGGGGCATGACAGACCATTCCCCCAAAATTTCTTGTCTTCAAGCAATTGCAAATTTGGATGCTCAAGTATTCTTGCATCCTCCCATGTGGCATCTTTTGTTGGAAGATTCTACCATTGCATTAAGTACTCAATAGTGCTCCTTTTCCTCAACTTCTTCTTATGGATGTCAATGATGGCCTTTGAAATCAAGACTAACTTCCACTCATATCCAAGGGAGTTAACTCCATCGAAGGGATGAAGTGTCGGCCAAGTGCCCTTTTAAGGCATGAAACATGAAAAACAATATGAATCTTGTTGGGTTCTGGAAGGTTCAACTTATAGGTGACCTCTTCTACCTTCCTCATGATCTTGTATGGTTCATTGAACTTGGGCTTGATCTTGTTAGATCCCTTATCCTTGATAGAAGACCGCTTGTACGATTGTAAGATCTGTTGGAAATATTGTCATTAATGTCAAAGGGAATATAGGAAATAGATGTTATCATTGATGTCAAAGGACAAGTCCAAGATTAGGAGATGGTTAAATTATTGTGCAAGTCTTGTCCCAAATTTATGGCACCATTATCGAGATATCGTTGAGCAAGGAGGAGATAATCAATTTGCAAAAATGATGGTTTATTTTCTACATGGGCTGACCCATGTCTTGCACCTTTTCGAGGAGGTTAAAAATGCAAAATAAAATTAGAAAAATTGGGATGACCCCCTCATAGAGCTGCCCCATTTGTGAGTGTTTAAAATTGCAAATAAAATTATTTTGAAAGAGGGCCGACCCCCCTTGAATGGTGTGCCCACCTTGGGCATGCAAAATTTAAAATGAATAAAACATATTTAATGATATTGGGCTGACCCCCTTTGGAGGAGTCACCTTGTCATGTCCCCATTTTTAGAGTGATCATTGTTGGCAAGAGACATTGCACATGTCATCTGGTGTTATCATTGAGGGCAACCCTAGTCAGTGATTCGATCCACACGTCATCATTTGATCATATCGGAAGTCAAATCGAAGTTTTGTGATTAACTGTCAAGCAAGAACAGAGCATCTGACAGAATTATGTTCATCCGATTTTTTGTTATCATTTTGAGTTGTGGATCTCAGTGAAGGTTGTTTGGTGTATGATCTTTGTTTTTCTTCAATCTTAGAGCCTTGTATCGATCCGTGTTCAAGTTAGGAGATCCGGTTGATTAATTTTCTGTTCAACAGTGCATGAAGGCCAACTAAGTGAATGCAGTCATTGCGGATATTTGAGGAGTAATTGTTTAAGTTTTTTTGTGTTTGAGCATGTTGATTTGGGTCCTCACTATGTTGTGGCTGACTTTGGTTGGTGTGCATTGAAATTTAATTATGGATTGAGCCAACAGTTTGTAAATATTTCATATTTTGTTGGAGCCAACATATAGTGATTAAATCTTTAGTTGCGGATATATACAAGTGATCAATTATATCATTTTGATATATCTACGAAGTGTCTTGATGTATGTTGCGAATATCAGAAGGGTTGTAGAGCGATTATGCATAGTTTCACTTGTTCATAAAAGGATTTTTGTGATGCAAGTTAAAGCAGACAGAGCAAAAGAGCAGAATCAAATAGAAGGTCAAGAAATCGATTTATGTGCTTAATTGGAACTATTCTTAGGCATTTGTAGATGCTATTTCATAGTTCACCACTTCAGTTGTCTTTTGACATTGATTGTAAGGTAGAAATCCTTTCTTTTTTTGAGCAGTGAGCTCTAGGCAGTGTGCCTAAATGCAAGTGCATTGAAATTTTGTAAACATCTTTTTGAGTATCTCAGATAATATTGTGGATTGACCTCCACCGTGGTTTTTCCCCTAACAAGGTTTCCACGTAAAAAATTGTTGTGTTATGGTGTTATGGTTGTTTGCTTTATGTTCATGCTTACTTCTTTTGGTTGAATGTTATAAGTGCTTTGAAGATCAGATTAGTAAAGTTAAAAATTGCAAAATACTGATTCACCCCCCCTCTCAATGTTCCTTGATTCCAACAATTGGTATCAAAGCCTAGTTCCTCGGAAGAAGTTTAAAAGCTTGGGGAAGATTTGGGAAAGTGATTCAATGGATTCAAGCAGTCTTCAACAACAACTTTTGGTGGTCCTAGATGATCTTGATCAATCCAAATCTAAAGTTCGGGATTTATAGGCAAGTCTCAAGAATGCTAAGAAGTTCATTCAATCATTGAAAGATAAAATCAATAAGTCAAGGGAGAAGAGAAGGGAACTCTATGATCAGATCAAGCAGAAAGAGAGTAAAAGCATTGAAGATGAACAACTGAGTCAAGCCGTAAAGGAAAAGACAGAAGAGTTTGAAAAACTTACCAGAGATAATGTTGTGCTGAAGCATGAGATGGAATCTATTATGATGAGGATGACCAAGGAGATTGAAGACAGAAAGAAGAATGAAGAGAAGCTTGGTTAGTCCTTGAAGGAAAAATATAAAGAGTGCAGTCGAATTACTGATGGATTCAATCAGTTGGAGCTTGAATTGGAACAATCCAGAAATAATGAAGAAGAGCTTGAAAAGAAAATTGTTGATCTTAGAGATGAACTTGCTACTGCAAATGAATTCAAGGAGAAGTTCAAGATTAGCTCAGCCAAGCTTGATGAACTGATTAAAAGTCAGAGGACTGAAGGTGACAAGTGAGGTCTTGGATATGAGGAAGGAGAAAGTTCCAAATCTGGACAAAGGAGATTCAGGCAAGAAAATCAAATGAACAAAGCTGGAAGGTATCCGGTAAGACAACCTAATGCTCAAAGGTTCAATGGTTGCTATTTTTTTTGCAATAAATTTGGTCATATGGCTACTCAATGTAGAAGTAGAATGAATTCAAGTGGTCCATCATTTTCTAGTCAGTGTTTCAATTGCAATAACTATGGTCATAAGTCAAATGAATGAAGAAATATGAAGAACAACTTTTATAGAGATGTCAGATGTTATACATGCAATAGATTTGGCCATATTGCTAACCTGTGCAGATCAAGAGAAAATCAATGGAACAACTGGTTTGGACAAAGAAATGTGGTGTGCTACAATTGCAACAAATCTGGTCATATTACTAGATTCTGTAGAAGCAGAAAGGGTTTGGTAAATCAAAGGAAAAATATGCAGAAGGATGAAAAGGGGAAAGGAAAGGTTACTATAGATGAGATTAGGAAGCAAATGAAGAAGATATGGGTGAAGAAGAGTCCTTCTGTTCCAGGAAATGATTCCACACCTAGTAATTCCTCCGGGAATTAGTTTTAGGCCTCTGGCCTAGGGGGAGTTCTCAAGAAAATTCTTCAAACTCCCTGCCGATTGTTGGTACCGGAATGTGGATGAGTGCAGTGATTGCATTGATGATCTACAGATGTTGTTGAAACAGTTGGAGAGAGTATTTATGCTAAGTTGAAGGTTCGCAGAAGAGTTATCTTTCATAGAGTATGGAACAGGGTATCCAGATGAGTTAGGGAAAAAGCATTTATTGCGACAAAAAGGTTAGGTGTGCAAATGATAAAAGGTCATTTGTATTCTTCATTTGTCACTTTGCACTTTGAGAAGAAGTTTGGAGAGTTGTGAAGCCAACTTTGGCGAAGTTTGGCGAAGATTCAAGTGTGAAGGCGATTCGGTGATCAAACCCCAATCCGGCGAAAAGGTATTTATCGACAAAACTTGTGAACTTGTGAATTTGTGAGAATGGCCCCTCCGTTGGTAGTTGATATCAAGGATAGACCCCATCCGAAATTCAAGTGGCATCCTTTCAAATCTATTGAGACCGAGCCCTTAGGTGCATTTTCGTCAGTTCCGTACGTCTTGCAAATTGAAGACATTAGGGCATACATTCATGCAAATATTGAGGAGTTAGGAAGCTCACGATTGTTGAATTTGTACTCAAATCATATAGTTGGAGAAGATTTCAAGGTAAAGCCCGAATTCAAAACCCTAGAGGAGAAGAAATTCATGCAGATTGTAAAATTTCCCGTGTTTGAAGAAAACGAGTTAGTCTGGTATATTTTGAGCCGAGTTTAGGCTAAGTTTATGAGGTTGAGTCAACCTTTTAAGATTACAAAAGAAGCCATAAGCGCTGTTACAGGTTTAAATTCCTCCGATGGGTTGCCGATCTTGAAGTCTGTGAAGAATTAGACAGTTACTGATGCAACTGGTTTAGTGTTTGATAAAAGAGCTATGACAATTGAAGATATTATTGAAGTGGATGTCAAATTTGCATCTATGGTCATTGGTTACAAGATCTATCATTCCAGCTGGGATAATTCTATATGTGGTACAACTATCTATGCAGCTTATCAGATGGTGAAGGAGAATGCAGAGTATGATCTATGTGAGTTACTCAGGAGCCAATTAATGGAGAATTTTGGTAAGATCAAGAAAGATAAGAAGAATTCCTTCAAATATGGTAATCTGCTGTTGTGTTTATTCTTTTACTTTATGAATGAAGTTCTAGGATTTGGAAAAGTTCAATGGCAAGGTAATAAGCCTGTAGTTGTTCAAATTAGAGATATCTTGCACAAAGTCGGTGATAGTAAAGCCAGGAAAACTGCAATTTGGGGTTATTTCAAGAGTTTATAGAATGAGCTGCAAGCAAGAGAAAGAATTCCTACTTCTATTGTGGAGAAGTATAAGGAAACAATTTGTTTTATGGTTGACATTGATCAATGCTTGATGGAAGTTGTAGATCCTAGAACGGTTTGGATTATGCTAATGGGCTATGAAGTTGAGGAGAACATCTTGGAAATATATGCACAACATTTGTTGAGTAAACCCTGAGATCCGATAGAAGAGAGGTTTGGAACCTATGAAGAAAAATATATGCAAGTACATGAGCAGTTGAAGAAGCCAATGATAATCTAGAGAGTAAGAAAGGAAATGGAAGCCTTTGCAGAGAGCATGGGTATATCTGCAGAAGCTGTGAGAGAAGCTAGAAGAAAGAGAGAAGAAGCTGAAGTAGGAGAGTTAGCTAGAACTGGATCTGCCAGTCCGACAGCATCCTCTGCTCGAATTAGATCTACAAGAAGCTCTACTCTCTCATCTGGTCTTGCAAAGAAGTCAAGTCCTGTGAAAGCTCAAACCAAGTCATCCAGGAGAGAAGGAAAAAGGAAGACGGACAAGAGCACAAGAGTTTATGTTGTTGTTTCTGAAGATGAAGAGACTAAATCTGATGAAGAGATAAGAGAAATCAAGCAAAAGGGCACAAAGGAAACAAATTCTCTAAGGCCAAGCCCTTCGGTGAAGAGGAGAAAACAAATAAGAAGATGAAAACAGACAAATCAGGTATGTTTATAGAAGAAGTGGAGAAGGAATTGATTAAGGATGGTAATCTTAGGCCTCTTTGTGAATGGTATGACACCTTTGGCATTGCCACTCAAAGAGTTCTTGAGGAAGCTTTAATAAAATACTTGAATAATTTTAATATGACTCTTATTGAAATAATGTCTACGTTACCCAAAAGTCTATATGAAGTTTTAGAAATGAGAAGAGTAAGTGCAAGGACAAAAGAAGAGCAAATGAGAGAACGAATACTTGTTGATCTGTGTCCGGTGATTTCATTAGAAGAAATGAAGAATATACTAAATGAAGCAAAAAGGAATTTTAAGAGCAAAACAAGGGTGAACAAACTAATGACTAGATAGACTAAAGAAGTTGCAAAGGATACTGAGAAAATCCTCAAGGAAATTTTGTTAAAGAACAGATACAATGTTGTTTCTAAAGAAGTGCATGATGAAGATGTTTCATCTGGTCTGGTAGCAGAAGAGGGAAAAGAAAATACATTTGAAGACATTCTAAATCCTCTTGACATGCATGATGCTGAAATTCCAATGGAGATTGAAGCTCCTAAAGTAGTGTCAGTTGAAGAAAAAGAGATTCCGGAAGCCATGCAAGAATTAGTGATTGAAGTAAAGAAGGATGAAGTGAAGGAGATTCCCGTGGAAGCAAGAGACATTGCTAAGGTGGTGAAGGATTTTTTAGAAAAGCAACAGGAAGAGTTTGATCCTAAATTGATTAGACGTCCTATCAATTTGGCTACTTTGTCTCCCGTTGAGAAACTGAAAGTTGCATCATTTGCTCAAGCCAAGGAAAGAGAAGAAATTTTGAAATCACAAATTGAAGATAGTGAGTTGTTGAATCTTGCATCCGGTATTCTGGAGAAGATCATGCCTTCATATGTCAAAGATTCATCTAATTCCCCATCCGGTCACCTGAAGAAGCTTGTAAATTCTGTAAGTACTCACTTTGAGTCACTTGAGAAGTCAGCTATGGATAAGGTTCAGAAGGAGTTTGATGCTAAAAGGTTCAGTAGGTTGAAAGGGATGATGGTTAATGATAAATTTCCGTTAGCTACTTGTGTAAAGAATATCCAAAGTGCTTTGTCTGAAGGTGGTAACATTTATAAGTCATTTCTATCTATATCTAAGTTCATTGAGGACATTGAAAACAAAATGAAAGAATATGAGAAACAGTTAGTAGATATCACTCAAGCATTCGATCCTCTAATTGTTTATGTTGGAAAGCAAGAAGGTCAAGTCATATCCTTGCTTGACAAAATCAAAAGTTTGAAGCATGAAGAAGATAAAATGGTTGAAAGGGTTTGTGAGCTAGAGGACTAATTGGTCCTAAGATGGAAACAATGTTGAGTGCATTGAAGGAAGCACAAGATGCTATGGCGGTCAATGATCTGGCAAACCTTGAACCAGTAGAGATGCAATCTTACTTATTTTGTGGTCACATGACTATCTTGGAGAGTCTCAAGAAGAGTTGGGACACAAGTTTGAACTTGTTGAAGAACAATTTTGCAAATCTAATCAAGTTTATGTAAGTTGAAGAAGCATGTTTGTACATATGCAATTTGTTCATAGTAATTTTTTATTTATTTTTGGTATGCGGATTCCTGCCTTTGCCATTGATGTCAAAGGGGGAGAATGGGACAGTGAAAAATGCCTTAATCATCTCAGGGGGAGTTGTGTTTTTGAAGTTTTGAAGGTTGGCAGTGTATTTATGTTGGTACTGATCCGACACTTAGTCATTTTTCACTAAGTGTTGCCATCAATGCCAAAGGGGGAGATTGTTGGCAAGAGACACTGTACATGTCATCTGGTGTTGTAATTGATGGTAACCCTAGTCAGTAATTTGATCCACATGTCATCATTTGATCATACTGGAAGTTAGATTGAAGTTTTGTGATTAACTGTCAAGCAAGAACAGAGCATCCGAAAAAATGATGTTCATCGATTCACATACAATTTTGTGTTATCATTTTGAGTTGTGGATCTCAGCGAAGGTTGTTTGGTGTATGATCTCTATTGTTCTTCAATCTTAGAGCCTCGTATTGATCCATGTGCAAGTTAGGAGATCCAATTGATTAATTTTTTATTCAACAGTGCATGAAGGCCAACTAAGTGAATGTAGCCATTGCGGATATTTGAGGAGTAATTGTTTAAGTATTTTTGTGTTCAAGCATGTTGATTTGGGTCCTCACTATGTTGTGGCTGACTTTGGTTGGTAGGCATTGAAATTTAATTATGGATTGAGCTAACAATTTGTAAATATTTCATATTTTGTTGGAGTCGACATATAACGATTAAATCTTTAGTTGCGGATATATATAAGTGATTGATTATATCATTTTGATATATGTACAAAGTGTCTTGATGTATGTTGCGAATGTCAGAAGGGTTGTAGAGCGATTATGCACAGTTTCACTTGTGCATAAAAGGATTTTTGTGATGCGAGTTAAAGTAGACAGAGTAGAAAAGAAGAATCAGAGAGAAGGTCAAGAAATCGATTTATGTGCTTAACTGGAACTATTCTTAGGCACTTGTAGATGCTATTTCATAGTTCACCACTTCAATTGTCTTTTGACATTGATTGTAAGGCAATAAGCCTTTCTATTTTTGAGCAGTTAGCTTTAGGCAGTGTGCCTGAATGCAACACTCCCATTTTGTAAACATCTTTTTGAGTATACTCAGATAATATTGTGGATTGACCTCCACCATGGTTTTTCCCCTAATAGGGTTTCCACGTAAAAAATCGTTGTGTTATGGTGTTATGGTTGTTTGCTTTATGTTCATGCTTACTTCTTTTGGTTGAATGTTATAAGTGCTTTAAAGATCAAATTAGTAAAGTTAAAAATTGCAGAACACTGATTCACCGCCCCTCTCAGTGTTCCTTGATTCCAACAATCACTTATCAAGAAGTTGATTAGCCTATTAGCCATTCCCGTAGGCTAATCTAGTTGGATAGGGAATGATTTGCTGCAACTGGTCATATTTTTTATATTATTGGCCAATGGAGATAAAGGGAATAATATTAAATTAATTATTTATAAAGTTATCTAAATAAATTAAATCATAAAAAGATAACTTTATTTTGATTAATTTAATTAAAGTGACTTAAATGAAAGAATTAAATATTACAAAGTCACTTTAGGAAATATTAAAGTATTTTTCTAGAAGCTAGAGTTAGTTACAAGTTGGCTTCTTCTAGAAGATTCAATTGGGCTTTTAAAAGGAGTTGAGTGCAAGTCATTTGGCTTATTGTGGATTTGATAAATTTGAGCTTTCTCTATCTTAAGTTGGGTATTTAGTTGCAACCAACTCTGAGGATGGAAACCCTTGGAGAATTGTAGGTTGGATGAAAACCCAATCCTACTTGTGAGGTGGATTCATCCAAGATTCACTATTGGGCATATTTGCAAGTTTTACAATCTTTTGCAGCTTCAACCAGCTAGGGTTTGAAAATTTATTCGCAAGTTGAAGATTGAAGTTGCAGATTTGAGCTTATTGAATCATATTTTCATGAGATTTGGGACGACTAGGGTTTGAATCATATTTTCATGAGATTTGGGACGGCTAGGGTTTGTACAAGCTTGAGCAGAATTTTACTAAGTTGGCTGCTAGGGTTTGAGACCCATTTTGAAGGTGTTTTGCAGATTCTGGGGTTTTAAAGAATTTTTATGCATTTTTCAGCTTGGGCAACCTGATCTAGGGACATTTTGGCATCATTTGAAGGTGGTTTTAGAATTTTTGGAGTTGTCTCTAATTTTATATGAATTTTCCTCTATTTTAGGTGACTAGGGTTTTGAGGAAATTGTAGATTTAAGTTTCAGATTTCATTATTTTAATTTTAGATTGCTGGAGCTAGGGTTTGGAGACTTCAATTGGCATATTTTGGTCTTATTTCAGCCTAGGGTTTCTAGGGTTTCATATTTTCCCTAGCCGATTTGCATTGGAGAAGGTTTGGACATTGTTTACAGCATCAAATTGAGCTTCATTTCTAGATTTTCTTTGGAGGAGTTGCTGGTCTGAAAATATTCAGAAAATTAGTCCATTTTCCAGTCATTGTCTTCTTCATATCATTGCTATTATTGTCCAATATGAATTTTTTGTAACCGAGTATGTTTGCATTATCAATAAACTCTCTTTTGATGTGAAAATCAGACTTGAATAGTCTGCTGTTGTACTCAGATCAGAACTTTATTAAGTCTGATATAGTTTGCTTTCAAGGAGAAATAAGAAGTAATTAGGGTTCCTTTTTATTGTGTTGCTTTATATAAATGTATGTTATCATTTTATGTCATTGCTCATCAAAACATAAGGTATAAATCAGAAATAGATATCCAAAAGCATCAGTATACTCAGAAAATCAGTTTGCATGCAAAGTGTTTGAAGATGTTGAGGGCAGTTTTTGAAGTAAGAAAAATAAGAAAATCAATCAAGTATTTAAGTAGATCTACAACAGAGAATACGAAGTGTAATTCAGATTTATATCTAAATATATGAAGAGAATGCTAATGTAATTTGATGTAGATTTTGTTAGAATAATCATGCATTAGCTAATAATTAATTAACCTTTAATTAATTATTAGTCTAATTTATTCTCATGCACTTAAAGTTAAACTTAGGATTGCTTTATTAAGTTAACTAAGTGCTTTTCTATGTTAATTGAAGTAAGCTATTATTAGATCATTATGTCTCATCACATGTGATGTTGATACTTGTCTTGATCTAATCTCTTTACCATTTAAGGTTGCTCCTATATAACACTCAATCCTCATTGTATTAACTCACTGAGATTTACTCTTTTGTTCTATCAAACTCTCAACGTTTGAGGACTCTTGTTTTCCTTGAAGATTCTTGAGGTTCATTTTGTAAGTATTTTCTTGTTGAGGAATATTGCAATTCTTTGTTTGTAGATCTCTTGCGTGGAAGGTGTCTTTGTTCATTGTTTGATTCTCTGGCTTGTGATTTTCATAATTTTAACATGGTATTAGAGCCTCGATTCAACGAACCACTTCTTGATTTATGAGGTTTTTTTCTTCAACAAGGGTTACAGGCTTCAGATCTGGAATCCCCTTTGTTTTATTTTTTTGCAAATTTTGGAGGTGGGCAATTTTTAGGTGCATTTTGGTGTGAAAAGAACCTTGTAATGTCCCCTTCTCAAGCATGATCTTCTTAGATGACCGTTGGCCTATTCCGGAGACCCGTAGGCTACTCGGAAGGTAAAATTAGGGTTTCTTGTTTTGAAGGATGCTCTTGCTCGAGGTTGGTCGATTCAATGGCTGATTCTTTTTGGGTTTTCAGAGAGCTTCGCAGTGATATGTTCTTCTTGGCATTCTGAGCATCTTTAGGAATTTACTATTTTTAGTAAATTCTATTTCTGGCAGTGTTCCTGTTGGTTTCGGCATGGTTGGCTTTCTTCTTCAAAATGATCAATTGGCTTGCACATTTATGGCTTTGGGGCACAATTGGAGAGATAAGTTTGAATTATTTAATTAAAGTCATGTTTTAATGTTATATTTTAACATTGACCCCCTTGGCCTAGCTTCTTCACTTTAAGTTGTTTTAAAAGATGTCTTTATGGGTGGGCGCCTCATTGAAAAGAAATTAATTATATTTCTTGTAAAAAAAAGTTTAACCCAAGCTCAAATTGGATGCCAACTTCAAGGAGGAAATAAAGTATTATTAAAAAGTCAAAGTTTGCTTGGAAAAGTGGGACGCTATCTATTGGAGGATTAGGGTTTGGTTCGAAAAGGAAGATTAGGGTTTCGAGAAAGATCATCTGAGAATTATAAAAGGAGGCCATTGGTTCTCATTTGGATCATCTTTGGTCTATGCTATTGTTATGCTGCCGAAATGGTTGCTGGATTGCTTCGAGGAATGAATGCCTCCTAGCCTTGGCTTGACTTCGTGCTTGAGAGATAGCACCTAGTGGAGAAGTTTGCTTATTTTGAGTGAGTTTGTAGTGAGGTTTGCATTGTAGTGTTGTTTTGCCATTAGAAGTTCAGTTTATTGCATTTTATGTCATTTTCTGGAGTTGCTGATAACAGGGCTGAATCTGTAGTTTCACTCATAAATTAGAAAACAAAAATAATCTCATTCTGGGTATTGTGTTATTGCATCTTATTGGTAAGGGCGCCCCTTCATGAATATTTGCAGATTTTAATACGAAGCTTATGATTTTACAATGCAAATCCGTCATTCCTTGAAGGCCATACTTTCTGGAGTGCCTTGGGATTCGTGTTAGTAATTAATAACCATTTTTAGATGCCATTTCTTATTAATAAGTTAGGCGCCATCATTTTGAGGGTCTATTGCATCAGATTTGAGGTCATTTGGGTGAGAAATGAGAGAGTTATGAGCATATTGCTAGGGATTTGTGTTGCTGGTTATTTATTTAAAGTGCAGGTCTGTCATAACCAAATTTAAGAAATCTGCATTTTATTCCTTGGATTGGAGTTAAGAAATCATTAAAGGCTTTGTAAAAGATTCCATGTTGTTGCAGCTATTTGAAGAGCTCTAATACTTGATCTTGCAGGAATTTACATATTCATTGTAAGCTGAACAGTAGTACTGTCAGCATTTCCTTCAGTCTTACTTTACATTCTGTTGATGCAATTGTATTTCTGTATATCTCCGTCATATGGTAGCTCCCATTCCGTCTCGGGTTGGAAAGCACATTCTTGACGTCGAGTACTTCAGCATTCCTGCTTATTTCCTTTAATTGCATTGTAATTCCTTTTATCTCCGCCATATGGTCGCCTCAATTCCATACTGGATTGGGTAGCACATACTTGGTGTCGAGTTTGCTTTCAGTACTTGTAGTGTAGAAGATCCTCTGACCATATGTTCGTCCTTCGCGAACACATTCTTGGTTAGAATTACCTTCAGTTGCATTTTGTTTAAGGCACTGACGATCCTCTTGCCATATGACAGCCTCTCTCTTGTTGAGATCGAGTGTGCATTCTTGGCAACGAGTTAATTGTAATCTGCTGGTTTGAATTATCTAACCCTAACGGGTGTCATCTGCATTGTGGTGTATTTGGTAAAAATTGAAAAAAATTGGCTCGGAATATTTCAGTGGTATCAGAGCCAAGATCCTGCCATCCTGTGCCCAACAAGGTTTAGTTGTCAGTCGAATGATAGAGAAATCGGTTTCTACACTAGAGGTCAGAACGGAGTTCAACTCAGTTTAGAAGTGGTAGATAAACATGGCTAACAGAGAAGAGATAAAGTTGGAACAAACACTTTTTGAGACCGGAAACAGACTTGACAAAGAATGTAAGTCAAGGGAAGATGAAAGGAATAAATCTTCAACTATTGGAACAATGTTTGAGACAGGTGAAGCAGTCACCTTCTGAATGGATGCAGTTGGCATTATCACCGGCATTGCACCTTTTAGTTCAGCCCTATTGGTTGGGACACCCAAATGAAGAAACCAAGCTGCTGATTACTTCTTGCCTCATGGAGTTGATGAGAATTGTGATTCCCCTAATGCCTTATGATGATGAAACTATGAAGAAGATTCTTCATAGAATTGTTGGAAGTTTCCAAGAACTTGATGAAACTGGAAGCAGTCTACTTTCTAGAAAGGTTGCTATCTTAAAAACATTTTCAGAACTCAGGATAAGTAACTTGCTATTAGACTTGGAAATGCATGATCAGATTGATCACTTGTTCCGTCACCTTGTCAAATCCACTTGGAGCAAACAGGAAAAGGATGTTGTTGCAGCTGTGAGTAATATTCTTGTTCTCACTATTAATGAGGTTGATGAAATTCCACCTAGTGTCCAATCCTTCCTCTTGGACGCATACGAACATGGAGAAGAGGGTTCTCCTATTGCTGCTATACTAATTAAGGAGTTGTTTAATCAACGTGAGGAGAAATTGGAACCACTTTTAGTGAAATTAGAGCATGTTGCAGGAAAGATTAATGGTCATGAAGATGGTGATGATTCCAAAGAGTCCATACCAGATCATGTTGACAATTTGGTAAAGATGGATTCTCTTCAAGTTGCTGTCCCAACTTCTCAAGAAGTTCTACACGAAGACATCAGCATAATACTTCCTCATAAAGAAGACAATGATAGTGAAGTTTGCAAAACAACAAGCAATGAAGATTTTTCAATTCACTATGGTGGTGACCTTGGGTTGGAGCAGCAAACTGAGCCATTGGAGAGAAATAATTTTGATGTTATCAGCTTGAGTTCTGTGGGAGTTGACTTATTTAAGGAGTCATTACTTCAAGAGGAGCATGAAAAGTCTTGTCCGGTTGATCATCCTAATCAACCCACTAGCATTTGGGATCCGGGTGTGTTGGCACCAAGGTATGAAAGAGAACCGTTGTGGGATGAATTTCCTTTTGATCCTGATGAAGAACAAAAATCAGATTGCATTGCAAACTATGTGGTAGCCTTTGAAAGGGAAGTTGTCTTTGAAGAAGAAGAGTGTTCAATGAAGCACCATAATGATCTCTTTGAAGTGGTTGCAGCCACTAAAGAAGAAAATATTTCTACGGAAACTTTCCGAACAGCGGATGGTTATGATCCATTAAGCAAGTTGGATGCTGGCATAATGTTTGATCAAGAAGACAGTGATGAAGAAGAAGAGCTAGAAGACCATATGGTTCTTGAAGATGTAGAGTTTGAAGGTGTTACTAAGCACGAATCTGATTTTTCAGTGCATGAAGTTGATTGCAAACTTAGGGTCGAAGAAATTGTGGAACGTGTTCCTCTCCATAGCATTGAGCATTCTCCTCTAGTTGAAGGTGAAAGACACGAAAGTTGGAACAGCTATGATGGCAGCGAAGACTCAAAACAAAGTTCTGATTTTGAAAGTCAGCCAACCAACAATCCACCATTTTTGCATATTCTTGAGTGGGAAGAACAAGTCAAAGAGTCCTTTAAGAGGGAAGTGCGAGTTCTATCCCAATTTGATCGCACTCACAGTTTGGTTGAAGATCTCTACTGGAAAGCTCAGCTTGAAGAGAGAAGAAGAGGATTTAAGGATGAAGTTGCTCTTCTCAACTTGCAACTTGTCAGAGACTCTTTGGAAGCGTTGAAATCAGATTGTATACACTTGATGAAGGATCGGGATCATACTGTTGAATTTGCAAAGAAGACCTTCAGTGTTTTCCAAGGAAAAGAGAGAAAGGTTGATGAGCTGACTCATGAGCTTGAATAAACAAAGACTATGTTAGAAGAGACTCAAGTAGCATTAATGGAGATAGAAGGTCAGTTTGCTGATTTCAAACTTTCCAAGGAACAAGAGAATGGACATAGAGCTAAAGAAATCGGGCAAGTGATTAAAGAGCTTGATAAACGTGAAGGAGAGTTTGATCTTGAAAGCTTCACCAGAAAATCAAAGATCACTAGTGCTGATTTGGAGCAGCAAGATGGAAGGAACGACTTCCTAGTGTTTGATAATCCTCTTTTGAAACTAGGTGAAGAGGGAGCTTATGAGAAACATTCCTTTGAGGTAGAGGATGGGATTTCAAGCCTTGAGGAAATCTCTTATGACATCATTGTTGAAGAGGGAAGTTCTAGCACTTCTTCTAACAATGGAACGGGGATGCATGAGTTGCATAACGAAGAACTCACTGCTGCTCCTAGTCTCCCCATTCTTCAGGAGGTGGAAAATCAAGAAGCATGGTGGAATGAAGTCACTAATCTTGATTGGCAACAAAGAGATGAGTGGCACTCCGATGAAGAGTTCATTCATTTTCTGATGTGGATTCTTGTCAGGATCCTATCGGGCTTCATGCTTACACCTTATTCTCTACGAGTAACTAACTTCATAATGGAGTTTGATGAAGGATCCATTGAATCCTTCTAGCAATTCTTCTCTCATGATTTTGAATTTGACTTTCTCAATGAATTCAGATTTGTTGAGTATTTCTTGGAGTTTCAGGGTGCGATGATTCAAATAGAATGTATTTCCCAAAACGTTCTAGTAAAAGTAATTCTCCATTTGCGGAATAATTCTTCTTTACTTATGATGTGGGGCCCTGGTATCAGCTCGCTTTTGATTTGTGTCAAGAAGGTATGTTGGAGTGATGAGCCTCAAATTCACTGTCCTTTGGATGTTGTTACCTTCTTTATCAGTCATTTGAAGTTCACTCCTAATGGTCAATGGGAGTTTTGGAGAGAAAAGTTGAACAAGGATTGGTACTTGGCTGTGATGGGATCTTCAATGGGTTTATTTTCGGCTGTAGATATGAGCAGACATGATATTTTGGGTGTTGATTTTGCAGATTGGCAACAGCTATCCATCTCCTTGGATGCTGATTTTCATAAAATCAGATTTCAAGTTGATCATTTCAATCTTGTTGGGTTGCTGGTTCATTCAATTTCAGACCTTCCAATCTCTTTCGAGGGACAATTTATGGCTTCAAATGACAAAATTGGTGATGTGGACTGAGCACGATCAGAATTTGGAAAGAAACCATATTCATTCTAATAGGTTTCTTGGTACATATTCTGGTACAAATAATTGGAGCAGCAGACCATCGCTCGACTTGGCTTGGCATTTCGAGACTCCTACTACTGAGATCCTATTCAATGTCTTGATTCTACATTCTAAGACTCTTGGGGTTGGAATTGTGAGAAAATTCTTCAGACTTCATAGTTGTGCCATGATAATTCAGCGGAGGCATAGGGAATTCATGTGGAATCATGAGTTTGAGTTTGTTGAGTTCTTGCAAAGGATAGCCTTCCTCTTTGCAAGAAAAGTTGAAGATGTCACATTTGCAGTCATGGTTTCGTTTGTTACCATGTGGAGGTATGCTGAGGAGATTAGTTATGAGTTGAGTGACCTATCCTTCTTCTTTCCTAGAATTATGGTTGACAGTGGTATTGTTGTTACTGTTGACTCTGGGCATCTTGGATGTGAGACGTTGCATGATATTGATCTTGGTCCTTTAAGATCTTTCAGTTTGATTATCATGGATGGTAACACTTTAGAGTTACAAGGGAGGTTAGTGCAACATTGGCATGATGTTTTCACTGATGTGATCAAAGTGGTGCAGCAGTGGCATGGTGGGTCCTCCCTGAGATGGATTTGGGAACCTGGGATCATACTTGTTTTGGTATGGATTAGTTTTAAATTTTCTGGAGTTATGGTGATATTGCTTGAGGACAAGCAATCTTGGCGAGGGCGGACTGTAATGTCGCCTTCTCGAGCATGATCTTCTCAGATGATCGTTGGCCTATTCCGGAGACCCGTAGGCTACTCGGAAGGTAAAATTAGGGTTTCTTGTTTTGAAGGATGCTCTTGCTCGAGGTTGGTCGATTCAATGGCGGATTCTTTCTGGGTTTTCAGAGAGCTTCGCAGTGATATGTTCTTCTTGGCATTTTGAGCATCTTCAGGAATTTACTATTTTTAGTAAATTCTATTTCTGGTAGTGTTCTTGTTGGTTTTGGCATGGTTGGCTTTTTTCTTCAGACTGATCAATTAGCTTGCACATTTATGGCTTCGGGGCACAATTGGAGAGATAAGTTTGAATTATTTAATTAAAGTAATTTCTTAATGTTATATTTTAACATTGACCCCCTTGGCCTAGCTTCCTCACTTTAAGTTGTTTTAAAAGATGTCTTTATGGGTGGGCGCCTCATTGAAAAGAAATTAATTATATTTCTTGTAAAAAAAAGTTTAACCCAAGCTCAAATTGGACGCCAACTTCAAGGAGGAAATAAAGTATTATTAAAAAGTCAAAGTTTGCTTGGAAAAGTGGGACGCCATCTATTGGAGGATTAGGGTTTGGTTCGAAAAGGAAGATTAGGGTTTCAAGAAAGATCATCTGAGAATTATAAAAGGAGGCCATTGGTTCTCATTTGGATCATCTTTGGTCTATGCTATTGTTATGTTGCTGAAATGGTTGCTGGATTGCTTCGAGGAATGAATGCCTCCTAGCCTTGGCTCGACTTCGTGCTTGAGAGATAGCACCTAGTGGAGAAGTTTGCTTATTTTGAGTGAGTTTGTAGTGAGGTTTGCATTGTAGTGTTGTTTTGCCATTAGTCATTTTCTGGAGTTGTTGATAACAAGGCTGAATCTGTAGTTTCACTCATAAATTAGAAAACAAAAATAATCTCATTCTGGGTATTGTGTCATTGCATCTTATTGGTAAGGGCGCCCCTTCATGAATATTTGGAGATTTTAATACGAAGCTTATGATTTTACAATGCAAATCCGTCATTCCTTGAAGGCCGTCCTTTCTGGAGTGCCTTGGGATTTGTGTCAGTAAGTAATAACCATTTTTAGATGCCATTTCTTATTACTAAGTTAGATGCCATCATTTTGAGGGTCTATTGCATTAGATTTGAGGTCATTTGGGTGAGAAATGAGAGAGTTATGAGCATATTGCTAGGGATCTGTGTTGCTGGTTATTTATTTAAAGTGCAGGTCTGTCATAACCAGATTTAAGAAATCTGCATTTTCTTCCTTGGATTGGAGTTAAGAAATCATTAAAGGCTTTGTAAAAGATTCCATGTTGTTGCAGCTATTTGAAGAGCTCTAATACTTGATCTTGCAGGAATTTACATATTCATTGTAAGCTGAACGGTAGTACTGTTAGCATTTCCTTCAGTCTTACTTTACATTCTATTGATGCAATTGTATTTCTGTATATCTCCGTCATATGGTAGCTCCCATTATGTCTCGGGTTGGAAAGCACATTCTTGACGTCGAGTACTTCAGCATTCCTGCTTATTTCCTTTAATTGCATTGTAATTCCTTTTATCTCCGCCATATGGTCGCCTCAATTCCATACTGGATTGGATAGCACATACTTGGTGTCAAGTTTGCTTTCAGTACTTGTAGTGTAGAAGATCCTCTGACCATATGTTCGTCCTTCGCGAACACATTCTTGGTTAGAGTTACCTTCAGTTGCATTTTGTTTAAGGCACTGACGATCCTCTTGCCATATGACAACCTCTTTCTTGTTGAGATCGAGTGCGCATTCTTGGCAACGAGTTAATTGTAATCTGCTGGTTTGAATTATCTAACCCTAACGGGTGTCATCTGCATTGTGGTGTATTTGGTAAAAATTGAAAAAATTTGGCTCGGAATATTTCAAACCTCACCATTGGATTCAAAGTTTTCAAGAAAGTTAGGTTTCCTTTTTGTTTTCCCTGATTTGAACTCCTGAGGTCAGATCTATGAGGGCTTGAAGTGGTTGCTTTTTTTCGGATCCTGTAATGTCCCCTTCTCGAACCTGACCTTTCCAGTGACCGTTGGCCTTTTTCTGGAAACCCAAAGGCTAGTCGGAAGGTAAAATTAGGGTTTCCTATTTTTAAGGATGCCCTTGCTCAGAGTTAGTGGATTCAATGGCGGATTCTTTCTGGGTTTTCAGAGAGCTTCGCAATGGTATGTTCATCTCGGCTTTCTGAGCATTTCCAGGAATTTACTATTTTTAGTAAATTCTATTTTTGGCAGTAAACAGGTTGGTCTCAGGCAGTTGACTTTCCCCTTCAGTTGACTCAAGTGGCGTATTCAGTTTCGGGCTTCAGAGTACAGTTTTGGAGAGATGAGCTCGTTTCACTTAAAAATAACATTATATTTTAAATGTTATTTTATCACCTTGGCCTAGCCAAATAACTTAATGTTATTTTAAAAGGTGGACTTGAAGGGTGGCGCCATCATTGAGGATATATTAAATTTATATTGAATTTATCAAAGTCAAAACTAAGCCTTAAGGAGGACGCATTTATTTAAGTGAGAAATTTAATTAAATGAAGTCAAAATTAAAGATGCATGGAAAAGGACGCCATCTCTTGTGATTAGGGTTTTGACTATGGAAAAGAAGTTAGGGTTTCAAGGAAGGTCAACAGAAACTTATAAAAGACAGCCTTGGGTTCTCTTTTGGATATCTTTTATCTACAGGAATGTTATGCTGCCGGATTGGCTTTGGGATTGCTTCGAGGAATGAAGGCCTCCTAGCTTGGGCATTGCTTCTCGCTTGAAAGATAGCGACTAGTGGTGAGATAGTGTAGTTTGAATGTTTTATTGTGAGATTTCTGCATTTTTAGTCTTTGTGAGGATATGTAAATCAGTTTTATGCATATTAGTGGTTTTCTGGAGTTGCACATTCATTGTAGCAGATTGATGTTTTTAATCATAAGTCATAAAATACACAAAGAGTCGTTCTGGGTATTGTCTCATTGGTTTTCTCTGTTGGAAGCAACCCTTCATGAATATTTGCAGATTTTAATACGAAGCTTATGATTTTATAATGCAAATCCGTCATTCCTTGTAGGGCGCACTTTCTAGAGTGCCTTGGGATCCGTGTCATTAATTATTAGCCATTTTTAGATGCCATTTCTTATTACTAAGTTAGGTGCCATCATTTTTAGGGTCTATTGCATCAGATTTGAGATCATTTGGGTGAGAAATGAGAGATATGAGCATATGAGTGAATTCCTAGGTTGCTGGTTTTTAATTTAAAAGTGCAGATTTGTGGAAAAACAGAATTTGTATTTTGAACATTGGAAGGTTTATTGTTTTGGCTCTTCTAATCATTCTAAGAAGAGATCTTTTGATGTAATGTTAAGCTCTCAAATTCCTATGCTACCAGCAGGCGAATGAACATCATTTTGTAAGCTGACAGTAGTACTGGCAGCGGTTCTTTAATCTTGCTCAATTCTGATTTGTAATTGCTTATCTGATATTCGGAAGTTGTTTTTGTAATATCTAGCATCTCCGTCATATGGTAGCTCCCATTCCGTCTCGGTCTGGAAAGCACATTCTTGACGTCGAGTATTTACAGCATCATTGTTTAGTTTCATTCAAGTATTGTTTTTGTAATCACTCCGTCATATGGTCGCCCCTCACTCCGCATTGGATTGGGTAGCACATACTTGACGTTGAGTTCCCTTTCAGCATTTAGAGTAGAAGACCCTCTGACCATATGCTCGCCATCATCGGCGCCATTCTTGGTTAGAGTTGCTTTCAGCATAAGCAGTTTGAATTTAGATCCTCTGACCAATGCTCGCCATCATCGGCGCCATACTGGTTAGAGTTGCTTCAGTACGTTTGGGTTTATCTTCTAACCTTAACGGGTACTTTGATTGTAATGTTGTAATTTGAAATTTGTGAAAAACGAAAAAAATTGGCTCGGAATATTTCAGTGGTATCAGAGCGAAGATCCTGCCATCCTGTGCCCATCAGAGTTCACCTTACAGAGAAAACAGATTCTACATCAGAGGTGAGAGCTGAGTTCAGTATTAGCTTTCAGAAGTTTTAAAGATGTTGCATTTTCTAAGGTCTATGGGTCGTGAGAAGTCAGATTCAACTATGGCATCGGAGGAAGGAAAGGTTAGTGATGTCGTAAGGGACTTCATTTAATATGCCAAACAGTTTAAAAGACAATGTGAAGATGAGGCTGTCAAACTCCGTGAGCAATATCAAACCATGCCAGATGATTATAGGTACAATGTTTCATTTGATTCCCATTTGAAGTGTGTGGCGTCAGTGGAGCCCGAAAAGTTGAAGATGGTGGACCACATTAGGAAAATGATAAAAAGGGAAGCAGAACAAGCTTTGTTCGAAGAATCAAAGAAGGAAGGAGATGAAGTGCCTATTTGTGAATTGCAGCCGACAAATTTGCAAGTTGAAGAGAAAAATCAGTCATCTAGCATTGAAGATGGCACAAACAAGGTGCACATATCACATCAAAAAGAACGTGAGCTTGATGAAGATACCTTGGCAAGTGAAGAGTTAAGGGTAGAGCCTCATAATACGCCCCTTGACTTGCATGTGATAGCAAGTGAAGAAGAGCAAGTTGAAGGAAATACTATTGGTTTCTTTGAATCAGCTTATGACCGTTACCAAAGTGATGATGTTGGTAATGATTTCGAGGTGTTTGTACCTCCTCTTATTGAAGATTTGGTAAAGAATGATTCTCTTCATGTTGCTGCCTCAACTTTTGAAGAAGTTCCACATGAAGAAATCAGTGACATACTTCCTCATGGTGAAGATAATGACGGTGCAGTTTTCAAAACAGCAAGCAATGAGGATTTTTCACTTCATTATGATGGTGACTTTGGGCTTGAGCAGAAAACTCGGTCTTTGGAGAGAAATGTTTTTGACGATATCAGTTTGAGGGATTTGGGACTTGACTTATTCAAAGAGTCATCACTACAAAGGGAGCATGATAAGTTTTTTCCTGTTGATCATCTTAATCAACCCACTAGCATTTGGGATCCGGGTGTGTTGGCACCAACGTATGAAAGAGAACCTTTGTGGGACGAAATTCCCTTTGATCCTGATGAAGACCAAAGTTTCGTTTGCATCGCAAGCTATAAGGAGGGCACAAAAGGAAAAATTGTCTTTGATGAAGAAGCTTGCTCTGAAGAGTTCCATGGTGACCCTTTCGAGTTGGTTGCAGCCACCAAGGAGGATGTTGTTTCTTCTAAAACTTTCAGAACAACATTCGATGATTCTTCGTTCAAGTTAGGGGCTGCCATAGCCTTTGAACAAGAAGACCAAGTGGCTCTTGATGATGTAGAGTTTGAAGGTGTTACTAAACACAAATATGATTTTCCAATGCTTGAAGCTGATTGCAAACTTGGGGTCAAAGAATCTGTGAAGTATGATGTTTTTTTTGACAATGAGCACTCTCCACTAGTCAATGGCGAAGTTCATGAATGTTGGAGCAGCAATGAAGGCAGCAAAGACAAGGGACAAGGTTCTAATTTTCAGTTGCAGCCTATCAGCAGTTCATCATCTTTGAATTATCATGATTGGGACAAACAATTCAAGGTGTCCATTGACAAGGAAGTGCAAGCTTTATCCTTGTTTGATCACACACATAGCTTGGTTGAGGAATTGTACTGGAAGGCTCAGCTTGAAGAGAGACAAAGAGGAGTGAAAGATGAAGTTGCTCTTCCCAATCTGCAACTTATCAGAAACTCTTTGGTAACCTTGAAGTCCGAGTACATGCACTTGGTTGAAGATCGTGATTATGCCATTGAAGTTGCAAAGAAGACCATTTGTGCTTCTCAAGATAGAGTGAGAAAGATTGATGAACTTTCTCTGGAGCTTG
Organism: Sequoia sempervirens; assembly: GCA_007258455.2. Classification (NCBI taxonomy): domain Eukaryota; kingdom Viridiplantae; phylum Streptophyta; class Pinopsida; order Cupressales; family Cupressaceae; genus Sequoia; species Sequoia sempervirens. Next base: position 361,358,877 of record VDFB02271358.1, on the reverse strand, counting down.
GATCAACAAGAGCTACGCTAGAAGAAACTCAAATGGCATTAATGGAAATAGAAAATCAGTTTGTTGATTTCAAAATTTTCACAAAGCAAGAGAATGCACATAAAGCCGAAGAAATCAAGCAAGTATTTTGTGAGCTTGATAGTCTTCGAGAAGAGTTTGACCTTGAAGGTTCCACAAGAAGGACTGAAGTTACAAGTGCAGATTTAGATCAGCAAGATGGATGGAATAACTTTTCAATTTTTGACAATCCTCTCTTTGAAGAAGGTGATGAAGGAGATTATGGCAATCCTCTCTATGTGATGGAAGATGAAACAAAGAATGAGACTGAGTATGGTTTCCAGTGCTTGGATGCTTTGATCTCACTCCATGTGGATGTGCCACGTTTGCTGATTAGTCATGAATGCATAAGTGGGTTTGAGGATGGAGGTTCTACATGGGAGGTGACGAAGCAAGGTAATTTCAACATCTATGACATCAAGGTGTTGATGAGACAAGTCTTGGTAGCTGTTGGTAACTTCATTACAGCAGCAACGAGTGAAGATTTCAGACCTACTACTCAGGGGAAATGGGAAAAAGGTGAACTAGACTTTGGTGGGTGCACTCTTGACAATCCATCCCTTGGGTGGAATGATGTTTGGAATCATATTGATCAGTTTTGGGAGCTGAATTTGAAGCCACTCTATGTTTCATACTCCCTTAATGTGGAAGCTTTCATGGTTAAGCTTCAAGGATTTACTACATGGGACATCAGTTTCGTGAGAAGGCACTTGGTTCTCACTAGCACTTGGGAATGTGTAGAGATTTCTTTTCAGTGTGTTGAAAATCACTTTTAGTTGGGTATCCATGCTGGGGATTCTCAACTTGGGTTGTTAAAATTTATTATTTATGGAAAAGACTTTTGGAGGGATAAGGATCAAATTTCCAGATTTGTTGATGTTGTTCCCTTCTTTTCCAGCTACTTGATGGTTCCGTTTGTTCATCAACAAATGGATTGGAGAGAAATTTTGAATATGGGTTGGAGAGATCAACGATCGGTAGTTCTTGGAAGTGACTTTCAGCTCAGACAAGGGCAGATTTTGAGACACGAGCTTGCTGGTTGGAGGCAGACCAGCCACCTTACTTATGAAGTTACTTTCATTCAGGAGAGTTGGTTCCTCACTCCTGATCAAAGAAGTGGTAGCTTTCTGATGGAGATGGATTTAGCGTGTTTTTCAGCCACTTTGGAGGTTTGTGGTGCAAACTCTGATGGTTTATTTTCATTATTGGTTCATGACAGCGAGCTACCCTACGCTTTGATTCTACATTTTGAGACTCTTGGGGTTGGAATTGTGAAAAACTTTTTCAGACTTCATAGTTGTGCCATGATAATTCAGTTGAGGCATAGGGAATTCATGTGGAGTCATGAGTTTGAATTTGTTGAGCTTTTGCAAAGGATTGCCTTCCTCTTTGCAAAAAGATTTGAAGATGTCACATTTGCAGTCATGGTTCCTTTTGTTACCATGTGGAGGTATGCTGAAGAGTTCGAGTTTGATTTGAGTAGACTATCTTTCCTATTGCTTAGAATTGTGATTGACAGTAGTTTGGTTGATACTGTTAATTCGGGGCATCGTGGACATGAGATGTTGCATGATTTTGATTCCCCTCCTTTAAGATCTTTCGGGATGAGTATCATGGATGGTAACACTTTGGGGTTACAAGGAAGGTTAGTGCAGCATAGGCATGATGATTTCACGGATGTGATCAGAGTGGAGCAGCATCGGCATGGTGGGTCCTTCCTGCGATGGGTTTGGGAACCAGGGATCATACTTGTTGCGTATGGTTTGGTTTTAAAATTTATGGAGTTGTGGAGGTATTGCTTGAGGACAAGCAATTTTGGGAAGGGCGGATTGTAATGTCCCCTTCTCGAACTTGACCTTTCCAGTGACCGTTGGCCTTTTTCTGGAAACCCAAAGGCTAGTCGGAAGGTAAAATTAGGGTTTCCTATTTTTAAGGATGTCCTTGCTCAGAGTTAGTGGATTCAATGGCGGATTCTTTCTGGGTTTTCAGAGAGCTTCGCAATGGTATGTTCATCTCGGCTTTCTGAGCATTTCCAGGAATTTACTATTTTTAGTAAATTCTATTTTTGGCAGTAAACAGGTTGGTCTCAGGCAGTTGACTTTCCCCTTCAGTTGACTCAAGTGGCGTATTCAGTTTCGGGCTTCAGAGTACAGTTTTGGAGAGATGAGCTCGTTTCACTTAAAAATAACATTATATTTTAAATGTTATTTTATCACCTTGGCCTAGCCAAATAACTTAATGTTATTTTAAAAGGTGGACTTGAAGGGTGGCGCCATCATTGAGGATATATTAAATTTATATTGAATTTATCAAAGTCAAAACTAAGCCTTAAGGAGGACGCATTTATTTAAGTGAGAAATTTAATTAAATGAAGTCAAAATTAAAGATGCATGGAAAAGGACGCCATCTCTTGTGATTAGGGTTTTGACTATGGAAAAGAAGTTAGGGTTTCAAGGAAGGTCAACAGAAACTTATAAAAGACAGCCTTGGGTTCTCTTTTGGATATCTTTTATCTACAGGAATGTTATGCTGCCGGATTGGCTTTGGGATTGCTTCGAGGAATGAAGGCCTCCTAGCTTGGGCATTGCTTCTCGCTTGAAAGATAGCGACTAGTGGTGAGATAGTGTAGTTTGAATGTTTTATTGTGAGATTTCTGCATTTTTAGTCTTTGTGAGGATATGTAAATCAGTTTTATGCATATTAGTGGTTTTCTGGAGTTGCACATTCATTGTAGCAGATTGATGTTTTTAATCATAAGTCATAAAATACACAAAGAGTCGTTCTGGGTATTGTCTCATTGGTTTTCTCTGTTGGAAGCAACCCTTCATGAATATTTGCAGATTTTAATACGAAGCTTATGATTTTATAATGCAAATCCGTCATTCCTTGTAGGGCGCACTTTCTAGAGTGCCTCGGGATCCGTGTCATTAATTATTAGCCATTTTTAGATGCCATTTCTTATTACTAAGTTAGGTGCCATCATTTTTAGGGTCTATTGCATCAGATTTGAGATCATTTGGGTGAGAAATGAGAGAGATATGAGCATATGAGTGAATTCCTAGGTTGCTGGTTTTTAATTTAAAAGTGCAGATTTGTGGAAAAACAGAATTTGTATTTTGAACATTGGAAGGTTTATTGTTTTGGCTCTTCTAATCATTCTAAGAAGAGATCTTTTGATGTAATGTTAAGCTCTCAAATTCCTATGCTACCAGCAGGCGAATGAACATCATTTTGTAAGCTGACAGTAGTACTGGCAGCGGTTCTTTAATCTTGCTCAATTCTGATTTGTAATTGCTTATCTGATATTCGGAAGTTGTTTTTGTAATATCTAGCATCTCCGTCATATGGTAGCTCCCATTCCGTCTCGGTCTGGAAAGCACATTCTTGACGTCGAGTATTTACAGCATCATTGTTTAGTTTCATTCAAGTATTGTTTTTGTAATCACTCCGTCATATGGTCGCCCCTCACTCCGCATTGGATTGGGTAGCACATACTTGACGTTGAGTTCCCTTTCAGCATTTAGAGTAGAAGACCCTCTGACCATATGCTCGCCATCATCGGCGCCATTCTTGGTTAGAGTTGCTTTCAGCATAAGCAGTTTGAATTTAGATCCTCTGACCAATGCTCGCCATCATCGGCGCCATACTGGTTAGAGTTGCTTCAGTACGTTTGGGTTTATCTTCTAACCTTAACGGGTACTTTGATTGTAATGTTGTAATTTGAAATTTGTGAAAAACGAAAAAAATTGGCTCGGAATATTTCAGATCCAGAGGGTAGTTGCGTTTTTGGTTCATTTTGGCACGAAAAGGACCTCACTGTTGGATTCAAGGGGCCAATTTGACAAATTTTGACTATAAATTTTCCCTATTTCAATTTCAAGAGCTTCTGAGGCAATTTTTTTTGTATAGGTTCCTATAAGGATTCGTGTGTGCAGGTTTAAAAAAAATAGATTTAAAAAAAGGGGTTAAGGTTAGCGTATTTTTTTTATATAAATTTTAAAAAAGATTATTGTTAAAGTTGTAGGATAAAATGTTTTTGTGGTAGCTTTTTTTTTGGGGTAGCAGATTTTTTAAATATGGGTACCCGTAGGGTACCTTTATCATTGCGGACCCCATACCCTGCTACACAACAGGTTCTATCTGCTGATGGTTTTTTAGTTGTTCGGTGGCAACTACCCTGCCGGCTGTGGACCCATATATGCTGCCTAGTGACAAAACAAAAAATCAGTGTCGTTTTTCCATTTACTGGCGGCTCATCATTTTTTTGGCATGGATTGGTTTTTCCAGTCAAAATTTTCCAATCATTGGCATTTTCTCTGGTAGTGCTTTTTTTAGGCAAATCTTCCATAAAATATTTTGACAAGAGACGTATATTCTGGAAAATCTTTCTTTCTCGATGATCAGACTTTTTCTAAGGAAAGGGAATATTTTGTGGACATCAGCATGACTTCATGCTGATGTTAGTAGTATGACATGTTGGTAGGGCCCCTTCTAGCCCCTTTTATGCCCTAGGGCAGTTGTTTTTTTTCTTTTGGCCATAACTTGGGCATACGATATCAAATTTTGGGGAAAGAGATATCATCGAAAAGTTTTTTCCATCAATTTTCCAATGGTGTAGGTCTCATCACCTATTTTTGCTGTTGGTGCATTCTATAGCCTGTTGAGGTCACAGGTGTTGTTTTCAGTCCTGAACTGATAACTTTTGACCTCTAACTTCAACATGATGAGATTTCTCACCTAGAGGAGATTTCATGTTTATTATCAAGCATTGTGCTGCCCATGCTACTTGTCCTTGATATAATATTTCCATGCTCTTTGCCAAAACAACTCTTGGGGCTCCATTTGAAAGACCTCAAAGTACTACTTCCTTATCATCTAATTTGAATTTCTGTTCCACCATTTGATTGTTTTGTGTGAATTTCCCAAGAGAATGCAACCACTATAGTCTCAATACCATGTCTGTATCCCTCGGCTAACCCCATAGAAGTCATTGCAAAACTATTGTCTACCCAAAGTGATGTCAAGTCCTTGCATCTTGTTGTCTCAAGGAACAGTAAAACCATATGCCACCACAACATTAAACCCTTTTTGTTTCCAAACCTTTCTTGGATACAAATCCTCATATATGAAATTATGTGTAGCCCCCCTATCAATCAACACTATAGTTTTTGGCTCATGTAAGGACTCTGCGAACTCTGAAAGGGTGGTGCTTTGGAGCACCAAAAAGTGTGGCTAGAGTACCTCATGAAATCTCTCCCCTATTCTTCTATTTGGAATTGTCTTTCTCAACCTTTGGTTTAGGGTCCTTGGATTCTTCATTGGATAGATCTCTATGCGACGGAATTGTCCTCGATCAAGGTATTGATGCCTAGGTTCCCATGGCTCCTTGCAAGAGAAATACATTTTTTCCTACTAAGCTCATTCTTGGATTCCTCGTCCTTGTAAGTTCCCTTTGTAACTTCCTTTGGAGGAGCTTCCATTTGAAATTGTTTCTTTTGGGTTCTAAATGTTGGTGCCCTTGTTTGAAATTTGTTCTTAGAGACTGATGCTTCCAAATTCAAAGCCGTCTTGATAGCTTCTTGTAAAGGCCACAGTTCAAAGGCTCTAACCAAACTCTTGAGTGGTTTGGTCAACCCCTCTATAGATAATACTCTGAGTCTCCTTTCTCAAACATTGGAAACCATCACTAAAACTCTCCGAAACTTTGGTATGTAGCTGTCCACTATCCCATGTTGCTTAAGTTATGCCAATTCTTTGAAGTGAATCTTTGGGTTTGTTTTGTCAAACTCTCCTTTAGTCTTTTGATGAATTCTAATGTGAATAGAATTATGCCTGTGAGTGTTCATGCCATTGTGTTGCCAATCATGTGCCACACCTTCCAAGTGGAGGGTAGCAAACTTAATTGCATCCTCTTCATAGATAGGGATCAACAAAAAATAAGTGTCCAACTTTTGCAACCAAGATCTAGTTGAATATTTGTTAGAATTGCCATATCTAGGAATGGTAATCTTACCCAAATGGTGTTAGATGTCTTTGTGGGGAAACTCATGTCAAGTCCTTCCTTTCCTTGGAGCATGCTTCATCTTAAGATCACAATATTTCCCATAAGGTTAAAGAATTTCAAGTTGCTTGACTCAATCCTTCGTATTCGTCATGGTACTTATCTACCTCATTACTTGGTTGATGTTGAAACAGCCCTTCATCAAATGGTTGTTCCTCTTCTCTTTGTAGCAACTTTTTCTCAAAAAGTATTGGAAGGAGGGTTGATTGAAACTCTATTATTGGCTGAAAAAATTCCCTCCATTACTTGCCCTATTTTGATTCGAGTTTTGCAATGATTGGGCTAGACTTGTCATAAATCTTTCTATATTTTTTTGATCTCAATTGTTAGTTTCCATCACCATGTATATCTCATCTCTCTTATATCTATCTCCCATGAATTTTTCCTCTATTTCTGGTGTGTGGCTCTTTCTTCTTTGATAATTATTAATATTTGATTTCCCTTTCATTAATTTGAACGAGGTGAAATCTGCACCCAAAATGTTAGCTTTCCTTGCAAGCTAGCAAGATCTAAGCTCTGATACCAATGAAATTGAAATATCCCACCCAGGTGGAATATAACCAATACAAATTTTCTGCCTTATGTTTACATACTTGGGTTTACAATAATGCCAAGAAAGATAGATAATGCAAATACATTTATAATTGCAAATGAGAACTACTGAAATGAATTGCTTGTATTATATATCTTTGTTTTGTTTAGACTAGCAAAGCACAATATATTTAGATAAAATCAGACTTCATCTCCTTGCAACACAAATGTATTCATACCAGTTGTGCACAACAGGTATATTAAAATCTGGAATATGTAACTACGGGCCTGTATATACTTAAGCAGCAAATCTGGAACATACACAACAAGCTGGGAAGATCAATATCTCAAAACGCCTAAGCTAGGAAATTCAAGCTTCCACCATATGCTCATGTGCAAGTTGAATCTTCAACTGTGCTCAATAGAGTGTCCACGTGCTAATGAAAGGATGCACACAGCAGCCAGCAATAAATATATCCAATAATCTATCTTTAATGTCTTTAAAATCTGCACATAGATATTCTTCAAACCCTTGCAAGATAACTTATTTTAATCTCCTTCAATGATGCTTCCTTCAACAATCTGGAATACACATTCAAACCCTTGAGTAAATCCCACTACTATGCAAAATACTGTAGCATACACTATTCACATCTACTGTAGTGTGGGTACTGTAGTAGCAATAAAACCTCACCAATATGCTCTCTTTTTGACTTGTATAAAGTAATCCTTCAATGTTGCATGAAAACCTTTCACAAATCTTCTCTTTTATGCTCAGATTAGACTCTTGGATGAAGCCCACACTTAGGCAATAATCTCAGCTGGTCTTTCACAGCCTCAAAATTGCACTACCTATGAGACTTTTCGTTCCCAAAAGCTCAACAATGGCAAAAACCCTAGCTGGTTCCTCTTGCAAGCAAGAACTCCAAACACACAAGTTTTTAATCTTCAATCATAATGAAATCCATTTGCTTTGATGCCTTTTTATAACCTCTTAAAGGAGGTCGACCCCTTAAGGGAATTTAAATTGCTTTTCAAATCCACTTTTGGGGTTTTAATAAAAACTTTATAATAAATCCTTAAACTTGGGGGCTCAAATCCATTATATAATAAATGTACTTTAAGTGATTTTAATTGAGGGTCATGGCCTCATCAAAAATAAAGTACACTTTTTGACTTTATAATTTAACTTTATATTATTTAATTATCACTAAGTACCTTTAATGATAATTACTCATTAAACATTTAATTTTTCGACCATCCAACTGATTAAGAGGTCAACACTACATCTGAGACCTGTCCAGGTGCCTTACTAAATATAGTAACCCTGACTCTCCTGAAATGGTGACTTACTATAAATAGTAAGTATGAAGAACTGAGTCAACAAAGGCCAAACTTGAACCCACATTGATCACTGCCAAGAAGGACCCTCAAACCATCTGAGTTAGCCTACGAGGGCTAGTGATAGGCTAAACCGTCAATAAACAAGATCATACTAAAAAGGGGACATTACAGTCTGCCCTCCCTAAAATTGCTTGTCCCCAAGCAATCTCAAGAGCAAAGTAAAACACCAGTCCACTCGATCCCAAGGGTAGAACTATGTAATGTCCCTAATATCACCAACTAGCTCTTGTAACACCAACACTAGTATAACTGATAGTACCTGCCAAACCAAATCAATCCCAATAGCAAGTTCACAAGAGTGATAACCTCAAAGGGAAGCAACTTTGAACATTGACAAAGTTTTCTCCCAAAATTTGCACAAGGCAAGCTATCATAAACACTGTCAAGCACGTGCGCAACTGAACTATGCATCTGAAATAGGTCATGCACATGAGGATCAAATGTAAAGCTGTACACACTCCTCACCATGTACACACTCGAAAACTCCTTGGTGAGCTCTGTCTGAAATCTTGATACACTAGAAGGATCCCTAACATTGCGATCAATGCTCATCTCAGGACTAGGGTCAAGAGAGTGATCAAAATCAACCTCAAAGAGCAGATTGTCATATGACAATGTAGCATCCGCCTCAAACAAAGGGTTGGTCACAAATTGAACCATACCTCTAAGTTGATCCCAATCAACAACCTTTTCACCCCTGGAGTACTGGATAAGATCATGCCCAATCTTCTACATAGATTCCACCTCTACTCTCTCGCTCTCCTCACTGACGAGAGAGATAGAGCGAAACTCCCATCTGTAATCCCCCTCAACACATACCTCTTTCCCTATAACTCAAAACTCATCTCCATCTTGGGCAAGTTGAGGGTGAACTCTCCAATATTCTGGAGCCATCGCATACCCAACACTATATCTATCTCACCCATGTTGAATATGTAAAAGTCAGCCTGTAACTCATAGTTATTCAACATAAGAGTGAGACTACAAATCCTCCTAGTGCAAGTGAGGGTATATCCATCTGCCACACATACTCAAAATCTAGCAAAGTCATTTGTCTGGAATCTACACTTGCTGCGAAAACCCTCGTCAATAAAATTATGTGTGGCTCCAGTGTCAAGCATAGCCATGCATTGCTGTCTGTCAACTGACCCCCTGAACTTGAATGAAGATCCACTTTGTGCACTAGTAGATAATGCCAATGGGGATAGATTGGCATCAGGTCCAAACTCTGTAGAGGCATTTCCAGCCTTATAATCATCTAAAACAACTTGCTGATTTTTTGAAGCTTGTGTCCCCCTCCTCCGAACAACCTCCTCACACAATGCATCAACAATACCCAAACCTTGAGTATTTTCCGTTGACGACTCCATAGAACCATCACACACATGTGAAATAGTTTTTGTCTTATGCTGATGCAAAGGAACCTCATTGCTGTCATGAAAATCAGAACTATTAGAGCTCGTATTCTCTGCACATTCCTCATCTTTGAAGCTACCAACTTGCATGCCAACATTGGTAGATCCTTCCACAACATTTTCTTCATTTGCCATCACATCTACATCATGATTATTCTCAATAGTTTGGCTGCTGTTACAAAATTCAAAATTGTTGTCATTCTTATTTGTAGCGTCATCAACAACCAAAGTTTCTTTAATTTTTTCCTTATACATCTTCTTGAAATACTCTACCAATCCAATATTTTTTGGGTGCAAGGTGAGAACAAAAGTCAAATAATCATTAAGTGAGTATTGTGCTTTGAAATCTGTTGGCGTTTAAATTCGCACCTCTGGAATGCGGATTTGAAAACGGACAGCTATGCACAGATAAACTGCTCTTCAAATTAGGAGGGGAAGCTCCCTCTTGCTGATGGTGTTTGAAAGAAAGTAAACTAAAACTAAGTTGCCTATCTTTTGATCAGCTTAGAGCACAAGGTTTTTTAAACACAAACGCCGCAGCTGAGATTTTCTAGAATAAGAAGTTCAACTACGACTAACTTAAACTAAAGACGTTTCCCCTAACCTCTCAAGTAATAGCAGAGCAAGAGAAGTTAGAAATTAACAAGGTAGATTTTCTGACAAAAATACTTAATAATCTCTCTTTCAACAAACACCTACACACTTCACTGCAAGCTGAAATAAAGATCATAAAAGTAGAACACTGATAACGGAAATCTGAGATTTTAGACCAAGGCAAAAGAGGCTCATGATTTTATTACTCAAATCTCTAAAACAAAGCTCACTTCTAACATGCCTTGAACAAGAAATTGCAGCTAAGGAGGCTTGCAATCTTATTCTTAACACAATAGAAAACAACAATCTCACTAACTCCTTGTTGGCTAAAGAGGCTCAACAATTTGCTTATCACAACACAAATGAACAATACTTGAGCAACAAATAGAAGGCACAATAGGCTCAGCATTTTGTTCTCACTAGCACGGTTAAAAAAACTAAATGAGCAAAGGCTCTTATTTATAGAGAAGCAGAGGAGTAGGGAACCCTAAAATCTCCTTGCTTTCACAATCTAGGGCTTGCTCAGCAAGCAAGCTTTATTACTAAATCTAGAAAGAAGAAACCCTAAAAAGCAGAAAAAGCGGGAACTGCCAACTATTACACCTTATCTTCTTTCTATCCTCAAAGAATGGATAAGGATTATTCCAAGAATAGAAAGAAAGCGGGAAAGAAAGCTTCTAGAAGAAAGCTGCTTTAAAGCTCGATCACATCCGCTAGGAAGTTAGAGATTGTGTCCCGGTTCGGTGCATCTATGCCATCAACAGCAAAACACCGCTTTTCAAGAATATTTTTAGCATCTGCAATAGATCTCAGGAAATCTTCAACCTCATTGGCCGCTTTATCGAACTTTGTTGACATCACTGAAATATGGCCTATCCTTCCGCCAACTGGACTGCAACTATGAACAACATTCTGGAACTGATCTTGCACCTCCTCAAGCCCAACGTAGGAACCGTCTTCAAGACTGTACTGAGAGGGGATCTCTATGACGAATTCGTTGATGAAAAGAAGAGCTTCAACCACCCTTTGTCTGTAGGTGATGAATTCTTCGGATATCCTCTCATAAGTTTTAACTTTGAAAACATGACGCTCTCTCCAAGCAAGGATTTGTCTTTTATGCTCCTTTGAAACTGCTGAACCGTAGGCTGTGTCTAAATCAGCAATGATAATCTCATGCCTAGGTTTTACTTCAGCCAATGTTTGTTCAAATCCTTGGATGCCTTGACGAAATTCATGAGCGTTTTCTCTCAACTGGAACATCCGAGCCAAGATCTCCCTTCCTCTGACAATGAAGCTCTCGATCCACTCCTGAGTCTCTTTCCCACATATGACCAGCTGTCTTAACTGATGGTGATCAGCTGGTGTCTCCAAGACTTGGGGCAGCAACTGGGTTGCTTGTGAAGAACCACGAACAAGGTTAGAAATGAAAAGCCTAAGCTGCTGATTTTCAGCCTTGAGGGCTGCCTTGCCTTCTCCATCTTTAAGCACTCTTTCATGAAGGTTTTCGGATACAACTTTGAAGAGACTCAAATCTGCATGTCTGGTATTTCTACCGAGATTAGCCTTGACCATGACGAAATCATCCATATTTACCTCACCCCTATTCTTATCTTCTGGGGGTACTGCAGTCTCTACGACTATCTCGTTATCAAGATTCCTATCAAAATGAACTTGTTTCTTCGCCTTCTTCTTAGGAGGTTCCTGATAGATGTTATCGAGATCATCAACACTCACTTGATATGAAGGCCTTCTCCTAACCCTTCCTAAGGAGTTCTCAAGCCAAAACACAGTAGTATCTTTACTAACTTCCTCAGGAGGTACTGCTGCAATCTCTTCATCATCTTCGATATCAAGATCAATGTGAATTGGTGAAGAATCCGTCAAAGGTACAAAAACATGTGTGGAAGGTGGCTCCTCTGCTTCATTCTGAGGTATGGGCTTGTCAGGAGGAACTTCTGAATCAACTGTAGGCTGTTCCTGTATGACTATGCCTGAGAAATCCAACCTTCTTTTTACATTTTTATTTGATCTACAACCTTTGATGCCATCTTGAGACTGACTTTTACCCTTTCCTTTCGCCTGTGTTCTGGAAGAAGAGGGAATTATCCTTGGCGGCTTTGCTACTGGAATGGAGTTCTTCCTTTTAAGCACTAAGAAAACCTTACTATGGTCAATGACTTGTCTTGTTCTGTCTTCAACTGAAAGAGATTACTTGTTTTCCCAATTAACTTGTGGAAGAGGCTGATCCTCGATTCGTTTCTAAGTGTACATCGGTAGAAGCACATCTTCATCATCATCAGAGAGCCCTTCTATATCTTCATTTAAACAATCTTTCATTTGATGGAGAGTTAGCCTGCTGTAGCTACGCCTTCGCACTTCAAACTCATCTGCACAGTTAGCCCAAAAATCTTCAAGTGCGGGTATGTGATTATAGTTCTTCTCCAATCGGCCAGCGTAGACACCATGAGGATCAAATGATCGCCTCATTGTAGGATTTGAGGCCGAATTTATCTAACTCTTCTCCAATTGTCCTAGCATCTGCAGCAGTCCTGCATGTATAAATACCCAACCCTAATGGAAAATGAAGAGAGGGTTTCTTTCTATTTCTCAAGACTGTATGGACACCGTGAGCCTGCCTCAAGAATTCCATGAAGATGACCTCATCTGATGGATACCTTGGCAACATGAGCGGGGCACCTGAATAACCATAGACCTTGAGATAGGTAAAGGTAGGAAACTGTATAAACCAATCCGCCCATTCCGCCATTGCTGCCCTGGCAACTGAAGAGATGCGGACGTGCAATTCATTGTCTAAGTCACGCATTGTGTACATCAAGAATGCCTCGTTCACCCTTTTGTAGTGGTGCAATGACTTTGTGAATTCCAACTGGGGATAATAGTTATATATATGTTGTATGCTCAACGATCCCTTGGTGTTCAATCCTCTGAATTGACCTTGATAGGCCACCAGGTAGACTAGATATGACACCATGTGGAATACATGAAACTGAAAGTATTCTGTTATTTGCTGATGTAGGCAGTCACTAATCAAAGTAGGCCAATCATAAAACTCGGTCTTCTTCATGATGTGAGGTATGGCATAAAACATCCAAGGTTGGAACTTGGTGGCGTCTTCTGAGCCAGTGACCCTATTGAGCAAAGTGATGATGATGGCAACCTCGTCCTTGAACTCTCCTCGCCCGACATTCTTGGGCAATGTCTTATGTTTATTAACAGCCATCTGCGGTACGTCTGCTATATTTATCTTTATGCATATTCCACGTATCTTTTCACATTAGATCCCTTGAAAGGATTCACGGCTTCCGGGGCCATGGGGAATAGAAAAACACCTTTCGACCATATCAGGCTTTAGACTACAAATCAATCTACCGTCTGCTGACTGGATCTCCCTAGTAGCTGGGTTGTAATGCTTAATGCAAGCGATTATGAACTCAAGGCTACGGCCGATAGGAATAGAAGCGCTCTTTTGCTTGAAAGTCTAGAATGTAGGGTTCTTGATTGAAGTGCCTGCTCTCTCCAAGGCATGTAAATCGACACCGGCTTGACATGATGCAAGTCTGTCTCAGCTGTTTTGATATAATTGTGAAAGAGAACTGATTCGGACTTGAAAACATTAGGAGTGTACTCCATTTCAGAAAACTTGAAGAATGACTGTAAACTCGCCTTGGTTCAGACAAGTCTTGAACAATTTGTATTTTTAGAATGCTGATTTTTGTGCTCCAACGGACGAATTTTTGAGAAATTTTTCGAGATACTGGGTTTGTTGAATATCGATACAAGACAACCCAGATCGTCCATTTTGAAAATTTTGAGTTTTGCCTAAAAAAGCAACAAACCCTAATTTCTTCAATTTTTTCCAAAAAAAATAGGCATCTGGGTTTTGTTTAGAATATGATTAGAAATGGACCCAGTTGATTGGATTTGCAAAACCCTGACGTTTGATCGAAAAAGCAGCCAACCCTAGGTTTTTGAACTTTCTTGAAAAACGCTGCGATATGGGTTTTCTTCAGAAGACTGATTGGCAAGGACCCAGATGGTTAAAATTTGAATGCACTGAGGTTTTCACTGACATGCAAAATAAAAGCACTTGCTGCAACTTGATGAAATCCTTTGAAAAATTCTTCAGAAGGTTGAGGCAAAAAGACCCAGATGACTGAAAAATTGAAAGCCTTGGCCTTTAGCTTGAAAAATTTGATCTTCTGGAACAAAAGAATGAAAAAGCAAGGGTTTATGATTGCTGGTCTGAAAAATCTGATGCAAAACCAGCAACTATGGATTCTTGAATCACAAAAATTCTTCAAACTTGCTGCTCCAACTTTCTCCTCTAGATGCTACCTGCAAAAATAATGAAAAATACATTGAAAAGAAGTGTTAAATAGACTTAGGTTTTGATTTAGGTTTTGCTTTCTTTTTGCTTTTATCTCAAAACCCTAAATCTCAATCCCTTGAACTTGGACGCCATCCTTCTCTTCTTTCATTTTTTGAAAATTTTGAAAACACTTGAAAATTCTCTAAGGCATGAAGATTTGGGCGCCTTTCTCCAAGAGGGGCGCTCAACTTCACTAGTGTTAGTCAAAATTTTGCTATTTTCAACTTTTCTCCATTTTGACATGCTACTTCACCTCTGATTTCTCGTTGACAGACCAACCCAACAGGCGAGCTGAGTGGTTCACAGCGGAGCCTGACTGATTCTGAGAAAGATGTTCTGGAGGCACCTCCAGCTAAAAACTTGATTTTGACCTTCGAATTCATGGGAGGCTTTTCCTTCTAGGGGCGCTCAACTTCATCAGTGTTAGCCATTTTTCTGATTTCCAAGTTCTTCATTAGCTCCTCTTCTATAGATGATTTCTCTGAATCTGAAGTTCCGGGCATCGGATTGACTGATGGTTGTGCTCATCGCGAGGCTGACGAAGAATGAGGAGGGGTCTTCTGGAAGAGATTTTGCCAAAAAGTGAATTTTTACCCCTCAAAAGGTTGGGCGCCTATCTTGACTGGGGGCGCCCACTTTACCAACACTTAGTTTATTTTTTGATTTTTTCACCTTTGCTTTCAGATTTCTCTTTTCAACTCTCATCGGACCCTCTGTTCAGCTCTTTGAATCTGACGACTGCAAGCTCCGTTTGTCGTGCTGAATAGCTCACTGGAAAGCCTGTTGCATTCTGAAGACATCTCGTTATAACCTTGACTGCAAGTTCATCTGTTTGAAGCCTTGAAAAGTTGGGCGCCTTTCTTCACCTAGGGCGCCCAGTTTCTCCAGACTTAGAAAATTGTTCAATTTATCTTCTTCAAGCTTCAGATCTTCATTCTATACCTTCCACTTTGACTTGAATTTGCTGGAGACTGGATTGTCGGATGCTCTGATGGGAATATCCATCGCGAAGCTGACTGAAAACTGAGCAACTTTCATTGGAGGTCCAAACCCTAATTCACTCATCTGATGCCCTAAAAAGGTGGGCGCCTTTCTTCAACAGGGGTGCCGAAACTCAACAGTGTTAGAAAATTTTCACGACTTTTCAACTTTCTTCCTCGTTCCTCATGCATGTTCATCATTTCACCTTCTGCTGGAAGTTTAAGTGCTGAAATTGATACTTGGCAGTCGGATGACCTCCATTGATGACCTCGGAACTCCAGATATGCTTCTGAAAAAGTAGAATAGACCCAGTAGGGCAAAACTGATTATTTTAAGATTCTGACTGCACCAGCCTAATACAGACACATTTTGAGCCAATCAAAATCAGTTCGGACCCTGTCGGACCAACTTTCTATTTTTAGAAAATTTTGCCACTATCCGTTTTGAAAGAAACCCAGAAAAACCCAGAAAACGTTACTAATTTTAGAAAATTTCTAAAAATAGCAGTTTTCCTAAAATTTAGGGATGAAAAACTGAAATTTGGGTTTTGTAGATTATGTTGCTCTTAGCAGACCCAGATTGTCAGAAATTGAAAATTTTGCATTTTAACCCCTCATGCAAGACATGTACACCCAAATTTTGACCTTTTTGACTGATTTGACAAGACTTTTACTTATTTCTTCAAAATGTCTAAGTGTAACAAAAATTTTAATTTTGGGGTACAACAAAATCACCAAGCATACTCTGATATCCCTCAAGGAGTTGAGGGGCTTCACGTTTATAACTTTCACTGAGCTTGATGTCATCCCGTTCAATTTCTTCCCTGGATTTCCCTACAATACTATACCAACCCATATTGAAACTGGTTGAAAACTGACAAGTGTTGGTCACTCAAATATCAACTGTGTGAGCTCAATGATTTTTTAAAAATAAACCCCAATAGGATGGCAAGAGACTGCTCTGATACCATTGAAATATCCCACCCAGGTGGAATATAACTAATACAAATTTTCTGCCTTACGTTTACATACTTGGGTTTACAATAATGCCAAGAAAGATAGATAATGCAAATACATTTATAATTGCAAATGAGAACTACTGAAATGGATTGCTTGTATTATATATCTCTATTTTGTTTAGACTAGCAAAGCACAATATATTTAGATAAAATCAGACTTTATCTCCTTGCAACACAAATGCATTCATACCAGTTGTGCACAACAGGTATATTAAAATTTGGAATATGTAACTGCGGGTCTATATATGCTTAAGCAGCCAATCTGGAATATACACAAGAAGTTGGGAAGATCAATATCTTAAAACACCTAAGCCAGGAAATTCAAGCTTCCACCATATGCTCGTGTGCAAGTTAAATCTTCAACTATGCTCAATAGAGGGTCCGCATGCTAATGAAAGGATGCACACAATAGCCAACAATAAATACATCCAATAATGTATCTTTAATGTCTTTAAAATCTGCACATAGATATTCTTCAAACCCTTGAAGATAACTGATTTTAATCTCCTTCAATGACACTTCCTTCAATAATCTGGAATACACATTCAAACCCTTGAGTAAATCCCACTAATATGCAAAATACTATAGCATACACTATTCATGGGTACTGTAGCAGCAATAAAACTTCACCAATATGCTCTCTTTTTGACATGTAGAAAGAATCCTTCAATGTTGCACAAAAACCTTTCACAAATCTTCTCTTTTATGCTTAGATTAGACTCTTGGATGAAGCCCACACTCAAGCAATAATCTCAGTTGGTCTTTCACAGCCTCAAAATTGCACAAACTATGAGAGTTTTCGTTCCCAAAGGCTCAACAGTGGTAAAAACCCTAGCTGGTTCCTCTTGCAAGCAAGAACTCCAAACACACAAGTTTTTAATCTTCAATCATAATGAAATCCATTTGCTTTGATGCCTTTTTATAACCTCTTAAAGGAGGTCAACCCCTTAATGGTATTTAAATTGCTTTTCAAATCCACTTAGGTTTTTAATAAAAACTTTATAATAAATCCTTAAACTTGGGCACTCAAATCCATTATATAATAAATGTACTTTAAGTGATTTTAATTGAGGGTCATGGCCTCATCGGAAATAAATTACACTTTTTGACTTTATAATTTAACTTTATATTATTTAATTATCATTAAGTACCTTTAATGATAATTACTCATTAAACATTTAATATTTCGACCGTCCAACTGATTAAGAGGTCAACACTGCATCTGAGACCTATCCAAGTGTGTGATGTCCCCATCATAAGGGAAGTATTTATAGAATCAAATTAATATATTTACATTTTAAATAGATATAACACACTCTTATATATATATACACATACATACATACATGCATACAAGCATACATATATATACACACACACACACACACACACATACATATATATATATATATACACACACACACATACATACATACATACATACATACATACATACATACATACATATATATATATATATATATATATATATTCACATATTTAGATATGGCTACATACAAATAAAATGTCATTTGTTCATTTACTAATCAATGATTAACAATAGTAAAAGGGATGCATGAGAGCAATGTTAAAAGACATTTCTCTTGGATGCCTATATCAAATCGGTGCTAGGAGGAAGGAGAGGCATGAATCAATGAATTAAGAAGTAGAAGCCAGCAACCAAGAACGAAAGTAAATAGTTAGGAAAAGCACTGGAAACCAAGTCAAGAGAGGAATCAATCAGTCAAGAAGGAAAGATTTATATGAAAGTGATCAATGGGAAGGACACGAACTAAAGCTGAAAATAATCTACAGGCTCATATAGATATCAGACTGATTCAGAGAGAGAGTGAGGAGATTAGGAGAACAAGAACATAGTGAATCTAGGAGATAAAGTCGCCCATTGGAAGACAACTAGCATCCTACAGGCTGCGTATTCAGGAGAATGATTTAGGCACTCATTCACATCTAATATCACATAGATCAAAAGAGTTCGAGGCTGAAACGGTGGTCAACTTGGCACCACATATGCGACCTGTATATTCATTTGATTAATTGTATAATCCGAAAATAATAAACCATTATATGATCAATCTGTAGTCGACATCAAGCTTTAAAGGATATTCATTCCTTCATATTGCTATACTATTAAATATCATTGAGAAGCACTAATCTAATACAAACGGGTGCTAGGATTGAAAATTGGTTCTTACTATCTATAATTCTCAGCATTAAAGACAAAGTTATCAAAATTTATCAAGGAACATCACAATGGTATCAGAGTGTTGGTCTTGCCAACTTGTAGGGAAGAAGTGAATGCGAACCTACCACAGAAAAGGAGCTATGGCTGATCCATTGGCTTAGGAGCTTAGAACATTCATGGAGCAAACAAACGAAAAGTTTGAGAAAACTAATCAGTTGATCCTCCAGGCCCTCCAAAGCATGAATAACAACAATGCCAATGAAATAACCATTCAAAGGAAAGAATTACACTCAAACCAGTCCAAAAATGAGCATTCAACTCAAAGTTCCACATTAAGACCAACCATGCCTCCATTCATTCAAAAGGTCATTGAAGAAGAAGACCAAACACAAGCAGTGCGGAAGATATTGCTCATATGTATGCCAAATTAGACCCTGCAATACAAAGGCTTATACCATTTAAAGAATATTATGAAGTCAAAACCCAAGTCAATCCAAACCGGATAAAGAACCATCCCGAAAAAGACCTTAGATCAAGAATCAATAAGATGACCTTACCATACTTTGACGGCTCCAGGAAGTTCACTGCTCAATCTTGGGTTCAAAAGCTTGACACCTACCTATCCCTTAGCCCCATGACTAAAGAAAATGCCATTAAATTTACTGTCCTCCACCTATCAGGTATAGCACATGATTGGTGGCATCATGGACTCATCACCCAAGGCCATCGAAATATAGTCTCCTATAGTGAATTCACCCAAAAACTCATTAATAGGTTCGATCAAAAGCATCTTGAGTGGTATTTCAAGGAACTCACCCATCTTAGGCAACTTGGAACTATGGAAGACTTTGCAAATGAATTCCAAAAGTTAGCTGCCATGGTCCCTGACCTATCCCAAAGAAGGCTCACCTACCTTTTCATTGAAGGACTCAAGGAACCCATCAAGAACATAGTGAACCCCTTGGAACCTCAAACCTTGGGGGAGGCAATTCAAAGAGCCATGAAAATGGAATCCAACTCTTCAAAGGAAAGATCTAAGAACCCCTCATCCAAGTCACAATCCAAATAGGGCCAACGAAGAAGGGAGAATAAAGAGAGAGAGAGTTACTTTTGCAATGAACCATGGATTATAGGACACCAATGCCATGACAAGGAAGTAATCAAATGAAGGGAAGGATTAATGAAGAAGGGATTATGCTTTAGATGCAATGAGCCTTGGGGACAGGACCACCAATGCAAGAAGGGGAAAATACATAAAATTGAAGAAGCATGGGATGAAGAGACAAAAGAAATTCCTACCAATAGGGCAAGGTGGGACTCGGATGAACAAATAACATTAGCAGTCATCTACCAAATTTTAGTCTCAAAACGAAGATTGTAAACCCAAAACTTCATTGGGTTCAAGGTAGCACTAGCAAATGGAACTGCGGATCAATGCACAAATGTCATTCCTCAATTAGAGATCACATTGGATGGACATACCATGAGAGGAGATTTCTATGTTGTGAACCTACAAAATGATGTGATATTAGGGATGCCTTGGATAAATTCCCTAGGGCGCTTTACCATGGATAACCCAAACTTAGAAATCTGCTTCAAGCACAATGGAAAAGAAGTTACACTTAAAGGGCTGCCAAATGGATCTCTAAAGGTGGTATCATGCAAAAGGATGGAAAGGATTGTAAGGCATGGCCAAGGAGAATGAATAGCACAATGCATGGTGCTAGATAAATCACCTTCTCATGAGCAAGCAATTCATGTAGATATCCAACCTATACTAAAGAGAGACAAGAAGATTTTTGGAGATATTCCCCCCGGTCTACCTCCAAAAAGGGGATTTAAGCACTCCATAGAATTGGAAGAAGGATCAAAACCGGTAATAACCACCCCCTATAGGCATCCCCGAAGATTCAAATAAGAGATTGAGAAGACCATTAAAGAGTTGCTAGAAATGGGACACATTCAACCAAGTAATAGTCCCTTTGCATCATCCGTCATTTTAGTCAAAAAGAAAGATGACACTATGTGAATGTGTATAGATTGCAAGGCCTTAAACCAGAAAACTATTAAGAATCAGTATCCAATCCCAAGGATAGATGAATTATTGGATGAACTCCATGGAGCAAGATATTTTTCCAAAATTGATTTACGATCGGGATATCATCAAATCCAAATGAAGAAGGAAGATGTACCAAAGACAGCATTTTGATGTCATTATGGGCATTTTGAATTTCTAGTCTTACCCTTTGGCCTCACCAATGCTCCAGCTACCTTCCAATCATGCATGAACCACATTTTCTATCAACAACTAAGGAAGTTCTTACTTATCTTTTTTGATGATATCTTGATCTATGGCAAAACATGGGAAGAGCATCTCCGACATATTGAAGAAGTCTTAAATATTTTGGAATCAAAATCCCTTTATGCAAAAATGTCAAAATGTGAATTTGGGCTAGAAGAAATACTCTACTTGGGACACAAAATCAATGCAAAAGGGGTGAGCATGGATGAGGAAAAGATTAAGGCCATCAAAGAATGGCCCAATCCAAGGAACTTGTAATGAACCGGACCAATTTTTTTTCAAATTTTACAATGAACATTCTAGTACAACAAGAAGCACCTGTTAGGGTTAGTCCAAATCATAACCAGCAATTAAAGAAAGACTCAATGCCAAGAATGTGCTTTCCGACCCGAGTAGGGTAAGCAGCTACCATATGACGGAGTAACAGAAAGTAAATACAATGCTGAAAGACTCAACACCACGGATGTGCTTTCAGACCCAAGTAGGGCAAGTAGCGACCATCTGGCGGAGTAACAAAAGTAATTACAATGCTGAAAGAAAGCTCTACCACTTATTCAGCGGGAGCGAATACCATGTAAGAAGTGCAAAGCTTTAATTTCCTTCTTGGCGGAATACCATCCAAGAACTTTAAGTGTGTACTTCATTCACCCATCTCTGGTGGTAAACCGTCCAAAGATTATTAGATTTGCTGCTCTAAAACTAAGTAATTGCAGAATATAAAAATGACTGAAATAGTACTACTATTAACAGCCTTACAATGCACAATTTGCAGATTACAAAGTGTTACAAACTGTTAAACCAAAGCAACAACTGATAGAATGTTGTTCCGACTTATTTGACTTCACAATATTGATAAAACAATGCTTGAACTGAACTTCTGGAAGTCTGATATAAAATCAGCAATTCTGGAAACACCAACCAGCAACATAGTAACCCACTAAAAAGCTCCTAACTCACTCAATGAAACCAAATCACTTGAAACCAGATGCAAACAAGAGCTAGAATGCTGACAATGAAAACCTAACTGAGAAACTACTGACAAACTGTGATATTATTTTTTGGCACACTTCCCAAGACAGCCCAGAATGGTACGGCCAAGGAGAAGGGCGATTTTGAGAAGATAAAATCATACACTCAGTAATAAAATCTGGAACTCACCAAAGAGGGGCGCCCTAGGATGAGGAAGCCATATGTAAAGTACCCAAAACCAACAAAAAATCATGCAAAGACTTATGAGCAGATTTCTACTTCAGCCAAACCCTAACCAACAAATGCAAAACTAACAAAATCTTTGAAATCTTCAACCTTGATGCTTTGTCTGCTAGTCTGGATGAAAAGCAGTCTCTGAAGCCTTAGCTAGGTGCTATCTTTCAAGCACGAAACCAAGAGAAATGGGTAGGAGGTATGCATCCCTCGAAGTAACTCTGAAAGTATTTCAGCAGCATAACAGTATGATAGAAAATAAGATACCAAATGAAGAATAGAAGCCTCCTTTTATAGACTTGAGAAGAATCTTCCAAAAGCATTTAGAAGGGCGCCCAAACCAAGGTCAAAGCATTTCAAATTTGAAGTTGACTCCTTATCCCTCCAATGTGGCGTCCCTTTTTGAAGGCAAAATAAAACATTTAAATAAAATATTTCTCTCCTTAAGTTGGTGTCCAATTTCCTCAAGAGCAAATTGACTTTAGAAATATAAAAATATTTCTTCATGAGAAGATACCCCTCAAGGTCCCCTTCTTTAAAACAACTTAAAGTCATATTACTAGGACAAGGGGTTATTTTATAAAATAAAACATTATTGTCTTTAAAATACTTATTTCTCCAAAATGAACCCCTTAAGCCAAAAATCAAAATTACCCAATGAATTGCCAGAAGAGGAAAGTTGACGAAGCTGGTGCTGACTGGACCACTGCTAAAAATAGAATTTACTAAAAATAGTAAATTCATGAAGTTGCCCGAAATGCCAAACTGACCATACCACCGCGAAGCTCTCAGAAAACCCAGAAAGAATCTGCAATCCAAAATCCCAAACTCCGAGATGTAGCCGTCATAACTTACTAAAAATAGTAAGTTTGGAAAGGTTGTCCGACGCAGTTGCAAGTCATACCTCTGCGAAGCTCTCTGAAAACCCAGAAGGAATCCAGAATCCAAACACTCAAACTCCAACAAGCAAAACCCCGAATCTTCAAGAGAACCCATCAAGCAGCCGGAAACCCTAATTCTGCCACTGACTAGCTGATAGCATACTAGGAACAGGCTATCAATCACTGAAAAGTGAAGTGCTAAAAATGGGGACATTACAGAACTTGAATCAACATAGAGGCTTTGTGGGATTATGTAGCTATTATAAGCATTTTGTAGAGGGCTTCTCCAAGTTAGCTGCTTCCCTCATAGACTTGACAAAAAAGGGGGCCTTTATGTGGAATGATCAAGCACAACAAGACTTTGAACAACTAAAGGAAGCCATGAGTACTTGCCCTATCCTTGCCATTCTCGACTTCACACTACCATTTGAGCTACAATGTGATGCCTCCAGAGAAGGAATTGGCGCAGTTCTCATGCAAAAGAAACATCCAATAGCCTTTGAAAGTTGCACTCTAACTGAGATAGAGAGGCACTACACCATCTATGACAAAGAGATGTTGGCTATTATGCACTCCCTAGTGAAGTTCCGACAATACCTACTTTGTGGAAGTTTCATCATCAAAATAGATCACAATAGTCTACGATACCTCATGCATCAAAAGATCTTAATGATCGACAACAAAAGTGGGTAAGCCGAGTTCAAGCATATGAATTGGACATAGAATATGTTAAAGGGACCAATAATGAGGTGGCAGATGCTTTATCTAGGCAGCCCTATCTCAACACCATCACATGCATTTCAAAGGATTGGAAAAATGACATTATCACCGAATATGCCAAAGATGCATAGGCCTTTGAGATTTTAGAAGGAAGAATGCCAAATGAAGAATATAAGGTGTGGGATGACCTTATCCTATATAAGGGAAGGGTATTTCTTGTTCCCCACTCAAGGATAAAGAACAAAATAATGAAGGAATTCCATGATGGTCCTCTATCTGGTCACCAAGGGTACTACAAAACTTATAAACAAATTAGAGAGAAGTATTCATGGAAAGGATTAAAAAGAGATATGAAATATGCTAACCAATTTTTTGCCACAATTTTTACACAAGAACCAACACTTGGCCAATTTAATTAGCGTTAGAGCCAAAACCAAATCTCTATCAAAACAACTCTAACCAAGAATGCGCCCTAAAACCACTGAAGGAAGAGGGGCAGGCATATGGTTAGAGGATCCCTAGGATCAAATAACCCAACAATTGAAATTGCTTACAACTGGAAGTGTAAAATAAACTCAACGCCAAGAATGTGCACACAAGATCCCTTTGAAGGCGAGGCGCTAACATATGGTAGAGTAACTATTACAAACTGAAATAACTAGGCGGATAACCAGCCATAGAAAACTCAAACTAACTAATTCATCCGCTGCGGCGGGCATCCACTCAAGAGTGGGGATTCACCACTTGATAGTGGGTACAAGAGAGATACAGAGTTCAATTCTCCACACTGGCGGTAAACCATCGAGGGGTAATTAATGTTTGCTTAGAAAATTACAAGTAATTGCAGCCATAACAAACTGGTTGGATTAGTACTACTAATGCTCAACCTTACAATCAATAATTATGCAAATTACTGGTATTACAATGATAGTAAACAATTCTAATATGTAAAGAAATAATTCTCTCAATGATTCAACACTCAAATGTGGAAGTAAAGCCAAAAACAAAAAACTAATACAATCTGATATAAAAATCTGAGTTCTAGAAATTCTGATCAGCACACAGTAAAACACCATGAAATGCTCATAACTCCAACAAAATACCTCCAATCGAGATGAAATGAAGTGCAATGACCTTTTGGAGGATAGGAACCCAAGTCACAATGAAGAAACAACTTCAAGACACCACAAATCAATTAACACGAATCCCAATGCTCATCATGAAAAGTACGGCCCTACTGGAAAGTTGATTTTGCAAGATAAAATCCAAAACTTGGAATTAAATTCCAATCTTTTGTGGAAGGGGGACGCCTTGAACCTGGAAATGCATTGCCAAAGTACCCAAAACAATATTTTATTTCATCAAAGAGCTGTGTACAAAATACGCTTTCAGCTGTAATGAAACCAGCAGCACCAAAACTATAAAAACTCCAAATTGCATCAACTGTGAAGCTCAATCTGCTAGTTTGATTTGAGAAGCAGCAATAATACCAACTAGGTGTTGTTTTGCAAACACAAAATTGGTTGAAATCTAGGAGGTAAGCATCCCTTGAAGAAATATTCACAATGTCATTTTGACAGCATAACGATAGCATAAACAATGGATACCAAATGCTGGAACAAATTGCTCTTTTAAAGAGAAAGGGAAGACTCTTCAATTTTCCCACAAGGTACACCAAAAACCACATTGGAGACCTTTCAAATTTCAAGACTTTTTAATTCTTCCTCAAGGGTGGCATCCCATTTCAAGGCAACAAGAAACTTTATTAAAAAATAATAAACTCCTTCATGAAGGCGTACCCCCTCAAAGACCCTCTTTTAAAACAACTTAAAGTTAACTTCCTAGGCCAAGGGGGTCAACAGAGAAACATACACATTAATTTCCTTGTATTAAATAATTTCCATTAAAAACTGCATTTTGGAAACAATACCAAAATTACCAACTGCTCCAACAAGAATAAGAACAAACTGAAGTACTGCCAACAGGACCACTACCAAACATAGTATTTACTAAAAATAGTAAATACCAAGAAATTCCACAAAACCTCCAAGCATGGAAACCCTAATTCCACCTCAACGAGCCTAGGGACCTTCGAAACAGGCTGATGAGCAACTGAACTGATTACTGACAAGAAGGGGACATTACAAGATGTGCTTAAACATGTACAAGAATGCATGATTTGTCAGCAAAATAAAGTGGAACAAAATCCTTCCGCAGGTTTGCTACAACCACTGCCCATTCCCAACCAAAAATGGGAAAGCATCTTGATGGATTTCATAACAGGATTGCCCAAAGTGGATGGGAAAGATAGCATTTATGTGATAGTGGATAGACTTACTAAGTATGCCCACTTTTATGCAATCTCAATGGAATATAAAACACATCAGATAGCAGAATTATTCTTTAAAGAAGTCTTTCGACTCCATGGAATACCCAAGACAATCATCAGTAACCTTGACTCCCCTGAAATGGTGACTTACTATAAATAGTAAGTATGAAGAACTGAGTCAACGAAGGCCAAACCTGAACCCACACTGAGCTCTAAAGGAGAAAACACACTGATCACTGCCAAGAAGGACCCTCAAACCATCCAAGTTAGCCTACGAGGGCCAGTGATAGGCTAAACCGTCAATAAAAAAGGTCATACTAAAAAGGGGACATTATAGAAATATCCCCTATAGAAATTTTCTTTCAAAATGTCAATTTTTTTGTATTCTTTATCATAAAATGATTGAAAATAAACTGAAAGGAATTATTGAAGTAATTGTTGAAATTTGAAATTAACCCTAGGTTAAGTGTAGAGTATAACTCTAAATATATTTAATTTTTGGATTTATTGCTAAGTGAAAATAATGGTAAGCTACTAGGGTTAGCAATAATTTGGTAACTGATACAAGTGATAAAGAACTAAAATTTAATGTCCACTTATTTCCTAACCTTAACATTGATGACAACAAATATGAGTGATTTTAACCTTGAATAACATGTGAGTAATCACTTTATTATAACTCAAAAACAATCACAACCTGTCAATAAGTAGTCAACATAGTCTAACTAATTAAAGACGTCATATTTCCATGGTCCATACTAAATAGTGTGTGTTTTGTTTTGGATTCAACTGTGTGAGATTTGTTTGCATCAATTTTTTGGATCACAACTCTTTTTACATCTTCATGATGGATCACGAAGTGTTGATGCAAACAAATACCACATAGTTGAATCTAGAAAACACACACAATATCCTAACTAAACCAACAAATTTCACAGTTATCACCAAGGTATGTAGATCACAAGTCATATAGAATGTCCTTTTGGAGTAACAATTTAAATTTAGATCGCAATGTAATATAATATGCAATCTAATTTCAGATCTGACTTATTAAGCCAACAACACAATCATATATAATTATTGGAATTAATCTAAATTGAATTGCCTAATACAATAGATATATACCCATCTTGATTTTTATAGCAGTAAAACCAATACGTATCAAAAAACATAGATTAAAGAACACTAGCTAGAAAAACAAAGCATCTACAACCCAAGACCCACAACAAACTAAATAAGGCCACTTACATCTACATGACAGGAACCATCCTCCATCTTTACTAGTGTAATCCTCTTAGTTAAAAATTTGACTAAATTCTCAGCCTTGGCCACATTGAATCACTCTTGCTAAGGAGAAAACTTTATTGGTCTGAGGAGCTCGAGCACAGCGAAACCAGGTTTGCACGCTTCCATCCCCTTTGTAGAATTGAGAAATCTTTGTATATTCGCCACCTCATGTGCTCCTAACCAAACTCAGAGAGGCAAACTTGTAGGATTCATAATCCATTATTGGAAGAGAGATAGGCTTTTCAATTGACAGTTTATCCACTACTCAAAACCAACTCTAAACTTTTCCCAAATGAAATATCTACTTGGAGCCTTCAAGATCTCTTTGTCTCTTGTTAATCTTAACATATTCTATATGAACATAGAAGAGATTTTAGTATTTACTCAATGATTGGCTTCACCCTCAATGAAATCTCTTGCTAAAAGTCTCAATGATAGCATCCATTACTTCATCCTATTGAAAAAATAACACTTTCTTCATCCTTGACACTATGATCTCACCCATAAAAGCTAATTACCACACCATTGATTGTAGGTGTAATGCGGGTTCTATGACAACACAAACTCCACTTTATAGATGGACTAAAAAATATGATGCTAGAGAGGTCTAATCATTGCTAGTTTTTTGAAGAACCATCTGAGTAGGAGTTAATACCCATACCACCCCTCAATGAGCAATGAAAACACATATGAACAAATCTAGCTCTCGCCATGAGTGGGGATGTGAATTAAATCAAGGGGATATCAATGTTAATGATGGGTGGCAACTTTGGCTACTGTTAAATATCATCAACCACCATTAAGTCTTCAACCTGATCGATACCTTTGTTTGATAGGTAGTTCGTGAAAACATTGCCTTCCCTAAAGAAATGTTGTATAGAGAAATTGGGAATGGAATCCAATATATCCCAAGCACCCTTCAAAATATTCATGATTTTCAAGTTATTAGGAAAACTATATCTTAGACACAAAATGGCTACCATTGAGTCACTTGCAACAATTACATTATTGAGACTACAAGATTTGAGCATCTAGAGACCCCATAAAAGTTCGCTTTAGCTTCATTGTTTGTCTTTGGATTGAGTTTTCTTGTAGCACCTTTCTTGCATGATCCCGAATAACACAACCCCCAGATGGCCTTGAGTTTCCATGGGAAGCGCCATCAAAATTTAGTTTCTACACTCTAAGTTGAGGCAAAGACCACCTAATTTTCTTTCGATTAATCAATGAATGTGGCAATTTGAAAAGCCCATCAAGAGTATTTCAATTTTTCAACATGTACCTATCCCAAGAAGAGAATGAGCATTTATAAGAAGACTTAGAAACAATTCTTCCCTTGGCAACCTCAATGATAGCAATCTCTAGTTTCGTAATTATTGTTTCCCAACTCCTAACTTCTCCATGAACAATTCTTCAATTGCATTCTTTTCCAAACTATCCAAATAAGCAAGGAAGGAATTCCTTCCAAAGACAAGAAAAAATAGAATCGGGACTATTGGTCGGCCAACACTTAAAGATGCAACATCTTAGGGAGAGAGACATTACCTTTCAATTTATTGATTAACCATTCTCAACATGTTTGAAAAAATGTGCAACTTATGAATAAATGCTCACTAGTTTCATCCTCCTAAAGGCAGAGAAGCACCAAAAGGCACTAGGGAAACCCATCTTCTGAAGCCTATCCCCAATAAGAACTTTCTTCTTGACCACATGGCCTTTCAATTTGTAACTAATAAGAGGTTACATTCTTTTGGCCAAGGGGGAATCTCAAGCCAAGGGACTAATGGTGTAGGAGATGGTAAGGGTGATGAAATACCATCCTCCATTTGTAATAAATCCTTGGCATAAAAATTTGGCTTGGGGCTAAGCAACTCAATGGGGGGGCCCTAGGTTGTTTGGATATATTGTCTATAGATGTCCACTTTGGCAATTCTAGTGATGACATCCTTCATGGGAAGGAACTAGGAAGTACATGAAAGGGGGTAGCAATAAGAAATAAGAAGCAATCTAGTCTCCAAGTACCAATAGTGTTGGTGGGGACTAGGAAAGTAATGGGGACAAGTGAAGCAATTCTCTTAGAAGAGAAAAGTGCTAAATATGTATATCTCTCATGATCAAAAGCTAGGGGAAGCAATAGGGGCAAGTGAAGCAATCCTCTTAGAAGAGAAAAATGCTAAATATGTATATCTCTCATGATTAGAAGCTAAGGTCCCCATAGATTTGTGGATCTATAAAGTAAGCTTGAGCATAGTCTCAAGGTGTAGTGATTGGGTGAAAAATTCAGCTTGGTTGATGCACTAAGGAATTGTTTACTTGCAATGGATCATGTGTTGTAGCACGAGAGTCTGGATTCTCTCAATATGGTTCCATTCAACATACCCCAAGCTAGGTTCCAATTCTTTGCACCATATGAAATTGTAGGCTTGATGATTGTATCTAAAAGGCACAACTTGAATGGGATTTTATGAAAAAGAAGTTTTGTATATGGTCCACATCAAAATGACTTAAAACTTAAAAGACATACAAAACTAATCAATTGCATTCTACTTTGCTATCATACACAATTATAAGTAAAAAAATATTTAACTTGATTCAAGAGGAAGGAAAGGAGATTTCTTTTGATATAAAAATTCAAAATCCTTTTTGTTGTACAGAAAATATGGATTTGGATATCCATGACATCAAAACCAAAAACATGGGATAAACTAAGGTTGAGAGGATCCAACATCACTTGCCCAACATTGGTCACTCAGGGATTTGCATATGCCCTTGTAGGGATTATAGTCGTTCTAACTATACCTAAGGTACTAACATCCTCTACTCTATTTTTCCATTCTCTTTCCTTCTTCCCATTTCTATTGTGTTAGCCTTCCAATCAGCTTAATAGACCCATCCATGGCCTTCCACAAAAAACTTGGGCTCATAAATCTTTGTGAGCCACAATGATTATGGATCAAACTCATTTGACTTGATGGAGGATAAATCAACCCATGCAATTTACTTGTGGTGGAGGTGAATGTTGTGGTGGACAAATACAATATAATTCAACCTTTGCATCACCAATCTGTTGCTCCTTTTGGAGTGTATGTGCTCAAACACACTTTAGATTTTGAAGCCCTTCATGGTTGACACAAAACAAGAACAATAATAGCTTTGCCTCAAAAGATTTTTCCAAGGCTATCTTGGGGCCAGTCAATATCTATGCGTGTATTTATGGCATTTGATTTAATTTCAAAATTCCTTCATAGGTTGGGATATCAAATTATGTTTTATAATTTTAAATTCTCATATTCCTTTTAACCCAATTATCATTATGTGGATCCATATCAAAATGTAAGTGTTGAGAAGGGTGGAAAGCTATGGTAACGTATTCTTAATTATCTAGCCTAATTTTTAATTAGAAAGAATATGCCTCAAGTCAGGAAGTTGTAGAAGGTGATCATGTTTGATGTGAACTTAAAAGAGATGTAAAGGGACTAGATTACTAAGGATAATTAGTCACAGCTTTACCTGTGGGGAGCATAACAGCAAGAAAACTAAGCAAGAGGTTTGGTCTAAATTGCTAATTGCAGGAAACAAATCAAGAACATGCACATCACAAAAGGACCACCATTTTACAGAAGCAAGACTAAATAATTCCATTAAATCATAGTTCCCAATGTGTTACTGCCTCGGTATACTTACAGTGCTATAGTGTGTAGTAGAAAATAGTATTTGTAAGAAAGGATGAGCATTCGCCACTGAGAGTGTATAACATTTATAAAGAAGCATTGAGTGGTGAGTCTGGAAGGGGATGGGTCTATTGTCTTCGGTTAACTTAACCCTGAGTCATTATATTTTGGTTCAGGTCTCATTCATTACAAACTTACAACTGATGGGGTGATAGAAATCGCTTGCACTGATAGAGTGTTGTACTGTGCTGTGTAACATGAGCGAGCTGTTACCATCAAGTTATGCATGTAGTAGAGCTGCATGTGGTCTTAGGGCCTGTGCTTGACAGATCCCCTCAATTGGCTGCCACCAATTTATACAAGAGAAAGTACAAATCTATATAAGAAGTTCTTCAACAGGTTTCTTTCCTAGATTATTCTATCAGAGCCTTGCACAGCATTGCATCCCTTTTATTCCTTGAAATTAGGAATATGTTCTTCATAGTGGTTGAGGTGTCTAATGTGCTCTATTTCTAGGTCAATACAATTTCCCTCTTGAATTTAAAATATAGTCTCTTTATGTTAATGTACCAATAGTACAAACTCCAGCTTCATAACAGCAATTGGGAATACTAGCTTGATCACAAAAGAGTATATTGGGTTGACCATTATGTTTATAGCACTGCGTTTCCTCAACATACAATCATCCCAAATTATCTAAGTAAACTTATTTTATAGCTTTGATGTTGTGAGGAGATGGAGTCACAGAGTGAGTTACTCTCATGTGGACTACCCATGATTGTTAAATGGTCTGAATATTAATGTTCCAATTTCCATATGAATTTTCTAGGTGGAGTTTTTAGACTTTATGATGTTGCTTGTTTATTACATTTTCCTTAAATTTATGTTAATTTTCAGCTTAAAACCAACCATTGGGAAAAACGACGAGCCAAAAACAAGTAGGCTACAGAAATCTCTAATATTCTAGTGTATCTCATGTATTATCAAACATATCAATTGAATATCTACCCTTTCTATGAATTTGTTAATGAGAGTTCTAAGCTTGAGAACCTTTTGGTTTTATCTTCTTTTCTATATGCTTCAGTTCAAAAATTTAGTTTGGTTTACATATTTTTGAACAGAATGGAGGAGGAAAGTCAAACTATATTTCAAGAATAAGTGGATTTGGCTGCATATTCATCTTTATCATTCTATGAGATAGAGTATTTCTTTTAATCAAAAGGGTCAGAATGATTTTTCAGTCTAATTAGAATCAGTATTATGTGCTTAATGATTACCCTCTTCCATTTATTCGTAATTTTCTTAAATACTCTCTGCTATACAGGTCTTTTCAACTGGCTGAAGCTACTGGCCCAGAAGTTAAGAGCAATTAAATATAGAAACATTAGTTAATATTCTTTTGATGGAATCTGTAATCTTAATTATGATATAACAAACCCTGTCCAAAAATCTTGCCTTTTTATTATTCCTTTTATCCCACTACAGCAGAGTAGTATCCATAAAGGAATGATTTGCATTCCACATGACTGCAATTTTTATGTGCTATATTTTGTTCTTATTTTATCAGCTCCTAAATTTTGCACATCCACGCTTTATTTCATTATATATTTGTTCATCTAAGGGTTGTTATTCCAATCCATTAAAATTTGGCTTTTCCAAATCATGATTGTCAGAATATTTACATTGTCGTCTTCTCTATCAGATTTAACAATGACTTGGAAGGGCTGAACTTCAGAAGATGCAAACCAGACAATATTGAAAAACATAAATCTGATGTGGGGGTAATGCAGATTTTGAGCCTGAGTCGCCCAAAAGCAAATTTGGGCAGCTCCTTGAAATCAAAAGTATTATCCAGGGTTTTCTCTGAAGATTATGAGAGAGTAAACAAGAGAATACTGGATCCTCGGGGAAAATATATTCGTAAATGGAACAGAATATTCTTTGTGGCATGCTTGGTTTCACTATTTGTAGACCCACTATTTTTCTATCTACCAAATGTAAACAGTAAAGCTTGTGTGGAAGTAGCAACCCCTCTTGATATAATTGTCACCATCCTGCGCTCAATTACAGATTTATTTTATCTATTTCACATGTGTCTTCAGTTCCGTACAGCTTATGTTGCTCCATCTTCTCGTGTATTTGGAAGGGGGGAGCTTGTGATAGACCCTGCAAAGATTGCTTCAAGATACTTGGTGAAGGACTTCTGGATTGATCTCTTTTGTGTTTTGCCTCTGCCACAGGTAAATTGAATACACATTTTAAAGTATACATTCAAGCTGTCATGCCTTTGGCTTTCTCTTGCTCTAGATTATCCTTGTGTTATTTTCAATTTTATATCCTCGACCATGAAGTTCTCAACATTGTTCTTTATAACTGTTTTAAAGATTACACCAATATTTAATTGCAAGAGGAAATTCATAACCATAATCATACATTCAATGTATAGAGCACAATTATCATCTCTATTTAGTGTGTCAAGTCAACAATTCTAAATACATCATTAACGATGCTGCCTCCTGGAAATCAATGAATAATGTATTTTTTGCCATATATGCAGGACTCTTTTTGCACTTGTACATTCCATGTTGACATTAGGACTCAACCTTTTGGTGCCTAAGCTTGAGATGTGATAGTTTCCTAGGACATCCAGACAAGGGTTGAAAACGCAATAGCATGTATGTTGGAGTTTTTGTTGTTTGCCATTTAAGAAATCATTCTGTGGTTTCTTGTCTGCAGCTGGTAGCTTAGTGAAGTTTTGAAATAAATTATTCTTACAGAAATAGAAACTACTATTTCAAAGTCTAGAATCATCATCTGCATGTACGCTGCATTCTGTAATTAGTATAATATATTTTTTACTTAGTTCTAGGATAACCCTCAAGCCCTAGTCAATACCACTGTAAGCTAAAAAAAAATCAACTATTATCACCTCCCAGGTTCTCTATATATGACTAATGCAATATTGACAGTAATAAAACTGGAGGAATAAATTTAATGAAGTATGAGATTCGGAAGATATGATAGACCTACATGAATAATATGCATATTTCAGGAGAATGATATTCCCTTTGTGTATTGATCTAGGCTTCTGATATATAGAGCTCAGTGATTATAAGTTTTCATCAGTCAAGTTTACTGATAACTATTATTTATAATGAGCGTGAAGTTGATCTGTATAATTACTCAGCTTGGACAAGACTTAGTTTACATTTCAAGGAGTCCTTAGAAAAATGTGTCTTTTAATGTTTTATGCAAGTTCATTGTATTGCGATTAGAGCTTATGGTAAGACATTGTTTAACCTCTGTTGCTGGTTTTATGTTAAGACTACTTTGTCATTTTGATGTTGTTTAAACAACCTGATGCTACCCACATACTTCCTTCCTCTCAATGCCACTTTATATTGTACAAATCTATTAAGTTAGCTGACATATTTTCTTGTCAACTAGTAAACTCGGTCACCTAAATGACTGAGTTTGAACTCATAGGGCTTAGCATTTGATGTTGCAAGAGAATTCCACTATCTGCACAACTAGCAAGATGTCTCTGCTTTCCGTTTTTTGTTTTTGGTCTCAAGTTCTTGCTCTTCATTTTATTTCTCCTCATATTCATCTTTTGTCATTTGGTATAGATATCCTACATATCTGGATTCTTTTTCTTTCCATTACTTTTAGTTATCGTCTGCTATAGCGTTTCAAAGGAATTAGGGAAATGCACTCATATGCCATGTTGTTATAACTCAATTTTTTTTTATATTTTTCGAGAATAGCTTATGCCATGTGGACCTCGAGTAAGTTATCAACATAAGCATCTGTGTACACAAGTAATGAGGTATTTGCACAAATGTCAAAAAATAGTCTAATAAGGGTGATCAAAGAATGCAAATAACATGCAATAAATGATGTGTTAATTGTGAAATGATTTTTCATTGTTTGGTTCCAAAGTTTTTCTTCATTCTCATAAATTATAGATCATTTTGTTTCCTTGGTTTATATTCATTTTCATTGCTTTAGGCTTTAGCTTTGATGTTGATTATTTCTAAGAGATCATGGATGACAATATCATTAGGGTCGACTATCTCCAACATCATTTGTCACATCACCTAAGTATTCTCCTTGGCTGGTGGAGGGCGTTTACTCACTAGAATGAATTCCAATGTACTATGAGAGTAAACAGAAGTAACTTACAAAACATAACGTACTAGAAGATAATGCACAGAACAATCATACCTGTCTTTATTGATAAAATGTATGCCAGTACAATCATAACATTAATAACCGTAGCAATAGTAACTCCTGACTACATGACTTGAGTACATATAGTACGTAGGTGGTGGTTGAAAGACCAACCGTTGTGTCCCTTATAACTAATTATTTCGTCAAGAACTTAATTCTTGAGACAACTAACTAACATGCCAAGTACGTAACACAACAAGTACATGAAATATTAACACTAACTAAAGTCTTATTTATTACTCATGGACGACTAAGTACACTTTTGGCAGGCTACAAAGCAAAAGAAAAGAAAGATTAAATTTTCTAGGAAGATTAGGGGAAGATGAAGGAGCTGCAAAA
Source organism: Sequoia sempervirens (assembly GCA_007258455.2). NCBI lineage: Eukaryota > Viridiplantae > Streptophyta > Pinopsida > Cupressales > Cupressaceae > Sequoia > Sequoia sempervirens. The sequence continues at coordinate 361,323,258 of VDFB02271358.1, read as the reverse complement.
ATATTTGTTGACAGAGAAAATGAAAATGAAATACATTAATGAGATTATAAGATTCAGTTTGTAACTAAAGGCTGATGCCTGAACATATAATGCAGTCAATATCAAAGGGTCCAATTAAGGATTACCAAACCATGCAGCCAATATAATTTTTTAATATAAACCTTGATAAATAGTGAAATTTTGTAAAATTTATATGCAAGGAATAACTTAATATCATTAAATTGATTCACATAAGAGTTGGATTTTATGTTCATCCATCAAACTTAAGTTAAAAATTGAATCTTATGATCTCACATAATGTATTTCTTCTTTGTTCACTTCTCTATCAATAAATCTTGGTGTAGCTCCATCTTCTTCCTCTAATCTTTCTAGAATCTTTCCTCTTTCTTTTCTTTTGGTTTACTATCAGACATGTATGTTATCTCTCTTTGCTTCCACTTGCCTTCTTTCTTGTTTTCTGCTTTCCCTTAAATCATATTGGATATATTTATATGCTAAAGGCGTAGAATGAAGTGTGATAGTTGGTAACACATTACATGCCCATAGATTAACGTGATATTAAACCAAAAGTAAATGTACTTTATATTGGCCAGCCTGGGTAATTGGTCCATCATTTAGGTTTAGCATGCAGGTTCATTGGTAATGTGCAGCATTATCATTTCTTATACACTTCAAACTAGGTGTCTCCAAATTTAATATGTTTCCATATATGACCCCTCTTAGGACCTATAGTGAAGTAGGCAACCTTGAAAATTGGTTCAAGTTTTAAATACTTGTCACATCATTCAAACAAGTTAACATTATATGATGAATAACCTGTATTGGCCTCAACTAACTTGGATCAAAAACATACATGCAATGCTCAAGAATACATGAAATTGAATTGGAACATTCTAGATACATAATAAATTATATGATTCCAATTGCTAACAATGATGATCAATTGCGGTGCCTTGTGGTGCCACTAATGAGTTGACGATGCTTTTGGTTGTAGATATGAAGCTTAAAATCTTATAAAGCATAAGTGTGGTGACATGCACTGCAAACTTGATTCCCACCACTGCAACAAATCTAGAAAACTAGGAAACTACTTGCAAAACAAACAAACATTAGAGAAAATATTTTTGGTTGATGCAAAATTACTCTTACACCTTAGATGCTCAACCATAAGTTCATAACTTTATAGAAGGTTGCACCCTTTAATTTATGACAAAAATTACTACCATCTTTGGCTATTGAATTTATGAATATGAAAATTTCATTGAACAACAACAATTAGTTCATGTTGAATTTGGAATAGAGATCATAAGTAAATATAAGTCTATACTTTGTTACAAAATTAACCTGATGAAATAAATAGGATAGTGTTGGCGTAAAAACTAACACTTCTGGAGTGCAGGTTTGTACGGACAGCTATGCACACTGTGTAATGAGTGCTCTTCAAATTAGGAGGGGAAGCTCCCTCGTAGTGCTGGAATGCATGGAAAAGAAAAGTAATCTAAGTCCTATCTTTTTGTTCTCAGCTGGAAGAGGCACAAGGTTAAGAAATCCAAGAACGTTGCAGCTAAGGATTTTTTGGTTTCGCAGATCATTAACTACAACTAAGCTAACTACTTTAAATCTATCCAGTTTCCTCAAGAAAATAGAGCATGAGGAAATGGAGCGGTTGACTATCTGACAATAAACAAGTATAGATTCTCAACTTGAAGGCAAGGTGGCACATCTATCAGCTCAATCTAAACAAGTTTATTGGAAACAACAATATACGATAAACTAAGTATGGATTCTCAACTTGAAGGCAAGGTGGCACAACTATCAGCTCAATCCGAATAAGTTTATTGTTCACACACATCACACGATAACCAAGTGCAGATTCTCTACTTGAAGGCAAGGTGGCACAACTATCATCTCAATTTGAACAAGCTTATTGAACACAAAACAGGAAAGAATTCACCATTATAATTGCATGAAACCCTATGTGGCATAACAATTCATCATAATAGTAAAAACGCATGAACAGATACAGAACGAGCAATATTGAGGGCAAGGTAGGCATAGCATATATTCCTCTCTCGTGCAAAAGTTATTTACAAATGAGCAAAAGCTCTTATTTATATACATCAAGGTGTAGGGAACCCTAAAATCACCTTGAGTCAACTACAGTCTTGCAATGCATGCAAGTTTTATTGCTAAGCCTTAATTAAGCAAACTATACATTTAACTGGAAAACTACCATCAGTTAACTGAAACATCCTATCTAAAAATGGACAATTGTGCAAGCATGCACGTCCTTATTGAAAGCAAGTTAACTGGAAGACTATCATCAGTTAACGAAAAACCCTAAAAGAAACTCCAAGTGTGTAAAGCTAATCTCAGAATAGATATGCATGAGATGAAACAACGAGTTAATTTGAAAGGGTAAGACCAAGTTAACTCCTGTGTATAATGTCTATCCTGAGAGGTGGGAACTGAAGTTTACTGTCCATGATCTTGAGCAACCAATCCCTCAACGAGATTGTTAACTGCATCACTATCTGGAGCTATGAGACTCTATCGAAGAACGCTATGTCGGTGTAGCATATCCTCACCAACTGTGATCTGGGACTGAAGTTCGCCCCTACTCCTTGTTGCCTCATCGAACAATGTTGACATGACTGTAAGCTGAGTAATTTTACAGCCAACTATCTCCCCATTGAAAATGGTATGAATGAGCGCCTGAAGCTCTGACTAAACATTGGTAAGCTCAACATAGGCACCACCCTCAATCTGATAACGACACGGCAAGTGAGAAACTAAGGTTCTCACAGACCGGAGTGCACTAGTAACGTGCTCTCTACTCTCAGCCAACTCTGACGCCAAAGTGTCCTCTATCTTTACCTTGAAAACCAACTGTGTTTTCCAAGAGTAGATGGCTTCCCTATCCTCTGCATCTATGACTGCATCATATGCTACACTCAAGTGAGCAATCATAATCTCATCCTAGGGTTTATTAATCACCATATCTCGCTCCTCATCCTAGAGACGAATACGGAGCTCTCGTGCATTGTACCGCAACTGATATAACTTTGTGAGCATAGCACGGCCTCTAGCAACGAACTCCTCCTCCCACTCATCCAAACGCTTGCCATATGCAACTAAATGATTAAGTTGACTTTGCTCTGGTGGAGGCTCAAGCATTGGTGGGAGTGTGGCGATGACATCTAGTCTATGTACAAGGCTAGAAATATACTGACGAAGCTGTCTGATTTCAGCCTTGAGGGATGCCTTATCCTCTCCGTCCTTCAGTATTCTATCCCTGGCACTGTTCGTAGCAACCTGCAGTAGATCAACCTGAGTCTGGCGTGTGCTACGACCAAGGTTAACTGTGATAACCTCAAAATCCTGAGATTCTAATTCATCCAAGTTCTTCCCCTGTGGAGGTACAGCAGTCTCGACGACGATCTCCATATCAGTGTTCCTCTCCATGTGGACCATGTTCTTGATCCTCTTGTCTGGCGCATCCTGGTAAACCTCATCAAAATCGGAATGATTGAGAACATAGGATGGCTGCCTTCTCTTCCTTCCAAGCTGAATTTCGATCCAAGATTGATCTTGGCTAATACTACTAGAAGGGTCGGTACTAGCAACAGGAGGTTGCGACGGAAGTGAATGTGTAGAAGACCCACTGCGAGGTGGAGAGTCTAAATCCAAATCAATGTGAATTGGGACTGGTGACTGCTTTGGAACTGATGTAGGAACTTGAGGCTGATCCTCAGGCACTGGCGGACTCTGAACCATCCTCTGAATTGGCTCTGTGACCGGCTGTCTGTCAGGCTCCCTGTGTGTATTAATAGCAAGCGCCTTGCCCTTTGAATTGTTTGGCGCTTGACCTTTCTTAGGAGGGTTACTCCTTTTCTTTTGTTTAGGTTTTGACGAGGAAGGAAGCGAAGGATTCACCACTACTAGCGGCTCTGCTCTGGGCACACTTACCCTCCTTGTCTTCTTGCTGTCGAGGTAAAGTATACTGTTCTAAATAACTCTACTTGACCTCTCCTTGACCGTTGCATATTCCTTGGCATACCAATCAACTGCTGGCAATGGTTGTGTATCAACCTGCTCTCTGAAAAACTGAGGAAGAACCTCTCCCTCATCATCTGATAAACCTCCCACATCTTCTGACAAGAAAACAAAAATCTGTGAGAGAGAGAAGTGGTTGTAACTACGTCTGCGAACCTCGAAGTCATCTGCGCAATTTGCCCAGTAATCCTCCATAGAAGGCTCATGATATGTACCTCCAACAAGCCGAGTTGTGTAATGACCTGAAAGATCATAGGCACGTGCTTCAACAAGATACTTAAGATGATATTTCTCAAGCTCTTGCCCTACAACTTTGGCATCAATTGCCGTCTTGCACCAATACATTCCAAACTGAAAAGGAAAGTTGATAGATGGTCTGTGCCTATGGCATAGAAGACGATGAACATCATGCATCTGTCTCAGGAATTCCTGAAAAACTGTATTATCTGAAGGATAACGTGGAAGCATAGCTGGATTTCCTGTGAATCTGTATACTCGAATGTAGGTGTATGTCGGGAACTGAATAAACCAATTTTCCCATCCATCCATCGCTGCCCTAGCAATTGCCGAGATACGAACATGCAACTCCCGGTTCAAATTTCTCACTGTATAAGTCAGAAAAGCCTCGTGAACACGCTTGAAATGACGTTCAGCCTTAGTGAACTCAAGCTGATCATAATACTGATAGACTTTCTGAACACTGGGAATGCCCACAGTGTTTAATCCTCAGAACTGACCCTGAAAAGCGATCAAGTGCATGAGATATGAACACATGTGAAACTCATGAGCAACTAAGAAACCGGTGATCTGCCTGTGGAGAATATTGCTGATGAAGGATGCCCAGTCATAATGCTCCTGCCCAGAAATGATGCGACCAATAATGTAATACATCCAAGGCTGGAAAACATTCGCATGTGCTTGACCTAAGACACGATTCAGGAGTGTAATTAGAATCGCGTACTCATCCTTGTATTCACCACGTTGTATTCACCACGACCCACATTGTTTGGCAATCTGTTCTGTGCTTGTTTTAATTATCTTTCTGCCATCTTCTTCTGACACTTGTCCACATCAGCATCAAATGCCTGCTCACACTGCTCCATGGAAATAACCAAACTGTTTGGGTGTTGAGGAATGCCAAAACTCCTTTCAATGTCCAAAGGTTTGAGACTGCAAATGACTCGTCCGTCAACTAACACTATCTCACGAGTAGTGGAATTGTAATGCTTAATACAAGACATCACGAATTCAACACAATGAGCGGAGATAGGTATGGAAGCGGCCTCTAATAAGCCAGACTGCTCAATATTTTGAATAATTGAACTCCTGATCTTGACCGGATCTAAAATTGCTTCTGGCAACACTTTGTGAAGATCTGTCTCAACCAACCTGAGGAAGTCATGAGTAAGGACTGTTTTGGTCCTGTATTCGAGTTGAGTGAACTGCATTCTGGAAAACTCGCCTTTTGACTGTGAACTTGACTATATTCTGACAAGATTTCTAAAAGCTAAAAATAGCCTTTCGAAGAGTTATTTTCAGCGAAAAATTTGAGATATGGGTTTTGTCCAGAAAAGGATTCTAAGACAACCCAGAACGTCAAATTTGCGAAAATATGACTTCTACTCAATCGTGCAAAGACTTTTCACTTGAGAAAATTAGTAACTCAAGAACGAAGGTTCTGAAGTTAAAAATTCGTGAAAAATCAAACGCACAATTTTAACTCGAGGAAATTATATAGAAATGATCTAGATGTTTGAACTTGTCGAATTTGCCAATTTCAGGAACATGTGAATTGGAATCTGAGAGAAATCTGAGATTCAAGGAGGAAAAAGACATTTTTATGATGTTCTTCAATAAAAATCGCCCTTGAATTCTTCAAATTGCTGATAATTATGAACTTTTAACTTGCAAAAAGATAAGTTAGATAAAATCGCCTTTGGAAATTGATGAGGAATTTTCCTTTAATCTGGAAGAATTCGCCTTTGCTTGAAAACCACAAATTTATCTTGAATTTGCACCTTTGTTATTGAGGAAATTCGAATTTGCCTTTGAAGAAAATACAAATTTCTATGAAGTTTGAGAATTCGCCATTACCAACTGAAGAATTTGCGAATTTGCCTAAGGAATATGCCTTTGATCTTGAGAATTGAATTAACTTTGAAAAATACGAATTTCTCTTAAGATATGAAATTTCTCTTAAGAAATACGAATTTCCCTTGAAGCTTTATGAATAATAAATGAAGATGGCGCCATGCTTAAATAAGATGAAATTCGCATCAACTTTGATTGCAAGATCTTGAAACCCTGATTGAAATAGAAGCCTTTCAATTGGACCCTTCTCAGTTGAATTGTCACTGACTCGGAGTTTGAAATTTAAATAATAATAAAATATTCATCATCATGCAAAGGCGCCAAAAATAGAAAATCGCCACTTAATGCAAAATAAATATTAAATATTTTAAACTTCAGTTGACAATTCGAATGAAGCTTCAGGATTCACCGTTAGACTTCACCGATTCCAAAAAGTCATCTTTTGAGCTCATAGGCATCCATTTGCTCAAGTTATTCCACTTTTTATTAACTTCCTATTTTATAGCTGACGACAAAGTCACGACTAGCCATCTTCGACACTGAATTCTGAGTGACCGGAAGATATTGAGACTGAACTGGAGAATTCATCGGAAAGCCTGCTGAGCAAGGAAGAAACATCTGCTAGGAGTCAATACTGCAAAATCCATCGTTTGACACCTCAAAATTAGGCGCCCTTGATTAAATTGCTTTTACGGGTTCCAGACTTAGCCATTTCTCAAACTGCCATCTGACACTTCAAACGGCTGCTAATGGTGAACGGTGAACCCTGCTGACAGGAAACCAAGCTCACTGCATGCCTGGAGACATTCTGCATCCAACGGATATACACATGACGCCGAGAAATTGCATTAAGGGCCTCAAAAGTAAAAGCGCCCCTGACCTTCAGTTGCACTGGTAGCATTTGACGAAAGTTGAACTGTCAACCAAGTACCCTACTTCGACCTCTGATACTGAGAGCTGGGATGACTCGATTCGAGCCACACTTGTTTTAACAAATAGCCAGAAGGATTGACAAGAGAAGTTTCTAGAGGCGACGAAGCAAGAAAACTGCTTCTAAGACCTCAAATAGAAGGGCGCCCATCCCAAGATGGAATAAATGACCGACACTTAGCCATTTTGCAAGTTATCTTCACTTTTCAACACTTCGCCAAAGACCTCGCACGTACGAGCGACTGCTAAATCCTGGAAGCTGATGGCTAGGCTTGTTGGATAGATAAAGTAATTACGCTCGAAAGCTGTGAAGACTTCGAAAGCGAAGGACCTCATCTGACAGGCCTAAGGGCAAGGCGCCTCTAGACTGTAGAAATACATTGAAAACCTTATGTTGGTCTGCCCGTGAAATTACATGCTTGGTAGAAACTCTACCACAATCACCCGGAATGTCGGATTGACAGGCAACTTGATGCAATGCGAAGTTGGACTAGCGTAGTACTGATGTCAGGAAGATCTCATTTGTAAATTAGACCATCTCAAGGGTCATTTTAACCAGCGCCCCTGAGCTATAGTTGCACTGGAAATGCAATGAGGAAGCTCTGAGACGTGAAATCTCCATTATAAACTCATCTTCAGATGTTGACCGTCGGAGCTCTGAGACCCGAACGACTGCGTTTGATATCTCGTTGGATAAGCAGACTAGTTGAGAACAGATTGACCATATCAGCTACCAAAAGTACCAAGATCTACCCCCTCTTTAAGATGGGCGCCCTCAAGCTATAGTTGCGCTTTTGCTGGAAAAGAACAATTTTCTCATATCTGGAACTTTGGAAATTTCATCTTCTATCGCCAGTTGCCGGAGTTACGGGTCTCAGATACCTTCGCTGGATAGCTCGTCGGATAACCAGACCAATTCTTAAGAGATTGACTATATTTATGAGTATTTTCAACAAGATCTCAACCTCCAAAAAGAAGGGCGCCCCTGGGCTACAATTGTGCTTTCTTGTTTTTCTCTGAGAAATCTTCATAAATTAATCACTAAAAACTCCATCTTGACCACTGAAATGAACATGCGAAAGCATAGTTGATATCGTGAAATGCTTCTTCATCGTGAAATGTTCCATTTTGAGCCTCCGATGTAGGTTTTGATCAATGAAACTGCCTTTGACTGACAAACTACTGACAAAACTCTATGCTTGATATTGCCCAAAAATTGTACTTGACATCATTTTAGCAAGATTTAGACTCTTTTAAACAAAATGCCTTGATGAAGCAAAAATTTTGGTTTTGGGTACAACAGATAGTACAATGCAATATATAATGAGTTGATTTAAAAACAAAATATGAGATGAAATAAAAGATGAATAGAGTGAGTAGATATACATAAAGGAGGTATGCAAACCCTCAAAGATAGCCTATATTGGCTAGTTAGGATTATAATATGCACTTCATTCTATGTGCTTTTGTGTACACATTGTAAACATGATCATCAAGGACAAAATATAGAAATATGTCATTAAAGATCAGCAGGGATGCGTAAATAGAGACTTACACTAGACCTAATAGTTTTAGCATGGAGCATGACCATCAAAGAGCTATAAGATATAATCATACCTTAATATTCATCATTGTCCTATTAGGATTCATGCTCATTGTTTTGGAATTTTGAAAATTTGTTGTCTTATGTATCCTTGATAAAAGAGAGAACTCAAAAATATCTCCAAGAAGATATTTACTAGCTGTTTCGAGATAAAATTTATGAGAAAAATGTTCATGCATGTTTAGCTATCAATTACATTGTATTATGACATAAATGGTTTAGAAAGTTAATATCACTGAGAAAATTATTTGTAGTTGCAGAGTTAGCTTCTGTAAATAAGTGACAAAAGCATAATACATACCTAAAAGTGGGGAGTAAGATATGAACTAAGTAGAACTTGGCTTCTAGGAACCAAGCATAGTTGTTTAAGATTTTCTTACTAAGATCCAAGGGGTTATCTTATCCACTTTTTGCTATTTTTTCTGAAAAAGCTTGGAACAGTACCTACCAAAGGTCGTCACTTTCAAATATAGGGCATTGGAGCTGACCTCCAAAGGTACCCCATTGATTATCACTTTTTAACCTATTCTAAGGAGTTCAGGTTATCAAGTGTACTTTGGATATGGCTGGTCCACACACATGATGATAGGTTAGTGAAATAGCATCCATTTTAGTGTACTATGATTAGGAAATCCAAAATACTAAAGTTGTGAATTTGATAGTGAATTGTAGATATGCTTGAAATTGATGTCAAGAGCCATCTACTTCTCTTTGCTCATAGCTCAAACTAGAGAGATAAGATCATATCACCACAGATGCAAGAGTGTACCTAAAAAAATAACTTGATCCTACATGTTTGAGACCATATGGATTAGATGTCATTTTGAAATCCATTTTATTGAATTTTTATAAAATGGCCAATTTTGAAATTATCTTGAGATGACCATGTTGGAAATCACTTTTTATGGTATTGTAATTATGAGGCAATGTTTGTTAATTTGGTGCATTATGGTAAGCCAACCATTTTGAAGACCGTATGGGGACCATGTCTTGATCTCATTAGGGAGACACCATATTGCCATGTTATGGTGTCACACTAGAGATGCCATGTAATACTTGTTATGGTGTTGAACTAGAGAGATGCAATACCTTTTATGGTGTCATAATGGAGAAACCGTGTTATACTTGGTATGGTGTCATGGTGGAGATATTGGGTTATACTTGTTATCTCCTTGAAAAATATCATGTTATACTTTATGAAGTGTTAGGGTGGAGACATCATGTGAAAGACCTAAGACTTGAAGGAGCTATAAATTCATTGTAGAGTTAAAATTGATTGGTGTTTTTTCTATTTGAGAGTAATCCAATGGTATGATCCTAATCTTCATTTTTTTGTGCTCTCATGTCAGCGACACCATGTTGAAACTGATATTGTGCTTTTGCAACAAGAAAACCTTATAGGGACTGTAATTTTGCAATGTGGAATAGATTGAGTTCTATTTTTTGAATTTTACAAGAAGATTACAATGGATCAATCATATTTACATGGTTTGTGATTTCTCCATGGAAACACCATGTTCAGGTCCACTTATAGTCTTGTGAAAATGGCAATTATGTAGAGCTAAAATTATGGTCCAAATTGAATGATATCTTGTGGTCTATAGAATGATTATGTTTTATTATGACAAAAATATCATGTTAGATGCATTAGTGTGACAAAATAAACATGTCATGGTGGTAATGCTTAACAGTTATTCACCATTGACCCTTTACTAGATCGATTTGATGAATCTGTTGGGAAAGTTCGCAGCTATAGAGGCATGCCATGTGTCACATATTTATGCTTGGACACATGCAAGGGATGCTAGATTTGACATGTATCTCAATTCATCCATCTGCAGTTCTATCTTGGATTTCATATCAACACCTAAGATCTTATATAAGTTAGAAGGTGAGCCACTGTAATGTCCCCATTTTGGAGGTGGAATAATTTAATTAAATTAATTAATTAAGTTGTCCAAAATAATGATATTTCATAAGGATGACTAATTGATTATTTTAATTAAATTAAAAAGTGGCATTAAATTAATTATTTGTAAGGTTATCAAATAAATAAATATTATAAGGTGACCTTATATTTAATTAATTTATTAAAGTGACTTAAATAAAATAGTATATCATAAAGTCACTAAAATAAAATAATATTATTCTAGAAGCTTCTTGAAGAATTGGAGAAAAAAGAATAAATAGAGGGGTTGGCTAAGCTTCTAATCATCCAGGTATTTTGATATTGACATTTGATTGAGTTTATTGTGGAGCCTATGGTTTTTGTAGTTTCTACATTTGATCATTGAGACCGAAAGCTCTCTTTGATTGGCATAACTGAGGTGGTGAAATATTCCTCCAAAGGGTTGCAAAGTTGAGGAAGGTACTTCAGACTTTCTACATGTATTACAAAGCAAAATTTTAATGGCCATTGGCCAAAATTTTGAAGGTTCCAAGTGGGCAATAATTGCAGATTGAATTTCATCATTCTAGCTGTTTTTTGGAGCAATTTCTTGGTACATATATTGGTCTGATTAGAAATTACTGAGGTCTGATATAATTTCAGATTTATATCTGCATAACTGGAGGACCACAAGGCTGAAGATGGCATCAATTCCTTCTATCAGGGAGGGCGCTCCATTGGGAAGTCTGAGACCATCATTCTTGAGCATTATGGCGGACCTAAGAAGCTGGTAATAATTTATTTTCTGCACCATACTTCACAGCAGGGGTGCTGCCATTAGAGGAGGGCGATTTTGCCAAAGAGGCCACAGAAACTTTAGAAAATATTTGTGAGCACTTGGGAGGTCCATAGCAGATAAATCGCTGCCTTGGGGGTGTCTAAGATTGCCTCTAGAAAGAGAATCGACTGAATATAGGAGGTTGCTTTAACAGATCAGTCATAAGGGAAGACCTCGAGGAGTTCAACTTGGCTTGAGGAGTGCAAATTTCTCATCAACAAGGGCTGTTATGTCATTACCAATCACAAACAGGTTCTACATGTTATGCTACATTCATTTCTGATGCATCTTATAAGTGGTAGTTGCTGCAACTTCAAACTTGCACTCAGATTTTAGGGTCCATTTTATTGTAGAGCCAAGATTCTTGGCCTTATATCAGCATTGAAAATCAGTCTATATTGCAGTCAAATAAAGGAGTCATAAGGTTGCATTCAGCTCTTAAGTTATTGCTTCAATTATTACTTTTCATGACAACTGTTTGTCAAAATGTCATACTGTTGTAGGTGATCATTTCTCATACTTAGATTAGATATATGCATTGAAAAATACCAAAATAAATACACATTCATTCTAGGACATTGTTTAGACAATTCAGAGTCATTTTGCAAGCATTCTTATTGGTGATAAGTGAAGGAAAGTGCCATTAAAGCAAACTGAAATGTTATATCAGTCATATCCCTTGTATGCAAAGTGTTTGACGAAATTCCCAGGGCCAAAAACAGAAGTTTTTCAATCAGATTTAATCAGGGATATTACAGCCACTCATCTTCCCCATCAGCTTTTTTTCTGTCTAGCAATGGGCAAGAACTATGATAATAAATATTCAGTCTGAAATAGAGATTCATGCTCACCACTAAAGATACCTTTAGACATTTTGTTTTTCATTTTGAAAACTTGTTCCTTCTTTCAAAGAATAGGAACTAGAGGATAAGCATGTTGATTAATGTTTAGACATAAATAATATGGCATCATGAAGGACCTTGAGGGACCATTTAAAAAGCATTGTGAAGAATTATCATACCAATTTGATTTTTTTGAGCATTCATCTGGCCTTTTCAAGGATGATATTCAGACTTTGTAGGAGATTCTCTGAAAGATGAAGAGGGAAGATTTGCATCCAATGCTTTGAAATGCACAATAAGCAATTAAACTTCTTGCGGCGTGGAGGAAATTTGATCTTCCAACTCTCATATCTAGTGGATGCATTTATTTATTGAATATGGATTATTTAAAAATAACTTGCTAGAAAGTGATTGCTTTCTTGTTTCATAGCTACAGTATTAATAATAGTCATCTATTAGTCATTGTTTTGAATTATTTTTCTCTAAGAATTTATTTATTGATAATTCAACTGAAATGGACCTTCTTGTTATGTTGCCTGTATTGGCTGGATGTTTGTTCTTTTTACTCTTCAATTTTTTATATCTACTTAAACCACATATTGAAATATTCTGATTTCTAGTTATCCATATTGAGTTGGATCGGTGCAGATTAGTTTTAGGATTCAATTTTTTTAAGGCATGAGAAAAATAAATAACAATATTTTCTTTCAATTTATTCATCTATTATAGTTTCTTTGTTTTCTGTAATTCAGATGCAATGATCATTGAATTGTTCATTCTTAAAAGATGTTGGTTTCTATTGCAGATTATGATATGGCTTGTTATTCCTTCTCTAAGTGGTTCTCTAGCAGGCTATACAAAAAATATGTTGCGCTTTATGGTGATCCTTCAATATCTTCCAAGGCTATTTATGATTTTTCCACTGTCATCAAAAATAGTAAAGACAACGGGTATGATGATTGAGGCGGCCTGGGCTGCTGCAGCATATAATCTATTGCTCTATATCTTAGCTAGCCATGTAAGCCACTTTCCAATTTGATTAGCCAACTCAAAATTGTGCATTGAATTTGCTTTTTCCTAAAATGCATAAGGACCCTAGGTTAATATTTTAACTTTTTGCATATGAAACACCAAGTTTGGAGGATGTGATAAATGGGCTGCTGTAGACTCTTTAACAACATCTTCTCCATGTTTCTGAGTTGATTGATACTTTTAATGTCAGGGCTAGTATTTTAAATAATTGTGGAATAATTGGTAAATGTGAAAGGAAATCAAGTCAAATGAAAAAAATTGTTTTAGGGGCTTTCCCTCATTGAAACTACTTATGCATAAGAAACCTTTTATTTATTAGTAAAAGGAAAATTTACATTATAATTTATAGAAGGTTTATAAAATTGCAAAAGTATACTTATACTGTAGTCAATAGTGTAGTACCATAGTTTTCCTGGGGTAAAAGATGCCACTATGAGGAATTTTGTCAATGAATCCAAGAAAATATATATTGCAAATGGTTAAAGTCTCCAAAAGCTTGAGCTACAAAATGTTTCTGATCTAGATTTTATTTTTGATATCTATAAATATCCACAACAAAGTGTTTCCATATGGAAGAAGATATTCAACTAATACACATTATCCCATTTGTTATAAATTTCTCATTAAACGATTCCTTTTACTCACTGGAGCCTTGGTTTTTCATAAGAATTGTGTGGAAGTTTTCAAGACAAGAGTTGTTGATAGAACCCCAACTTCATTGAAGGGGTTATTATTTTTCCCAACTTGTCAATGGTTCATATAGATAGAGAGATTTCTTTTCCATCACTAGGTAGGTAATTAACATATTTTCTACGTTTTTTATGTTGTAATGTTTATCCCCTTAATGTAATGTGGTTGCTTATTGTTTTGTTTTAGGTTTAGTTTATGCTCAACTCTTTTCTCCAACAAATTAAGACACTAGTTAGTTTTTCCTAGAGATTTTGAAGTTCTCTTATCGCCCAAGATTTCCCCATGGTCCCTAGAAAGAGCCAATTGTGAATACTCCTGCAAAACTTTGTTGTTAATTGAGGTTGTAATCAATAAACCATGTCATTCTTGTCTTGTCAACCAAGTTTTAGCTCTATTGATTTGTCAAGTTGTTATGTGTTGGCCTACTTTATCTATTTGAAAGAAAATTGATTACAGATAAGAAATGGAAAACGAAGATGAAACAAAAATTTTGAAGGTTGATAGCTCTAGAGTGAAATTGAAGATGAAATGATGGAGATTAGAGGTTGAGAATAAGGCAAGAAAATGGAAAATAAATACTCTTGTACTCCATTCAAGTGGCATGAGTAAGAAGCAACAAAAATTGAGAGCATGCACATGAAGCATGAAATGTTTAAAAATTGTCAAGGTTTGTCACCATTTTAAGATGGCAATGTTAGCATAGTATTATGCCTAAGAAGGCATACTCTTAAGTCATTTATGCTAAAAATGAAGTCTTTCAAAACATGAAGGTTGCAACTTTGAAGTGCCTATGTCATTGGAAAATGGCAATCAAGGTGGCATAAAAAGAGGTAAAATGTGACAAGGAGAAAATGCATTCAACTAAATGCAGATTACACACTTTATTGGTAGTAGTTGCGCCTTCAGCACACATGCCCTGTTCGAAACGGGGACCCTCTTTCTTTTCGCCTCGCCAGGTTGCTTTTGTCACCGCCTCGTTTTGTGTGCCCCCTATTTTGTGTCTTGGATGGTCAGTGAGTCTCAAAGAAGTCATCTTGAGTTGGCCATGTTTCTCCACCCTCAAAATTTCAAGGCTTTAGGCCTTCACAGAGTTCCCTTGTCTATTTGCCTTCACTCTTTGGAACTGGTGTCCTTGGGGCCGGGCAGGTCCGCCCCTACAGGCCACTCCATGTGGGTTTCCCTATCCTCTCGGTCGCTCCAAACGGCTTTCATCCAATGACCTTCCACTATTTGGGACCCGCCTCTCTGATAGTCATTTTTCATTGCCAAACATCCGAATGACCATCGTCTGGCTATCATCCGCCCGACGGACTCCGCCCTTCCCGCAGCCGTTTTCAAATGACTGCCACCAACTTTCAATGCTGCTGTATGAACATTAATGAGGTGCATTTAATGCACTATTTTTTATAAATAGCTTGATTTGAGCTGTCATTTTCACTTGTCAGCTATTCAGAAGTGAGTCAAATCCCTCTGCAAATGTCGTTGTGGTGCCCGTCGAGCCCAGTTACCGATTCAAAGTGTTGTCTATTGTTTGCTCGACCTTCTTCATTGGGTTTTAGAGGTAGGTTTTCCGTCTGCGAGCCATGTATTACGTTCTCTTTGATTTCTGAAAAGTTGCTAACTCTAAATGGAAGAAAACTTGAAATTAACTAAATTAAACCTAGGCACACAAAACCCATGAATTAGAATTTTAACAAACTTTGAAAATCACCCCATGCGCCATTTGTGGAACTCACGCCACGCTCCTTGTAGCCGTTCTTCAACCAGGGACTTCGTCCCCTACGGGCCCGCACCCTCGCTGTTACCATCACCGACTTTGAAAAATGATTTAAACTTAACAACGGTGATCTCCTATTCCGGGTCTGCCCTCGCGGGAGGACTTCCCTCCTTGGCCGCCCCAAACTTAAATTCACGAAATGAAATGGAGAGCCATCGACCCTCTCAAGTCCCCAGGTGTGGATTTTTGCTGCAAAATACCTTCTAGCTTTGCCATTACAAATGGCTAATCAAGCACAGCCTCCCAACGACTGGGTCCCACCCATATCATTGCCCATTCAGCCAAACAACTGAAGTCCTGACCCATTGCAGGCTGCACCTTGCGGACTTCCGCCTTGGTTTTGCCTTTTCTAAATAGCTTTTGCAGCCCATCTTCCTGCCTATCGGACTCCACCCTCTCGTCCGTTCAAGTCAAAGAGCAGCTATCAAAGAATGCGGGTCATCCTCCATGGACCTCCATTATCATTTCGCGATGCATAGACGACTATTCGAAACGGCGAAACCTCCACGTCCACCTAAGTTTGTGGGTCCCGACTGTTAGAAGGATTGTCATTGATGTCAAACAAAGAGCTTGGTATGTAATCGAGCTTGGTACGTGATTAAGAATGTTATATAGATAAATTAACATTCTACAGATTGAAGCATGCATATCGGTGTTCTTCAGATGTAATTTGTATGATATAGATGGATAAAAGAATGCAGATTGAATGGACATATCTACAGATCAGAGTTATAAAAGAATGCAGATCGAATGGACATATCTACAACTCGGAGTTAATTGAATGAATAAATCTACAGATTAAAATAACAAATGCATCTACAGATCAGAGCTACGAATGGATATCATTTACAGATTAAAATCATTCTATGATGAATTCTATCAGATCGAAATTAGAAAACAGATAAATAAGTATCAGATTGAAGAAATATGCACGTTTCAGCTTGAAGTTAGCAAACGAATAAATCTGGAGAAGTATATCTAGGAGCAGCTTGAAGATCTCTTAGATAATGGAGTATAGACGTATCAGTCTGAAGCAGATCAATAAGTCTGAAGATGGTGATTAATTTCAGATTGTTAAGATTAAAATTGATTAGTCTGTGTCTTATCGGGATTCTAAGGGACGCGTGTTTTTGTTTGTCAAAATACGTGTTGATTATTCTATGAAAGGGACTCGTATTTTCTTCTTAACATGTTGGTTAATGACTTTGTTAAATTTCAAAGGGACATGCTTTCATTAAAAGGCATGTCTATTGCAAACACAAGTATCAAAAGACGAGTTCTTGAAAGAATACGATTCAATGTAATTGCCGCAAAAATAATCTTTGTTTTGTAAAGACACCAATGTAATAAGGAGTTATGACTTTCAACCATGTGTGGACCAACAGAAGACGTGACCAACAGAAGACGTGTTACTCCTTAATGAATAGATGTGAATCAAGGAAGTTCAAAAGATGTGTCCATCAGAAAAATGCGAATCCTGAATGGAAGGAAGTTCAAAAGACGTGTCCATCAGAAAAATGCGAACCTTGAATGGACGTG
Source organism: Sequoia sempervirens (assembly GCA_007258455.2). NCBI lineage: Eukaryota > Viridiplantae > Streptophyta > Pinopsida > Cupressales > Cupressaceae > Sequoia > Sequoia sempervirens. The sequence goes on along the minus strand of VDFB02271358.1, from coordinate 361,305,972 downwards.
GGTTTCAATAAAAGTTCTATTCTTTCTAAGGGACGTGTATTTCTAAAAGGAGTGATGCATTTCCTAAAAGGATGCGACCTGTGCTAAAGAATAGATTCAATTAAAAATTAAGAAGTATTCAGTTATGTGTAAACAGAAAAATAATTAAATCATGTAAAAATCAATTTGGAAAAGAGGGACATCTCAAAGGGTGTGACTGAAAGAAAAAGATGCAAAGTGTTGTGATCATCAATAATTGCAACCTTTGGTCAATCTATATATTTGTCATACCATTCAAAGCTGAAGGTGTGGTTGTTTTTGAAGATTAGCAGATCAGTCTAAGATACCCATCTCCTTGTGTGGGCTTAAAGTGATATCACTTATCACATAGAGCAGATTGGAGAGTTGGGTTTGTGCAAATCATATTGAAGGCAGTCTTACATGCATCAATTCAAGGTTTGATACTTTGCACTAGGGGTAGGTTCTCCTTGTAGGTAGGTGCCTACTAAATTTGTAAAGGTCTAGGTGTTCCTTGTAGGTTACACTCTACTAAATCATCCTTTTGTAAATCTATAGGTTGGTGCCTACTTTGAAAAATATTATTTCAATAAAGTTGTCAACTTGGGGAAATTGATTCATATCAAAAAGTTGATTGTAATAAGTTTGAAAAAGATTTAGAAATAAAAGTTTGTGATTGATTTACTGATTCACCCCCCCCTCTCAGTAAATCTTTTGTGCTCTTCAATTGGTATCAGAGCAAGGTCCTTCTTGAAAGCTTAATCGCTTGAAGGAGATCCTCAAGAGCACATATGGCGAATCTAAGCAACACTATGAAAGCACCCATCTTTGATGGGACTAATTATGCCTTTTGGAATATCAAGATGGAAGCATACTTGAATGCACTTGGGTTTGATGTGTGGCAATCTGTTGTTGATGGGTATTCACCTCCAGCTACTCCTCCAACGGATCAAGCAGCTAAAAAGAGAAGTGAAAACAATGCAAAAGCGAAGCATGCTCTTCTTTGCAGCCTAACAGATTCTGAATTTACAAAAGTCATGAGGTGCAAGTCAGCAAAAGAGATTTGGGACAAACTTCAAAACATCTATGAAGGAGATGCAAAAGTTAAGAAGGCAAAGTTACAAACTCATAGAAGGAAATTAGAAACTCTCAAGATGAATGATGATGAAGATATTGCCTCATACTTTCTCCGTGTTGATGAAACAGTAAATATCATGAAAGGACTTGGTGAAGAAATTGAGGATACTTTTATTGTTGATAAGATTCTAAGATCACTATCTACAAAATTTGAGGCCAAGGTTGCAGCATTGGAAGAACTAACAAATCTAGACCAGCTAAAAAAGAATGAATTACGTGGGATCCTTGCTGCCTATGAGATGAGGATTGAAGGTAGATCACCACAAAAGGAAGTCTCATTCAAAGCATCTAAAAAGGACAAGAATAAGCATGAAGAAAAGGATGAAAAATCAAATGATGAAGCAGAAGCTTACTTCATGGGTAAACTTAAGAAAAGAAAAGGAAAATACAAAGGAAAATTTCCTTTTAAATGCTTTAATTGTGGAAAAGTTGGACATTATGCTTCAAAATGTCCTCAAAATGAAAGCAGCTCTAGTGAAGAAGAAAAAGAAATTAGTAACAAGAAAAAGGGAAAGAAGAATTTCAACTCAAAGAAGAAATTTCAAAAACATAAGAAGAGTTTCTATTCAAAGAAAGACAGCAGCACCTCCAAAGAACAAAGTGAAGATAGCTCAAGCAATGGGGAAGATGAAATATTGTTTATGGCTGAATGTGAAGAACAAAATGTTGATCAAGAATGTGAAGAAGAAGAAGAGATAGATCAAGATTGCAATGAAGGAGAGGAAGTAGATCTTGAAGAAGAATTGCACTATGCTTACAAGAAAAATGAAGACTTGAAGAAGAAGGCTGCCAAGTACAAGTTGAAGATCAAAGAGATGACAAAAGACTTGGAGAGTTCAAGCAAAACCATTGAAGATTTGAGAGCTCAAATCATGGAAGCTGAAAGAAATGAAGAAGAATTGAAAAACAAACTCAATACAAAGGAGATGAAATGTAACAAGCTGGAGCAAGAGATAGCAATGCTAAAGTTGGAATTGGAGAAAACAAAGGTTCAACACACAAAGATTGATGAAGAATCCAGCAAGTTGATTGAGCTAATGAAGGCTCAAGATTTTCTTCAAAGCAAAATGGGAGGTAGTTTTGAAGAACAATCCAAGAAGGTCACTAACTCCAAAGAAGATTTCAAGACTTTCTCAAAGCAAGTTGAAGAAGATTGGATAAGTGCTGATCCTAAAAGAAGACTGAATACTAGGCACTTCTATGCATTTAATGGTTATTATTTTCTATGTAACAAATTTGGGCACAAGGCCTTAAATTGTAAAAATAAAGTGAAAAATATTTCTAGCTACCTTAGGAGAGATTATAATTCTTTCACACCATTAATGGACTATAATAGTCTATGCTACAATTGTAATAACTTTGGGCACAAAGCACAAGCTTGTAGGATAGTTTTTAATGACTCTCCAAAACAAAACAAGAAAGAAGATAAGTCCATTGAAAGGAAAGAAATACCTATCAAAGTGTGGAGGAAAAAGGAGAAATCAATGTTCATCCAAACAGCTTTACATGCTGAAAGTAAGATGGATAGATGGTACATTGATAGTGGGTGCTCAAAGCACATGACAGGTGACAAGTAAATTCATCTCTCTTGAACCTACTGATGAAGGATCAGTAAGATTTGGTGATAATACAAGAAAACGAATAAAAGGAAAAGGAACACTTAGTCTAGATAATGGGAGAACAAAAACAGAAAATGTTTTGTATGTTAAGGGCCTAAAAGAAAATCTTCTAAGTGTTAGTCAACTTTGTGATCAAGGACATAGTATCACATTCCTTTCTAATATATGTGATATCAAGAAAGATGGAAAGCTGGTTGCTCAAGCTGAAAGGAAACATAATTTGTATGTCTTAAAAGAGATAAGTTGTGAAAGTTGCAACCTAGTACAAGAGGATGAAAGTTGGTTATGGCACAAGAGGCTAGGCCATCTAAACTTTGATAATATTGTCAAAGTTAGCAAATCAAATGCTGTGAGAGATATGCCAAGGATAACAAAACCTTCTAATATCATTTGTAGAGAGTGTCGACTTGGAAAGCAAACAAGGTCAAGCTTTAAGTCTAAGGAGCATTCTTCATCAAAGCCATTAGAACTCATACATACAGATCTTTGTTGGCCAACAAAATCCAAGAGCATGAATGGAGAAAGATATTTTATGTTGTTGATTGATGACTTCTTGTTGGCGTAACAACTAACACCTCTGGAGTAGAAGTTGTTATGAACAGCCTATGTACACTACGCAATGAGTGCTCTTCAAATTATGGAGGGGAAGCTCCCTCGTTGTGCTTTGACAAATATACTTGCAAAGGAAAATAAGCTAAAACTATGCCCTGTCTTTTTGTTTCAGCTGCTAGAGGCACAAGACTTTCTTGAAAGAACCTATACATTGCAGCTGAGTTTTCTTTGGTTTTGCAGATCTACTAACTACAAATTATATCTATCTAATCTCCTCAGGAAAACAGAGCAAGAGGAAACGGAGCAAGGTTTGACTATCGGACGATAAGCGTGTTTAGACTCTCTACTTGAAGGCAAGGTGGCGAAACTATCATCTCAATCTAAACAAGCTTATTGGGCACAAAACAGATTTAAGATTTTACCAAGACAACCTTATGGAACCCTGTGTGGCATAACACTTGATTGAAATAGTAAAATCCTCACAAAACAGCCTTTATCACCACAATCTCACGAAACCCTATGTGGCATAACCTTTAATTATAATGATAAAGATTCACAAAACAGATTTATCACCGTAACTTCTCGAAACCCTATGTGGCATAACGATTGGTCACAATGGTAAATTAACACAAAACAGATTTATCATCTCAATTTCTTGGAACCCTATGTGGCATAACAATTGACTTCAATGATAAAGATGTTCAAACAGATTTATCTAAACTATGGAAAGAATTCACCATTACAATCTTTCGAAACCCTATGTGGCATAACAATCAATTGCAATAGCGAAGACACATGAACAAATACCAAAAAGAGCAATATTGAGGGCAAGGTAGGCGCAGCATATATTTCTCTCTCAAGCAAAAGTTATTTACAAATGAGCATAAGCTCTTATTTATATACATCAAGGTGTAGGGAACCCTAAAATCACCTTGTGTCATCTACAGTTCTTGCAATGCATGCAAGTTTTGCTGCCAAACCCTAATGAAGTAAACTATACAGTCAACTGGAAAACTACCATCAGTTAACCGAAACATCTAATCTAAAAATGGACAATTGTGCGAGCATGCACGTCCTTATTGAAAGCGAGTTAACGGAAGACTACATCGTTAACGAAAACCCTAAATCAAACTCCAAGTGTGTAAAGGCGAATCTCAGAATAGATATGCATGTGATGACAACATCGAGTTAACTTGAAAGGGTAACACCAAGTTCAACTCGTGTGTGTAATGTCTATCCTGAGAGGTAGGAGCTGAAGTTTATTGTCCGTGATCTCGAGCAAGCAATCCCTCAATGAGATTGTTAAGCTGTATCACATCTGAATGTCAGCAACTTGAGCAATCTTGGCAATCTTTGCACCTCAAACTAGCATTTCACATTTGGTAACTTTGGCTGACTCTGCTCTGGGAATACTAACCCTCCTTGTCTTCTTGTTGTCGAGGAAAAGTATACTATTTTGGATAACTCTACTTGACCTCTCCTTGACCGTTGCATATTCTTTGGCGTACCAATCTACTGCGGGCAACGGTTGTGTATCGACCTGCTCTCTGAAAAACTGAGGAAGAACCTCTCCCTCATCATCGATAAACCTCCCACATCTTCTTACGGGGAAAACAAAAATGCTGTGAGAGAGAGAAGTAGCTGCGTCGTGAACCTCGAAGTCATCTGCGCAATTTGCCCAGTAATCCTCCATAGAAGGCTCGTGATATGTGCATCCAGCAAGGCGAGCTGTATAATGACCTGAAAGGTCATAGGCACGTGCTTCGACAAGATACTTAAGATGATATTTCTCAAGTTCTTGTCCTGCGATCTTGGCATCAATTGCCGACTTGCACCAATACATTCCAAACTGAGAAGGAAAGTTAAGTGATGGTCTATGCCTGCGGCGTAGAAGACGATGAACATCATGCATCTGTCTAAGGAATTCTGAAGAAGCTGTCTTATCAGAAGGATAGCATTGGAAGCTTATAAATTTGGATTTCTGTGAAACCCATTACACTTTCGGATGTAGGTGTATGTTGGGAAGCGGAATAAACCAATCTGCCCATCCATCCGCCGGCTGCCCTGGCTGCCGAGATCTGAACATGCAACTCGGTCAAATTCCTCCAGCGTGTAAGTCAAAGCCGTGAACAGCAGGAAATGGCGTTCGACTCACAGTGAACTCAAGCTGATCATAATACTGATAAACCTTCTGAACAGTGAGAATGCCCACGGTGTTAAGTCCTCGGAACTGACCCTGATAAGCGATCAAGTACACGAGATATGAACACATGTGAAACTCGTGAGCAACCATGAAACCGGTAATCTGCCTGTGGAGAACGTCGCTAATGAAGGATGCCCAGTCATAATGCTCCTGCCCAGAAATGATGCGACCAATAATGTAATACATCCAAGGCTGGAAAACTTGACCCGAGACACGATTCAAGAGTGTGATTAGAATCGCGTACTCATCCTTGTATTCACCATGACCCACATTGTTTGGCAATCTGTTCTTTGCTTGTTTTAACCATCTTTCTGCCATCTTCTTCTGACATTTGTCCACATCAGCATCAAATGCCTGCTCACACTGCTCCATAGAAATCATCAAACTGTTCTGGTGCTGAGGAATGCCAAAACTCCTTTCGATGTCCAAAGGCTTGAGACTGCAAATGACCCGTCCGTCAACTGACGCTATCTCACGAGTAGTCGGATTGTAATGCTTAATACAAGTCATCACAAACTCAACACAGTGAACGAAGATAGGTATGGAAGCGGCCTCTAGTAAGCCAGACTGCTCAATATTCTGAATGATTGAACTTTTGATCTTAACTGGGTCTAGCACTGCTTCTGGCAATACTTTGTGAAGGTCTGTCTCAACCAACCTGAAAAAATCATGGGTAAGGACGGTTTTGGTCCTGTATTCGAGCTGAGTGAACTGCATTCTGAAAAATTCGCCTGTTGACTGTGAACTCGACTATATTCTGACAAGATTTCTGGAATCCAAAAATAGCCTGCGAGAGTTAAAAATAGCCTTTCGAAGAATTATTTTCAGCGAAAAATCCGAGATATGGGTTTTGTCCAGAAAAGGATTCTAAGACAACCCAGAACGTCAGTTTTGCGAAAATTCAACTTCTACTAGATCGTACAGAGATTTTTCACTTTGAGAAAATCAGCAATTCGAGAACGAATGTTCTGAAGCTAAAAAATTCATGAAAAATCAAGCGCACAAATTTAACTCGAGGGAATTATATGGGAATGATCCAGATACTGAAACTTGTCAAATTCGCCAATTTCAGGAACATGCAATATGTATTTTGTGAGAAATCTGAGATTTAAAGGATGAAAAAGACGTTTTTATGATGTCTCTTCTCTGAAAATCGCCCAAGATTTCTTTGAATAACTGATAATTGTGAACTTGAATCTGCAAAAAGATATGTTAGGAAAAATCGTCTCTGAGAATTGATGTAGATTTTGCCTTTGATCTGGAAGAATTCGCCTTGGAATTGAAAACCACGAACTTCTCTTGAAATTTGCGCCTTTTAATATGAATGAAATTCGAATTCTCTTGAAGAAAATACGAATTTGTATTGAATTTGAGGATTCGCCTTTTTGAAGAATTAAAATCCGCCTTTGAATCTTTGAAGGATTGCGAATTTTATTGAAAACTGAGATACGCCTTTGAGAATTTGAAAAACGCCTTTGAGAATCAAGGAATTGCGAATTGCTTTGAACTTTGAATTTGCTCTGAAGATATGCGCCCTTCTCTTCTGAAAAAAAACGAATTTTTCCTTTGAATTTATTTTGAATTTGATAAACTTCGATATGCCCTCTGAAGATAATGTATTTGCCTTAGAAAAATACGAATTTCATTCAAGATTAAATTTGCTCTTGAGAAATACGAATTCTCTTTGAAAGCTTTGTGAACAATAATGAAGATGGCGTCATGTATAAATAAGAAGAAATTCGCACTGAATTGTGACTGCAAGAATTCAAAAACCCTAACAATAATAGAAGTCCTCTGATTGGTTGCCTTTGAGTTCAACTGCCACTGACTGGAAGTCCAAATTTGAAAATAATAATAAAATATTTTTTATCATGAAATTAGGCGCCAAAAATAGAAAATAGCCATCTTATGCAAATCTTGAACTTCAGTTGACAATTTGGTTGAAGCTTTGAGATTCATCATTTGACTTTACTGATTCCGAAAAGTCATCTCTTGAGCACATAGGCGTCCATTTGCTTAAGATACTTCATTTTTTACTAAATCCCTATTTTATAGCTGACAACACTGTCACGACTGGCCAACTTCGACACTGATTTCCGGATGACCGGGTGATGCTGAGACTATTCTGAAGAATTCATCGGAAAGCCTACTGAACAAGGAAGAAATGTCTGCTGGGAGACACAACTGCAAAATCTATCGTTTAACCCCTTGAAAAATTAGGCGCCCCTGATTAAATTGCTTTACGGGTTCCAGACTTAGCCATTTCCCCAAACTGCCATCTGATGCTTCAAACGGCTGCTGACGGTGAATGGTGAACCCTGCTGACATGAGACGAAGCTCACTGCATGACTGGAGATATTCTGCATCCAACGACTGTATGCACGACAGCTGAAAGCTGTGTTAAGGGCCTCAAAGTAAAAGCGCCCCGGCTCATGGTTGCACTTTTGTCATTTTACGAAAGTCAAACTTTCATCCAAGTACCCTACTTTGACGTCTGACATCTGGAACTGGGATGACCCGATTCAGGCATTATCTGTTTTAACGGACAGCCAGAAGGGCCTACAAGAGAAGTCTCTGGAGGTGACGAGGCAAGAAAACTGCTTCTAAGACCTCAAAAACTCCAGTGCGTATTTTATTTAAGATTACCGCTCCCAGACTTGGCCATTTTCCGGACATCGTCACTTTGCAGTATTACACCAAAGACCTCACACGCACAAGCGACTGCCAAATCCCGAAGGCCGACGGCTGTGCTCGTTGGAAAGATAAAATGATAACGCTCAATAGCCGTGAAGACTTCGAACTCGAATGGGCTCATCTGACAGGCCTAAAGGCTAGGCGCCTCTAGACTGTGGAAATACACTGAAAACCATTTGTTGGTCCGCCCGTAAAATTATGTGCTTGGTAGAATCTCCGCCACGACCACCTGAAACGTCGGATCGACAAGCTGAATGATGCATTGCGGAGCTGGACTAGAGTATTACTGATGTCGTGAAGACTCTGTCTGCAAATTTTGCCATCTGAAGGATCCTTTAAACCAGCGCCCCTGGCTTGTACTTGCACTGGGAACAAACGGAGAAGCTCAGAAACGTGAAAACTCCATTTTAAGTTGATCTTTGGATGACCGCTGCCTGAACTCTGAGAGTCGGATGACTGCGCTTGATATCCCGTCGGATAAGCAGACTTGTTGAGAATAAATTGACTGTATCCGACATTGAAACTGTCAAGATTTACCCCCTCCTTGAGATGGGCGCCCTCAGGCTAGAGGCACGCTTTTGCCTGAAAAGAGCAAAATTCTCGCATCTTGAACTTTAAGGATTTCAACTTCTGTCGCTGATAACCGGAGCTGTGGGTCTCGGAATGCTTCACTGGATAGCTCGACGGATAGCCAGACTGATTCTGAAGAGATTGACTGGATGCTTGAACATTTTAACCAGAATCTTGACCTTCAACAAACTGGGCGCCCCTGGGCTATACTTGCGCTTTTGGGCTTTTCTTGAGAAATCTCCATGATTTGATCACTGAAAACTTTGTTTCGATCATTGAAATGACTGTCTGCAATATGGAATGTCGTCGTAAGATGCTCCTCCATCGTGAAAAGCTCTTATCTGAGTCTCTGCTTCGGTTCTGACCAATAAAACTGACTTTGATTGACAAAATATTGACAAAAACTCCATGCTTGATATTGCCCAAAACTGTGTTCTACAACATTTTGGCAAGATTTAGACTTTAAAATGCAAAATGCCTTGATGAAGCAAAAAATTTGGTTTGGGTACAACACTTCTCAAGAATGACTTGGGTTGCATTTTTGAAAGAAAAATCTGAAGCTTTTGATAAATTCAAAGCTTTCAAAGAGCTGGTTGAAAATGAAGCAAACAACAAGATAAAATGTCTTAGATCAGATCGAGGAGGAGAATTCACATCAAAGGAATTTGAAAATTTCTGCATAGAGCATGGAATTAAAAGGCAATTTTCTACAGCAAGAACCCCTCAACAAAATGGGGTTGTAGAAAGGAAAAATAGGACGGTTCAAGAAATGGCAAGGGCAATGCTAAATGAAACCAAGATAGCAGATTCCTTTTGGAAGGAAGCAATTCATACAGCAGTTTACATCTTGAATCGTGCACAAATAAGAGTGAACAATGAGAAGACACCATATGAACTTTGGAAAGGTAGACCAGCAACTGTCAAGTACTTCAAAATTTTTGGAAGCACTTGCTACATTAGAAGAGATGAAGAAGATTTGAGCAAATTTGACACAAGAGCAGATGAGGGAATCTTTCTTGGCTACTCATCAAAAAGTAAGGCATATAAATGCTACAACAAAAGAACTCACAAAATTGTTGAAAGTGCTAATGTAAGAATTGATGAAGGAAAGCAATTCAAAGAAGTTGGACAAAGTGATCACCATGTTCAAACTATGAATGATGAAGACAAAGAGGATGAGGACTCCCAAGAGGAAGAAAAGGAGGAAGAGGCAAAGGAAGAAGAATCTTCACAAAAGACTCCCATGAAGACACCAAAGACACCTTCCAAGTTTGTTCAAAAGAACCATCCTGAAGATTTGATTCTTCAAGATAGATGTAGATCTACAAGGAAAATGGTGAATTACAATGAAGATTGTCATGCAGCATTTCTATCTCAAGTTGAGCCCAAAACTTTTGAAGAAGCAAGCAAAGACAAATGTTGGATTGGTGCAATGAATGAAGAATTGGATCAAATAGAGAAAAATGAAACTTGGGAACTTGTCCCAAGACCAAAAGATAAGAATGTAATTGGCACAAAATGGGTTTTTAGAAACAAATTAAATGAAGATGGTCAAGTCACAAGGAACAAAGCAAGGTTAGTGTGCAAGGGCTATGCACAAGTTGAAGGAGTAGATTTTGAGGAAACATTCGCACCAGTTGCAAGGATTGAAGCAATTAGAATGTTTTTATCCTATGCAAGTCACAAGAAGTTTAAGGTGTATCAAATGGACGTCAAATCTGCTTTTCTTAATGGAGATCTAGAGGAGGAAGTTTATATTGAACAACCCGAAGGCTTCCTATTATCAGAAGACAAGGATTATGTGTGCAAGTTAAAGAAAGCTCTCTATGGGCTTAAACAAGCTCCTAGAGCTTGGTATTCTAGACTTGACAAGTATCTCAAAGAGCAAGGTTTCAAAAGAGGAGATGTAGATAGCAATCTATACATCAAAGAAGAGGATGGACATTTATTGATTGTGGTGGTGTATGTAGATGACATCATTTTTGGTGGAGACAAGGACAAAATGTGCAAAGAATTTTCATCATGTATGCAAAAAGAGTTTGAGATGTCAATGTTGGGAGAATTATCCTTCTTCCTTGGGCTGCAAATTTCACAATCAAGCAAAGGTATTTTCATCTCCCAAGCCAAATATGTGAAAGAAATGTTAAAAAGGTTTAGGATGGAAGATTGCAATCCTGTTAGCACTCCTATGGTTACAGGTTGCAAGCTAAGCAAAGATGATGAATCCCAAGAAGTGAATCAAACACTTTATAGATCAATGATTGGAAGTTTGTTGTATCTAACTTCTACAAGACCAGACATAATGCAAGTTGTTGGAGTTGTGGCAAGATTTCAAGCAGCACCAAAAGAAACACATGTTCATGCAGTAAAGCGTATATTCAAGTATTTGAAAGGCACTATGGAATATGGTTTATGGTACACTAGCAACAATATTTTCACTCTTGAAGCATTCACAGATGCTGATTGGGCTGGCAATGTGGATGATAGAAAAAGTACAAGTGGAGGAGCCTTTTTTCTTGGAGGAAATTTAGTATCCTGGATGAGCAAAAAACAAGAATCAGTCTCTCTATCTACAGCCGAAGCTGAATATATAGCAGCAGCAGCATGTTGCACTCAACTTTTGTGGATGAGGCAAACTTTAAGAGATATCAAGGTGGAGTATGATCATTCTTGCACTATTTATTGTGATAACACTAGTGCAATCAACATCTCCAAGAATCCAGTGATGTACTCAAGGACCAAGCATATCCCCATTAAATATCATTTTTTAAGAGAGCAAGTAGCGGAAGGACAAGTATGTTTGAAGTATATTGCTACAAAAGAACAAACTGCTGATATATTCACCAAACCACTTCCAAGGGATAAATTTGAGTATTTAAGGGACAAATTGGGAGTTGTCCGACATCCATCAACTTAACTGGTGGAGAAATGCATTCAGGGGGAGCTATGCATTGTATCTTATAGCTCCATGAAACAAAAAGAGGCAAAACATTGTTCAAAGACCCCTTGCCATTGATGTCAAAGGGGGAGATATTGGAGTCAGGGGGAGCAATAAGAAGAAGATCAAAAGATGTCTTTGGAGAAGTTGCCATCAATGACAAAGGGGGAGATTGTTAGAAGGATTTTCATTGATGTCAAACAAAGAGCTTGGTATGTAATCGAGCTTGGTACGTGATTAAGAATGTTATATAGATAAATTAACATTCTACAGATTGAAGCATGCATATCGGTGTTCTTCAAATGTAATTTGTATGATATAGATGGATAAAAGAATGCAGATTGAATGGACATATCTACAACTCGGAGTTAATTGAATGAATAAATCTACAGATTAAAATAACAAATGCATCTACAGATCAGAGCTACGAATGGATATCATTTACAGATTAAAATCATTCTGTGATGAATTCTATCAGATCGAAATTAGAAAATAGATAAATAAGTATCAGATTGAAAAAATATGCACGTTTCAGCTTGAAGTTAGCAAACGAATAAATCTGGAGAAGTATATCTAGGAGCAGCTTGAAGATCTCTTAGATAATGGAGTATAGACGTATCAGTTTGAAGCAAATCAATAAGTCTGAAGATGGTGATTAATTTTAGATTGTTAAGATTAAAATTGATTAGTCTGTGTCTTATCGGGATTCTAAGGGACGCGTGTTTTTGTTTGTCAAAATACGTGTTGATTATTCTATGAAAGGGACTCGTATTTTCTTCTTAACATGTTGGTTAATGACTTTGTTAAATTTCAAAGGGACATGCTTTCATTAAAAGGCATGTTTATTGCAGACATAAGTATCAAAAGACGAGTTCTTGAAAGAATACGATTCAATGTAACTGTCGCAAAAATAATCTTTGTTTTGTAAAAACGCCAATGTAATAAGGAGTTATGACTTTCAACCACGTGTGGACCAACAGAAGACGTGACCAACAAAAGACGTGTTACTCCTTAATGAATAGATGCGAATCAAGGAAGTTCAAAAGACGTGTCCATCAGAAAAATGCGAATCCTGAATGGAAGGAAGTTCAAAAGACGTGTCCATCAGAAAAATGGATGTGGGTTTCAACAAAAGTTCTATTCTTTCTAAGGGACGCGTATTTCTAAAAGGAGTGATGCATTTCCTAAAAGGATGCGACCTGTGCTAAAGAATAGATTCAATTAAAAATTAAGAAGTATTCAGTTCTGTGTAAACAGAAAAATAATTAAATCATGTGAAAATCAATTTGGCAAAGAGGGACATCTCAAAGGGTGTGACTGAAAGAAAAAGATGCAAAGTGTTGTGATCATCAATAATTGCAACCTTTGGTCAATCTATATATTTGTAATACCATTCAAAGCTGAAGGTGTGGTTGTTTTTGAAAATTAGCAGATCAGTCTAAGATACCCATCTCCTTGTGTGGGCTTAGAGTGATATCACTTATCTCATAGAGCAGATTGGAGAGTTGGGTTTGTGCAGATCAGATTGAAGGCAGTCTTACATCCATCAAGTCAAGGTTTGATACTTTGCACTAGGGGTAGGTGCTCCTTGTAGGTAGGTGCCTACTAAATTTGTAAAGGTCTAGGTGTTCCTTGTAGGTTACACTCTACTAAATCATCCTTTTGTAAATCTGTAGGTTGGTGCCTACTTTGAAAAATATTATTTCAATAAAGTTGTGTCAACTTGGGGAAATTGATTCATATCAAAAAGTTGATTGTAATAAGTTTGAAAAAGATTTAGAAATAAAAGTTTGTGATTGATTTACTGATTCACCCCCCCCTCTCAGTAAATCTTTTGTGCTCTTCACCGACCTCACCTTTGCCAGTCGTTTCCCTTTGTGCCCTCAATGACCAAGTGTAAACCTCTTTGCGGGCCGCCCCTCCTCGCAGACTTTCGTCCCAAGTCACTGTGGTGAGTTCGCCATCCTGAACGGCCCATGATGACCGACCTTCTGCCCTTCAAGTCCCAAGACGCCATGTCTTCTTATATGCAAGGACAAAAATAATCAAATGATGAACCTTGGGTGGACCATCTTTGCGGGTGGTAGGCCGCGGACTTTTGTTCCGCTCAAGCCGTCCCAAAGTGTCCATCAACCGCAGTCAGCCCACCATGCAAGGCCCGACCTTGCCACCGCCTCCAGACCGACTGATGATAAACAAGCAAATGAAGCCTTTTGCGGACCCAATGCTGTGGGTTTCTCTTATCGGACTGTCGTCTAGCCTTCGCCGTCTCGAACGGCCATCACCCATTGTCCACCCACACCTTCCAGCTTGTGATGACTTAAGCTCCAAGTGCACAGTGGAACTTCGCTCGTGGGCCGCTATCTTCCCAACACCGTTTCATTGGCAGACCCCAAACAACCGGGCAGCCTGTTGCACCCACATGCTTGAAAGATGACCTTAATGCCTCCAAACTTCAAAAAAACCTCAACCGACATGCCAAAATGGCTCCTCCTCCTCAGTGGACCCCACACAATGACCAAACCTTAAGGCGGGCTGGGACGGGCAGGCTGTTGTGCCCTGATTTTCGTCCCTCCTGCAGCTGCTTTAGAACGTTCACCAGTCCAGGGAAGCCCATACCCTTGGGCCCGAATTGTGGTAACTCCATCCTGTGAAAGGTTAACATCAATCTGAAAGAGATGTTAGGGTTCTCAAATGATGAATTATCTAATGCAACATCGTTTTGTAGGATTTTGGCTAACTTTCCCATTGTTTTATACTTGAAAATGTTTTCTACTCTCTCTCGCCCGCAGGATATATGGAACTAGGTGCAGGATCTTCGGAGGTGGCCGTGGAGAAAGACAAGGGAAAGAAGTCAGCCAAAGCACCTCGGGGAAAAGAGGAAAATGAAGTACAAGTTCCAAGGGAAACCCCTCAACTCCAAGGTCACCACACATCGGAAGGAGGTCTCAAATACAAATATCAGACACATAGATATTGATAAATTCAAGTAAAGGGTCCGGATCAACCTCACAACAGAAAATGTGAGAAAGATTAGAAGCAGTGGGTTGGCCAAGGTGGCCGATTTTCCGCCTACCCTCATTGCTCCCAAGCTTGTAATTGTTTGCAGGGAGGCATATCAACTAGAGTCTAGAACAATAGTGGATAGAGATGGAAGTGTTTTGGCTAACTTGTCTGCCAAATCAATAGTGAAGGCTCTTCATATCCCTACTTTCGGAGAAATGGAGGAAGCATCCAAAGAAGATGCCAAGGAGATGTGGGATTCAAACCCCTTCAAGTGCAAAAAGATCATCAATCAATACTGGTTAAAAGAGAAGAGGGGCAATGCAACTAAAGTACCCTAGGAGCTCTTTCGCAGCGACTTCTAAGAGGATTACCACGACTTGGTAACCCTATTGAGCAGAGTTATGGGCCTTCCGAACACTGCCTACTTCTAGGAATGGATGTTATATTTCGTGGAAGAGATCCTCCGAGGAAAAATCAAATTCTATTGGGCAAGAATAATTAGTAATTGCTTCAATGAGCAATTTGTGGCTATGAAGAAGACCTCGCGCTTCTACATGACTTCATACTTGGTATATTTATTGGCTGACTGGATGAAATACAAAGGTTTGTTTCAGGCTCCAGATGAGGCTCCAAGCAGGGAATTAAAGGTCTATGACAAGTACCCCCAGCTTCAATATAGGAATTTCAAGAGGGATTATTGCTGAGTCAATAACGCTTTTATAGGTCATATTATTAGATTGCTTAGGGGTGACTTTGAAAGGAGAGTCTCCCATAGTGCCAATGCTTACATGCACCAATTCGGCTTCTTATTTATATAGTTCCCTAAATTCACATGCATCCGAGCCGAAGGTTTCTCAGAGAAACCATACAAGCTTCCTTGGCACAGTTTGTTGCAAATCTCCCCACTCCTCTAATTGAGCCACCAGAAATGAAAGCAATGATGGAAATATCAGAAGAGTTGGAGCAGCAAGAAAGAGAAGCACGAAAAGAAATGGAAGAAGAGGTAGATGACTACCATGAGCACCCCGAGTATTAGCACCTAGTAATTGATAAAGTGGTGTGTGAGGGAGAGGAGAAAGAAACATAGTCATCTGAGGAAGACATTGAGGAGCTAGGTACCAAATATATTATGGAAAAATTTGACCCGAACCTTGAAGAGGAGTTGGCTCAGCAACTCAAGAATGTTGGAGAGGAAGTAGAGAAGCATCCTTCTGATGAGGAGAAGAATGCAGAAGAGGAAATGAAGGAGGACACGGGGCCTCCAACTGGGGAACAAAATAAGAGTCTCGAGCATGATAAGGAGATGCCTTTGTTAAAGGAGCAAGAAGAAAGCCTCAAGCACGAGCATGAAGAAGAAGAAAAGAAAAAAGAAGATAAGCCTAAGGAAGAGGCTGAAACTAAGAAAAGCCTAGAAGCAAAGCACCATGAAGAACATAGGCATGACCAAGAAGAAGAAGAGAAAGCCGCCAAAGGGAAGGACAGCCCCAAAAAACATATTGTTGTTGAGTCCCTGGGAAGGGAAACCGTTTTCATTCAGAATTCTGATGAAGAAGGAGAAACGACGAAACGGGAGGCTCTAGGCAACAAAGAAATTGAAATCCAACACACCTGTGAAGAAGGTGATCATGAACCACCAAGAGGAGAATCTCAGATGCCAAAATGGCTAGAGAAGCTGCTGGAAAAGAAAACCCCAACCCCAAAGGATCCGAGGGCAAGACTAGAGGCCATCTTGGCTCGAGCCCAAATAAGTACGAAGAAAGAGAAGAAGCCAAAGGTCAAATCTCAGCTGACAATGGATGTATCTAGATCCAGAACTATGCAAATAGCCACTCCAATTGTGGGAGAAGAAGGGGTAATCTACAATGTCTCCACCCTCAATTTGGGAACAGCGACAAGGGAACAAAAGATTGACCATCTCCAAGGATCCGTTGCCACCATTGGGCATCAAATGCACAAAGATAAGATTTCCAAGGAGGAGTTGAAGGCACAAGTGGCTGGCTTAACAACATACATCCAACAATGGTCATCAGTCGAAGAGCTCCCTACCATGTAATGTCCCCAATTTAGCCCTACGCTCTTCATTTGGATTTAGCCTATTTTTGGAAACTCATAGGCTAAGCAGAAGCTCGAATCAGGGTTTCCAAACTTCTTGGAGGATGTTTTCATCTTTTTGCGGAGTCTTCTTTTAGAATTGTTGAACTTGGATTGCGGATTCCTTCTGGGTTTTCTGAGAGCTTCGCATTGGTGGTTTCAGTTCGACATTCTGAGCAATTACATGAATTTACTATTTTTAGTAAATTCTATTTTTAGCAGTTGACTTGTTGACTCCTAATCAGTTGGCTCCACTTTGGCAGTCAGTTCAGACGGTATGGTTGAATTTGGCTTCTGATGCGTTTCCATGGTGATATAAGATATTTTATATTATAATGTTATAATTTAACATTATAATTCCTTGTTCTAGCATCATGAATTAATATTGTTTTAAAAGGGGGACATTGAAGGGTATTTTCACATGGAGGAAATATTTTAATATTTCTAAAAGCCAAATATTGCTCAAGAGGAAAAGGGACGCCAACTTTTGGAGAAATGATAATTTTAAATTAAAGAAAAATTGCCTTCATGAAAAAGGATGCCATTTTGAAGGAAGAATGGGTCAAGTCAAAAACCCTAAAAACATCTTGAAGTTAGGGCGCACCTTCTGGAAGCTTCTGGAGTGTCCTCTCAAAATTATAAAAGGGAGCTTTGGGTCCTCATTTTGGCATATGATGAATTTGCAAAGTTATGCTGCCGGATTGGCTTTGGGATTGCTTCGAGGAATGAATGCCTCCTAGCCTTGGCTCGACTTCTTGCTTGAAAGACAGCAACTAGTTGAGAGGTTTAGTTGTAGTTGGTTTCCTTTCATTGTAGTTGGTTCTTCTCACATTCCGTAGTTGAGTTATTGTATTTTCTGTCAATTTTAGAGTTGTTGGTTTGTATGGCTGTAGGTTGTTTTTACTCACAACTCAAGAAATGAAATAATATTGTTCTGGGTACTGTTCCAATCTATTTTCCTATGTAGGGCGACCATATGTGCAAGTTTCCAGAATTTTATTTGAAGTCTATGAATTATCTAAAGTAAATCGCCCTTGCTTGCAGGCAATTTCACTTCGTAAGTGCTTTGGAAGTCGTGCAAAATAAATAGGGGTCTCTGTGAGAAGTTTTTGTGATCCATCTTCATTGTCATCATCATTAGAATGTTTTGCAACTGATTTCAAGTTAAATGAGTGAGTATTGAGAGAGGTATGAGCATTTAAGTGAGTTCTGGAGTTGCTGATTTCACCATTTTAACTGCAGATCTGTCATATCAGACTTAGTAAAATTATTAATAGGGCTGGGATTGTTTATCTTAGTCATATTAATCATTCTAGAGTAGCTCTACATTTCAGCAATTTGATTATCACTATAATCCATCGTGCTTGCAGGAGATATATTATATTGTAAGGCTGTTAGTAGTACTAACCAGCCAATATTCACATTTGTAAGCTCTTTATTATATTTCCCACATTTCGTGGAAGAGACTGATCCTTGCTCAGTCTATTGTATTTACTTTTAGTTGCTCCGTCATATGATAGCGCCTATTCATCTTGGATAGGAGTGCACATACTTGGCGTTGAGCTCCATTTCCAGTATTGTATTTCATGTAATTGCTCCGCCATATGGTCGCCTCATTTCCATTCTGGAATTGGGTAGCACATACTTGGTGTTGAGTTTGCTTTCAGTATATTAGATGGTAGGGATCCTCTGACCACATGCTCGTCGTTCGCCGGCGCATTCTTGGTTAGAGTTTTTGTATAAGCATTTCAATCAAGACCCTCTGACCATATGCTCGCCATCACTTGGCGCCATTCTTGGTTAAAGTTACTTCCAGTTGCAGTTCTGATTAATGTACTGACGATCCTCTAGCCATATGACAGCCTCTCTCTTGTTGAGATTGAGTGCGCATTCTTGGCAAAGAGTTATATTGTAACTGCTGGTTTGATTTATCTAACCCTAACAGGTGTGTTGCATTTCTGATTGTAATTTGAAAATTGGAAAAATTTGGCTCGGAATATTTCATACCACGTCCTCAACATCGCCACAATTGTTGTCCAAGGACCACATTGACCAATTGGAGAAAAGAAAGAATTGGACAAAGGCCACTAAGGATTGGTTTCGATAGGTCCTCTACAACGGAAACACGGGCATAGGTCGTGCTGTCAGGATAGCCAACAAGTTCCTAGAGGTGCAAAAGATACTCGAGGGAATAAAGAAGTTATGCACTGACTTCCCTGAGCTATATAGGATTACGTATCCCAAGCTTGAGGCTATTCTCAAGATACCTGATAAATCTTGGGAGAAGGAACTTGCCTTAGTAGAGGGTGACCATTGGCTCGTAGAGACCTCGAAGCTGGGCTTGGACCACCGAAAGGAGGTGTTAGAACGAGTGCTCTATGAAGTGGTGTTCGATATTGACTGGGTCAAAGAAATCAGGGCAGCCTGCGAAGAATATCTGAGATTGATGATAGATTTTGATGTGCCTGCCATCGAGTTGGATTCAGAACAGATAAAGCCGTACTTCCATAAGAAAATGGAGAATGGGACCGTGGATGCCCTTATGCCCGATTTTATGGGATTTGTTGCACGAGGCTTTGCTCAATCCGAGCAAGTAATAAAGAATACACAAAAATGTGATAAAGACTGGGATGAAATTACAAGAAAATCAAGGAAATTAAATTTCCAAGTGATCCAGTTGGATATATTGGAGTGGAACAAGCTCCAGGTGTTGATTCTAAAGTTTGTGGAATACACCACTGTCAAGAAAAGTGAAGGAAATCTTGTGATTGACGATGAGTTCCTCACCAAATAGCTGTAGCAAAAAGGAAATCAGCTAGAGGACAAAAGAGCTACAGTGCTGCTCATTAGAGGACAAAATAGGCTACATGACAAAGATGTAATTTTAAATTGTAATATATTTGGAGGTAGGTGAAACCCTAGTTTGTAGTGAATCTTGGCTACACAATGCAAATCAATCTTGGCCATTCATTTTTCTTTTTGGACACTATAAATAGGGGGTCTCCTCTCATTTTCAAGAGAGTTGAGTTGTTGTAATGACATTCTGTTGGAATTTTAATAGAAATTCATTGACTTTGGTGGATTCTTGAGTTCCTTTTGCATGTTTCATGATTCTTCTTCTCTTAGTTAATGAATTTGAGTAGATTAACTTAGTTGTTTTTTATGTTTTAGCTTGCTTTAGTAGATTAGTTAATGTTGTGCATTGATATTGAAGAATTCTGTTGTGTGTTGGCAACCTTCCTTATCCACACTTTTTTCTATTTATTGATGATAAACAGCTATGTAAAGTTAATCTAGGCATAAATTGAAAGCTGCACTAAATTTCTATCTTTTATTCATGCTTATGGTGAATGAATGGTTGAAAATTTGCAGTCCTTAGAAGCTTGCACTAATTTCATGAGACTGTGAAGTAATCTGGTTAAGTGGAATTCAGTTTTGGGAAGGTTGTCTGCAATAGGGTCCTCCATTGTCACTGTTCATTGCTAGTTTCAGGTCTAGGAACTTCCTATCTTCCCTGCCCTTTTTCCCTTCTTTTTAGACGTGACTTTGAACAAGGTTCATTGCACATTGTAAAGCCAAATCTGAAGCTGAAATAGGAGTTTTAGACTGTTGTTTGAACCTATAGCAATCGCGTGCCAACTTTCCCATCTTAAGAATGTTAGTTTTATGATCAAATTTAATGCACAAAAAATTAATTCAAAATCAGACATAATAACACAACAGATAACCTGGGAAAACCCTCCTCTTGAGGGAGAAAAACCTAGCAACAAATATAACTCTTATATATATGAGCAATGGCAACACGTATCTTTACAATGAGACCACACACAAGGCCAATAACAACACCAGCAATGGCTGTAGCACACACTAATAGTCCGCCCTTCAATTTGCACTTGAATAGACTCACAATCTGCTCCTATATGAATTTGTACTACTCTTCTTGAAGAACTCACACTTAATGGAGAAGGAGATCGAACTTTGCTTGATGCTTGAATGAAGGAAAGTGACCTATATATACATTGCTAGATAGGTCGCACCTTTACAAATGACTAGGTTGGCCATCAAAGAATAAATACAAATGATAATAATTAAATTACAATGAAGGTTGGCCAAGGAAGAATGATACAAGGAAGGTCAGCCAAAGTAAAGTTGCCATTAACACATATAAATAAATTATATCTTCATTCAAGGCTGGAAGAATTGAGCGCAAAGCTGCTAAACATCAACAAAGAACTCCATTGGAAGATCTGAATCGCCTTCAACTTAACTCCGTAAGTCTACCCTGTGATTACCAGCAAAATCACATCAAAACAAATGAGACATTCCAAGCAAGTCATGACTTGACACCCGAGAGACCTTGGGGTAATTTTCGGCAACTTGTTGGAGATTGCCTTTCAAGAGAGGCAGTGCACCTATGCACTGCCTGTGTTGAGAAAGTGCTAAAACACCCATCAACAGTGGCAAGGTCAGTCTTGAACCTCACCTAAAGTGGCAAAAGTCTACAAAAATGGTGGTCAAAGAGGTGATGTCATAAGTAAACCACAATAATGAACAATGAGAAAAAGGTAATGAAGTTAGTCCCATTCTAAGGTGGCAAAGCCATAAGGAAATTGCAACCAACATATAAGATGAAACAAAGATAAAAATTCCACTTTAAAGTGGCAAACCCTACTAAAATCACACTAGTTTCAAATTAAAATATCCAATTGAAAGTCACTCTTTTCAAGTGGCTTTTCCATGAGGAAACATGATGGTTAAGTGGCAATTGATGAGTGAATTCACAATTGAATGAGTGGTAGATGAATGAGAAAAGTGGGACCAACAAGTAAGTGAAAATGACAAAAGAAAGTTGCACTTTTATTCCTAGCAATGCTACTACAAAACCATGATTCAATATTGCAAACACATTGTCAAACAACACCTAATTAGAGATAACTTAAAAATATAAGAAAAATCATTCTTTTCACTTAGAATTGCTATCTAAAAGGTGCAACTAAGGAGGTTAAATTGGCTAAGTCCAATCCAAATACCTAGTTCAAAGTTTTAAAGGGAAAAATCCACTCAATACAAATGGCACTATTCTATCCACTTGGCCTATATTAAGGAGAAAGTAGACTCAAAGTAGGAAAGAGCCCATTTGAAGCTATTTAAGTGTTTTATTCCCTCTTTGTAGTGTATGGAGATAGGGTTGCTTTAAAGTGGGACTTTATTGATATTATTTTATTCTTATTTGATCCCTAAAAGTTGCCTTTGATGTGCTTTTAAATAAGGGTCTTGAGCACACAATTAGAAATGAGAGTTTATGCAAGACCTATGCTACATAATTTTTCATTTAACTTTGAAGTTAGATTATTATGCTTTGTTGTGAGATTTGATAAGATGCTAATAAGAAGATTCATGTTCAACATTGCTTAACACCTATTTTTCTTTCCTCATAAATAGCTTTGTATGCTCGTAATGAATTGCTACCTTCAAACTCACATTGCCTTTTGTATTGTTAGTAGAATGTTTCTTGTGCTAAACCAATGTTTTTAATGTGAATTTTTTGGTCTTTGTTTGAACTATTGAATAGTGTTTATTTCTAGTTTATATTATTGTTTAGTTGCAAAACATAAAACTCTTGTGGTGAGATAAGAAATTTTCTAGTCTTGTTCTCCAACCTAAGATAAAAAAGATAGGTCTAATTTTCTTTTATGTACTTAATGAAAATCCATAGAGGAAAAAACTGTAGTGTACATAAGTAGCAAACTTGTTTGTTGTTTATATTTTAGTAGTTTAAATAAGAAAGCTTCCCCTACAAATTTAAAGAGAGGATTTCCTTACATTCTCTTTCCATTTGAGTTGTCCCAAAGGACAAATTAAAATGCTAACATAGAAAAAATGATACTCTATGGTATATAAAGCTACCAGGATCTTCCCATTTGAACCTCCAAAGGAGGGAAGAATCTGAATTGGTAACCAGTTATTTTGCATTTCTTGGGTGAGTTGGGCTAGCTAATCTTGGTTCAAAAATATTTGAAGGAACTCCATATGGCATTCCTCCTCATTCAACTTCTAAATTCACAAAGCCTCTTGTATGACCAAGGGAGAGTGTGTACCATTTGATCCCTCCAAACTATTGGCCACTTCCAACATTACATGGGCCACAAGCTTCAAAATCTAAATAAATTGTTGTAAAGTCCTTATGGGATTAGCAAGATCTGTTTGAAAAGTGTATAGAAATCCTTCCTAGTGTTGAATGTGTGGGAGTGGAAGAAATAATTTCTTCATGTGGTTGCAACCATCTAGTATCAATGCCATCACTCCTTCCTACCTTGATTGGTCCAAAAAAATCTAGTGAGAGTTCAGACATATCCACTATAGGACTTAATGGAGGAATGTCTTGTGTTTCCAGTGGAGCCCCTAATTGGTCAAGTCATTCTTCAATATCCTCATCACTATTAGGAGGATTTAGTGTTGGAGATGCTATAGGAAGAACTTGTATATCTACCTCTTTAGACTCTTCTCATATGCTTTCCTCTATGGCCACTTGTTTTTCAAATGTCATATCTTAAACTCATTGTTTTCTTTTAGTTTTTAGGAAGTTTGGGTGTTCTCTTGCTCTTGAACATTAAAATACTATGCTCCAAAATATTTTTGCCAAAAAATGGAAGTCCACAAACGGTTATATAACCTACCACCTAGGTGTAGACTACATCAAGAAACAACCCTGTGGCACATTGGCTCATAAAAATCCTTATGTTTCATGGACACGAAATAATGAATCTTGGTGCTCAGCAACTCACCCTAGTTAAACACTTCCCCTTTACTCAATCTGACCATGTATTTTGTCATACACAGAAATATTTGAAGCTCTAATTGTCCCTACAAAGTTGCTTTTGATAAATCTATAATGCATCTCCATTCTTTGGTGGCTAAGTATTCCTTTTTTAAGCCTTTGTTTCCTTTTGTCCACATCTTTGTGAGGTTAGTGGTAGTCAAATTGACCTTGCATAATTTTTGCATCGCCAAGTCCTTTTGCACCTATGTACCATTGGCAAGTTTTTGAACCAAGTGTCCTATGCAAAGAACATAAAAAATTCAGAAAAAATATCTAGGAGTGTATGTAATGTGAACTTATTCATTTATATTGTGCACATATAATTTTTTCTTTTCCTTTTTATATAGCTTGACACCATCCAAATCAAGTACAGTTTTAAATCATGTACACTAATTTAAGGATTCTGTAAAATTTTGTCTGCCTTAGCTGCAGATAGGGCAGGCCTCAATTCGTGTCCCTCATGTTTACTTGCCTCCCATAACTGATACTCATTTGTTGTTAGACTTTCCCAAGATTTCCGAAGTTGGTCCTATTTCTTTCCTTTTCATTTATACCTAGTAGTGTTGTTTGCACTAATTTATTGATAAGATTTGTCTGTGCTGGTGTCAGAATTGAAAGACCTTCTCTTGCTATTTCATAGTTCTCTGAAATATGCTAACCAATTTTTTCGATGAAGTAACACAACATAACCAGCACTTAACCAACTTGATTAGCATTAGCTCCAAATAGAAAACCAAACTTGAAAAGAACTCACACCAAGAATGCACACTCAATCCCAATGAGGAATAGGTGTTGTCATATGGTGGAGGAGCTAAATGAAAAATACTTGAAAGAAACTACTCAACGTCAAGAATGTGCACTCAAGATCCCACTGAGGGCGAGGTGCTAACATATGACGGAGTGTTGAATTGAAACTAGAAATGAATAGGCGGATAACCAGCCATGAAGAGCATTTCCACACTACCACCAAACAGTGGGGGGAAAAGATTACAATTAAAACAATTCGTCCGCTGCGGCGGGCATCCACAGAGTTGTGGGGATTCACCACTTGAGAGTGGGTACAAGAGTAATACAAATCCAATTATCCACACTGGCGGTAAACCATCCAGGGGTACTAATGTGAAATTAAAGAAAGAATTGCAGCAATAAAGGACTGGAACAGTACTACTGTTTACAGTCTTACAATATGGAAAAAGAGCTGCAAATTACATGAAAATTACAATAGATTCAATGTACCATGATACTGGATGATTCCATGTTAGACATCAACAATAAATGATGAAGAAAGGACTGAAGATTCAAACTTAAACAAGTCTGATGTAAAATAACAATTCTGGAAATTCTGATCAGCAACTGTGAAATTCAAAGAAATATTCACAACTCACTCAAAATACCTCCGTTTTGTGTGAAACGAAAACCAATGAGCTGCTGGAAGATAGGCACCCAACATTAGATGAAGAAACAGCAACAAAAACTCGTAATTTAATTCTTACACGAATCCCAATGCAGCAAGAATGGTACGGCCTTCATGAGGGGCGATTTTGACAAGTAAAAATCAACAACTCAAAATTAAAATCTGAAACTCTCCAAAGATGGTTGCCTTGGGTGTAGGAATGGATTGGAAAAGTACCCACAAGCAAATTAAATTCACACAAAAAGCTGTATGCAAAAACCACTTTCAGCTGTGACTGCATCAGCAACTTCAAAACTGGAAATATCATTAAAAACTTCAACTGTTGAGCTCAATCTGCTAGTCTGGATGAGAAGCAGCAATGAAAACCAACTAGGTGTTGTATTTCAAACACGAAATTGGATTGAAACTAGGAGGTAAGCATCCCTCGAAGTAAAAACCAAGTTGTCATTTCGACAGCATAACATTAGCATAAATTCATAGATAATCAGCTCTTCAAACAGCAGCAATATATAAGCTTTTGTTGGCAAATGAAGCAACAAGAACTCTTCAAATTCCAAGAAGTTGAATAACTTCAACTTCCAAAAAGGACACCACCTTTTTGCCTTTTACTTTTTGAAATAATAAAATATCATTCAACTTCCCCTTTAGGCATCCATTTCATATTGCAACAATAAAGCATTTATTAAATAATTAAATGCTCACTTGACCCCTTTATGCCCCCTTCTTTAAAACAACTTGAAGTCATCAAGCCTAGGCATGGGGTACAACTTCAAGACATGAAAATTGACTAAGTCTGAAACTCAGTCTAAGGAGAAAACCAAACCCAAAGCCAAACTGAGACTGATGGATAACAAGATGATTTGAGTTGAACTGCTGATGATGCCACTACCAAAATTAAACTTACTAAAAATAGCCACTGCCAAAAATAGTAAGTTTACCTCAAAACCAACAGAAAGCAGAACTAAGCTAGAAGCAAGACTTAATGAAAGCTGACAACTGAACCACTGCCAAAATTAGTATTTACTAAAAATAGTAAATACCTAGAAATGCCACAAACCTCCAAGCAAGGAAACCCTAATTTCACTTTTGATCAACCTACAGATTTCCGGAAATAGGCTATCAGTCAAAGAAGAGCGTATGGCCAAAATGGGGACATTACATTCTCGAAAGCTTATCAAGAGCAGTTTTCCAAATCTTTAGTTTTGGCATTGAAGATGAATTACTAGGGTTTTCTGTTTTACTGATTTTTATTTATTTCAGTCATCATTGTCTAATTAAAATTTGAATTTTCAACTACAAGAAAACTATCAAAGGCTTGACTCAATGGAATAATGCCTCTTGCACTTGACCCCTGAAAATTTGTTGGTTCACCAAACCTTTGAAGAGGTTGCTTTCCATTGTCAGCCAACTCATTTTCTCAAGGGAGTAAAAATGAAAACTTTTCAATAGTTGTCTGTCTTTGCAAATATGCTAGAATATATGGTGAGTGAAATTGTAACCACTTGAACAACTGAACGTGTTGTTGAGGACTGTACAAACAAGTAGCCAATTTCTCTAGATCAAACTTTTTGGCAACGTCTTTTTCTATAGGTTGTATGACAGATGGGGAAACTTTATTTCAGCTATATGAGGGCATATGACAGAATGATACTAATCTATCAATGTAAACACACATTAAGACCACCATATTTATTCCATTAACCAATAAAGAATGCTACAAACAACTCATTTAGCATGTAAAGACATGAAATATTTTGTGTTTTGCTAGGCCTTTCATCTACAAGTCATAGAAGCATGTACACCCTAATAGATAATAATTGTGACATTGATTAACCCAAGTGTACATAAGAGAGCAAACTACACCAAACTTCCCATTGCATATGAGTTCCTGGAAATAACTATATATTAAATACATGTCATGTCAATTTTAAATTTAATAATTGCTGCCAAAATTTGCACTTGCTGCTGCAGAGATGATAAATATTTCACCCTATAATTATCAATTATTTACTATGGCCTTCATTGACTTCCCGAATGAATAAGACTTGTTAATTGTGATATTGCTATTAGGATTCAACCATGTAGTTTTACAAGTCAAACTCATTGACCCATGGAATTGTGGTATGCCTGTAAGCTTGGGCTTTTATATTTTTATACAGATGAATATTTAAAATTAGCAAGTTATTAGTTATTAAGCTTTTACATTACAGGAATATTAAAATTGGTAAATTATATACTAACTGATTGCCTTAAATATCAACTAAATTATACTATTATAATAAACTATAATCCCATATCATGCGTCTACTAGAAATTGTACATCCTGGATATGCTTTGGGGTATTAATATTATGCATATGTACCAATAGGACCTCCTGGCCCTGACTATACATAATCAATGCTAAAATATCAGGTATTTACAATTTGTCTGAACCTTAAATTTGGACATGATATGCGTTTTAAACAGTTGTAGGATTGGTCTGGCATTAGATTTAGAACCTTCCTCTTCAACACAGCTACAGAATCAACATTACCTTATGGCTTGGCCCTTGCAAGATAAACAATGTCCCTTGCACACAATTCACCCAATAGAAATTAGTACTGATTAGTCATAAGCATAATCATGATTCATACCAATTAATTTGCAAAAAAAAAAGTGAAAACTATCATTAATCAAAACATTTAATTTTCTATGCAAGAACACTCAATCCAAAATGAACACATTTTAATCAAGTTTCCACCCTAGTCCAAATTAGAAAAAAAATATAGGTGTTGTAAAAGTGAGTTTTACGGGGAAGTGACTATTCTTTTGTACTTCAACCCATTCCTTTGGTTCTTTCTATCAGTTCAATCAGGCCCCATCACATTAATCTGGTCAAGTATATTTATTGGCAGTAGGGGATATACGGAATGAAATGAGAAGTGATCCTTGTCTTGAGTGATCCATGAGTGAGAACTTTGTTTGGTAGAGTGGTCTGGTTGTCCTCTGTCATTCTAGTCAGATCAGCAACACTATGGTTATTACATTGTTTCACAAGAAAAGTGGATTTCTAGATTCCCCAATCCATGGATATCAAAGTAGTTGTCATACTCAAACTCTTGGGTGCTAAGCGTGAATGTGGTCCTCTTCTTGAATTTGTGGTGGCTGATGCATGAGTTGAAATATGGCCAAAGAATGAATAATCACAGCTTAAGGTTATGATATTGTTTTCTTTGGCTATTCTATTCAATCTTGCAGAATGTTCAAAATAGATTACACCACAATTTACAAAATATAATATTTTTTACAAGTCCTTTGACAATCAATGCTACAATCTACCTGTCAAAAATTGAGAAATTTCACTGGAACTTGAAACAATTACTTTCAAGATTGCTTAATTGTGTTTTTATTACCTGCACATGTAGTGTAAGTAGATTGCTGTATGTGCATGTTAGTAGAAACTGTAAAAAGCAGAAAATTCCATGTCTTGACCTATGGTTTGTTATTCAGGGAAAATCTCTGAAGAAAGCTAAAACGCCTTTAGATGGTGCTTATCCAAAGTTGCACCCATATAAAGATCTTGAACCTAAGTTTGATCATTATATTCAGAATTGAGTTTCTTCCAACCAATAGTATGCTTCTGTAAATTAAACTTGGCATTTATTCATACAGCTGGACAAATTTTCCTGCACATTTCTTTACCTAGTTAGAAGATAGAATTTTAGGAGAATGATAATAACATTCTTAGAATTTGTGGAAAATGACAATAACAATCTAATAACATTCGATGTTTTTTCTCTTCTAGGTTCTTGGAGCATGCTGGTACCTATTGGCAATTGAACGCCAAGATTCCTGCTGGAGGCATGTTTGCAGATCTGAAAGGCTACAATGTAATAATAATTACTTTGACTGCAAAAGTTTGAAAAATGAGCTGAGGGAGCAGAGAGAAAACTGGTTCAAATTGAGTAATATTACAAATACCTGCATAACTAATGAAAATTCTTACGAATTTGGAATTTATGAAGAAGCCCTAAAATTTACTACTGCTTCTTCGGGGTTTTTAAGCAAGTATTTTTACTGTTTATGGTGGGGCTTACAGAACCTGAGGTGAGACATCAAAACATGATTCTCTTTTCTTAAGACGCAACAATCAGTTGGATGGTAATGGAAACATGCCATCTATGTTAGAGTTAAAAAAAAGTCTAGTCATATTTCACAATAACTAGTGGTTAGTAGTAGAGTATATGCTACAGATTCTTTAATATGAATGGTTAATGAGGTGTGGCTGAATGCTCAAGTATTTTTTTTTACAGAATTAGCATTTTTATATGAATTTAGTGTGTTCTCAATTTATTCAAGATATAGTCACCATATACAGCGTATAAATTTATGAATCATTTTCTACTTTGCAGTTCTCTGGGACAAAACCTTGATACAAGTCTCTACATTGGAGAAATAAGTTTTGCCATCCTAATTGTCGTACTTGGTTTAGTTCTCTTTGCACTTCTTATTGGTAACATGCAGGTAAGCAATATAATATGGTTTCCATGCTTCTTGTTATTGACTGAAATAATATCTGTACATAGCTTATTTTAAGAGCATTGTGAAGGAGAACAGAAATAAATTACCGTTTGCAAAATATTTATCTTTGTGGTGGGGATTTCTTTGTGCCTTTTTTAAGAGAAAATATTCATAATTCAAAGGATAGATGAGGAAACATGAAAGAATAGATCTGTTAACTTATTCTTGGGTGTCTTTTGAATGTTTAAGTTCTCAACTATCTTAAATGTTGAGACATTTCAGTATTCCTACTCAACAGGACTGTCATACTGACAAGCATTATGTGTACTAAGATTCTAATTACTAACCACTAGTTTATTATCATAATATAATTTCAAATTCTCTCTGTATATAATGAATCTCTCTTGTAGAAATGTGCAAATATTGAGTCTTTGTAGAAATGTGCAAATATTGAATCTTTGTAGAAATGCGCGAATATTGAATCTTTGTAGAAACGTGCAAATATTGAACCCTTGTAGAAATGTTATCCTCATGATTTTGTCTACAGTGCTGAAACTTCTTTGGTATCTTGTACACATCCAGGATACTAAGTTCTACTAGTTAAAATCTTTCATACCATTGATAGTAATCCACCACAGGAACATAACTTAATTAGTATGCAAGCTTGAATTTTCTTTTATCAATAATACTGTAACTTAAGATAAAAGAGATATGAGTAATGTTCACTGCAAAAGATGATAAAAATGCATTTCAAAATACCTTAGGGAGAATTTAAAGATAACAGAAACATGGTTTAAAATTTACTAAAAATAGAAATTGGTAGAAAGGAATATTTGCATGATACCTTTGTTTGAAGTAGTTTAAGCATTTATTGTCTTTCTTCCTTTATATTCCAACCTGGATCTCTAAGCGCTAGAAATTCCCCTATATAAATTGTCATATCCTTTTTTGGCTCTATTGTGGTGAATGATGATGAGAAAGTCAATTCTTTTTCTTTTAGCTTTGCTACAAATATGTGACAACACTTGTTTCTAGTTTTCGTGTCCATTACTTTCTGTTTTCCTTGAGGGTATTTTCCCTCATATTGCAACTTGCTCCAAACTTATATAGTTTCATTTTACACTTTATGGTTATGTTTGTATAATTTGAGTGACTTCAGTTTTTACTATTTTTAGATCCTAGGGTTCTTTTTAATTTAGGTCCTTTCTATTGATTTTGGTTGTATTTGAAGTTTCATTGACCATATCATTTGTGAACATTATTATCAATTTTATCTTTTCCCTATTTTCTTTTAATTGGGGTGACTCTTGTATTTTTTGATTGAGTCATCATTTATAAAATTGTTGGTATTCAAATTTGTGGAAAACAACTCTTTCACTAGTAATGTCTACAAGAGGTACTAAAGAGTAAAGACTATGGAGGGTTTTTAATCTCAAAGACTTTGTGGACAATGTTGTTCACATTTGCTTTTAGTTGCTATTCAAATGAATGAATCTTCTTCCTTGTGTTTGTTCAATAGAATCCTTAATGGAGCCTAAGCAAAAGAATATGGTGCCTTATAAAAAGCAGGAAGTTTGGGTTTTTGACCACTTATGAAATAAACTAACCAATTTTTTGCCACAATTTTTACACAATCGCCAACACTTGGCCAACTTGATTAGCGTTAGCTCCAAACCCAAACTCTATCAAAGCAACTCTAACCAAGAATGCGCCCTAAAATGGGGCAGGCATATGGTCAGAGGATCCCTAAGATCTAAAACTTGATACAAAAATTGAATACAACTAGAAACTGAAAAAAAACTCAATGCCAAGATTGTGCACTCAAGATCCTTTTGAAGGCAAGGTGCTAGCATATGGCGGAGTACTTATTACAAATTTAAAGAAACTTAGGCGGCTAACCAGCCGTAGAATTTTCAAACTATCTAAATTCATCCACTGCGGCAGGCATCCACTCAAGAGTGGGGATTCACCACTTGACAGTGGGTACAATAGAGATTATATAAGCTTATTCTCCACACTGGCAGTAAACCATCCAGGGGTACTTAATGTGAGAAATAAGAAATAATTGCAGCAATAAAGGACTGGAACAGTACTACTATTTACAGTCTTACAATATGAAAGAGAGCTGCAAATTACATGAAAATTACAATGAATTCAAAGCACCAAGATACTGGATGATTCCATGTTAAACATTAACAATAAGTGAAGAAGAAAGGATTGGAAATTCAAACTTAAACAAGTCTGATGTAAATCTGCAATTTTGGAAATGAATAACCAGCAACTGTGAAATCAATTAAATACTCATAACTTCACCAAAATACCTTTGAATGGCATGAAACGAAGTGCAAACGTCTTCTGAGAGGATGGCGCCCAAAATCAGATCATGAAACTGCATCAAATCATCCCTATTTATTTGGTACGAATCCCAAGAGCATGAATAAATGGTACGACCCTCCTTGAGGGGCGATTTTGACATATAAAATCTGAAACTTAATAATAAAATCTCAAATTTGGTGGAAAGGGGCGCCCCTGGTAGACAAACACATATCAAAAATGCCCAGAACCAAATTTAATTTATTCAATGAGCTGCATACAAATTTCACTTTCAGTTGTATGTGAACCAGCAACTCAAAATCTGGAAAAACTCAAAAATGCAACAATTGTGAAGTTCAATCTGGTAGTCTGATTTGAGAAGCAGCAAAATAGCCAACTAGTTGTTATCTTTCAAACACGAAATTGGACAAGAGGCTAGGAGGTAAGCTTTCCTCGAAGCTGAAAACTCAATGTCATTTCGACAGCATAACGATAGCATAAGTTCATGGATACCAAAAGCTGGAGCAAAGCTTCATTTTTATGGGGAAGAAGAAAACTCTTCAATTCCCCTTCAAGGTACGTCAATAGTCACAGAGGAAACTCTTCAAATTTCCAAAGTTAATTAATTCCTTCTCAAAAGGCATCCCACTTTATGGCAATTAAAAACTATTAAATATCTAATTCTTCCTTTTATGAAGGCGTCCCCCTTCAAGTCCACCTTTTAAACACAACTTGAAGTTATCTTCTTAGGCCAAGGGGTCAACAACGAAACATAACATTAATTGCCTTTTTATTAAATAATTTCCAACAAATACTGCATTGTGAAAGTTGCACCAAGATTACCAACTGCTCCAACAATAATAGAAACATATTGAAGCATTGCCAAAAAGACCATTGCCAAAAATGGTATTTACTATAAATAGTAAACACCCAGAAAAGCCACAAACCTCCAAGCAAGGAAACCCTAATTTCCTCTCAACAAGCCTACGGGCCTCTGGAATAGGCTGATGAGCAACTGAACTGATCACTGACAAGAAGGGGACATTACAGCTTATTAATTACACACTAAAAATAAGCTAAGTAGAATTGTATAGAACCTGGTTGAGGATTATCAATAAAAATTTTATTTATGGGCTTCTATAGACTATGATTAGTACTTATGCCATTAGTTAGACAGGTCTTATTTGATTAACACAAAAACATGTTATCAGAATTTTCTTTGCAGTTTGCATATTTGGTAGTTCAGAACTTCAGATGGTAGCATTAACTTCTCTATCTATGAAAAGTAGGAATGCCATGTCTCTTTGTAATCCTATTTAACCACATCCTTTATTGGTGGAGAAAAAAATGAAATTGATGTTATATTCAGTGTCCACATTGTAGAGTGATCATACAGAGTCAAAGGGATTGAAAAGAATAACAGTATAGAAAGTACAACTAGCAAGGGAGTTCCCAAAGAAATTCTCCATGATAACACTCTTGTGTTAAAAACTAGGTGTCCAAATACAAGTGTTCTCAAATGTTGCAACAAGATTGTATGCTTAAAATTGTAACTCCCAATTTAGTAAAGGCCAATGGGCCTACAGGAACTATTGTAGAGAACTAATTACTACCTTAAATGATAAATTTGACTGCAGATTATTTAATATGATGAAAAACAATGGAGTGATTATTTGTAAGACTGTAAATAATAAAAAACACAAAACCTCCTTCCATAGAATAAAACTGAGGAAGCCATTATTTAATGATAAAGTGCAGCATGAAAGAAATACCAAGTTGCATCTACAGTGTTTATTGGAAGACCCAACAATCCAAAGTCCATTCTCAAAAAGTAATTTATACCTTCACTGGTAAATTTTAGGTTGATGAGATATAATACTTTGAATAATTGCAACCAAACCTAAATGACAACGAAAAAAGATTGAGGAACTTATGGCTTGGAGAAAATATAGCCATCCTGTAGAAGTAATCTCTAGTAATCTATGTTTAAATGAAGTCCAGATTTTGGGCATATTTTTGCTCACTTTCTATATTATAAGAAATTTATGCTTAAAATATATTTCTAATACAAGCCAATTGGGTTGCATATTAGTCTATATATGCTAAGTTCCCTATGTTGATAATGTGAGGGAAAGCCGCGAGGAACAATTAAATCCAAAGTTTAAAGCACCCCTCTTTGGCTAAGAGTGAAAGCCATTAGGGTTGTTAAATATGGTGTATTTTGTGGGATAAATAAACATCCTAAATGCACATTAGTTCAAAAGAACAATTAATTCTAGGGAGTGAATATTGTATTTGGGTATAGGTATCAAAACTTGGTATGATGGTATGGCAATTTTTTTTCCTTGGATACAAGTATGAGAATATATATATATATATATATATATATGCCAATAAATAGAATAGTTAAATGCTTCATAGTCATAATTTGCAAAAATGAAGATACTCAAGTCTCAAAATGTCATTACACAATGAAACAATGAAAATTCAAAATTACAATGAATATTTAATAATCTTCATATTCTTCTTCATCAAAAGCTTCAAGGTCAACATTTGGTTTAATTTCATTTGAACCACAATCAATTGGAGTGCCACTCCCACTAGCTGTGTCGTGCAAAAGCTACCTCATATATAGAGACTTTGGTAAGCTGTGCAACTGTAGCATCTAAATTAGGACACTAAGGACTTAGATCCCAATTCTTTTTCATGCCCTCATTGTATTTAGGTGTTTTATGTGACAAGAGACAAAGGTTAGAGTGTACATAGACTAAATCCTTTGCTTTTTTTGCAGTCAAATAGTTGTGATTAACCGAGTAGATGAGGAAGTATATACTCCAATTCCCCTCATTTGAAGAACTGGCAACCTATTGAATTTGCATACAACATCTAGTATTTAATTTTATAAATACAAAACATAGATTATAAAATATAATATATAGCATAATAGCATCAAATGAAAACAAGAAAAATAAAAAATAAAAAGATAAATACTTGGGAGAGAATTTTAATTGCAAGAGGCTACAGGTAAATGGATATTTGACCATGTAGATACCACCAATCATGAGCATCTTTCCTATATTTTTCTTGAAGAGTGGAAACATTATGATTCTTTTAAGATATGAAGTTTCCCAACTCACTCAAGACAACATTTTGGATATCTTCATCTAGAAATATTCTTGTAAATGCCTTGTAGTTAGCAACCTCCTCATCTCTATATGGTGGCACCCTCCTTGGTGATGAAAGTATCTCTTTGCTATAATATTTTGGTGACAAAGAAAATGCTAAGAGATGTAAGGGGGTGGTCATCTAGTTCCAATGGTTAATGATAATCTTATGCACACTTTTGAAAAATGTTTTTGTTGGGTCATGTTCCTTGGCTTCTACTATATTTCTTATTTTCTCTAACATGGAGTCCACACCATCATAAACTTCACGCAGACATGGGCAATTAGTATCAACATACCTGATCATGCTAATGATAGGCTCAATGGAAAACATATTCCACATGAGCCCACCACTCATCATCTAGGATCAATGCTTTTGCATTTGGGATCTTTCTGTGTTTGATTGCCTCCATACACTTCACAGGCTGTTGATGACCATAGAAATCAAGGCTTCTCACACCTTCCCAAGTCGTCTTAAGATGAATGTGTGATGCAAATTGAGTTTCGGCAACCTAACATGGTATAAAAAAATACATGTCACATATCAACAATTAAAAAAATTAAAAATATATTAAAAAATAAAATTTAAATTACCTTCAACAACTCTAACTTGGAGAAGCCCTTGGAGATGCCTTGTGACATATGATGATTAGTCACAAACATTTGGATCTCCTCGTCCTTTGTGTAAATTTGTTTGACCCACTCAATTTGTGTTCCAATATTTTGCAATATCAAATTGAGTGAGTGGACTGCACATGGTGTCCAAAAAATGTAACCATATGTACCCTACACTATAGACCTAGCTGCCCTACAGTTTTTTGCATTGTTTGTTATGACTTTTACAATAAAATTAGGGCCCACCATTTCAACGGATTCTATGAGGATATTGGCAATGAAAGTTGCATCTTTCACTTTCCCCTCACAATCCATTGCCTTCGAAAACATCACCCCTTTAGGGGACACTACTATAACATTGATCAATAGCCTATTTTTGCAATCTTTCCATCCATCCAAAATGATGGACAAATTGGTTTCGAGTCATGTATCCTTGATTGTTCTCAATGATGCCTCTATTCAAGCTTTCTCCTTCGCCAATAAGGTGGTTCACACCTTTCCATACCCAAGACTAACATCATCACCATATCTTGCCAATAAGGTGATCTAACAAGGTTGAAAGGAAACCCATTGCCATAAATGCAACAACCAATGCTTTGATGTGAAATCTCCCTCGCTTCATTCTTGAAGGCCTTCTCTAATGGCCCTCTTTTTTCATGAAACCAAAACATTCTCTTCTCCAAAAGATGGTGGTATTGGCATGAAAGGATGTGGGCCATCCGGTTGTGATAAGCCACTAGGAGGTTTGCACAAGCTTTTCTTGGAAAGAGGATGTGCAGGGGCCTTTGATCTATCACTTGCCATGTTGGCATCCTTTTTTTCTTTAATATAAGCCAATATGTGTTGCTTTGACAACCCCTTTTTATTTGGCCTAAGACAAACTTTTATTCCTTTTAAAGGAATAGTGCAAAAGTGATCTTCCACTTGAAAGTACGAGCTTTTATACTTTTTTCCACATTGGCTACAACACCTGTAATGTCCCCATTTTTATGCCATGTTTTGTGAGCGTTGGCTAGTTTCTAGGGTTTTTTCATAAGTTTCTAGGTGAGTTGGGAGAACTCCAATGGTCTTGGAGATTTCAATTTCAGGGTTTCTTGGCTTCCAAGGTTATTTGGTGTTCAAATGGTATTCAAGATTGTGGTGATGCTCTTTGTAGTGTTTTTGGCCATTTGGATTGTTCTCCACATTTCTTGGAGAACATTGCTATTTTTAATGTCTGTTTTGACCCCTGATATCATTCTTCAACATCAACTTCTTGACGTGATCAGTTTCAATATTTGATGCCTCGGCGATGCTTTCCACAACGTGGTTTGGTTTATTTAAATTATTACACTATAATATTTACATCAGTGTTTTAATTTAATAAAGCTATTTTATGTCCCCTCAAGTGGATGACTAGGGGAAAAGTAAAAAAGCGTTTTTTCAAAATAAAACAAAAGTATGCTTTTTTGGAAAAGTAATGAAAAAGAAAAAAAATGCTTTTTCAAAAAAGCAATGAAAAAGAAAAAATCAGTTTTCCAAAAAAGCTATAAAAGGAGGTTTGGGGCTCTCATTTGGATTATTAAAATTTGCACACATAACAAGATGCTACTGGAGTGCCTAGAGAAGTTCTTTCAAGGTTGCTTGAGGACAAAAACTCTCATCAAATCACTAGTTCTAGTGGTGAAAGATCCTCCCTAGCTAGTAAAGTGATTTCACATGGGAATCGCGTTGGTATTCATAGAGTTTTGGATTTCAGAGTTTTAGAAAACATAAAGATTTTCAAGGTATTTTGATTGTAGGGTCTTGGGTTTGTATTTGGTGATTTTTTGCAAAGTTTTTGGTGGTGTTTGAGAGTGTTTCAGGTGTTCTCAAAGTTGGCCATACAAGTGATGTTCTAGGCGATGCCCTAGCTATCTATTCCTCATGTTGGCGTTGGGAATTAGGGTGAAGGGGTTTGAAACTATTGAAATATACACCTGTAGTGTTTCTCAACCCTAGCCAAACACATTTGAAGAGATTTTGGGTTGATTTCAGGCTTGCATAATTTACAAGGAGGGCCATACTAGTGTACCAGGTCATGCAGGTTCATGGCAGCCAAGCATGAGACCACCTAGTCTGAGCGCTACCCCTTGAGATGGTTATTGGCATTGAAAATGGGCATTTAGCTTCCTTGTGGTCTATTCCCTGCCTTGGGAGGTGTTGGTGAAGCATGAGTGCCTTTGTGGGACTCCATACAAATTACAAAGGTGGTTGCTAGTGATGTTTCAAACCTGTTGTGTACTCAGAATTGCAAATCAGATCAGTTTATCCTTATTGCAGCAACTGGGTAAGGTATTGGAGGTGATTTCTAGAGGTATTTCATCAATTTGACTTCTTGGGGAGTGCTGGCTGGGTGTTAGGAAGAGTGTTGGGCAAGTCTTTCATGCTCTGTTGCCTGTAGCAGCTCACTAAGGTCCATTATCAGACCTGCATCAGATGATCCATTTTGTTGTGAGGTATTTTGTGATATGGTTCATATTGAATATCTTTTTCATGTAATGAAGAATCAAACTTATATATTTACTTCTGAAGAATTTGAACAGCAATTATTATTGCATTGAAAAACATTATCAGACTGATGTCAGCAATGTGTTACATTATTTGCAAATTTAAGTTGTGAATTAATTCCAGAGAAAAAAAGGGGGGTGTTCTTACAGCGCCAAAGATAACCCTCACCACCAGGAAATTGTTGAATCATTGTCATAGGTTGCCAAAGAGGTGATGACACATCAAATTTAAATGAACTCTTTGCATTTGGGGCAACTGAACTAGAACTACCAGCCATTTTGTATGAACCCAAAATAAAAAACATTACAAATTAACAACACTAAAACTGATAAATTTTTTTGAAAATGGCGGTATAACCCCTTATTATGCATAAAAAGTTGAAAAAAATGTTCAAAACTTAACCCCAAAAAAAAAACTTGAATTTTTTTCAAAACACTTGAAAAATCTTCAATAAAATTATTGAAAACTTGAAAAAAGTGGAATATTTACTCACCTTTGATGGTTAAATCTTCTTTGTGAAGCTATTTCAACCTATTGGTGTAAGTTTGAATCCCTCGTAGTCCTCACCTTCGAATAAAGATGAACCACCCTTCAAAACCCAGCAATGGCAGCTTGGAGGAAAAAAATGCAGTTTTAAAGCTTTTGGGTTTGTCAAATGAGTTGCAAACTCGTTAAAACCCTCACTTTAGGGCGAGCAATGATGTTGGGGAGTGTGTTTGTTTTAAATGTTTTTTAAGCCTCATAGGCTGCAAATACGTCAGGGTTCTCTCGGGTATGCCCAGGGTATTGCCTAGGACGCCCCGGGTTTATTGTGGGTCCTTAATAAGAAACTCAGGGCACTTGATTGGTACCCTTGGCATACCTAGGGGCGGACCCATACCAGACCCACATGGGTACATCAGGAAAAACAGAGGGACCTAGTAACACAACTATGTACCATATCCAATATGTATGTGCCTATTATTGATTGATATTTGATATGATGTGTGAATGATTATAGATTGTGTGTAAAATTTATCATGTTATTAGAGCAGATCAAGCCTTTTCTAGTGGTGTATGAAGGTGGTGTTGTACCCCAATGAAACTTTGCATATTAGAGTCTGTTTTGCAAAAAATATTGCTCCCCTTGTCAATCTGAAATGGGAAATGGTTAAACATTGTGATTATCCCTTCATTGTTTTCATATGTCATAGGTGAAATCCATCATTCTAGGAACACATTTATTGTATTTGTAGAGTTGATGGATGAATAACAACTCAAAGTCTTGGTCCATATCAAAAAATTATCTAAAATAGTGAAATTGACTAAGTACAAGAAAAAGTGACAAACCCTCCCTAGGCATGCACTTTGTCTGTTAAGACCAAAAGTAAAGTGAGAGAAGGCCTCCAAGCACACATTTTCACTTGATAAACCACATCAAAAGGGCCCTTTGGCAGAAAATGACTGGGTACTAGTGACAAACCACCTCGAGGGGCCCGTTCTTCATGTCATTTGCAACATTTTAGTGGTAGATATCCTCCAAGCACAAGTTTTTCCTTTTTTCATGTAAAGTACATATATTAAGTGGTTGATCCTTTCTATGTGTACATTCAGCTCCTCTTTGCCACTCAAAAATTAAAAAAAAGAAGATAAAATTAAAATGGAAAAGTGCTTTAAGGAAGCATGTGCGGCTGAAGGAGTATTCAATATCAGCAAAAGAAGAGCCTTTTATCATTCTGTTTAGAGCACTCAAGAGAGGAGGTGAAGCATTGGAAGGATGGCTAGGGCTTGAGTGGCAGTTTCCAAGGGATTTTAAGAACTGCTACAGGATTTTACATCAGATTTCAGTAGCTTTTGATGTGAGGTGCCAAGGTTGGTTATGTTTTTTGTGAAGTTGCCATTCATTTCAAAATAATAATCCCTAGGATTTTGCAGATATTTTCAGATTTTGTTAAGGGATTTATAAAAGAAGTGCCCTGCTAGGGTTTTCCATCAGAAAACCTCATGCTCTAGCAATTTTTGGTTTGTACCCTAAGGTTTGACATAACAAATGCCTTTCTATTCAAATGCTAGGGTTTCATCCTTTAACAAGGGATGGGAACTTGTTTTTAGCAATTTTAATGAGCTGATTTGAGCAGTTTCTAGCCATTTTTCAAACACAAAAACAGTTTCAGATTTTCATTTGGATAGGGTAGCTAGGATTTTGGTAGCTAGAATGGAGTTCTAGGTCCTATTGTTGAACCAAAAATCATCATTCGTAAATGAATATCCCTTTTTCAAAGATATTTTACTTGGTCATGTAAACAAGGAAGCAAATTTGCAAAAATATTGATAGGAGGGGGTTAGTGCAAGCAGCCTCTTGTTTGGTTTCTATTCAGCATCAAGAGTTACCATTAGCATGTGGGCAACATTATGACTTGGATAGAAGAGAAATCTGCAATTTTGGTGACCAAGTAGTGTGTAAGCTTGATCCTAATTTCTTTGAAGTTGCCCCAAGATTGCAGCCATATGAAGAAAATCAAATTATTTATGTAGAAAAATGTGAAAGGGATTATAATGATAAATTTGGAAGAATGTCAAAAAGAGTTGGGAAAGTGTAAATGTAATCAAATCCTATCAGGCTAAGGAACCTAAGGCAAACTTATAGAACTGAGAGGAGGCAAACTACACAGAATTTTCAAGTTCAGAAAACGATTTCCAGAATTCTTCCTTTTAATACAAATGTGCTGATTGCAAAACATTAATTGATTTCGATGTTTGCAAATCACAAATGTACCATCATAAATATGATAAGTAAACTCTCTTCTAAGAGACACGTCCTATGGAAGGACGTGTCTCCACAAGTGGGGACATGTCCATTCATGGGACGTGTTTCTTAGAATCGCGTCTCAAGAAACACTTCGAATGCTATCTGAATTAATCCTTAACAAAACTGTAATGTCCTCTTCTCGAGCATGATCTTTCCAGTGACCGTTGGCCTATTCCAGAGACCCGTAGGCTACTCGGAACGTAAAATTAGGGTTTCTTGTTTTGAAGGATGCTCTTGCTCGAGGTTGGTTGATTC
This sequence comes from Sequoia sempervirens, assembly GCA_007258455.2. Lineage (NCBI taxonomy): Eukaryota > Viridiplantae > Streptophyta > Pinopsida > Cupressales > Cupressaceae > Sequoia > Sequoia sempervirens. The sequence goes on along the minus strand of VDFB02271358.1, from coordinate 361,264,767 downwards.
AATGGTGGATTCTTTCTGGGTTTTCAGAGAGCTTCGCAGTGATATGTTCTTCTTGGCATTCTGAGCATCTTCAGGAATTTACTATTTTTAGTAAATTCTATTTCTAGCAGTGTTCCTGTTGGTTTCGGCATGGTTGACTTTCTACTTCAGACTGATCAGTTGGCTTGCTCATTTATGGCTTCGGGGCACAATTGGAGATAAGTCGAATTATTTAATTAAAGTCATATTTTAATGTTATATTTTAACATTGACCTCCTTGGCCTAGCTCGTCACCTTAAGTTGTTTTAAAAGATGTCTTTATGGGTGGGCGCCTCATTGAAAGAAATTAATTATATTTCTTATAAAGTAAAGATTAACCCAAGCTCAAATTGGACGCCAATTTCAAGAAGGAAATAAAGTTTTATTAAAAGTCAAAGTTTGCATGGAAAAGTGGGACGCCTTCTATTGGAGGATTAGGGTTTGGTTCGAAAAGGAAGTTTAGGGTTTCGAGAAAGATCATCTGAAAATTATAAAAGGAGGCCATTGGTTATCATTGAGATTATCTTTTATCTACAGGAATGTTATGCTGCCGGATTGGCTTTGGGATTGCTTCGAGGAATGAAGGCCTCCTAGCTTGGGCATTGCTTCTCGCATGAAAGATAGCGACTAGTGGTGAGATAGTGTAGTTTGAATGTTTTATTGTGAGATTTCTGCATTTTTAGTCTTTGTGAGGATATGTAAATCAGTTTTATGCATATTAGTGGTTTTCTGGAGTTGCACATTCATTGTAGCAGATTGATGTTTTTAATCATAAGTCATAAAATACACAAAGAGTCGTTCTGGGTATTGTCTCATTGGTTTTCTCTGTTGGAAGCGACCCTTCATGAATATTTGCAGATTTTAATATGAAGCGTATGATTTTATAAAGCAAATTCGTCATTCCTTGTAGGGCGCACTTTCTGGAGTGCCTTGGGATCCGTGTCATTAATTATTAGCCACTTTTAGCTGCCTTTTCTTATAACTAAACTAGGCGCCATCATTCTATAGGTCCATTGCATCAAACTTGAGGTCTTTTGGGTCTGTTTAGGGTGTTATACGAGCAATTTAGTGGGTTACAGGCATGCTGGTTTTACAGTTAAAGGTGCAGATCTGAATAAATCAGAATCTTAAATCTGGTTTTTGAGAGAAGGAAATCAGTTTTGATATGTCCATTAAGCAAGGAGAAGTCTCTATTTTAATGCTTGTTGAATTGTTCTAACTCTATGCTCTTGGCAGGCGAATTCTCTATCATATTGTAAGCTGACAGTAGTACTGACAGCAGTTCTTCCATCTTGCTTAATCATGTTTTGTAATGCTCATATTTACATTCTGTAATTGCAATTGTATTTCTTTATCTCCGCCCTATGGTAGCTCCTTTCCCATTCCGGGTTAGAAAGCACATTTTGGGTGTTTAGTACTTTCAGCATTTTAGCTTACTTCTCTTTCCAGCATTGTAATTTCTGTTATCTCTACCATATGGTCGCCTCATTTCCGTATTGGATTGAGCAGCACATACTTGGTGTCGAGTGTGCTTTCAGTATATTAGATTGTAGAAATCCTCTGACCACATGCTCGTCGTTCGCCGGCGCATCTTGGTTAGAGTTCTTGCATAAACATTTTGATTAAGATCCTCTGACCAATGCTCACACCTTGCCCACATCGGGATCCTGGTGTACATTCTGGTTAGAGTTGCTTCAGCATCGTTTTGGTTTAGTTGTTAACCTTAACGGGTGCATTGGTTTGTAAACTATTATTGAAAAAATTGAAAAAAATTGGCTCGGAATATTTCAAAAACATAACTAATCCGAATGATGGCGAATGCAACAAGATAGGATTAAATATGATTCAGAATATACCAAAGTCTAGATTCGAATTTATGAAGGCTCACAGAATTCGTTCTATAATAATTCTGAAAGATAATTAAATACCAATGATAATATTGATCAGTAAGAATGACAATCCAGCAATCGTCATTCCTATCTGACCGATGCTATCATCAACACTCCCTCTTAGCACGGGAAGATAAAACAAATCAAATAAGTAGAGATATCACCTTCACACGTGATATCAAAGATATGATATGTTTTCTCAATAATGTCAAGTCACATGACATTCTTCATAACACATCTTTATTATGGTGTGTACACAGACATCAAGTCACATGATGTCTACCATAATAATTCATGGCATTTCCATGGATAAAATATCCACCATGATTATCTCTTAGGAATCACAATGATCTTCAAAAGACATCAAGTGACATGACATCCATCAAAGTGTCCAAGAGATACTATCATGACATGTTCACAGATATCAAGTCACATGATATCTATCATGATAGTTAAACATTGCAAAGTCATCACCTTACAATGTCACATACAAGTGTTTATCATTAGAAAGATTGTCACCTTTCAATGATGTACATAGGGGTAGGCCCATAAAGTCATGGAGTCACACACATGACAAAAAGAGTTTACACATAAAACATCTTTATATATATTAGTACAACTCATATAACAATTTTGGATTTCAACATAAATCAAATTACATTTCAACCATACCGAGTTTCTTCCTAAAGTGCTCTACCTTGATGCGGGAGAGAGGTTTGGTGAGAATGTTTGCAGTTTGATCATTTGTACTAACATACTCAAGCTAGATCACTTTCCTTTCCACCATGTCTCTAACATAATGATAGGGGATCTCAATTTGCTTAGATCTATCATGGAACACAGGATTTACAGAGAGTTTGATGCAACTCTGATTGTCACAATGAATGATTGTAGGATTTAAGGGTTCACCAAAGAGTCCCACAATCAACTTACGAAGCCATACTGCTTCTCTTGCTTCCATTGAGGCTGCAATGTATGCTGCTTCTGTTGAGCTCTGTGCAATTGAAGATTGTTTTCTGCAAATCCAGGAGATCATAGCTGATCCTAAACTGAAGCAACATCCTGATGTGCATTTTCAATCGGTTACACTTCCAGCCCAATCTGAATCAGAGTACCCATGTAGATCTAGATGACCTTTCTTGTAGAGAAGACCATATCCAATAGTGCCTTGAAGATATCTAAAAATATGTTTCACTGCCATTAAGTGAATTTCCTTTGGTTCACACATGAACTGACTGAGAACATTCACTGCATAACAAATATCAGATCTGGTGTTAACCAGATACATCAAGGATCCAATCATCTGTCTGTAAAGGGTTGGATCTGCACACTTGGATTCTGCTGCTGCTTCTTTCAACTTGTGAAGGTTGGTTTTCATAGGTGTAGACATCGGTCTACAGTCTAGCATTCCAAATTTCTTCAGGATATCAATAGTATACTTTCCTTGGTTTAGAATGATGCCCTCAGATTTCTGCCATACTTCTAAACCTAGAAAGTAGTGTAAAATGCCCAAGTCTTTCATGTCAAATTCAGCAATTAGATCCTGCTTCCCTTGAGCAATGAGATGATCTTCTCCTGTTATCAATAGGTCATCAACATATAAAATAATTATCAGCATATCTCCATTGATTATCTTGAAGTAGAGGTTGGAGTCAGAATCATTCTTTGAAAATCCTAATCCCAAGAGATAGCTGTCAATTCTTTCATACCAAACCCTGGGAGCCTGTTTAAGTCCATAGAGGGCTTTCTTTAATCTGCATACATGTGAGTCAGAATTATATATCACAAAGCCTTCGGGCTGTTCTAAATAGACTTCCTCTTCAATAGTTCCATTCAGGAAGGCAGTTTTCACATCCATTTGATGGATCTTCCAACCTTTAGCTGTTGCAATGGCTAACACTGCTCTCACTGATGTGTAACGGGCAATAGGTGCAAACGTTTCTTCGTAGTCAATACCTTCCTTTTGAGAAAAACCTCTTGCCACAAAACGTGCTTTATATTTTTCTATACTGCCATCAGCAGCATGCTTGATTTTGAAGAGCCATTTGGAAGAGACAACATATTTCTCTTTTGGTCTAGGCACTATATCCCATACATCATTCTTAAGAATAGATTGATATTCCTCAGTCATTGCATCCTTCCAAGCTTGAAGTTGGAGAGCTTCTGTGACACTGTCAGGTTCTGAGTTTAAGATGTTCATTAGAGCAACATAGCCAGAGAAACATTTGGGTCTTTTACTCTCCCTGAACGTTCCTTTGGGTGTTGCATGAACCTCAGCTTCTTTGAGCATCTTCTTGGCCCAAAGTGGTCTCTTTCTATTATTGTCATTTGGATTCTCACTTGATGGAGGTTCGTGTGACATTTCCTCAGAATGCTTCCTCTGAATCTCATAATTAGGTTCCATTTCAGGTACTCTGGGGGAAAGGGTTTCTATCTCGGAGGAGCTTCTAGCCCTTTTGAATGCAATGTCTTCTTCAAAGATGACATCTCGACTCAACTCAATTTGATTCTGCCCGGGAATGTAAATCCTGTAAGCTTTGGAAGTTTCACTGTAACCCATAAACACCCCCTTCTTTCCGGAAGGTTCTAGTTTGAATCTCTTCTCTTTAGGTACATGGATATAGACAGGACAGCCAAAGATCCTAAAATGACTGATGTCAGGTTTCACGCCGGTAAAGGCTTCTTCAGGAGTTTTATTATCAAGATGGGAATGAGGACATCTATTTTGGATATAGACAGCAGTCCTAGAAGCTTTTGCCTAGAAAGAAGTATCAATGTTTTGGTCAAGTAGCATTGCCTTAGAAGCTTCTACAATGGTTCTGTTTTTCCTTTCAGCAAGCCCATTTTGTTGGGGATTGTAGGCAACTATGAACTCCCTCTTATTTCCAACATCCAAGCAAAAATCCTTAAAAATTCTTTCCCATTGTCTATCCTTAAGGTTTTTATTTTCTTTCCAGAGAAATTTTTAGAAATGGCTTTGAACTCTTTGAATCTTTTGAGGATTTCTATCGATTCTTTACACTTAAGGAAATAGATCTAGGTTTTCCTAGAGAAGTCATCTACAAATATGACATAGTAAAGAAATCCTGCCTTAGAGGGTACAGACATCGGTCCACATAAGTTTGAGTGAACCAGTTCTAACACATTATGAGTTTTGCTCAAACTAGAGGGAAAGGATCCCTTTGAATTCTTTCCTAAGGCACATCCTTTACAAGTTCCTTCATGGGATGGTTTTAACTTAGGTAAAGCCTGATACAAGTTTTTCCACAGAGGGTAGGGCACGGAAATGAAGGTGTCCTAATCTTCTATGCCAAATCTCATTTGAATCAAAGGTGTCAAGGGTAAGGGCTTGATTAACTTCAGTACATAGTTTATAAAGGTACCCTTGTCTTACGCCTATGGTTAGGGCTTTCTTGATAGTTGAGTTTTTAGGCCAAGTAAGAACTTTTCCATCTATAAAGGTAACTCTATAACCATTGTCTTCAAGGGAAGAGATGGATATAAGATTCCTCTTTATTCCAAGTACAAACAAGACTTCAGTGAGTTGAAGTGAAAGCCCAAATTTCAACTTGATGGAACAAGTTCCAACCGCTCTTACTGGGTGTGCTGAATCATCCCCAATGGTTACTTCTTCATCAATCCTTTCTGTCAAAGTATCTAAGTGTTCTCTGAATCCTGTGATATGTCTAGAGGCACCACTATCAATTACCCAGTCGTGAGTGAAGTTGGATACTTGACTAGAAAGGGCTGAATGGAAAACAAAGTTCTCAGGTTCATGATATGAATTTGACTTTCCTACTTTAGCAAAGGAAGTTTGTTGTTTAGTCCTATCAGGGCACTTCATTGCATAGTGACCATATTGATCACATCTAAAGCATTGTACTTGAGAGATATCTTTCTTCTTATGAGATCCCTTTCCTTTGGAATTTCTCTTTCTTTTGGAAGACCCTTTCTTGAAGGAGTTTTTCTTATTCTGCTTATTAGAAGTTGAGTTGAGTACATGAATGTCTTCATCTATGTTCTTTTGTTTATTCTCTTTAGAGGAGAGTCTGGATTCTTCTTGAAGATAGTCAGATCTTAGCCTATCAAACTTAGGGATTTTAGATCTTGCACTTACACCTTGAACAAAGGACTCCCAAGAGTTTGGAAGACCTCCTAGAGCGACCAGAGTTAATTCTTTGCTGTCAATCTGATATCCAATGGTGGATAATTGATCCCTCGGTTCAATAATCCTCATGAAGTATGAATTAATGGACTCTCCTTTGTTTATTTGAACATTGTTGATTTTCCTTTTCAAAGCAAGAGTCCTACAGGTGTTGTTGATCTCATAGGTTCTCTCAAGAGATTTGAACATGTCATAAGCAGTTTCATGTTTTGCTAGGATAAGTACTATATGATCCCTAACTGCATCTCCTAGAATTTTCATGGTCTTCTCATTGTTTTCAATCCATTGAGTTTTCTCAGATTCAGATTCAGGTTCCTTATTTTCTCTCACAAGTGAGTCAAGCTTATTCTCTCTAAGGATCATCATAATTCTAAATTTCCAAGATGTGAAGTTGTGTGCTCCTGCAAGGTGATCTTCAAATCTGATTACACTAGCCATGATGAAAAAAGTAAAGATTTCGAACCTATAAGAAGTCTGAAAACTAGATTTGATTTGAATCTGCACAACGTGGCTCTGATACGATGTAAATGTAATCAAATCCTATCAGGCTAAGGAACCTAAGGCAAACTTATAGAACTGAGAGGAGGCAAACTACACAGAATTTTCAAGTTCAGAAAACGATTTCCAGAATTCTTCCTTTTAATACAAATGTGCTGATTGCAGAACATTAATTGATTTCGATGTTTGCAAATCACAAATGTACCATCATAAATATGATAAGGAAACTCTCTTCTAAGAGACAAGTGGGGACATGTCCATTCATGGGACGTGTTTCTTAGAATCGCATCTCAAGAAACACTTCGAATGTTATCTGAATTAATCCTTAACAAAACATAACTAATCTGAATGATGGCGAATGCAACAAGATAGGATTAAATATGATTCAGAATATACCAAAGTCTAGATTTGAATTTATGAAGGCTCACAGAATTTGTTCTATAATAATTCTGAAAGATAATTAAATACCAATGATAATATTGATCAGTAAGAATGACGATCCAGCAATCGTCATTCCTATCTGACCGATGCTATCATCAACAGAAAGAAATGGTTGCTTTAGCCCAAAAACCAAAAGATTGTTGAAGGTACTTTTGTGAAATGATTTCAAGGGGGAGTTGAGTATTATGATTACATTATTAAATAGAGTAATAGGGCAATTAGAGGCAAGGACATTCAAAAATTGGATGTTCCATATCATTACTATCATCTATGAAGGTAAAACTTGCTTGATTATGGGTAGTTGATTAACAACAACATTTATTGACAATTTTGTGACTTCAATCTTCCAGCTTTCATATGGTCTATTTGGTATACTCTTTGGTGAATTCAAAGGAATTTTTTGAGTTGAATAGGGTAAGAGAAGAGTGGCTTTTCTCCCCAATTGGAATTCAAAGAGGCAATGAAACATTAGAAAAGGAATGATAATGGTTTTTGATAGTCACGATAAGCAATTTAAGGAACCAAATTCATGTTAGAATCACAAATCATGTGAGAGTTGTCATCTCAAAATGGGCTGATTGGTTTATCAAATTCCTCATGTTTGCATATTTCCAAATGTGTGGGTTTGATTACTCTCCTTACAAGATTCCCTAGTATCCTAGTGACCAAGTGATTCTCATAGAGTGATGCCATTAATTGGTGTTACTTCAATTTTGGTCATCGCCCTTAAAAATCTTCGTCCCTACTCTAAATTTTGCTAAGTCTAAGTCTTGGTGGTATTTCTTTAGGTTTTGCTAACCTTGGCAGGTGCTACCCAAGTTATCCTAACTCTTTCTTTCACCATGTTCCTTTAAAACTTGCTCATATTCTTGTGCAGGCAGTAGGTTGTTAAGTTTTTATAACTTTTGAAGTATTGAGGGGGGTTGTAAAGTCAAAGTCTTAGATTTCTAAGTGTTGGTGGTCTATACTGGATGTTTTATTATTCTTTCAAAAGTCCACTAGCAATAGAAAGTGAAAGGAATTTCAAGCATTGGCGAGGATTTTGATAAATTCAAAAACCATTGATGGTCCCTACTAGGGTTTCGCTAACTCCTCTTTTTGCCGGTTCAAAGGGGCGCTATTCTTCAAAGGGGTAAAGGTGGTAAAGGCACAAGTTTCTCTAACTTCGGTGGATTCGAGTGAATTTTTTAGAGCTACCAAAATGAATGTTAATAATGCAAAACTAATAGTGTAAAATATAAAGTGCTCATATGCAAGGAAATCAACACAGGTAAATGCCATTATCAGATACAGATTGAAGCATATAGATGCTCAGAAAGAAAGAACACCCAAGTACCTAAAAGCTTATATTGTATTATGATATAATCCGTGTTCACGAAATTCAGTAATGCGTATTACAAAATTGGGGTTTCTAGAACAACATTTTCAAGTACATAAGACAAACATCAACACATGGATTCCCTCCACCAACTCCTGGAGATGCTCGATTTGGACTGATGGCAGCAGGCTCTCATGAAATTGCAGGAATTGGGCAAACAGTCCCATATCATTTCACTCCAGCCCTGTGTGAAGGAGAGTTATTGCTTCCTCGATAGCCTCATGTTGGGTTGCAGTTGCAATGCAAATGGCGTCTCCCACAAGCCCAGTCCTAGGAAAATGATTGAGCCCTCCAATGGCAACGTTCATTCTATGTAGGTACTCAGGCCTAACAAGGCGTTTCGTTGCCCTTATTCCCCAATCACATTGCCCAGAAGTACAAACCACATTATAAATGAAACTCTCCAAGAGTTCAGGGTTATGCACATGAACCTAGTTCAAGAATCTCTTCCCCATGATATCATGTAGTACTTATTCCTCCACTTCACTTTGAATGACGAAGACCTCTTTTAGCTGATTCGACAACCTGAAGAAAGGGTTACGCTCAAATTCTTCAATTGTAATGAAGTCATTCATCAAAACACCATCGCTTTGTGCACTCGCCATTTTTAGGATGTTGTTTGGGTTGGCTAAATATGGCTATTTCCAATAAATTTATATTAGTTAAGGGAGGCATATTTGAGCTAGATCTCATTGGAACTTGGCAATTGAAAGGATTGTGAGGTGGCATAAGATTAATACTGATGTGACAAGGGTGTATTTAAATTTCCAAGTTATCTCTCCGTCTAGACAATCTGCATGTGTGAGCATGTGTTAGCACGGATTGGTCATTTAATGCAGCGCCTGGGAACTATACCAATGGTAAATCCAACGGCCACGAGGCAAGATCCTAATCAAGAAATGTTTGGGTGACTGTCGAAGATTGTATTAATGGAAGAAATAATCATGATTACCCCTGACCATTAATGTGATTTTATTCATTGGTTTCCAGGGTGGGCAATTAACTGGCAAGAAACTATCGCTATGCTTGGCAACCATATTGATAACTGCCAAGATTGGAAGTAACTATTTCCCTATATGTGAGATGGTAATGACTCTAAAAAAGGTTTGAGTTTTCTCAAGTGTACTATGTTGTAAAAGAGGAAGAGGAGCAACCTCTATTTCCATTTTCTTCAAATTTATTCATGTTTTGCTATAACTTACAATCTTTGAATTGTGAGTCTTGAATATGATGTTTACTGTACCAATTTGTGAGTCATGTGGGTGATGTGAGCGTGTTCTCTATGTAGGATGTCCTCCTTGGCACAGTATTCATTTATTGCAATCATAATAGAATTTTGATACTCTTTACTAATGATCATTTATTGTTGAAGTCTTTGTGCTTAATGGCTCATGGTATCTTTAATTTGTTCGCATTAACTTTATTTTTATGAGTTAGTGTTTGATCCCTTTCCTTCTTTCTGGTTAAAACATACCCATAATTAATCGAATAACACAAGGGAGTTGTACCTCTAAAATTTAGAGGAAAGTCACAAATGCAATTGTGACATTTCCAGAGTTGTTAGTGGTGTTGGCCCAGCACACCAAGGGCAATAGAGTTGATATTTGAGTTATAATTAAAAATCCAATCCATTTGCTAACATATTTTTGACAACTCTACTGGGGAACAAAATATAATTTTAACGAGTTGCTTCTAGGCCATACAACAAAATGGTACTCCCACGTTAAAATGTTTTTCCTGTACTTCAACTTGGTTTAGACTAGATGCAGGTGGAACAAGAAGACCTCATTTCACAATTAAATACATTTGCTTGGAGGTACAAAAGGAGTGTTTCTGATTATATGCAGGCTAACTTTGTTTTGGAAGAAGAAGAGTGGGCCCAGCAACCACGCAGACCTGTTGTTGAATGCCCCCCAGGGCTGGTTTTTGAATACTACGATAATCCAACTTGTCATCCCAATCAATGTCCTAATTAGTGCCAAGACCCTCCTCCAGCTCAATCACCACCTAGGAATTGACGTAGGGGTTTCATCTCTTACTTTGTTGTGGAGTTGGCGACTCTGAATAACCAATGGCTTCAAACCCTTGGGGTAATTGTATTGGACCACTAGCCCTATCTCGATGTAATAACTTGCCAAATGGATCAAGAAAATATTTTCCAAAATTTTTTGTTAAGAACTCCCAAGACCCCGAAGAACACATTTTGGCCATGACTGTTGTAAGTGGAATCCTAGGAATTCAAGAAGATGTTTTCGTAAGGCTTTTTGTTGACAGCTTGATTGAAAGTGTAGCCGAATGGTTCAAGGGGCTTGAAAAGGGGTGCACAACTAGCTAGAGCATCCTACAGAGGAAGTTTCTAGGGAGATTCATAGATGTCAATATTCTTGCTTTACTTCAACATTTTTTTCAGATTGTAAAAGAAGGTGAATCTATGAAGGATTTTGTCTACCGCTTCAATCAAGAGCTTCAACAAATCCGAGTACTTGATCAGCCTAGTAAGGTAATTCAATTTCACATATTCAATTATGCTTTAAATTCCAAAGTTCAACTTATTCTAAAAAGGGATAATGTTGGTGGGATTGAACAAGCCCAACATGAAGTTGTAAGCATTGAAGATGATTTAATCGTTGTAGGGTTGTGGAAACGAGATTGTGCTAGGGGGCCTGTTTCTATTCATAAACCGTCAGTTTGCAATTTTTCAAATTCTCAGTACATTAATAATTAGTCTCACCCTATTGTAGAGAACATGAATTTGACAGTTTTGAGTTCTTCACATTTCCAGAGTGAAAGAAAGACAAATGGGAAGAATATAAATCAAGTTTGGAATGCTCAGGTGTATAGTTTAAATATTGTTGGAATGGAAAAAGACCTTAGTTCATCAAGTGAAGACGAGGATTATTCACCCCGGGTTAGACATGCTTCTACATTGCAACCCGTTTTTACCAATCCCTCTATGGTTGGTATGATTCCTTGTAACTCTTGCAAAAGAGATCAATTACCAGAGTCTTTGTGCAGCCCGAAATTTGAAGTTTTTACCTTTGAAAATTTAGATTGTGAAATTTTGAACGTGATGATTGGAGAAAATGAAGATCCTTTTACCGGGGATGAAACGATAGTAAATTCTACTAGTATTAAACAATTCACTGGTTTGCAATTTGATCTTAATAAGAAAATTTGAGTTAGAAGTGAGAGAGAGAGTGAATTGGTCTGTAAATTCTAATCCCCTATGTCTTTGGTGAGCCATTTGAAGTGCAAAATAATCCTTTGTTTGAAGGATCAAATTTTTGTCCTGAAGATGAAGCGGCGGATGAGGCTACTCATTATAAGAATGTTAAATTGGCGAAGGAGGAAAATATAGTAGAGTTAGAGGAACATAATGATAGCAAAGTGGAAATTCATGGGATAGAAAATCATGGTGTTTCAGTTATACGGGAAAAATTGAATTCCTTGTCTGATAAGGAATGCATCCTAATATTTGAACCTTGGAAAGAAATGGAACATAAAATGGATGACATAATGTAGGGCCATTTTCCTAAAAGAAGTGTATGATGAGCGGTGGTTGTTTGAGAGTGTGATGATTGGTTAAGCCTCTTTCATTTATGCTAGTGTGCTATGGGTAGCACAAATCCTTTCCGTTCTTCAAATGCTCTGTGGGAAGACGGGTTTCTTCAAGTCTGGCTCATTCTTTTCCCAACTAGCTAATGGTTTTGTATGAATATTTTTTCTCCTTTCTTTTTGGTAGGTTTCACCCTACCTTGTACATAGTCTCCTTTTTGGTGTGTTGTTTTTGTTGTGCCAGTTTTGGTTTGGGGTTTGCCTTTCCTTCTCTTTTTCTTCCTTGTTTCGGTTTGGTTCCTTTCCTATCCTTAACTCTACGCCCAATGTATACCGCACTAGTCTTAAGTATTTTTTTGGGTTCCTTGCTACATCTTTTCATTCTTTATCCCCAGACTGAGCCACTGTTACTTTAATTTTGGTTGTCACCCTTAAAAATCTTCATCCCTACTCTAAATTTTGCTAAGTCTAAGTCTTGGCGGTATTTCTTTAGGTTTTGCTAACCTTGGCGGGTGCCGCCCAAGTTATTCTAACTCTTTTTTTCACTGCTTTCATTTAAAACTTACTCATATTCTTGTGCTGGCAGTAGGTTGTTAAGTTTCTATAACTTTTGAAGTACTGAGGGGCATTGTAAAGTCTAGAGTCTTAGATTTCTAAGTGTTGGCGGTCTATACTGGATGTTTTATAATTCTTTCAAAATTTCGCTGGCAATAGAAAGTGAAAGGAATTTCAAGCATTGGCGGGATTTTTGATAAATTCAGAAACCATTGACGGTCGTTGCTAGGGTTTTGCTAACTCCTCTTTTCGCCAGTTCAAAGGGGTGCTATTCTTCAAAGAGGCAAAGGTAGTAAAGGTGTAGGTTTCTCTAACTTCGGCGGATTCCAAAGAATTTTTTAGAGCTACCAAAATGAACACTAATAATGCAAAAGTAACAATGTAAAATATAGAGTGCTCATATGCAGGGAAATCAACACAAGTAAATACCACTATCGGATACAAATTGAAGCATATAGATGCTCAGAAAGAAAGAACACCCAAGTACCGAAAAGCTTATATTGTATTATGATATAATCGATGTTTACAAAATTCGATAATGCGTATTACAAAATTGGGGTTTCCAGAACAGCATTTCAGGTACATAAGACAAACATCAGCACATGGATTCCCTCCACCTCTTGGAGATGCTCAATTCATACTGGTGACAACAAGTACTTGTGAGATTGTAGGAATTGGGCAAATAGTCTCATATCATTTCGCACTAGCCCCACGCAAAGGAGAGTTATTGCTTCCTTGGTAGCCTCATGCTGGATTGCAGTTGCAATGCAAATGACGTCTCCCATAAGCCCAATCCTAGGAAAATGATTGAGCCCTCCAATGGCAACATTCACTCTGTGCACGTACTCAAGTCTAACCAAGTGTTTCGCTGCCCTCATTCTCCAATCACATTGCCCAATAGTACAAACCACATTATAAATGAAATGCTCCAAGAGTTCATGGTTATGCACATGAACCTGGTTCAAGAATCTCTTCCCCAGGATATTGTGCAGTACTTTCTTCCTCCACTTCACTCTGAATGATGAAGACCTCCTTCAGCTGATCCAATAGCAACCTGAAGGAAGGGCTACAGTTGACTTCTTCAATTGTAATGAAGTCATTCATTGAAACACCATCGCTCTACGCACTCACCATTTTTAGGATGTCGTTTGGGTTGGTTAAATATGGCTATTTCCAGTAAATTTATATAAGTTAAGGAAGGCATATTTGAACTGGATCTCATTGGGACTTGGCAACTGAAAGGACTATGAGGTGGCGTAAGATTAATGTTGATGTGATGAGGGTGTATTTAAATTTCCAAGTTGTCTCTCTGTCTATACAGTCTATGCATGTGAGCATGTGTTAGCGTGGATTGGTCATTTAATGCAATGCCTAGGAACTGTACCAATGGTAAATCCAAATTCCACGGGGCAAGATCCTGATCAAGAAACATTTGGGTGGTTGTCGAAGATTGCATTAATGGAAGAAATAATCATGATTACCCCTAACCATTAATGCGATTTTATTCATTGGTTACTAGGGTGGGCAATTAGCTAGCAAGAAACTGCCTCTATACTTCACAACTGTTTTGATAACCACTAGGATTGGAAGAAACTGTTTCCCCATATGTGAGATGGTAATGACTCTAAAAAGGTCCGAATTTTCTCAAGTGCACTATTTTGTAACAGAGGAAGAGGAACAACCTCTATTTCCATTTCCTTCAAATTTATTCACGTTTTGCTATAACTTATAGTCTATGAATTGCGAGTCATGAATATGATGTTTACCATACCAATCTGTGTGTCGTGTGGGTGATGTGAGCTTGTTCTTTGTGTAGGACATCCTCCTTGGCATCGTATTCATTTATTGCAATCATAATAGAATCATGATACTCTTTACTAATTGTCATTTATTGTTTAAGTCTTTGTGCTTAATGGTTCATGGTCTCTTTAATTTGCTCGCATTAACTTCATTTTTATGAGTTAGTGTTTGTTCCCTTTCCTACTTTTTGGTTAAAAGCATACCCATAATTAATTGAATCACACGAGGGAGTTGTACCTCTAAAATTTAGAGGAAAGTCAAATGCAATTGTGACATTTTTGGAGCTGTTAGCAGTGCTTGCCCAGTGCACCATGGGCAATAGAGTTGATATTTGAGTTATAATTAAAAAGCCAATCTATTCGCTAACAATTGGCAAAGGGTCATGTCATCTTGATAGGCCAACATAAGATAGGGGTTAAGTTTCCAATCCAAATTGATGCATTTAAGTGTTCTTTGGCCTTGGATTTAGAAATTTCTAAACTTAACTTCAAGTTTTATAATAAATGAAGGGCCTATGATACTATACGATACATGTTTGAGAGACTTGGTTCTCATTTTTCCCACATGAGATAATTTATTATTATTATGCAAATTGCATTTAGAAATTTCTAAACTTAACTGATGCATTTAAGTGTTCTTTGGCCTTAGATTTAGAAATTTCTAAACTTCAAGTTTTATAATAAATGAAGGGCCTATGACACTATAGGATACATGTTTGAGAGACTTGGTTCTCATTTTTCCCACATGAGATAATTTATTATTATTATGCGAATTGCATTGAGGACTTTGATGTTAGAAAGAGAAAGCATATTCATGTGGCATTGCATTGATTAACATCCTACACAATAGAGAATGCACCCAAGGGCTTGGTGGATTTAGAAGAAAAATTCTCTCTCCACTTTTCATAGCTTCCAAACTTGATCAACTGTCATAGCCTCCTACTGATTGGGCTATTAGAGAAAATAATTCAACTGAAATAGTGAATAAGGTGGTCATGAATAGGACTAACAGATTTTTGGAGAAGAAATTTGCCAAGCAAACTATCATGTCCGCTTTTTGAGCTAAGGAAATAATTTAATAATTTAATTTAAGTTGTCTAAAAAGTAACTTTAATCCTGAAGCAGGAATAAAATGATTTTTATTTGTTGCCTGTTTAATTTGTGTTTTTGTGTGTTATGAATGGTTATGGCTATGAGGTTGGGTAGCGTGATAAGGCTCCCTAACCCTGACTGCATAAGCAAGGAACATCTAAACCATGCCCAAAGTGCCTCCATCCTCAATGTAGAGGATATTTTTCAATCTTCTATTAGAGATTGCACCAGGTTATGGTGTGTCTCACAAGTCTTTATTCTCACTTCATCCTACGACGATCTTCTATAACCCACTAGAACACTTCTGCAAGTACATACAGGGAAATAAATTCCAACTGAATGCTAAGATAGACAATAAAAATGTGGAACAAAGTAGGAGAACAACAAATAAAATAGAGTTGATGAGAAGATTGTGGACACTATTCCATCCCTGCAAACAATATGCCTCAAAAATGATGATTGTTGATATCTATGATGAGCCATGTTGGCTCTCAACTCAAACCCCAGTATTTTCTTTAGTCTTAATGTGTTTTTTTAGTTTTTTAAGAGAAAGTTTGTAGACAGAAGAGAAGGGGCGCATCATATAAAAGTTCATAAATTGAGAAACAGAGCTATTTTCTACAAAATGAAAATGCAAAAGGTATTATTTAACAGTAACAGATAGATCACAAGTGCTAAACATACTAGAATGTCTCCAGATTATTTATTTAAAGAAGTAAGCCAACTCGCCAGCCAAGAATGGTGAAAACTGGCATATGTGGATGCCTAGCCTCCAAAATTGACTTTCCTCACTCAGAAACAGGATACAATGAGATAATAGTGGTAGCCGCCCATAATGAAGCTCAAATAGGAGCCAAAAGGAAAGCGCCCTAGCTTCTAGCTTCACACGCCATCCTCCAAGAAGGCACAAATTTCAATGCAAATGGTACGGCCCAATGAAGAGACTGAAGAATCAAAGCTGGAGCTACAGATCTGCTGAAGATGGCATCTCTGGATGAAGTAACCCTCTTCCTTTTGCCAACAACTGAATACTGAATAATAGAACCCTGATTGAAGCATGTAGAACCTCTGTATGAAGCTCTCTCAATTGCACAAATTCGACTAGTCTCTCACAGTCTCAAAAGTGCTCAACATTGAAGAGATATCGTTCTCCAATGGAAGATTGCTCAAAACCCTGATCACAAGTTAAAGCACAGAAGGAAACCCAAGGCAAAGTCGAAATAATCAATAATGATGTTCTCATTGCCCAAAATGCCTTATATAAAAAAGGTACACATTTCCAAGAAGATACGCCCTTTTCCATCATTTAAATCTTTTAAAATATTATTAAGTCCTTTTCAATAGTTAAGAACTTAATATTTGGTGCCCACTTAAATGATTAAGTGATTTAATTTTAAATCACCCTTTTTATGAATATTTAAGTGATATAAAAGGGATAAAGTCAATTTGACTTTATAATAAAATAATAAGTTAATTAATAACTTAAATCACGTAAATAAGCATAACTTCATCAAATCTCCATAGAATTTTGTGCCATCAGAAGCTGTCAACTCCTGAACTGCCAAGGCCTGCTATGAACAAATCACTGAGCTCTAAAAATGAGAATGATCAACTCCTCTAGAAAACACCACTGACCCTCTAACTAATCCAGCTAGCCCACAAGGGTCCAAGAAAAGGCTAACACACTGTTCCCGAGAACTGACTAGAGCGGAGACATCACAATATCAACTACTATGCATTGTACTGCAACTCCCCAAATTGATGGAAATTTCTTCAATGAGTGAATAAAGATTTGATGTGATATAAATGATGTTTAAATAAATACCCCTAGGCTCTTTTAACCTTAGCCTTGTTCACATATGCTTTCTCATTGTTCTTGTTTAGAATGTTAGCGTATCCTTTAGGGGGGCTTCCAAACCAAACCATTTTTATCTAATTTGAAGCTTGTTTTATGGACAATGTATCCCAGATTACACCTTTGCTTTCCAAATAGTCAGCAGGTCTACTGACTTCTCTGTAGCAATGTTGAAATGGGATATAAATGAATTTAGGCTGAAGATCCTTGGTTTCCTTACTAAGGATCTCAAACTTCCAATTGGATGTCAATCCTATGGTCATCGCATTAGTTACAAGTAAATGCATATGCCCTTGAGAACTAGTCAGCTTTCTCAACTGTCATGATAATGTCGATACTTATGTTCTCTGGAAATTCATATATAAGCCCATTTGCCACAAATATGATACATGTCGTATCCTAAAACTCTATTCACTCTTTTCCTTCCTAAGAGCACTGAATGTCTCCTACAAATAGGCTTCCTCTTTATTGTAACTAAATGCAAAAATAAGTTGTTTTTGATTGATTGTAATTTGTTTTCAGTGTATAACCAAGTGTGGGTTTTCTGGAATGACTTGCATAGATATAAGTTGTTGATGTTTTGGGTCTCTCTGTAGGATCCATTATTTTCAAAAAAACAATTGTACTTGAATTATAGATAATCTGGCATCTTCCCTCTCCATTTGTAAGCTTCTGAAAGAGGATTCAACACTTGCTTTTTATCTCATAGTGATAAAACTCTTTCTGCTGAGCTTCTCGTAACATTTTCTGGCACCATATTTGGATTTTCTTAAGCTGTAACAAGTGATTGCAAAGACAAAAACATTTGCATTTTCAGATGACTTCCAACTATAATTCAATGCTTATGCAATAACTGAATAGTTAATGATTGTTATTGGCAGACCTACCTGCAATCTATGACAGTAAGGTTAGAAGAATGGAGAATTAAGCGGACTGACACTGAAGAATGGATGGAACACCGACAGCTTCCTTCAGAACTGCGGGAGTGTGTTCGGCGGTATGATCAATACAAATGGATGGCAACTAGGGGAGTTGACGAAGAATCCCTGCTTAAAAGTTTGCCCATGGACCTTCGCCGAGACATAAAACGTCACTTATGTATGGATCTCGTGCGAAGAGTAAGAACAAGTTTTCAAAATTTGTGAATTTCCATATTGTTTCAAGCAGTATTGGGTAGAGCCTTAGGAGATTTCTATGAGAATAATATATTGGAGGCAGTATGCATAGATTTCTGGCCTCTGGTTTAACAATATTTATCATCAATCATATTCCTTGCTAGTTCCATCGGCAATAACTCAAAATGAATGATACTTCAGACTGTTGTTTTCTTAAAGATTGTTTGATTGAAATATTTAATTATCATCAGCCATATTCTTTGCATGTTCCATCAGAAATAGTTGAAAATGTTTAACATTTCAGATTGATGTTTTGTTAATAATTGTTTAATTCTAAACTGTATTTTTAGGACAACGCAAAGGCTAAAATGCCATTTGGATCTTGTAGGTGCCTCTCTTTGACCAAATGGATGAAAGGATGCTGGATGCCATCTGTGAACGGTTGAAACCTGCTCTGAGCACGCAAGGTACCTTCCTAGTAAGAGAAGGTGATCCAGTAAATGAAATGCTGTTCATTATCCGTGGGCACTTGGAAAGTTATACAACAAATGGAGGACGGACTGGTTTCTTCAATTCAACAATCATTGGCCCAGGAGACTTTTGTGGAGAAGAGCTTTTGACTTGGGCTTTAGATCCAAAGCCCGGTTTGATTCTTGCATCCTCCACAAGGACTGTTAAGGCCTTGGTTGAGGTAGAAGCATTTGCATTGAGAGCTGAAGATCTGAAGTTTGTGGCAAGTCAGTTTCGGTGTTTGCACAGTAGACAACTGCAACATACATTTCGATTTCATTCTCATCAATGGAGGACGTGGGCAGCATGCTTCATTCAAGCGGCTTGGAGGCGGTTTAAGAAACGGAAATTTACAGAGTTTCAAGTTAAAGAGAATAAATACATGCCGGAAGCCAAGCCATCAACAAAAAGTGTTACTGTTTCTTCTCTTGGGGCTACCATCTATGCAGCACGCTTTGCGGGAAATACTAGGAAAGGAGCTGATAAACATAGAAATACAGTAAGTGAGGACATGAGTGACAAAGGAGGTACCTTGAAAAAACCCACAGAACCTGATTTCTCTATTGAGGAAGAAGAAATGTTTACTTTGTAACAAAACCGATTTGGTTTGTAGCCAAATCCCGAGGAAAATGATGCAAACCTCATCAAGGATAACATTGATGAATTATTATCTCAAAGTTTGCTTTAGCATGCTAAGTATAACTTACAAATATATCAATCTTTTGTATCATTAACAATTATTAGGAAAAACAGAGCTCATGAGATTTATTGGCTCCAAAGTATGAGGCCTCATCTCATGTCTTCATGCCACTGCTTAAATGTGTTTTATGTTTAAATTTAAGCAGCTGGAGTGTTTCAATGCATAAATTTTACTATGAGAAAATGATAATTTAGAATCTTTCCCTATTTTAATGGAGAACCTACTACTGTTTAGGAATTGAAAATAAGTCATGAAATAAAAAGGGGAGCTGGAAATAAGCACCAACTGCATATTGCCAAAAATACACGTGGCTCCATAAATTTCTTTTCCCTTTTTTAATATTTGCTTTCCATTCTTTTTTTTCTATTTTTTCACTGCACAAATCATTATTAATACTATTAAAACAAATTTAAGTTGACTGCTTAAAAGTAAGCAAAAAATCTAATATTCATGGACCACCAATTCCACAAATAATTCCTAAATAAGTTGATCAGTGGCTGTTAGCTAAAATAAGCTAAGCAACCCCATGAAAACCAACCCTCGGTGAACATTTAATTGCTTTCTTAATTGTCTGAGATGCAAAGGCGAAGAAAATGTTCATCTTTATTCATCCTTTACTCAGGTGATTTCTATTCTTATGTATGTTCTTCCCCTTTTACCTATATATGGGGATTATTCTTTGAATCTTTAGTATTCGGAAAGGAGCGGCAACCGACCTCCTTTTTCAGTCAAGGTAAGTTGTGAAATCAAAATAATAGTTCATTTGCCCAATTATTTGTTTGGCTCATTATCATCCTAAGGACTCACTGATGAATTCCTAGAAAAAAAGCATTTGCAAAACATAGGCACTGCATTTTTATATTCTATTTATTGACAACTTTTTAATTTTTTTCCTATAGTAATATAATTATTTGTTTTCTTATTACCTATTTTGTTTTTTGGTGTCATCCTTTTAGATTTCTAGGTTTCTGGGCTTTGTGCTTGCTTTAGATCAATTATTCTGACAACAATCATTTTGATAAGTAGGAGGTATTTTTCCACAGCGTGTCAAATTATGATATTGCTATCAGGATTCAACCGTGTAGTTTCGGGTCAAACTCATAAACTACACGGTTGAATCCTGATAGCAATATCATAACAATCATTTTGCTTGGAAGTATGGAAATGAGACTCGTTGATTTTATACTAGCAATTGCACTTGAGGTGCCGCTTATGGTACTTTCATTTGGTGAAACGTCATAACCAACCACATAACATACCACACAAAAGCAAATAACAAGGATTTAAGGTATGCGGAGTTGGACCTACGCTTTTCCCTCGCTCCTCTCCTCTCCCTGTTTTGCCTCCCTCTCTCCTATATTTTTGGCCTTGTTCTCTTCGTCTGTTAACTCCTCGTTCTTTTTTGTTTCTTTGTCATTTATATCTGCTTTAGGCTTGTTTCTTTCGTCTCCATTTCTCCTGTTTTGGTCCTCTATTTCTCTCGTCCTCTATTTCCTTGATCTCCCTCTTTTATTATTTTTTATATTTATCATCATATACATGAGTAAATTTATTTTTAGTGTCAATGGGCCCTTGGTCTACTGGTGAAGTTGGAAGGTTCAAAATGAGCCCACTAGGGATCAAATCTCGCTAAGTGCAAAGGCTCCGACACCGAAAAAGGGATGAGGTCGAGATCGTGCCCCGGGCGAATTTGGCAGAATGGATACCCCTTAGTCCTTGGCTCTTAGCCAAAGAGGTTCAGCCCAAGAAGGCTCGTGCTCCCGTATCAGGTAGCAAAAAAAGAATTTGTAGATGACCCCCATAAAAAAAAAAAAAAATTATTTTTAGTTATTTTTCATTTATATAATTATTTTTACATCAAAGTCAAAGGCGTTCCTTACATGAATTCAATCTACTGACTTTTATTATCAGTTCCTTATATGAATTCAATCAACTGATTTTTATTATCAGTGGTTCAAAATATGTTAGAATGATGCAAGACCATTGATAAAAATCTGGTCATAGAAATAAGAGCTAATATCAATCAAAAATTTAATTTTTTTAAGAAATCAAATCTAAATTATATTCTTTTCTAATGAATCTAATATCACTATTTTAAAAAGCTAATTTTTTTTAGAAATCAAATTTCTATATATTCTTCCATTTTTTCTAATTTATATTTTTCCTAATGAAGCAAAGGATAAGCATATAACTTATTGTATAAATCATAGCTTGTTGTTTTAATTATTCAATTTTTAAGAATTTTCTCTCTAAAATCAATGTAATCATGTATTTTAAATTATTAATAAATATATTATGGTTATTATATCTACTCTAAATTGATTACAAATTGTTCAACTTGAAATTATTGCTAATTTTTTTGTTTATATTGTGTTGGTGTTTAAATTAGCACCTCTGGAGTGTTGATTGTAAATGTTTAGCTATTACAAATTTTTTGCAACACTTCTTTGTTATTTAAAGAGGAGAAGTCCCTCTCTACCGAATGAAATGTGTAAGGAAGGGAAAAGTAAACTAAGGTTCATATCTTTTTGTACTTAGTGGTAGGACACAAGGGTGCACAAACACAATGTGTCGTAGCTAAGTTTTTTCTCTAGTTTCTGTAGATCTTAACTACGACTGTTCTAGCTTTTAATGTATCCAATATCCTCAAGGTAAACAAAGCATGAGGGTATAGGAGCAAGAATAGATTGGTTGGATCACTTGAATCCGTTGTCTCCTTAGAATATGGCCGAGGCTTTGAACTCTCAGATATATGTCGAAATAAGGTTAGATACAAGCAAACACTCTTCACGGTAAGTTGGATCTGAGACTTGCCAAGGAGGAGGAACCCCTATCCGAGGTATGGGCTAGGAAATGACTTACAAGAAACAACAAAATTGTGATGTCTTGGCTAACAAACTTGCTAAGGAGGAGGAACCGTTATTTGAAGTATAGGTTGAAGGACAATCCATTAAACAACAACAAATGATAATCGTTAATAACAGATATCTAAGGAGGAGGAACCCCTATTCGAGGAGGGAATTGAAATAACAAGCTATTGAATACAAAACGAAGAAAGAACTCAAATAGGTAGATCAAAATGCAAGCGCCTTTTGATATTCTTCTTCAAGCTTCATCAACAAGTTACAAAAGAATTGGGACAACAAAGGCACGAAATCATGCACAATTACAATCAATCAATCAACTCTCATCCAAGAGTGAACAAATAATCACTTTCAAACTTGTTGGCAACAATGGTGCAACAATTTTGCATAGTAAGTAAAGGTTAAACAAATAATGAGCCCAAGGCTCTTATTTATAGAACTCAAAGGAGTAGGCAAGCCTAAAATCTCCTTGAGATAAAAATGAGTTCTTACTAATCAATTAGCAAGATTTATTCCTATGAAAGGGGAACAAACAATTAACTAGAAAACTACTTCAGTTAACTGAAAAATAAACAAAGAGTCAATTGGAAACTATCTCAGTTGATTAAAACAAGACTAAAAGTAAAACTTTAATACAAAGTATCCCTCCAAAATAAAAATCCACGTTTAGTGGAGATTTGAGATCCACAAATTATGGAAGTCAATTAGACATCCTTAATCAGTGGTATTTGACAACTCATGATTTGTGGGATATGGAGTTAACTTGGAAAGGGGCATCAAGTTAATTCCAATTTCATTTAATGTCATCTTGAGTTGACTTGGAAAGAGGCATCAAATCAAACTCAAGTATCATAAATGTCATTTGGAGGGTAGGATGTCCCTCTTTGGTGCCTAACACCTCATCATCTCCTATCAATAGCTCCTCGATCCATGTGTTGACTTCTTCCATCTTCGGATAGTCAATGCTTTGATGACGTGGCATTTCCTCTTCTTGCACAAGTTGCTGCTCTTGGTAACTTTGGTGGCTTCATGCTTGGAATGACCTCTTTATAGCTGGTAAGCTTGGAAGTTTACTGCCATGCAGAAGGTGTAATACTGGCCTCTCAGCTGCAAGTTCATCCTTTCTTTCTTCTTCGTCTAGATTAATTGCTACAACTCTACATTGAGCGAGTGATGTATTCTTTTCAAAGATAAAAATCCGTAGAATACTAATGATATTTGTTTTCTCTCCAACAATATGTGTAAGATCTAGTTGGAGAGTTGTTGGTGCAAGGTTTGGTTGTTCAATTGGAGCCCAAGGATGCCAAATTTTCATTCCGTGAAGAAAAACTCACATTTTGAGTGTAAACACGGATATGTTCAGACAACTTCTAAAAACCCCTAAAAATAGCCACCAGCTGAGAAGTATTTTTTTGAAAAAAATTTGGCACATGGTTTTTGTTCATGCTTCAATGCTGAACAAACCTAGTTCCTTAGAATTTTGATTCTAAAACTTTTTTGGAAAAGCCCCCAAAAATAGGGGCAGCAAGTTGGTTGATTCTAGAAAATATGACAAGATGGGTTTT
The DNA here is from genome assembly GCA_007258455.2 of Sequoia sempervirens. Lineage (NCBI taxonomy): Eukaryota > Viridiplantae > Streptophyta > Pinopsida > Cupressales > Cupressaceae > Sequoia > Sequoia sempervirens. The sequence goes on along the minus strand of VDFB02271358.1, from coordinate 361,240,768 downwards.
ACTTGAAATTATTCTGAAACTATCTAGTTGATTAGATCTATGGTAGCCTATTGATTCGTGTGACATGTAAGAATACCTAAGACAAGAAAAGAGGAAGTAGACAGAAGATGGATTGGAATTGTTTTAATCTAACTCCCTAAGAAAATATGTCTCTAAATCCAACCTCTTATTAGAAATATTCCTCTGCCTCTGATCCTCAATAAATATCGAAGAACAATCAAAAACCTTGGCTAGATCTGAAAAATGGCATCCTTGAGAGCTTATTGTTGTTCTTGATCATCAACCTGCAAAGAAATAATGAAGGATTCCTAGATCCTCTTTGTATAGACTCAAACCTAAGATCCTTAAGTTTGGGATCCTAACTCATGATCTAAAGCTGATTTGGCTTGATATGAAGTTCAAAAGGTGATTTCCATTGATTTAGCTAAGTTTGCCTCAAAATATCTTAACTTTAAGTCAACAAACTTGCCTTTGACTTCTTTAGGTGTCCCTTTTGAGCTTTGATTTCTTTTTTTATCATTTTCTCTTTTGAATGACCTGGAGCTTGATCATGAATCTAGATTGATCTAATGATGCTAAGCAATTGTTGGTACATTCAATGTCGAGCTGGATTTGAGCTGAAGAGAAGTGCCTGGGAAGCATTAGGCCAAAAGCTGAGTTTATAGCCCTAGAAAGGAGGGTGCCTTTCTCAAGAAAGGGCACTTTTCCTTTGCCTTAGTAATTTTTGATAATTGTTCTTCCAGTATTTTCATTTTGACCTCCTATGCTTTGATTTGGATATCCTGTGGATTGGAGAATTAGATTATATCGTTTGATATATCATTAGCTAGCCAGTTTTGTTTCACAAAAGAATACTGGAGTTTGAATTCCTAGAAAATAGTTAAAAGTTTCTTTATTCAAGGCTTCCCCTCACTGAAAATGGCACTTTTTCTCTTTTGCACAATGATTTTCATTTGAAAGATGCTCCAGTTTGATCCTAATTATCGGGTGATTGCTTTGTCAAATGTTTGTGCTTGCAGTTACATTGTTGAGATTGACCTAGACTAAGAAAATTGTCTTGGGAAGTCTTCTGACATCTAACAACATCTAGAGGTTCAAAAAGGAGGGCGCCTTTCCTTGGAAAGGGTGCTTTTTTCACCTTGATGATCATTTCGACAACCATTTCTGATGTCTTCATCAACTACCTCTTTTTACTTTGCTAATGGTCATTGGTGCTCACTTTGTTAGATAATCTTGTTGATTGTTTCGTTGTCGAGCCAGTAGGAGAACACCGAGGATGACTTCCTTGGATGATTCATCAGGTTGCATCTAACCCTTGAGAATCAAGGGCGCCCCTCAGTGAAAAAGGCTCATTTGCCTCGTGAACTGATTTCTCCTTCATAGCATTTCCAGAGTTAGCCAAATTGCAGCCTTTTCCGGTTTTTAAAATCTCCTTCATCAAACAAAATCTTTTTCATCCTTTTTCACCATGGTTGCATCATCAAAGCTTTTGAAGCTTAGCTTTCAACACCTAGTACTGGCCAATCTGCCATTAGTGGTTGCAGAGCTCCTAACTTTGTTCTTGAAAAATAGAAATAAACCCACCAAAGTAAAACATGAATTTTGATGATTCTAACTTGATCAGTGTGATCATGAAGTTGAATAATCCTATCAAAATCATTTTCATTTGTTTTCAACAAGGTCCTATTTTTGGGGAATTTCCCTAAAATAGGGGTTTTCAAAATTTTAACCATATGTTCCTTGATAGAAACCCACCAAAACCCTATGTTTGGTTTGACCTAAAACATAATTTTGACAAAAAATTTACGTGATTTAGCTCAATTTAAGCAGAATGTCAAAAAATTATTTTGGGTACAACATATTACTAATGCAAAAATTTAGTAGAAAGAGAATACATGAAATCCCATGAACATGCATAGGTGAGAGGATCCAATATTTGAGCATGTTCCAATAGTTGTGATAGCATTTGTTTATATAATGTCCAATATTTTTAACAATATTTGACCAATAGTTTTGACTTTAAAGTTGTTAGTGTTGATGATGACCACCCATAATTAAATGAAATGTATTCCTTAGATAAAAAGCAACAAATCATGTGATGCCACATCAGTGCCCAATAAAACATGATGTAGATGCACAAGTATCGATCTCACTTTATTTTTGGGCCTTTTTGGACACCTTGACAAAAAGAATGTTGATGTGGCATCATATTGTTAGTGTTGATGATGACTACCCATAATTAAATGAAATGTATTCCTTAGATCTAAAAATCAACAAATCATGTGATGCCACATCAACGCCCAATAAAATATGATGTAGATACACAAGTATTAGTCTCACTTTTTTTGGGGCCTTTTTGGACACCTTAAAAAAAATCATGTTGATGTGGCATCATATTTGATGGTGTGGCCTTGTAACCATAGTTATAAACAAAGGACTTGCCAAGTAAGTTGATATAAAAAATTGAGAGTGATTTGAAATTTCCACATAGGATTTTGAGAAGCATGAAGTTAGGGTGCTCAACTTTTGGGTCCTCTTCCCTAGTATAAGAAATAATATGGAGATAAAATCTCTAAATACTCTTACATTCCTTTTTAAGTTACAATTACTTTTAAAGAAATAAAAAATAGAAAATCTATATTTTTTTATAAATCATAATTTTACTTTCATTGCAAAGCATTTTAAAATGCTTTATTTTGTAGTATTGTATCCATTATTTAATCTTTAATATTTTTAATAGAATTAATATAATTGTATATTTTTAATTACTAATAAATATATTATAGGTATTATATCCACTTTCTATCTATATCACTTTCTATATATATCTTTATCTCTTCATCTCTCATTCTCTCCCTCTCTATATATTTATCTCTTCCCTATTTGTCTATCCCTCTTTCCTCTCTCTCTTTATATCTCCCTCTCCTTCGACTTCTTCATCTTCATTTTTGTCTCTATCTCTATCTCACTCTTCTTCATATCCCTCTCCCTCTCCTTCTCCATCTCTATCTTCCTCTTTATCTCTATCTCCTTGCCCCTCTCTCTCACTCTTACCCCATCTCTCTCTCCCTCTCTCTATCCCTCTCTCCCCCCCTCTCCCTATTGCAAACATAACATGAGCCTATTGGTAATGGATTTTAATTATCTTCATGATTCAAAGGTTTTTTCCAGTTGTGTTTGGATCCTTGTAAGTGGATTCATAGTTGATTTGAAGCTATCACTTCTCCATTGAGACCTTTGTTGCATAAAAAACATCATTTTCTAAATTGCCTACCGATTGAACTCATGTATTACACAAATGTATGCAAAAGATAGACCAAAATTTCCTTGAATTAACATTCCACACCTCTTTAGTGTACCCATAGCATAACAAGTTGTGCTTGCTAGTTATTTATATCATCACTTTTATCTCTTCATTATCATGTTATATTTTTCATTTTATAATTTATTTATTTTTAAACTTATTTCTCTTTTTGATTTCATATTTCTATATATATTTTTTTTACATGATTTTATATATAAATTTGTTATTATATATACGATTATGTAATTCAACTCTCATTATTATTCTGTCATGTTGTGAATTTTTTATTTTATTGTATTTTTTGTTTATCATTTTTTTCCTTGATTTTTAGTCCCCCATCTATTTACACTTGTTAGATCTTGCAATTTCCACCATAAATATTTTTTATCTTGATGAGGGATCATGTAGTATGATTTGAAGCATGAGTAAGTGCACAAAATGGGGGTCAAAAGTGATCACTTGAAAATATGACCAAAATAAGAATAGTAGTACTCTTAGTCTAGTTTTTTAACTATTATTTTTTATAAAAAACATTTACTATTAAGAGGGTCAAACATTTTGTGCAAATTAATTTTTTTATTTTTCTTATTAAAATATAACATAGTGTTTGACACTCCATTTTTTGTTGCATTTAGTATTTTTTTTAAATTTCCTAATAGTAATATAGTTAAGAGTGAGTATTAGAAGATGTATTTTTTATTAAATACACATTTTTTGTGATTTTTCAAAGTGGATGCATCACTAACATGCATATTTTTTAAAAATCTATATATAAATAATGTAACGTTGAACAATCTTATTTAACTTCTTAAAATGTTGATAAGAGGATCAAAAGTTATAAAGAAAAATAATACATATGTATCCAAAGAATATAAAACTATTTATAATATAAAACAAAAATAAATATGTTAATATATTTCAAATAGAAAAATATATATGTTTAAAAAGTTGATGTGCAACATTTTGGTGGTAATTAAATTGTCAAATATTATTATAAAATAATTAAATTTGATGCTATTGAAAATGAAAAATATTATTGAAGATAAAATTATGTCAAATGGGGACAAATTAGAAGCTTAACCCTTTAGGCTTATTATCCAAACCTACTTAAAAGTAAAAAGGGTGGGAAATTTTGAGTAAAAAACACAAGCACACTATGTAACATACTCATGTAAATAAATGCGCTTGTAGTACATAACATGCTTGTATTTTCAAAATGTGATTACATTTTGTAAAAGGTTAAAAATATTGAGTCAAAGATGGAAATAGAGGGAGAGGAATATGCGTGTGTGTGTGCATACAAAGAGAGAGAGAGATGTGGCTATAAAGATATACATAGAGGGTAATATAGGGAGACATATGGAGGGAGAGATAGAGAGAGGGTGATATAGAAAGAAAGAGGGGGAGAGAAACAAAGAGGGGGGAGATGGAGGGATAGGGAGAGAGTTAGAGAGAGCAAGAGACAAAGATAGGGGATATATATATATATCAATAGATGAAGAGATAAAGATGGAGAGATAGGGAGATGTAGAGAGTGAGATAAATAGAGATAAATATGTTAGGATTTATCGGCAGGAATGAGGAATTAAATTACCAATTATAATGCAAATTTTAAATGTTAGGGTAAATAAATAAAAAATTACAAAAGTGAGAACATTTTTTTTACATGGTTCACTCTTTGGGATACGTCCATAAACAACAAAAGTCCAATTTTATTCAAATTTCCAACAATAATAAATTATATAAACTTTTAGCAAACTACTGCAACGTGCAACATCAAATGCACAAGATTTTCATTACTCAAATTTCCACACTCTGCTATGTTCTCTCATCACCAAACCATGAGAAGACCAAAATTATTAGTTTGTGTGCTTTGTTACAAGATTCAAACACCAAGCCATGTCTATTCAAATCCCTCACATGATGTTTTGTTGAAAAATTCTTTACAAATTCATGACTCCATTCCCACACAACAAAAAACCATTTGTTATTTTGAGGGGTTTCAAATCATTTTTCAACCAAATTATAATAGGAAATTGCAACAAATTCTTTATTAAAAATGTAGGCAAATTTTTCTTTGAGGGTGTTGCTCCAAAATCCCACCATGGGCTTCAGCCTTGAGTCCTTACCAAGGGGTTGGTCCCCCAAACCCTGCAAGAGGGTCTTTGCCCCTTTGTACTCCCTTCTTAATTATTTTGGGGGGAAATTGTGTCAGGAAAAGTGACCAAGATATAAACTCCAAAGGTTGGTCAAGCTCCATTGACCAATATGAGAGGGATATAAATAGATAGAGAGGGAGAGAGGGAGAGAGGGAGAGATGGAGATAGTGAGAGAGAGGTAGAGGAAGAGAGATAAGGAGAGAGAGAGTGTGTGTGTGAGAGAGAGACAGAGAGTGTGTGTAAACAAAGATTTTGGCACCTTAGGGTTCTTTTATACCCTTCTAGGGTTTTTCACCTAAAAGGAGAAAGATGGGCCAAAATGCAATGTAAACATCCAAAGATTAATGCAATATTCCTAGATGAGATTATCTAAATGCAAAAGATTGATAAAATAGATCACTAATTGAATGAAAACTAAGAAATGCAAAGTGCTTGAAAACACGGTATTGTATGCAAACATGAACAAACAAGAACAAAATTTAATGAAACTGAATGAGGTGCACTTGGAGGTTGAAAGCTAATGTTGAAATGTTCTAGAATGTTGCAGAGATTAATGTCGAATCCCACTGGGACTCATTCACCATAGATGGTGAATTAGTCTAGTTTTTGATAAAATATATAGGAATAGGTTTCAGGATGTTGGGAACACATAACTTCAGAAAACACTTTTCCCATCCTGAAAGTGGCCCTCATTCACCATAGATGGTGAATCAGTCCACCTGTAGTTTTCTGAAAAGGCAAGAGTCAACTCTATGGGTCCTGGTCTGCACTTTTTTTCCTGATAGCTTGCCAGATCTAAATCTAGAAAATATGACGAGAAAATGTTCTCCAAGCTTCAAATAGGGTTATGTTGACTTTGATGACTTTGGAACACCTTTTTGACATCTTTCTCTTTGACAAATTTTCCTACAAAACCTACAAACACACATGCAAAGAGGGGAAAAAGGGTTAAGGGTTAGAGTATAGGGGTTTGCCTTGGTCAAACCCCAATTTGGTAATCAAACCCTTGATAATGAAATAAAATAAAGAAGGAATGATGAAAAAATAACATGCAATGTCATAAACTCACCAAACCCTTGATGTTGAAGTCTGAAGATATGCTCCTCCAAGATGCTTGAATGCTTGATTGAATGATGAAAATGCTAGAATGCTTGAATGTTATGATGCATGAATGAATTATGTTGATTGGGAATGAATGGGGGTTAAAATGAATATAAAATCATGTATTTATACACAACTATGCCTTAATTTCCCAAAAATACATCACAAGCCAACCTTAGGTCTTAAGGCATAAAAACCCAAGGGACTCATTTTCCCCTAGTGGTGAATGGGTCCCACTCAAGGCATGTGAATGGGTGTCGAGAATTAAGTTATCTTGAATGATGTTTGTTAGGTTTGTATTAAAAAATGCACTTAATTAAGGTTTGTAAGTGCATAAAGGGGCCAAATAAAGCATAAGAAAGGTGTATTTGTTGATGCCAAGTCTAGAAAAGCATGAAATTTTTTTACAAGACCTTACAACACTTTGAAAAAGACTTGGTAAGTGATAAAAAGGGGGTATGTAAGTGAATTATAATGAGAAGAGTCTAGAAAAGTGTGAAAATGTGTCACAACACTTCACAACACCTTTACAAGACATCATAAAGTCTTAATGATTCATAAAGATTCAAGACCTAATGTGAATGTGTGGGCCACATTACAACATTAAATCAAGGTGAAATCAAGCCAAATAAACATAAGGAGGAACAAAATAAGAAAAAGTATAAGGGTTACTTTTTTGTGTCCACAGTTAGCCCCCACTTTAGTGAGAGGATGAACTTTCTTCAAACTCACACTAAAGTAGCCGAACATGCAATCAAGAGGGGTCTGAATGCACTAATGCTTGGTGAGATGAGACAACAACAATCAAGAGGGATGATCAATACCCCAAGGTCAAGATAACATGGAAAACCAATCATAAGCACAAAGGAACACACATGAAAATGGTGAAAAAGAATGAAAGAGAGAAGTTGAAAGTCAGATCAAGCTTCGATCATTGTCTAGCTCGTTGTGGATTAGATCTAGGCTATTTGTTTGGAAAGAAAATTCATACTCACTTGGGGAAAAGGAACTCATGGTTGTCCACTAGGTGAGAATGCCCAAAAGGTGAGAAACATACACTCACGACTGGTATGCACTCACAAACACACAAGTGGCTATGGGGAAAATTCATGCCTCAAAATGGGTTTCCCACTCAACCATACTAAATTTATACCTCCTGATAACTTTAATAAGGTGCCACAAAGGACAATGTCATTCCGTGCTTCATGAGACAAGAAAATCTTTGTATGCTTAGAACTCATGAACAAATGTAATGGCACCATAGGCATGCAAGTTGTGTTATGCAAAGTGGCCATTTAAATGAAAAATGCAAAAGAATGTTTAAAGGAGTCTTGCTTAGTTCATGCAAGGTATATAACTTAGGGAACATTGTGTCTAATGTCTCCAAGAGAATACGAATAAGAGAATATAATATTCACAACTTAGGGGATGTAGTGTGTCAATCAGGCCACTAAAAGGAATGCAATATGCTAAGAGAGATCACGCTCATGAAAGACATCACACCCAATGTCATCCACAAAGTGACAAACGCATCGTATGGAAAAAGAAGACAAATGAAAATGAATAATGCCAATGTATGCCACCACTTGAAAGGAATTGCTACACTCCATTCTATGAGCAATTACTTTAAAGTAGCAAATGAAAAATGAAAAAAAGAAACAAGACATGAGAGCCAACTTGGAAAGTCCCTATGCCGAGTCATATGTTTTCAAGTAAGGTTGTGTCATGCAAATGAAAAGGAACAAAAGAAAGAGGGGTTTCCCCCAAAGGGGAACACACCAAACACATAAGGGATCTATGGATTTGGGGTTAGTATGTTGCTGCAATATTTTGATGAAAGAGCTTGAAACTATCATCATTCCCCAATACATAGAACTACAAGAATGACACAAAGAGAGCGAAAACAAAAGAAAAAGAAAGTCTATTTTGGGTCAACATGGAAGAGACATAGGATGTCTCAATGATTTGCATCATCCCCAAAAGGAAAACACAAGCAAATGAAAAATCTTTTGGGTCAACATGAGAGAGACATTTCGGTCTTAATGCCTTGCGTCATCCCCAAAAGGAAAACACAAGACAAAAATAAAAAGACAAGAGAAAAATAAAAGGGGTCTTTTGGGTGAAGATGGAAGAGACATAGGATCTCTCAATGCTTTGTGTCATCCCCAAAAAGAAAACACAAGTAAAAAATAAAAAGCAAAAGCAATGTGCGCCATATAGAAGAACTAAGGTACAAATAGAGGAATTGCACAAAGAGAGAGATAACATTAAACACCCATCACAGGGGAACACAATACACACATGCAAACAAAAAAGAAAATAAAATACAAAAGGATAGAAAGGAAAATGCAAGTCAGCCATAAAGCAAGTCATTTGCCTCCCAGACATGTTCATGATGTGTCGAGGGTAGGCAACTAGCCAAAGGGCAAGTGCAAGTGCCAAACTAGGGGAAGTACTAGGTTCTACACTTGATGCAATAATTTTGTCATTTAAGCTCATGGAAGAGGAAAATAATGTATTCAGATCATTATGCACCTCTTCATCTATTTTAGTGATCTCATCATCATCATCCAAATTAATCACAATAGGAGGGATGGATGGTAATGTCCAATGAAGGGTGTATTAGGAGTTGTGGTTGTTGTATTGGATCATTTTGTTGTGATTGGGGAGGAGGGTCATCATGCAATTCTTTTTTCAAATGCAAATGTTGATTTTCTTTGTTTTCTTCAGTTTGTAATTGACGATTAAGGAGATGGCATTGACATCTATGCTCCCTAGCACCTCAATTTCATTTGATTTTATTTTGAAGTTGTGTTGGTGTAAGAGCGGGTTGATCCACGATAGGCTCCTTTTATTCCCTAAGGGGAGGAACAAAAGGAACCATAGGATGCAGGTCAATCACTTTCTCCTTTACTTTATAAACTTATTTTATGCGAGGGGGCATGATGGGGTTGGTTTCATTATCTCTTGGGCGTTTGGATGAGGAAGGTGAAGTGTTTATTGTTGGTTGATCTTGAGTTGTTGGTTCAAGTTAAGGTTGAAGCATTGTCTCAAATAGGATGGGAGTTTCAGAGGTGGACAAATATTTGTTGTGGAGGGATAATTTGGAAATTTTATTTGCTTTAAACTTTTGGTAAGGAATGAAAAATAAATATTTGCGAGGTGTTATGGGTTCCATGGGCTCTGGCCAAAAGGATTCTAAGGAGAAATTTCCTTAAGAAGACAAAGGGTTAAAGCCACTATGGTGAATAGTGAATATGTCATTGTCATGTAGAAACTTTATACCTTTTTCTATGAGTGAAGGGACAACTTTCATTGAGTGAAGCCATGAATGGCCTAGCCGCAAATGAAATTGATCTAACTGTGGTATGATGGAGAATGCTACATCCAATGTCTTAGGTCATATATGTAATTAATGGAAGGATGATTAATCCTATCATAGGGCACACAAAACCATTGTGTGTTTTGATCCATGCTCTTGGTTTGTCATAATCAACTTGATAAAGATCATGTAATACCAAAAATTCCTCAATGGTCACATTCTCTCCACAAGTGAGATATATGAGTATCCCACTAATGGGCTTATCATAAATACAGTTGGCTACGTAAAGAGGACCATCGAGAAGAATCAGAAGAATATCTTTAGAAGATAAAGTAATATCAAGAGATTTCTTAGGTTGGCCCTTACGAGGGATAATGTCTATCACACTTACCATTTCATGTATAGGATCAATAGTAGTGGTATGTGGAATATGATCAAAATGTTTAATAGTTGTATGAACATTCATGAAATCATTTTTTTGAGTTTCACTAGCTTTGACAAATGACACTTTATGTTTGGGCATCAGATTGGTAAAAAAATTCAAATTTTGATTGGGTGGGGCAACAAACGTATTGCCTTTAACATTAACATTTAAAATAGATAGATGGACATAATCAATGAGGTCTTGCACGAGGTGTTTAAGATGCTAACACTATTATGTTTCATGTCCATTTGGTCTATGGTAATGGAAATAAGCATTAGGTTGAAAGGTTGGAGGCAAAGGCTTAGTAAGATCTAGTGGTTTAACAATAGGTAAAGTAATCATCTAGTGTTGCAATAGTTGGGACATTAGTTATGAAGAGTGTTTGGTAAAGGTGTAAACTATCATTTTGGATCTCCATAAGTAAAATATATCACAAATTTAACAACTATTACTTGGTTGTTGATGGGTTGAGTTGGTTGTTGAGGAGGGGGATCGAATTGTAAAAATACTTTATTTGGTTTTCTAAAGGGTTGTGAATTTTTTGGGTTGACATGTTTAGATTTTTTAGTTTAGCTAGTAGTGGACTTGGAATCATGACTACTAACTAAATTGTGATAGTCACAAAGGGTTGTACATAAATGTGTGAAAGAGGGAAATTTAATCATGATCAATTTATCTTGAATTTGACTTTGTAAATTTTCAATGAACATCTTTTGGAGATGTGGATCAAGAATCTTGACATCAATTTGGGCATAAAGTGATTGATAGAGTGAGATGAAATTGGTTACTTTTTCATCCACATTTTGTTTACATCTCATTAGATCAGCTAATGTCTTTTTTGGAGTCATGTGCACTTGAAAATGATTTATAAATTCATCAACTAGTTCATTGAATGAAAAAATTGAATTTTTTGGTAAGGATGATAACCACTCCAAGGCAGTGTCCTTTAAGGTCCTAGGAAATAGTTTGGCCAACAATTTATCATCAAGGAAAAAATCACTACATAAGGCGGTATAGGCATTAACATGATTAGTAGGATCACTCTTCCCTCCATACTTCTCAAATCTAGGTATCTCAATTCCTTGTGGCATCGATATTCTTAATATTTCTAAAGATAATGGGATGCTATGCACATAATAGGTGGGTGGGGCATTTCAACTTTGACTTATGGTGGATATTTTTTGTTGCATAGTGGAAACAGTGTGGAAGAGTTGTGTAATGAGAGGTTCAAGATAGGTGGTAGCAAGTGGAAGAGAGAATTGTGTGTTGGAAGATGGTCAACACTCCCCTCGAGATTCGTGACATGGACTAATTGCTTCCCATGGATCTGTTAACTCTAACAGTTGTATTGGGAATTAACAAGTTGATCTTTTGGTGCAATGAAAACTATGGGCCAACAATTGGTATCAGAGCCAAAGGTGTTTGGTTTGAATCCCCTCGAGTAACGCTGAGGGGGATTTTTTTGGCAGATGGTCAACGCTCCCCTCGGGATTCATGACATGGACTAATTGCCTCACGTGGATCCATTAACTTTAATAGTTGTACTAGGCATTAATAGGTTGATCTTTTGGTGCAATGACAACTGTGGGCCAACATGGTGATGGAGTGTATGTAGTAGAAAAAGTGAATGGAATGATAATAGATGGTATAGAGGAAGAAGATAAGACATTTGATGCCACATAAGAATTAGGAATGCTAGTAGGAATAGTTGAGGAAGGAATCACATTGCTAACATGTTGCATTGTGGTTGCAACTTGGGGAGTGGTATAGGTAGGTATGGATGCTACTATGGAAGGAGGAATGTTAAGTCCTCCTTGACTAACCACATTGTTTGTTGGTTGAGATGTACTAGAGGTGGAAGGAATATGTGTATGGTATATCTCAACAATTTGTTTCATAACATCTAAGCCTTCATTACATTCAAGTAGATGATGGATGTTGTCTATAGTAGAACTTGCGGTGGTTGAAATTTTTTCAAGACACATTTTTTGTTGTAGATGTGCTAAATCCTCGTGAATGTTAATGATTTTGTCTTGTGAAATGTGATCATTTTGTGTGTCAACTTGCATGTTATTGGAAGGAATGGTAGTGGTAAAGGTAGGGTCCATTCCTAATGCACTATTGTCAACACTAGGAGTAGTAGCTTGGGACAACCCAAGGTCCACAACGAGTGTGTTATCAAGGGATGCAGTGAGTCGTGAACTTCTTCTCACTAAAGTATTATCAATAGGGCACTAAACACTCATATAAGGGGTACTAAATGTAGGGTGGATGCAAATGAAATAAAAAATAGGAGCAATAAAATGCTAATAACAAAAATTATAGAAACTGTATTAGAGATGCAATAACATAAAACATAAATGCAAAAAATGTGCTAAAAATGCCAAAAATTGCAGTACAAAATGTGCAACTGAACCAATTCACCTAGGGTGGTGAATGAGTCTAGGGATGAATTTTTTTGAAAATTTTCAAAAAATTTAAGATGATTTTTATGCTTTTTAGATTGTGTGATGTAGAACTATGATGAAAATGAAAAATTTTAGTGTTTTTAAATGATTGGAAATACAAAAAGAAAAGCTATATGACCTTTTCACTAATGCAATTTTGAAAACCATAGGATGCAAAAAAATGCAAAACCTAATGAAATGTTAATGCAAGCTAGTCCTAGGATGTGAATTCACTTGAAATCAAAAGTAAAAAGGTTCTAAAGATGGGTTCACCAAAATTTAAACAAAGACTTTGGCACCTGAGGGTTCTTTCTAGCCCTTCTAGGGTTTTTCACCTAAAACGGGAAAGATGGGACAAAATGCAATGTAAACATTCAAATATTAATGCAATATTCCTATATGAGATTATCTAAATGTACAAGATTGATAAAATAGATCACTAATTGAATGAAAACTAAGAAATGTGAAGTATTTGAAAACATAGTGTTGTATGCAAACATGAACAGAAACATGAAAAAACAAGAACACAATTTAATGAAATTTAATGAGGTGCACTTGGAGGTTGAAAGCTAATGTTGAAAGGTTCTGGAATGCTACAAAGATCAATGTTGAAACCCACTAGGACTCATTCACCACAAATGGTGAATTAGCCCTGTTTTTGATAAAATCTGTTGAAACAGGTTTCAGGATGCTAGGAACACATAACTTCAGAAAACACTTTTTCTAGCCTAGCAATGGGACTCATTCACCATAGATGGTGAATCAACCCACCTCCAATTTTTTGAAAATTCAATAGTCAACTCTGTGGGTCCTAGTCTACACTTTTCTGCTTGACATCTTGCTAGATCTGAATTTGGAAAATCTGACAGGAAAATGGTCTCCAAGCTTCAAATAGGGTTATGTTTACTTTTATGACTTTGCAACACCTTTTTGACACCTTTCTCTTTGAAAAATCTACCTACAAAACCTACAAACACACATGCAAAGAGGGGGAAAAGGGTTAAGAGTCAAAGTATAGGGGTTTTCCTTGGTCAAACCCCCATTTGGTAATCAAACCCTTGATAATGAAATAAAATAAAAAAGGAATGATGAAAAAATAACATGCAATGTCATAAACTCACCAAAATCTTGATGTTGAAGTTTGATGATATGCTGCTCCAAGGTGCTTGAATGCTTGATTGAATGATGAAAATGATAGAATGTTTGAATGTTATGATGCATGAATGAATTATGTTTATTGGGAATGAATGGGGGTTAAAATGAATAGAAAATCATGTATTTATACACAATTATGCCCTAATTTCCCAAAAAATACATCACAAGCCAACCTTAGGTCTTTTGAACAAAAACTCGCTAGTAATTTGAATTTATTTTAATTTTTGTTCCAAGAGGGACTCATTCATCCCTAGTGGTGACTTGGTCCCACTTACGGTGTATGAATGGGTGTTGGAAATCAAGTTATCTTGAATGATGTTTGTCAGGTTTGTATTAAAAAATACACTTAATTAAGGCTTGTAAGTGCATAAAGGGGTCAAATAAAGCATAAGAAAGGTGTATTTGTTGATGACAAGTCTAGAAAAGCATAAAATTTTGTTACAATAATTTACAAAACTTTGAAATAAGATTTGGTAAGTGATAAAAAGGAGGTATGTAAGTGAATTATAATGAGAAGAGTCTAGAGAAGTGTGAAAATGTGTCACAACACTTCACAACACCTTTACAAGACATCATAAAGTCTTAATGATTCATAAATATTCAAGACCCAATGCGAATGTGTGGGCCACATTACAACATTATATCAAAGTGAAATCAAGCCAAATAAGCACAAGGAGGTAAAAAACAAGAAAAAGTAGAAGGGTTACTTTTTCCATGTCCACAAAGACAAAGGAAGGGGGGATAGAGGGAGAGCTAGAGAGACAGAGATACAAAGAGCATATAGAAAGAGAGAGAGGAGAGAGGGAGAGAGGGATACAAAGGAAGATATATAGGGAGAGCTAGAGAGAGAAAGGGAGAGAGGGAAACATATAGATAGAGAGGGAGAGGGAGAGGGAGAGAGATAGAAAGGGAGAGGGAGATGGAATAATAGACATAAAGATTAAGAGATAGAGGGGAGAGGGAGAGAGGGAGAGAGATAGAGATGGAGATGGAGAGAAATATAAAGAGAGTGAGAGATAGAGAGATATAGATAGAAATGGGTAAAACCATAATAGTGAGTCCCAGACTTGGGACATTAGTTTTTCAAGTCAAATGAGGCAAAAAAATTTATACTACTTTTGAACAAAGGTGAATTGTAAATCACATTCGAACCAACATGGTGAAGGGCCCACACAATATACTAAGAGGGGGGTGAATCAACATATCAAATCTATTTCAAACTCTTTAATGCAACATGAATCATCATTAATAACTTCTTTGGACATCAACCTTAAATCATCAAAGTAGCAAGCATTAATGTAGCAGCACATATGCACACATTCACACAATGAACACTAGATATACATGGAAACCCAAAATGGGAAAAACCATGGTGAGAAGAGTTGTTTGGAGCTACTTTGCAAATGTAGCCTCACAAAAAAATGAATAACTTATAATCATAAAGTAGGCACCAACCTACCAGAGACACCAATCCCCAATTGTATTTGTAGGCACCAACCTATTGAAGGCACCAATCCCCAATATAAAGATCTGAGCACCAATTGAATAAATAAGGCACCATTCCTATCAGATTATAGAAATATGATATGTGTATCTTCAATACAAATTACACAACTTTCTCTTGATTTGAACTTCCTTCAAACACTCTCCTACACAACATATGATCTTCTAATAATGAAACACAATGATTGGGATGCAACTCCCATTACATCACCTTGAAAAAAATTCAAACTCCTTCACATATAAACTATGATGATTAGTCATTATATACATCCTAGAACATTAACACCATTTCATGCTAGCCAGGAATCCCTTAACACCATCCACAATCAGCTAGGTTGGCTAAGGTGGACCTAAATGCAAATTGATATGAAACATGTAATAAGCTGGTTCTATATCAAGTTTGTTGTTGCCAATAATACATGATGTTATGTGCTTCCTTCATAGCTCTTAACCTAGACCTATTTCATCTTCACACACTTCCCTTCTCTGATGTAAATACCCAAAATCTATTCACAAATAGCCAATCAACACAAAAACCACTCTATTACAACAAACATACTGTCTGCTAAGAATCCACCTCTGAAACTCTAGAAACTGATACAACATGAGGAGCTTTACTTTAGGCTGAACCTACATGGTATAGCATTCAACTACAATAGAGTACAAAGAAGAACACTATTATAGTATATTATAGTGCATGAGTAACAATCCATTGAATACTTTGCAAAAAATTCAAGACTACTTCCAACAACAAGAATAGAAACAAGCATGATATTTCATAGTCTTCTTCATAGTGTAGTTCACCCTAACATGTTGTTCACAAAAGATCTGACATGGAAGAAGTAATTAAAATTTAATTCTCACCAATCTGTTGACATCACTCCTTTGAAATCAATGAGAACCTTTGGCATCAATGACAACATATGTTCAACACATGGTACTTCATTCAAAGGTGTATACCATTGAATGGACTTATTTCATTTTTTTTTTTATCATGGAAAGGACATACCTTCATTGGAAGGTTCTTGGATACCTTTAAACAAAGGTCCTAGAAATGACCTTTCCACCTTAGGCCTCAAAATTTCCTTAGAATTTTTAGTTTTGAACCTTTAGTTGGACCTTCACATGGAATCAACTAGAAAATATTTCTGCAAAATTGTAGCTCTTGAAATAAAATTTCCAACAAGTATAATTTTAATTATATTTAATATATTTTTTTGTTGTTAGATTGCGTGAATCGGTCAGGTATCAATCCCCCTATAAACTATAGTGCACTTGGTAAAAAAATTCATGTGATTGGTGGCGTTGGTGCAACATGCCCTTCGGTACCATGGGGATGGTGGGGAGACTAGACCTCGTGACCTCTTTTCTACAATAGGATGTTTTAGCCAATCAAGCTACGCCCACCGCCCCTAATTATATATATATATATTTTTTTTTTATTCAAGGGGTAAACGCTTTTGACCGGAGCTATGAACCGGATACAACCATTCAACAATACCACCCCAACGGGGTTTGAACCTTGGTGGCAAAACAACAATGCCACCAATAAACCATCACACCATGCCAATACCGGCTAATTATATTTAATTTGGTTATTATGTTTATTTTCTATTTTTTAGTGAAGATAGATTTTTTAGCAATCGTCAAGGTCTTTATTTCACACATGAAAAAATATTAAAATAGATTTTAAAAATATATATGTGCACTATGTATTGATGTTCTTATTTCAACAAAAAAAATAAGTTAATTAAGATGCATACAAAAAAAGTTATGCATTATCGAAGTAACCTACATTTGAATTATAGTGATTCTCACTTCAAAAAGTCATTAAAAATAAATTATGCAACAAAAAAATTATGAAAGAAATATTTGTGCATTAGATATTGGTGTTATGAATCTATGTTTAAAAATTTATAATTTTATCCTCTCTACAAGTAAAGTTATGTTTTACCAAAGTAATGTCACTTTTAAAAAATATTGTTAACTATTAAAAAATAAGTTATTAAAGGTTACTAAAAAACTAACAAATCATTTTTAAATTTTTTTAAAATATGTATTTATAATCTAAAAATAAAATCTTGATAATAACTAGTTCACACCATCTTCAAATTCTTAATTGTTTGGTTATTATACGTGTCATAAAGTAAAAATTTGTGAAAATGCTTATTTCAATGTCTCACTTTGACCAAAAAATAGAACAAACTATTGTGGGGTAACATAGAGAAAGGGAGAGGGAGATAGAGACAGAGAGATAAAAAAGGAGGTAGAGTTTGAGAGATATAGAGGGAGAGATAGAGAGGGAGAGGGAGAGAGATAGAAAGAGGGAGAGGATATAGAGAGAAATAGAGGGAGAGGGATAGAAAGAAAAGGGAGAGTGGGAGGGAGAGATATAGATAGATAGAAAAAGAAAGGGAGAGAGGAGAGAGGGAAGAAAGGGGAGGAGGGAGAGAGATGAGCATAAATGAGAAAGAGAGAGGGATCAAAATAAATAGAGAGATAAATAAGGAGATAGATGAAGATAGAGAGATAAACAGAGAGGGAGAGAAAGATATATATATATATATATATATATACACATATATACATATATATACAATACATATATATATATATGTATGTATGTATATATATGTATGCATATATATGTATATATGTATATATGTATGTATATGTATATATGTGTATATATATATATGTATGTATATGTATATATGTGTGTATATATATATCTATATCTATAGACATAGAAAATATACCAACATACTTGATCCCAATTATTAACATAATTTCATCCTAAATCATCCCTTAGTCTAACCATTTAATCGAATACCTTTATTTGATTAAATTCATCAATTTTTCTCTCTTAATTAAATAAATAATTTTATCTAATTAAGTCTTTCTTGTTAATTAAATCAATCCATCTAATCTAATTAACCCTATGTCCATATTTAATTTAATAATTCCCTTTATTTGATTAAATCTCTAAAGTTTATCTATTAAATTAAATAAATTAAACCTTGTTTAATTTAATCTAACCAACCATCCCCTTTAGTTAAAATAAAACAAAGTATTTATTTAACTAAGTGTAAAATCACATTCTTCTCATCTTTGATTTAAATAAACCCATAAATCTAAGTCAAATTTTTCACATCATCTAATCTCTCATTAAATTAATTAACCTTTGATTAAATTAATCCTAATTCATGTCCCATCCTCTAGATTTTGCCACTTGCATATGAAAATAGATTTAATTCATTTATTAAATCCCTATTTTCTCTCAACATGGCATAATGGAGGAATATTCTATCAAATTTGAATTCAAATCCAAGTGGACTTTGTCCTTCCAACAAGACATTTACTTCAACTAATAAGTCCTTTTGTCTTGAGCCAATTTGCATTTAAGACATTAATTTTACCTCTTACATGTCATTTCACTAATTTAAAATATCACCTAATTACATTTATGGGCACATTCATCAAAATGTGCACATCCTTCATCCATTCATCTTTTGACAAGTGGCACCTTTCCATTGGTTGAATGTTAGTCCCACATTGCTCCACTTTGGGCATTTCTTCATCTTGTCATTCTATAAATAAGAGGTCTCTTTCCTCATTTCATCATTCACAATTTGAGCAAACTTACTATACTCAAGCATAGCAATTCTCATCCATTTCATCAAAGTCTTAGCTAGGTTATGCAGATTTTCATCTTGGAGCACACTTCAATCTTCAACAAAGTGGATCACATCTTCATCAAATCATCAAAGCTTGCATAGGAGTTGTAAAAGGGCCAATTTCCACATCAAATTGGCACCAAATCCCCCATAAGATCAAGAGTTTTCATGTTTTTAATAGGATTTTTTTTTTATCTTCTTTCATTGTGTTCTTGTTTTATTCCTATTTTGAGCATAGTTAAATGGATTTTATGGGGAATCTTGATCTTGACTTGCATTTGAATCTAATTATGTGTTTGTTTGTTGTTTCTTGTAGGTACTAGGATCTCGGTTCTACATTTTGGTGCTAGAAGGAGGGCCGACTAGAAGTTCTAATCATTTTTTTCACCAAATTCTATGCTCTTTTATTTTTTTTGTCTCTACAAGAAACTCCACCACTTGCAGATCAACATCGCTATTTTGAACCACTGGGACTCCAGTGTCACTATATAGCACTACTACAAATTCCAAACTTCGATGCTTTGTTGTTCCCACCCAAGATTCAAATTTCCAAAGTGCACCGCTGGTTCTGTTTCTACCCACTAGAAATTTCAAATTTTAAAATCCATCGTTGACCAAAATAGTGATGCAATCATGCTCTCTGTCCCTGCTACAGAATGACGCTAACTGGTAAGCGGTGCTATATAGCACCACTAGAGAACTTCAAAGTGCACTGCCTATGCAAAGTCCACCACTGAGGGAAAGTAAAAATTGAAATTCAATTTATTTATGGCATGTGCCCTTTTCAATTTTGATCATTTTGGTTATTACATGCTTTTCTGACCTCTGTTTTTCAAATCTAACTAGTTTTCTTATAGGTTGGCTTGATAAAAGTGAAGGAGAAAAGAGGCATGATGACATCACTTTCTCATAATACCAAGTGTTTTTGAACACTTTAGTGTTTGTTTAACACTCTTAGAGAATTCATAATTTCTCTTAAAATATTTGTTGTATTCACATGCTTAGGACTTACTAGATTTCTTTTGGGTTCTAAAAAGAACATTTCAATTTTTGCTACAAAAGGGGCTTAAAATAAACTTTAGGACAAACTCACTAGATTCGGTTTGAGGATTTAAAATTGAACAAAGCAATTTTCACACTTCCTTTGGTGCATTAAAAATAATTCACTTTTTCTTTGAGGGTCTTAAAATGAACAAGTGCTACTTTGTTTTGTGATTTCTTACTCAAACTAACACCATTGAAAAGATGTATGTGCTTCTCTCATGCCTCACGATGATATTGAGAATCAAAATGCTTTTTGGTGGTCTTAAGTTAAGATAAAGTGATTGCCTCCACGCTTCATTTTGGAACTAAAATTGAACAAAATCTTGCAAGTGTGAGTGGAACATATTGCACATGTTCTCTTTTTGTTTTTCAACAAAGATTGATCCAATTGTGAATATTTTTGTTTGCTTTTGTTTATCTTAGAGGGTCTGCCTTGTGGGAAAAAGTACTCACCCAAGGGAATGAACCAACCAGTAACACACTAAAGCCAAGTGTATTTCCAACCGGGATATAAGTGTGGATATTGGAACAAAGGATAGTATCACATGGTTGGTCCCAATGAGAAGGGAAGCAATGGTCTCTCACCACATGGGTCAATTCCTATGAACAAAAAGTACAAATTAAAACCATTATGTAGAAAATCCAAAATCCCTATCTATTTGTTGGTGCAAGAACAGTCATTTTGAAGCTGCCCCACACTTTTATGAATTTTAGTAGAGATGGAAAGTATACCATGGGAGAATCATGGGTACTGATGTTTGGCTGCCCTGAAAGAAGTGGTGAGCTGTAGAGGGGAGCCAGTGGGGTCAAGCATCTAACCATTCGCTAAAAGTAGGCATAGCTAAACTTTTCCAAGTGGGGACTCAACAAATAAAGTCTTTCATATCCATAGGTTTGTACTTGTTCTTGGTTACAAAACACTTTTCTTGCTTGTAAAAATTTGGAAACAAACATAAAACATTGTCATCAAACTTCAAACCCTTTAGGAAGCAAATATCTTTGACAAAATTCATGTGTTATTACTTGCCCTTGGGATTCTATCCTCAGAGATTTCTAAACACTTGAATTTATATCTCAATTTGCTTGCTAAATTCAACAATAGGTAACTTTTTCCTTGATTTCATCAAAGTTCCACATAATGTATTCTATGGGATAAGAAGAAGTTAAGACATTGGACATCTAGTTTCAAAATCTAGTCAAGAATTATTTGTGGTAAAAATAAGTCACTAAGAAAAGTTAAGAAAAAATTGGACCCCACACATGTGCTTGGAATCTTTTGATCATATGGTTTTCATGCAAACATTGTTCTTTTGGTTTGAACTACTCTTAGAGAAAATCATGTTCTTCACTATCTTGGTCTTGTAAACAGGGTCCTTAGGTTCATTTAGGATCAAATCAAACACTTTATCCATCCCAAACATTTATCTTCTCATCCCACAAACAACTTTAGAGTTTTGGAAACACAATTTTAGACTTGGGTAAATCATCAAAATGAAAACCACCTTGTTTAGTTAGGAGTATGGGAATGCATCCTTTCTCATACCTCTAGTTAAATCAACACCATTTTGAAAAAATCCATCCTAAGATCACATCTAACATCTTAGGATTTATAAGTTCATTATCCAATCAAACCAATCAAAATCTAACCCTAAGTCTAGCATTGATCCAAAGTTCCTAAATATTCAACACCCATATCATTCACACCTTTTTGTTCTTCATCTCATCATTGGTCCTGAACACCTTAGAGGTTCACTTTTGCAACAAGGTCAAAAAACAAGAAGAAAATGGAGTATAAACTTGATCCATACATCATGAGTAATCCAAACCAACCAAACTATCAAAGTCATACAATGCCAATTGATTATCAACACTCACATTTTCCATACATGGGATCATTATCCCCTACAAACCTTGATGATACAACAAATGTGAGTATGCCCAGTCAAAAGTTTGGAACACCTTTTCCGATGGTATATTTAAATCCAAGTCCAAACTTACAAATCTATCTACCAAACACTCAATGCATGAGTCTTCAACAAAACAACATTATCCCACCAAATCCATACATGCCAAATGTGAATATACCAAGTACAATTTTTTCAAACATGAACATTTCAAACCCAAACTTGGAAAACTTTGGGATATATATGTTTGCAAATCATACAAATTTTGTTCAAAGTCCAAACAAGATGTTAACGACTGCATGTATTGATTCAATTCAAAGTAACACCATGCAAAATAAAAGTTACCTAAATCAAGGCAATATGGTTCCCAACCACAACAATGTTCAATTTCAACCCATAATGCCAAATATGAACATCATCCCAAATTAGAACATTGTCCAAAATTAATTTTTCCATGATCACATGCAAACACCACAAGTGTAAATTACAAATCTACTTGAACAAAAGCCAAATCAACTCTATCAAGGGAGTCAAAATCAAAATCAAGATAAAAAATCACTAGATCAACTTGCTTCACTTGCTAAACTAATTGAATTATTGAGCCAAGAGACCTCTTCACTCCAAAATCAATACACTCTTCCATTGGTTAAACCATGTCATCAAATCATTGAGTTGTGTCAACAACCACATCAAGAACAATATCTCCAATGTTAAGAAGTTGGATATCAAGATCAACAACATCAAAAAAAAATCCAACCCCACATCTCAAAGATCAATCATCACATCTCCAAAATCAATCACCACAAGGTCAATTTAAAGTACAATTATTATAGGGTAACAAACGAGAATACACACCACTTGGGAAACCAATTGAATCGGTCATGCAACAGTTAGTGTAGGAAAATATTATTAAAATACCTGTCTATGAGAACCATCAAGAACCCTTAGTGAAACCACCATGGTACAATGAAAATCACCTTTTTGATTTTCACAAAATAAAGGGACACACAACATCGGATTGTATTCAACTCAAAAATCGCATCCAAGACCTTACTGATTAAAAGATAATCACTATTGAGGACAATGATGAAGATTCAACCACTAGTGATAACATCGACAATCTCTTTGCCACAATTGTTGAAAACAATGTTCAAGATCTCTCCATTAATGAACACATTGAAGATATTTCCACCCCACCCAATGATCAACTCGCCATATATCAAGAGCCACTTTTTAGTGATCTATTTCAAGGAGTGTTAGAATTATTTGATCCTATTGAAATAATCCATGACCCATCGACCAATGATCATGTTGGAAATGTCTCTACATCACCTAATGAGTTAGATAACATATCTCAAGAATTTATTCCAAAGCATGATCAACATCTTTCACCAAGGTCTAACAATGGTCCTTTCCAAGACATATTGACACCCTTTGACCTTGTGGTTACAGATACTGGAGGGATCCTCAGCTCAATATTTGACCTACGTCCACTCAAAGATCAAGAGGGTATTAAGTCATTCCCCATGCCTAATGAAGACATCCAAGAACCCTTTGTAAGCAATCCATTGTTTGAAACTGACCCATGTCAAGAACTTGATCCAAAGCATGCCAAAAGCAATCCCAAAATTAATGAAGATCAAGAATTCATATCTCCAAGATACTACAATCATCTAATGGAAACTCTCCTCTCTATACAAGATGATCATATCCACATGGTACATACTCCTGCATCTACCCATGAGATTCTTTTTGTGGATGGACACATAAATGATCTTCATTCAGAATATGATTCCTTTACTCCTGACATTATTACACAAAAAGAGTAGGTTATCGATTCCTACAGTCAAACTGAGTTGTCAATATCAAGATCAAATATCTCCCAAATTCAGAATGAGGACATCATGTATGAATATATCCAACATTATCCACTCAAGGAAATAAGTCAAACAAAATAGGACGTTCTAGAGTTATTAGAGAAACAAATTGAAAAAATTTCATCTACAATGGTTATTTATCAAAGAATGCTTACCGAACAAGACATCTTAAAATAGGTAGAATCAAAGAAAAAATATGCTACTACCACCATACTAGGGGCAACTATGTCTCAAGAAAACATCAAGATAGGGAGCATGGAGAGTCCTTATGATGAAACCGATGCCAATACTACAACTAGCCACATCATGAATCTTCATCCATCCATCACCCTTCCATGAATTGGGACCAACATCAAAAGAAAGAGTTAAATCAAATTACATTTAACATTATCAAAGAAAAAGAAGCTAAGAAGCATATCAGAAAAATCAAATACACATGGATACCAAAAAATAAAAAGAAATATTTTCCCTATCAAATTCCATTAGTCAAAGAAGCTATGGGGTAAAATAAAAAAGGGAAAGGTATCCATCAAATATGTCAACAAAGGAAAAAGCAAGATTCTAAAGTGATGTACAAAGTATATCAAGTAGTTGGTCCTAATTCCACACACACTTTATGTTGGAATTATGTGTCTCAAACATTACAGGCTGAAACCTCCATTAGAGTCAAGTTGGTGTGACATTATAATTGTCTGGCCGACTAGCAGGTTTGTTTTATTCAATTCTGAGCAGGTCGATGTGACCTTGTTATTGTCTTGCCAAAAGGTTACACTATGGAGTCTATCGCTGTAACATGATGTGTTCATTATGACCTTATAGTGCTCAGGAGATCTCTGGCCGAAAGGCCATTCAATCGTGTATCGACGAGACTCTTGGTGACTACGGACCTCGAGATAACTAAAGGTTCTTGCTAAGAAGTTCAGCGAAGTGTTAATCTCTCACTGACAGTGTATGTATTGAAGCCTTCGAGGTAACATATGGAGTTTGAAATAATCTCTCAGCGAAGGGCGTATGTCTTGGCAACTGTTGATAGCTTAGGAGTAGCTTAGAGATCTTGGGGTGAAGTCTTAGCGAAGGGCAATGTCTTGGCGATGTTGAAGAATCTTCGAGGTAACTTAATGATCTCGGGAAAATGTCTCAGTGATAAGCTCTTGTCTTGCCGACTATTCTTTGGAGCTCGTTATGACTTAATCGCATCGGTATAATGTCACACTGAAGGCTATGAGTTTGGGCGACAACGATACATGTGGAGATCGTCGACGTG
This sequence comes from Sequoia sempervirens, assembly GCA_007258455.2. NCBI lineage: Eukaryota > Viridiplantae > Streptophyta > Pinopsida > Cupressales > Cupressaceae > Sequoia > Sequoia sempervirens. Next base: position 361,215,587 of record VDFB02271358.1, on the reverse strand, counting down.
AGGTCCTGGCGAGATCGATATGCTATGTCCACATAATGTTTTCTTTAGAGTGATTTGTGACATCAGTATGAAGTATCACTGAAGCTCGTTACTCTTGCTGAATGAAATACTTATGTCTATATGACTTTGCTATAACCTTTGATGTCTCACTATGATCTCTTGGTGAAAGCGATAGGTCAGGGTGACTACTTGGTGACTCGGTAAAACTCTTGTAGCTTGATAGAATGTCCTGGTGACTACTATGACTCTTGGAAACATCGATATGAGGTCAATGTGGTATCAGCGAGACACATTTAGTGTCTCACCATGATTCTAGTACATTGCAAATTTTGTTGACCGAGTAAGACCTTCCGATGTGGCATCTCGTGGATGAATCAAAGGAGCCGAATTGGAACCATTGGGATTCTATTCGTTGCAACGGTTCTATGAGGGATCTCAACAGATAGGGAACACCATGGATATAGTTAGAAGTTGCAGACGCTTGGGGGTTGGATTGTAGTTCGACCAACAGTGAAGTGTGAAGAATTAAAATTGTATTAGTAAAGGATTTAAAATCTGTAAAGGCTATAACTTGGATTTTTTCTGTTTGAAGAATGTTCATGATGAATGCTACTGTATAATGACACCAGAAAGATAAGTCTGGAAGTTGTATGTTATCTTCATTACTGTAATACAAAGTGATTTCTCTTGGTGTGGTGGGTTTCTCTCCCGTAAGGGTTTTCCCACGTATTTCTGGTGTTCATGTGTGTTTGTCAAATACTCTGCTTTTGTAATCTGTTTCATAGTGCATCTTAACTTGATTGTAACTATAAATTTTAAAGTGTATCTGTATTCTTTCTTGAGGTATTGACATTAGGAGAATTGTTTTCCGCATCTAATTTTCCTTACAAGTGGTATCAGAGCTTGGCCAGTTGTGTTATCCTTGGGGGTACATTGGGTTTTTGTGTCAATACTGTTCAGTGGGAGTCTTCTAGAGATTGTTATTTCTATTTATAGATTAAGATGTCTAGTTCATCTGGGAAGATTGAAATAGAGAAATTCAATGGCAGTAACTTTGAATTGTGGAAACTCAAGATGGAGGATCTCTTAGTAGATTGAGATCTTTGGCTTGTTGTGTCTAGAACTAAACCTACAGGCATGAAGCAAGAAGAATGGGACCTTGCAGATAGAAAAGCTAAGGGGCTGATAAGGCTCTTTTTGGAAGACTCAGTTCTTCTCAATGTGCATGAAGATAAGACTTCCTCTCTCTTGTGGAAAAGACTGACATCCATTTATCAGGGGAAATCCTTGGTGAATAAGCTGTTCCTGAGAAAGAAGCTCTACTCTTTGAGAATGCAGGAAGGAGGATTTGTAGCTGATCATTTGAATGCATTTAACATGCTACTCACACAATTAACATCTATTGGTGTAAATATTGAAGAAGAAGATCGATGTATGCTTCTGTTATGTTCTTTGCCAGACTCTTGGGATCACCTGGTGATGGCTATTGGGAGTACAACATCTAGTTTCAAGATGGAAGATGTTGGTTTTTTGCTGTCAGAAGAAATGAGAAGGAAGTCTTCTGAGATGGCGAAGGAGGCTCTTGCTGTCAGAGGAAGGTCAAAGGAGAAAAGAAAAAAGAAGGACAAGAAGTCTAAATCGAAATAAGAGGGGAGATCAAAGTCTCTTGGAAAAAATTCCAAGGTGAAGTGCTGGAACTGTGGGCAACCTGGTCATGTCCGAAAATATTGTAAAGAGGAGAAAAAGAAGAAAAAGGTCTCTTCCGATAATGGCTCTTCTCATAGTGATGGTGACACCTTCATTGCAACCTTGGATACACAGGCATCAAATGATGTTTGGCTGATTGATTTTGGAGCATCGTTCCACATGACATCTCACAGAGAATGGTTCACAAAGTATGAAGAATACGATGGTGGAAAGGTGTTGTAATGCCCCATCTAAATAACCTAAGAATGTTGCAAAAGTGATATAAAAGTGTAATAATTTTTTTTTTAAAGTATTAATATTATGTTATTTAATTGCATACATTCTTAGGTTAAACGACGTTACACTACTTTAAGTTTTCCATAAGCGACTTAAGTATTTCGCATTGCTCCCAATTAAAACATAACATAAAGTAAACATTGCATAATAATTTAAATTCTCATAAAAGATATAATAAGGTACAAATACATTTCCATACATTGCATTGATAAGATATTACATTGCTCATCCATCTGATAAGATAGTTCAAATAATAGGTACAATTTTACAAATGATCACCTCTTATACATTTGAGGGATGTTTTTACATTTCAAGTTTTACAATATACAATGATGAAGAAATAGAAGGAATCCATGTGCGAGCTCTCCATCCTTGAAGCGCTCAATGCAACGATCATACTGGGGACCCAACGGAGTAAGGTGCACGTTCCACCCAACCATGTGGTACCCGTAGGTCCACCCCCCGTGCTAGGAGATAGTAATAAGGCTACCTAGACCAAATCTACTAACCCTAGACACTAGTACATACACACTATTGGTTACATTGCTTCCAGATTTGACAATTGATTTAATACACAAACTCAAGGTTTAACTGTTATTCTAGGTGGAGTGTCATCACAACGATGCAATGGTTACCCTGGTGTTTCTTCCTAGGTCCCGGCCCCCAATCCTTGGGTTACCCTGACAACCTCTTACGAAACCTGACCCCTATTGCATACAGTTGCGGAATCAAATGCCTCTTAAGGAAACGAAACACCGATTTTGCCATTCCAGGCCTTCTCAACTTATACTCTTAACTGTAGAAGCTTATAAGTCATAAGCGAGGCATACATATCTTGTTACAAATTTTAGTCACTATCTAATGTGTCATTTAATTATCACTGGATTAGTTAACTAATTGTAAGTTACCCTGTCACCACTTTGTGTGACGACCCTTACAATTAGCCACTCCCCTAAACATAACACGAGAAAGACTATGTTCTCTGTCTAAGGTTTACAAGTGTACAAATAACCAGAATCAGTATAAAAGCCTATATACGTTATAATGAATAACAAAACAGAACTCATAATCCAGGTGTCAACCACCAACAAAATCATGTACACATACTTAGAAAATACAAGAGATTTAGTCTTAACAATCACAAATCCCCATTTACCCCTTTTTGTCTGGAAGACTTAATCAATAGAGACTTTCCCCATTTGACCAATAACAGAAAGAAATAAAACAATTTTAGGTAAAAGTCATCTATCATTTGGATATACTAAATCCAATCAATCAATTAAAAATAACTAGAAATAATTTCACTAATTCATAAGAAAATTGCACTATTTTATTCTAAATTTGATTTTCTCAATTTTACCAACAAATAAATATATTAAATATTCTCATTTATTCCAACTATAAAGAGAAATAACTAACCATAATAAAATTTTCAGGCAATATGTTTAATCAAATTTATTCTTCTAAATTTATATATAAATATTAATATTTTCATATTTTCATATTCATAATATATTTCAATTTATATATATATAAAACACTTTTAAATAAATTTGAATTTAAAAGAATGAATAATTCGCAATAAAGATTTTCATTTTTGAAATAACACATTGAAATTTCGTTTTTTTATTTTTTTGTTTAACCCCCATTTAGGGAATTCGCAGCCCGTCCTGGCCACGGCCTCCCTGTGGGAGGACGCAGCCCCGTCCAGGGCTGCGCCCAGCAGCCGGAATGGCTGCTGTGCGCAGCCTTGGAGGCTGCGCGTCCTCCAACAGAGGTAGGGGAGGGTTTCGGCCCTCCCCAATACCCCTCTTTTTTTTTGTTTAATTTTTTTAAAAAAAAAAACTCCTGCGGAATTAATCCGCAATACGGATTTCAATCCGTAAATTAATTAAAATGAAATGAAAATCATTTTAATACGCCTGTGTATATAGTCTTGTAAATAATTTTACCAGGCATAAGAATATAGGGTTTTTAAAAGAAAATTCCACTGTATATATTAATCAAATACTTATATACAATTTTTTTTTAAAAAAACAAAGAAAGAATAATAACCCTGTTATTATGAAAATACACTGCACAAATTTTCTACAGCAAATATGAAAAAATTACTGTGATTAAACAAATGTTTTTCTTCTCAGAATTTCTCATAATAAAACTGGTAAATCAAACCATATACTGTTTCTTTGTAAAAAGAATAAATTACTCAATCTTGACCCAGCAAAATTCAATACTAAATAAACTTTTTCCTAATTTCTTTTCTAAATGTTTACAGAGAATTTCAATTTCATCTTGCATGCAATTAACAAGTTTTAACAGCAAATTTTTTTGCAAAGAAAAGAATTTCAATAACCAATCACCAAGAAAATCAAGAATTGAAACTTTTAAGAAAACTCTTCTCAATATCAAATTACAAATTACACCAGTGGAATACCTATAAGTTGAAGATCTTGTAAGTTGAAGAATATCTTTGTCTGAAGAACACAATCCTTCCAATACTCTTCAAAGCACCAATTCCAAGGAAGCTTTAATCTACCTCCAAAATCACAACCCCAACGGAGAGGTAACAAATCTTAAGAAAATGAGGATTTTTCACACAAAGAAGATTTTTTTTTTAACCAGTCCCCAGAAAAATTTCCCTGAGGCAATACAATAACCCCGTGCAATTTTCTGAGATCCTCAATATCCTCCGTGAAAATTTTCAACAACCCTCAAAAATAATTATGGCACTCACACACTTGTCGAGAGGTTGTTGAGAAAATATCTTCTCCACCTCTCGGCAGTTTTTGCCATTCAAATATTTGCATGCAATTTCCTATTTATTTAATTTAAACTTTTACAAATCAATTTGCATGCATTTTATTTAAATACTAAAAATTAATTTTCAATAACAATTTTATTTTACATGCATTTTCTATTTTAATTTATTTTCTAATTTATTTAAACACAATATAATTTATGCACTTAATAATTTAATCTAATTAATTAATTTATTTAATTAAATAGTTAAATCCTTTTAAAGATCAACTATTTAACTAATTAAACTAACTAATGTATTAAATTATTAAATAAATAAATTTCAATTATATTTAAATATTAATTTGAATAACAAAATAAATAAAGCACAATAACTAACATTTAAAATTAACTAATATTTTCTTTTCAAAAACGATTTAACCAACAGAAACACATCACAACCTATGACCCAACTGAAAACTGACATTGTACTAAATCTAAGGTTAAAGACCAGACTAGGATTAACCTAACTACTATCTCCCGATCAACAATTCCGTTGAGTCTTGACACGCTCAGACCTGATTACACAGGTGGAGTCGGTGTCATGTACCTGCAAGTCCTGCAATCAAGCAAACAATGTACATGCATGTATATATATATAAAGCATAAAACAGGCACACCGTGCGGAGAAAATTACAGATATCGCAGGGCACTCGCAAGCGAGTGATGCGATTCTATTCTCCACACCAATACACTCACAGAAAACTGACTCAATAAATATTGTTAGTCCATCATAAGCATGTGCATATCCATAAACAACTGAAAGTAAACATCTACACTAAATCAAATCAAGTCTGAAAGCAATAAACATCACACATAGTATCATCATGTCACAAAATAATCCATCATCGCTCAAAATCAGCGATCCAAGTATCCAACAAAACAACAAAAGTCTAACAGTATGAAAAAGTATCATCAGAAAACATAAGCATTAACGGAGGGGTACTACAGGTGTACTTAGCGATTGATTCAAATTTGAAGATAGTTGGTCGTGGAAGAGTCGAGATACAATTCCCTAATAGAAGAGTGAAGGGAATCAATAATGTTATGTACATACCAGGTCTAGCTCAAAATATATTATCTATAAGTATGCTAAATGATATTGGTGTACAAGTTACATTCTCTGGAAATGGTTGGAAGATGACTAAGGGTTCAATGGTGCTAGCTAGAGGTGCTCGAATTGGTACCCTGTACAAGCTAGATGCACAAGCTGTTCAATGTAACAGCATCTCTTCGAAGTCACTGAAAGCTGCTCATGGAGGTAAAGAGGGAAATATCCCTAATTATGTAAACTCTACGGAAGTAAAACTTCCTGTAGAGAAGACTATGCTTTGGCATCATAGGTTAGGCCACATAGGAGAAAAAGGCTTAAAAACCTTGAAAAACAAAAACCTGGTTGAGGGGCTTGAAGATTGTAATCTGGAATTTGAATTTTGTGAACACTATATATATGGAAAGCATCATCGTGTTTCATTTTATGACAGTCCTCATAAATCTTCTGGTTTGTTAGACTATATTCATTCAGAAGTGTTTGGTCTAGTAGATGTTCCTTCTTTGTCTAAATCAAGATACTATGTGTCGTTCATTGATGATTATTCAAGAAGAGCATTTATATATTTTTTGAAAAGTAAATCAGAAGTGTTCTGTCGATTTAAGGAGTTTTAAAAATCTTGTTGAAAATCAGACTGGTAAAACAGTAAAATGCTTAAGGACTGATAATGGTGGTGAATTTTTTTCTAATGAATTTGAAAGATACTGTAAAGACCATGGAATCAAAAGACACAAGACTACACCTTATACTCCATAGCAGAATGGAATTGTAGAAAGGTTCAATAGGACAGTGATGGAGAGAGCACAAAGTATGCTTAGTAGTGTTGGTTTGGAGGAAAAGTTCTGGGCTGAAGCTACTGCTACTGCATGTTACTTGGTTAATCAGTCTCCAAACTCTGCTCTTGTTGATAAGACACCTTTGGAAGTGTGGTTTGGTAAGAAGCCCTCTATTAGACATATTCGAGTCTTTGGCTGTGAGGCATATGCACATGTGTGGGATGTAAAAAGATCTAAGTTGGAGAACAAGGCTGTCAAGTGTACTTTGATTGGCTATAGTGCTAACTTTAAAGGATACAAGCTTTGGAATCCTATTACAGAGAAGGTTGTATACAACAGAAGTGTAATCTTTTGTGAGCTGAAACCTTCCACCTTGGATCTGCAGTCAGAGACAAAGTCAGAAAATAGTAAGGATGTAGCAACAATTCCTCCTACACCAGAGAAAGAGGAATTGAAGATTCAAAATGTACCTGAAACTGAGGAGAGCTCAAGCAGTTCTGAAAGTTTTGAAGAAGAAGAACCTCAGCCTCAACCAATGAGGAGGTCAACTCAAGAAAGGAAACAACCAGATAGGTATGGGTTCTCATTGATTGATTCTACTTGTGCCTATGCTTTGATTTCTAGTATTGATGAGCCTAGGAATGTAAAAGAGGCATTTAAAATGTCTGATTTAGACTCTTAGTTAGAAGCCATGGAAGAAGAGATGGCATCATTAGATAAAAATGAAACCTGGAGTTTGGTGCCCTTGCCTAAAGGCAGAAAACCTATGGGCTATAAATGGGTATTTAAGAAAAAGATTGGTCTAGATGGCAGTGTAGAAAAATACAAGGCAAGACTGGTTGCAAAGGGTTATTCCTAGGTAGAGGGAATTGACTATGGGGAAATATTTTCTCCTATAGCAAAGCTGACGTCAACTATATTTCTATTGTCACTTGCAGTAGTGTATGACTTAGAGGTTGAATAGATGGATGTGAAGACAACATTTCTTCATGGAGATCTTGAAGAAGAAATCTATATGTCCCAGCCTAAGCACTTTATTGAGAAAGGTAAAAAAAAATTGGTATGCAAATTAAAGAAGTCTCTGTATGGGTTAAAGTAGTCACCTAGAATGTGGTACCAGAAATTTGATACCTATGTATTATCTCTAGGCTTTGTGAGATCAAAATCTAATCACTGTGTATACTATAAAGCTAAAAGTAATCGAGTACTTGTTATTGCTCTTTATGTTGATGATATGCTGTTCATAGGAAATAGCAAGCTAATGATTTTTGATCTTAAGTCTCAGTTGTCTGCTAAGTTCAAAATGAAGGATCTTGGTGCAGCAAGGTATATTCTAGGGATGGAGATAACTAGGGATAGGAAGAATAGAAAGCTTTGGCTCAGTTAGAGTAAGTATATCAAGACTGTTCTTGAGAGATTTTGTATGAATGATTGTAAACAGTTAGTTGTTCTAGTCATGCAGGGAACAAAGCTATCTATTGAGGACTGTCCAAAATCTCCTACTGAGATGGAGGACATGACCAGTGTGCCCTATGCTAGTGTTGTAGGCATTCTTATGTATGCAATGGTCTGTACAAGGCTAGACATTGCCCAAGCAGTGCGAGTACTTAGTCGATTTATGGCTAATCTAGGAAGAATACATTGGGATGTTGTGAAGAGGGTGTTTAGGTATTTGAAGGGAAATTCAAATTTTCCTTTTTGTTATCATGGGAATTCAGATGAATCACAGAGGACTCTTAGCATTCGGGGTTATGTAGATTCTAATTGGGCAGGAGACATTGACAGCAAGAGATTCACCAATGGATACGTTTTCCTATTGAATGGTGGCGTAGTGAGTTGGATGAGCAAGTGGCAAGCTGTAGTCACTTTGTCCACTACAAAGGCTGAATACATGGCAACTACTCATGCTTGTAAAGAAGCTATATGGTTGAAACGTTTGTGTTCTAATATTAGTTTTGATGCAAGGGAAATAACAATTTTATGTGACAGTTAGAGTGCCATTTGTCTAGTAAAGAACCCAACTTTCCATGCCAAAATGAAACATATTGATGTACAATATCACTTTGTACGAGATATGGTTGAGGACATAAAGGTTAATTTGGAAAAGGTTGATACTCTGGAGAATGTTGCAGATGCATTGATGAAGCCGGTGAGCACATACAAGTTCAGGTGGTGTGCTAGTTCAATGGGCCTTAGTGCCCATGATTTTCAGTAAAGTTTTTTTTTGTGTGCTCTGGAGGTGCCTAAATGATCTTCGTCAAGTGGGAGATTGTTGGAATTATGTGTCTCAAACATTACAAGCTGAAACCTCCATTAGAGTCAAGTTGGTGTGACATTCTAATTGTCTGCCGACTAGTAGGTTTGTTTTATTCAGTTCTGAGCAGGTCGTTGTGACCTTGTTATTGTCTTGCTGAAAGGTTACACTATGGAGTCTATCACTATAACATGATGTGTTCATTATGACCTTATAGCGCTCGGGAGATCTCTGGCTGAAAGGCCATTCAATCATGTATCGGCGAGACTCTTGGCGACTATGGGCCTCGAGATAACTGAAGGTTCTCACTAAGAAGTCTTGGCGAAGTGTTAATCTCTTGCCAATAGTGTATGTATTGAAGCCTTCGGGGTAACATATGGAGTTTAGAATAATCTCTCAGCAAAGGGAATATGTCTTGGCAACTGTTGATAGATTCGGAGTAGCTTAGAGATCTCAGGGTGAAGTCTTAGCGAAGGGCAATGTCTTGGCGATGTTGAAGAATCTTCAGGGTAACTTAATGATCTTGGGAAAACGTCTCAGCGATAAGCTCTTGTCTTGCTGACTATTCTTTAGAGCTTGTTATGACTTAATCTCCTTGGTATAATGTCACACCGAAGGCTATGAGTTTGGGCGACAATGATACATGTGGAGATCGTCGGCGTGAGGTCCTAGCGAGATCGATATACTATGCCGACAATTTTTTTCTTCAGAGTGACTTGTGACATTGGTATGAAGTATCACTGAAGCTCGTTACTCTTGCTGAATGAAATACTTATGTCTATATGACTTTGCTATAACCTTTGATGTCTTGCTATGATCTCCTAGCGAAAGCAATAGGTCAGGGCGACTACTTGGTGACTCGGTGAAATTCTTGTAGCTCAATAGAACGTCCTGGCAACTACAATGACTCCTGGCGACATCGATATGAGGTCAATGTGGCATTGGATAGACACAGTTAGTGTCTCACCGAGATGCTAGTACATTGTGAATTCTGTTGACTGAGTAAGACCTTTCGATGTGGCATCTCATGGACAAATCAGAGGAGCCGAATTGGAACCATTGGGAGTCTGTTCGTTGCGACAGTTCTATGAGGGAGCTCAACAGATAGGGAACACCATGGATATAGTTAGAAGTTGCAGACGCTTGGGGGTTGGATTGTAGTTCGATCAACAATGAAGTGTGAAGAATTAAAACTGTAGCAGTAGAGGATTTAAAATCTGTAAAGGCTATAACTTGGATGTTTTATGTTCGAAGAATGTTCATGATGAATGTTGCTATATAATGACACCAGAAAGATAAGTTTGGAAGTTTTATGTAATCTTCATTACTATAATACAAAGTGACTTCTCTTGGTGTGGTGGGTTTTTCTCCCGTAAGGGTTTTCCCACATATATCTGGTGTTCATGTGTGTTTGTCAAATACTCTGCTTTTGTAATCTATTTCATAGTGCATTGTAACTTGATTGTAACTATAAATTTTAAAGTGTATCTACATTATTTCCTGAGGTATTGACGTTAGGAGAATTGTTTTCCGCATCTAATTTTCCTTACACTTTCATACCCACCCATCATTTTTCATCTTCCCAAGTTTGGAAAGTCAAAGGTTCCAAGCTATCAACCAATCCATATTTTATTCCTAAACACACTCCATCCACATCTCCATGCATGATATCCAATTTTCACATTGACCATGTATTGACAATGACCCTTCATCGTAAGGATTTAGAAGGCACCCTATCGTGATGTGCACACTAGGACAAAGTTAACTCCAGTATTAGTAAAGCAGATCAAGAATCTCAAAAGTTGCATTCAAGTGCATGTATCTTGGAAAAATAACTTCTTCAAGGAGGATATCGATGGGACATTATGACAAAAGCATCTACATAAACACCATTAGGTGGTTTAGCATGAGCTTAAATTCTTTCAAAAAAAATAAAAAATATAAAAAATATAAAAATCAAAAAAGGATTGAAAATAGTAAAGATAAAAAATCATGCTCCAGTGAAAACCACTACAGTGGCGCTTTGGATAGGTACTATGATGAAAACCTAGCGAACAAGAATCATGTGTAGAATCGAGCATCTACACGCACCACTTTAGGTGGAAGCATCTCATCCCATCCATAATAACTCCAACATTCCATCCATTTCATCCAAAATAAACCCGTTCATTCATGAACAATTTATCTAATCCATTTTCACCCATCTATATTCATAGTCCAAATTATCTTGATCTTGAAAATCTTTGGTGTAAACTTTACACTTTCTTATAGTAAACATCTTGACATGAGTCATTTTCATTGATCCTATCCTATGCAACATTATCTGAGCCATGAAACACTATCCAAATGAAGCATTCATCCATTCAAACACCTTATCTTATCACAAGATAATCCATATCCATCCAACCCTACACCTATCCAAGCATCCACCCATGACATTCTATACATTGCTAGACACTAGGGGAAGATGTTTACATCTTGCTTTAGGAACAAATCTTGATCTATATCCTCCAACTTATGTGATGATCTGAATATTGGTAAACATGAAATCAAATTGGTCAAGCAATTGTGAGCCAAAATCCAAATCACTAGCCCATGGCATATTTTGACAAGAACATGTTCTTTATTAAGCTTTATCTTTCATCAAACATCAATCCAAACAATCAATAGCCATTGCATCTAATATGTGCTTTAGTATCACATCAAATCATTCAAACAAATTTTGTTCCAAATCAAGCTTCAATCCTGATCAATCAAATTCAATCAATCTATCATCTCGAGATATCCTTCCCAATCCTTGTGTTGCTTAACACAATCCTTGCATTGCTGTTCATACTCAACAATTTTATCATCATCAATCCCTCATCATCTTGGGATACCCATCCTAATCCTCATGTTGCTTAACACTATCCTTGCATTGTTGTATATCCTCAATAATGTTATCATCATCAATCCATCAATCCAATCAATCAAAATTAGCTTAGTTTTAAAAAAAATCCCAAAAAAAGATCACTGATATCATCACACATATCCATGTCCAAACTGTCAAAATCATATCAAAATCCAAAAACATTCAAAAAACCAAGAAAATCCAAAAACATCCAAAATCATATCAAAATCCAAAAATAGGTCAAAAAGTAAAAGAACATAAAAAAAATGGAATCCAAACTATGTCATCTCTGAGCTTAAATGTAAGAAAGGCTAATCTTTAATCATCCCCTAGGACACAAAATCCAAAAACATTCATAAAATCTCAAAAAACCCCAAAACATTTGAAAATCCAAAAATCAAGACATTTGTAAAAAAATATTGAAAATACCAAAAACAACCTCAAAATTTTCAAAAAGATCAAAAAATCCATCTATCTTATCTCACTTTCATCTATAATAACATCATTCACAATAAATCAATCATCATCCCCAACCTTTGGTGAAACAGTCGAAAACAAGTCTAGCAAATCGAAAGTGAAAACCATAACATCAAAATCTTAAGTCTAGGTTAGTACATAAGCAAGTTAGTAAACTCTTTGTGTCAATATCCTATCATCCAATCAGTACCATATCAAAATCATCTGATATGTCATGTCCTAGGATGCATCCTTCCTATAATGGACATCAACATCATGCATCACCATAGTTTAGTCTTGGCTAGTGATATTGAAGAACATTAGCTTGTTTGTTTACTTTATCTTTATCTTTATCTTATTGCACTCATTCCAAGGACCTCTTGATGACGTCTGATCAAAATATTTAGAGAGATAGGAATGGGGCAATGATCATTATCTTCTACTTGTTGTGCTTGTTGGATAGTCTTGTAATATAACTTGGTCATGCATACTTTGTTAAGGTGTAGGGAGGATGTTTTAGGTATCTTGTTGACCACATGGGAAGGCTTGCTTTCCTATCTTTTGGACCAAGATGGTTGAAATATCCAAACTGCACTTTGAATAAGTTTTTGTATGCCAGGTGTGAATAGGGATACTCCTATCTAATTATTGAGTCAAAGTCCATCTCACTGATACAATGCCATCCTAGTCTTCATACCTTGATGCATCATACCTATGTGTGTTATAAAACATAAGGTAATTGGCCCTTTGAAAATCCTAACTCCTTGGAAAGCAATCATCATCATCATTATCATCATCTCATATCTTGTTGGAATCTTTTGCTTTCTTCTATCTCTTGTTTTTTGCGCTAACATGGTACCAAGACAATTAATCATCATTATCATTGCATCCATCCTACATCCATAAACTGTCAACATATAGCATATTGCATATTACATATCATATCATATAGAAACATGCATTGCATTTCCATACATATAGATTGGTTATTATAAGCATTACATAAATCATACATATACAAACACAAAAAGCACTCATCCCATAAAACATCTACATCATCATATCACACATTTGCATTATCATAGCATCATTTGCATTTATCATACCATAACATTGCATAACCATCCCATAACCACATATAAGCATCCATTACCAAAATCATCCATTCACATATCATAACAAAAAAGCATCATCATATCATAGCATCATGTCATTACCATAACATCATAAAATGCATATCATACATGAGGAAATTGCACACATTGCATAAACATATAGATATGTTAGTTTAAGCATAATGCATATCAAAACATTTTACATACATCCTGAAAAGTACATCAGAAGAAGATACTAAAAAATAAATGTATTCATAAACCATTCACATCATCATATAGAATCATTACATAAGCATATAAAAGGTAAAGAAAATTATAAATGCATCACATATCATAATCAGATCAAAATCATCATCTCATATATCATCAAAATATGTACATTGTCATGGTACAATAGAATTAGATCAAATATCAAGTACATAGTACAAAATGGCCCATCAGGCTATCAAAAATGAGCCCATGGGGCACAAAAAGTATCCCATCTCTGATAAAAAAATGAAGGCCTAGCCCTATTGGTTGTTGTCCTCACCACCTGCCCTCTCTCTATGCTCCTTTGTTGGTCTGTGGATGGTCCTCTGTGGAAATTCTGGGACTTGGCCAATTCTTGACATGGCCTGGTGGTAGTGCATCCTATAATAATTGGCCTCTTGAACATTCTCCCTATATGACCGAAGTGATACTGTGCTTTGGGAGGAAGAGACAACCATACTCTCTAACTATTACTGATGGCCCATCTTGGCCATTGCCTGTAACTCTAGAGCCTACCTCTACTAAATGGCCTAGTCCCACTCTGCTCTAACATGATCCATCTCAGCTGCCAATGCTTGTATCTAGGCCTGCAACTATAAAATCTACCCCTCTCAGATCTTACTATAGGGGATGTTGAACATTAGGCTAATCTTGATCACCATCTCTAGGTGGTGTCGCAACTCGATCCTCATTCCTATCCTGTCTATCATGCTACCCATAGTCTTGATCCTATATCAGGACATCCTGGTGGGGCTAATCCTGTTTATCCATGACTGGCTGGTATGATGCTAGTCCTCTGCCACCTTAATCTTGATCCCTATCCCCTTGGCCTCATCCTGCTCTCCTACCCCTAGCTCTCCGATGAGTGGATGGTGTGCCTGGAACTATCAACCTCAGTGGTGGCCTGAACCATTCTCAATATGCTTGTGTGGTCCCAAGATTTTCCTATTCCTGGTCATATGGCCACAGCCTATCCACCTGCTGCATAAAAATTTGAATTGCCTCATGGGCAGGTATGTACCGGCCCTAGGAGCTTTGGCTCATTATCCTCGCAAAAATGGGTCTAATTGACTCACTGGTGTTCTAGTGCGAGGAAGCCTTTGATGTGTCTGTACCCTATCAAAAATGTGCAGGGGGAGTTGTTGTTGTGCCATCTTGCCAAGGTGTCAGCGCTCAAAATCTCAGAATCTCTTAAGGTCGAATGTGAAAATGAATTGAAAGTGGCCCCTCAAGGCCTATTTAAGCTTGAAATTAGGGTTTTTTTAACCCTATTTAGTTGTCTTGTCAAGGTTTTGATCCCTTGATCCTATTTTTGCCCAACTGAGGGCCACTTTGCACCATTTTTTTGTGTTTTATCTCTTTTTTGATCCATCATGCACCTTGTCCTTCTTTTTCATGAGATCACCCCGAAAATCAAAATTTTTTGTTTGATCTCTCAAGCGGGCAATATATCGGCATATTTCTCTCACTGGGGTAGCACTGGAGCAAATTTTAAAATCAAAAATTTTTGGCTTGAGACAATTTATTCATTGAACCAACACAACATGTACTTTGCTTCAAAGAGGGGAAAAATGTAGACATAGAAAATATACCGACATACTTGATCCTGATTATTAACACCATTTCATCCTAAATCATCCCTTAGTCTAACCATTTAATTGAATACCTTTATTTGATTAAATTCATCAATTTTCCTCTCTTAATTAAATAAATCATTTTATCTAATTAAGTTTGTCTCTTTTGTTAATTAAATCAATCTATCTGATCTAATTAACCATATGTCCATATTTAATTTAATAATTCCCTTTATTTGATTAAATCTCTAAAGTCTATCTATTAAATTAAATAAATTAAACCTTGTTTAATTTAAGCTAACCAACCATCCCCTTTAGTTAAAATAAAACAAAATATTTATTTAATTAAGTCTAAAATCACATATTTCTCATCTTTGATTTAAATAAACCTATAAATCTAAGTCAAATTTGTCACATCATCTAATCTCTCATTATATTAATTAACCTTTGATTAATTTAATCCTAATTCATGTCTCATCCTCTACAGGGATAACTTTAAGAAACACCCTCCTTGGCAAAGGTGTAAAATCCTAGCGAATCTTTCCTTTTATTTGAAAAAAAAAAAACATTCCTAGCGAATCTACACACATTATTCAAAAAAATTAAAAAATATTGATGAATCTTAATGAATAATTGGTAAAAATAATAATCATAGTGGTGGATCCTAGCGAATAATCACTAAAAAGATTAATTACAATGGTGAATCTCTCCTTTTAAAATTTTCTAATGATTGTTGATTTACAATAGTGATGTAAAATCAACAAATGAAATTGTGCCACGTGTTGACACATCACTCGTCCATCACCTTTGACTATCACACCAAACTGTTGGTTGTTCCATGTGGTCTCCACCAAGACACATGTACACTGCTTGTGCAATTCTAGAGAATCAAGATGGGAATCTAAAATATTCACAAGTCTCCCGAAAAAGACTTAAATATTTAACTCCCAACCTCCAAGTGGTCCCCACATCTGTCGACATCCAAGTCACTATTGTACGCGGTCATCACCATCCATACAGACTAGTCCCACCATCCATTGGCTTATTGCCCAGACAGAGAAACCACAAACTTCACAACCTCTAGTTGGAGGTTAGGAAACTCCAAGATGCCGAGACAACAAAGAAGATCAACCAGTTGGGAAGTTAAGAAAATTCTGAACACTGCGACAAGGTTCGAAGGTTAGAGAAGTCAGTGATCCCTCAACCAACACACTATCGCCTAGTTTCAAACTTCTAGAACCTCATGACATAGGTTACAAGGTTCAAGTTTTGGGTGATAGGCTAACAATGAAGACCATTGATTAGCTTTTTAATCGAATGGTTGCAAGTTGATTCTGCAACCTAATACACACATGCCTTTTAAAAGGCTTGTTGTTTAAAAGGAACGTGCATATTAGGGCACCAAATCAACCTGTAGCCATTTGATTAAAAAGATAATTTATTATTCGATGACAATAAATAAAAGCCCTATTCAAGGCTAAAGTATCCCTAAAATTAAATACTAATTTATTATTGTGGCAATATTGCCCCAAAATTAATGGTAGTAATATAATATTACTAGCAAATTTAATTAATATTTGTAATTATAGTGTAAACTACTGGTGAATCGAGTCCAATGACGCATCGTTTATAGAGGCAAATTAATTGAGACAAAATTATTTTTTGTAAAAACTTGGCGATTCAACATCCTTTTTAGCTTGTACTATTAGCCATTTCTGGAAGTCCCTATTTCAATTATTACCCAATTGGTGAAGATTCGCCACTAAAGTTTTCCTTGATCCTCTAGCTTTTTCCACTTGCACATGAAAATAGATTTAATTCATTTATTAAATCCCTATTTTCTATCAACATGGCATAATGGAGGAATATTCACTCAAATTTGAATTCAAATCCAAGTGGACTTTGTCCTTCCAACAAGACATTTACTTCACCTAATAAGTCCTTTTGCCTTGAGCCAAGTGGCATTTAAGAAATTCATTTTCCCTCTTACATGCAATTTCACTAATTTCAAATATCACCTAATTGCATTTAAAGGTACATTCATCAAAATGTGCACATCCTTCATCCATTCATCTCTTGACAAGTGGCACCTTTCCATTGGTTGAAATTTAGTCCCACATTGCTCCACTTCGGGCATTTCTTCATCTTGTCATTCTATAAATAAGAGGTCTCTTTCCTCATTTCATCATCCACAATTTGAGCAAACTTACTATACTTAAATCCATACTCAAGCATAGCAATTCTCATCCATTTCATAAAAGTCTTAGCTAGGTTATGCAGATTTTCATTTTGGAGCACACTTCAATCTTCAACAAAGTGGATCACATGTTCATCAAGTCATCAAAGCTTGCATAGGAGTTAGGAAAGGGTCAATTTCCACATCAAATTGGCACCTATATACACCTGAAAAATGGTCATCACATTCAATTAATTAAATACAACCTATTTGATTAATGCTTTGACTACATATAAATAAGGTCTTACTTTATTTATATTGTTCACTTTCCTTTTAATTCTCCTAATCCACATTCTTCTAAATTAAATAAACAATAAAACCCCTAAACGTGTTTATTTAATTAATCTTCCCTAATCCTAATTAAGAATTAGAGCACATTTCTACAACTTTTTTATGTGCCACCTCATAAAGGTCACATGAAAATAAATAAGCCTAATTATTAATTAGAATTATCCTCACACACTTCCACCAATAAGAAAAGGCACATGACTTTATTCCCCCACACTTCCAACAAATTTGGAGCACATGGGACTTTGTTTCACACACTTGGAATCTCATACATTTGGCATGCTTCCAATTGGTCAAAGGGATTCTCTTCACACACATGGCATGTTGCCCATGATCAAGGGGACCACATCATGATTTCTTTCATATCCACTGTCTATCTTGTCTCCTTTGAATCTGAACCGTTGATAGGTGCCACCTCACAAAATGCTTGCAAAACTCTATAAATACACCCCTCATCCTTTCCATTATGATCCACCTTTTGAGTAATGTTATAATGCTATTTTGAAATATAAATTGGAATAGTGTTATAATGCCATTTTCCATCCACCTTTTGAGTAATGTTATAATGCTATTTTGAAATACAAATTGGAATAGTGTTATAATGCCATTTACCATCCACACTTTGAGTATTGTTACCATGCAGGTTTTTCGTAAGAGCTTGGAGCTTTCATGGAGTCTTATACTTAGCTTGCATATCATATGTTACTTTGCATTCTCATCTTAGATTAATTAATTGAATCATAGTTACATTTTATCATCTCCATTGCATCATAGTTACATTTTAGGTTAGTTTGTTTTATGTTTTCATTTGAGCATATGCATAATCATAGATAGCTCATTATAGTTGCATATCATCTCACTCACCTCCACTTGTTCATCCATCACCAACATCATACTTCGTTTATCGTTGGATTCATCATCAATTACATCATCTTGTTTCATTTAGGAGCATACCACTAATCATTCCAGCACACATTTGCATGCCATTAATCCTTCCACCACTCATTTGCACATATAAATCATCTTAGCTTACATATTAAGCATCAAATCTCGTTTTCTAGGTAGTCATTTTAACAACTTTTATGTTCATAGAAATTTGAGGGCCAACAGTTTAATAAATCCCTAGAATTAGATAACAATGATACGTATTTGAAAGGTTTGATTGTATTACAAAATAGATTAGTTTTACTTGCTTCAAAATTTGAATGTAAACCGTCTCATTAAGGTTTGTGTTGACATTAGAATAACTCACTCTACACATTTCGACACATGCACAAAATGGTGCCCACCATGGGGCCTTTGCCTCACTTATTGCTAATTTTTTTTATGGTTTCATAATTTTAGGTGCAAGTTTTATGACTTGGGAAAGTTTTGCATTGGTTTGGAGGCAATTCTGAGCTATTTTGAGCCATTTCTGGGCTATTTTTGGAGTTTTGGCGCTTCTTGTCTCTATTTTGGCGCCTCTTGCAAATAGTGCAACAACCATTTTTAGCTATTTTGGGACCATTTTGGGCCACTTTGAGAGTTTTGGCACCTCTTGCACCTATTTTGGTGCCTCTTGTAAAAGTTTTGGTGCCTCTTGCATCTAGTTCTAGGACCCTTTTCACCTATTCAGAGACCATTCTGGGCCACTTTGAGGGTTTTGGCACCTCTTGCACCTATTTTGGAGCCTCTTGTAAGAGTTTTTGCGCCTCTTGCATCTGGTTCTAGGACCCTTTTCACTTGTTCAGAGACCATTCTAGGCCATTTTTAGAGTTTTGGCACCTTTTGCACCTGTTTTGGGACCTCTTGTCAGAGTTTTGGCACCTCTTGCGACTTGTTCCAGGACCATTTTCACCTGTTTTGAGACCATTTTGCACTATTTTTAGAGTTTTGGCACCTCTTGCCTCTATTTTGGTGCCTCTTGCAATTTTTCACCAAATCAAAAACTCACATTTGGTGTTGTGCATTTGTAGGTTTTCCCAGATTCGCTATCAAAGACTCAAAACATAAACTACTAACATATTGTAGGGGCTAGATGTTATGTACTTGTTTCCATTTTGGTTAAGTTAGGAACATAGCTTAAGTAAAGGGATAATGAACATCATTTTTCCTTTTGGTTAAGTTAGGAACATAGATTAATTAACAGATTAATGAACACAATGTCTTTTGTATGTGATGGATGGTAGGCATATGCTCTCCCCTTAACTAGGTGATCCAAAAAGCTAGACCCATTCTTGTTTATGTGTGAGTGTAAGTGGGGTATATTGCATGAGTTCTCTCTTTATTCATGCAAAATAAAGATTGATTGAACTATGGGTATACTCACTTGATTTTGTTTATCGTAGAGGGCCTGCCTTGTGGGAAAAAGTAATCACCCAAGGGAACAACCCAACTGGTAACACGCTAAAGCCAAGCAACTTCCAACTGAGATATAAATGTGGATACTTGAGGAAAGTTCAAGTATCATGAGGATAATTCCAACAAGATGGATCGAAAGGGACTCTCTCCATATGGATTATCCCCCATGAATGGAATGCCCACATTAAAACCCTTGTTGTAGATTTTCCAAAATCCTTTATCTATTCTTTGGTGACACAATGGTTGTTGCTAAGGAATCCACATTCTTGTAGTTTTTATTAAAGGTGATCAGTTCGCCATGGGAGTTTCATGGGGACTAAAAGCTTGGTTGGCCTAAGAAGAGTGCATTGTAAGGGGGAGCCCATGTAGCCAAGCTTCTGAATTCATTTGCTAAGATAGTGCAGTTGGGGTAAAACCTACGTGGAATTTAAAAGAATACAGTCATACACAACCTTAGGAGTGTATATTCTACTCGATGTGTTCTCAAAACGAAAGTCAAACCAAACACCATCAAAAACACCTTGATTCAGAACTACATTCATTGAGGTAGACAAGTCGGTAACTTAGGTCCATCCATTTTCAGAAAATCAGTCCTTCCAATAGTGTTCAACCATTCTTTAGGAAAAACAGAGTCAGAATATGTGGTTTACATGATGATTTCATGAAAGTTCAAGGTTAGAAAATAAAAGCTCAAGCCTTTTAGTTTCAAACAACACCAAAAACATTTGTCTATACTCTATGACTTTAGAGAAATATTAACCTTCAACTTTTACAAGAGAGCTTGCAAGGACAATCTAGAGTTATACAAGATGTACTATTGTCAAAATCCAAGACTTTTCCAATGTTTTGAGTACCTTAATTACACAACGGGAATCTAAACTCCAAGTCCAAGATCATTCCTTAGATACCTTAGAAGTCTAAACATTGTCAAAATGGACCTATACAAGTGGAACTTTTTAAACTAAACCTAGATCTAAGCATTTCAAGGTGCCTAAATCAATAAATATCCATCACATCTTTGTTTGTACAGCCTAGTTTCATCTTTTAGATTTGTCATCCTTCTATCAACGAAACGATGTCACGCAATCAAATCAAACTTAGTCTAATAATAGAATTTGTCATTCTATTTGACTTAGTTGTAATCCTTGGCACTATTTCAAACTTAGATCAAATCTTAGTCCAAATCATAACATTTGTATGCCCATCCAAACAAGATCACAAAAAAGGAGACTCAAACACAAGGAACTTGGAAAACCCCACTTTGAAACATAAAACATAGGAAGTCTAAGTAGTGAAACTTTCAATATCGAAACTCCCAACATTGAACCTCAAAATAGTGAGATCCATAGCAACATGGATGATGTAGAACAAATCCCTATTCCTAGACTCAACAACAATCAAGGGGAAGAAATAAATGATGAGGATATCCAAGAAGCGCAACAAGACCCCAACTTCCATAAGTTTCTAGAAAATATTTTTGAAAGAGATGGGGAAAAATACCTATTAATGTTAGCCAATCAAGGAGCCAAACTTCCCCCTGATTTTGACATCAACATCTTAAAATCACCTCCCAAAAATCTTGAAAAGGAAACAAAACAAATGGTTGCTTTAACTCACCAAATGAAAAATCTTCAACAAAAAATTTGGGATATGCAAGGGGAAACAACCACAGAAGGATATTTGCTACCACACATCTATTCTTATTCATCTGACAAAAATATGGACATGACACCTTCTCCACCAACAACTACATCATCCAAGTTCAATGTCTTTGAATTTTTGCAAAAGTTCAATAAGCCCAAATCTCAATCTTCAAACACAAGTGATATTGAACAATCTTACCACGTCATGCATCTATCTTCATCTCCCATAAGCTGAAATAAATCTCAGGATTCTTTCACCCAAGTTAACGATTCCATACAACCACTTTCTTCTATCATATCTTCTACATCCGATGATTCATGTCAATCTCTCAGTCTAAACCATGCTATCATAAACCCCTCTACACCTCAAGATCAAAGCATTCTTTCCAATTCATCCAATGATACTAAAATTCCACAAGTTCTTCCAATCTTTAACCAAGACCAAATCTCTCAAGAATTCTATGATGATCCCCTCCTCTCACTTTTCATCCATAATGACTCCTTTCCATCTCAAGAGAAAAGTATCTTTCCAAGTCCTTCCACCCCATCTAATGAATCCATACCATTTCATAATTCCATTGCATCCCAAGAGCATGATAATTCTTACATCCTATCTAATGATGTCCTATCACCTGATGATCAAGATATGCTTCTATCTGAGGATATCCCTTCATTCCATGAGGATGTTCATCCTTCTCAAGATCAAGATATGCCTTCCGTACCACCACACGATGATTCCACACCTAATAAAGATCAAGCTACTTCATCTTCTACACCTCATGATCCTCTTCCAAGTGAATATCGAAATACCCCATCATTGCCATGTCAAGATCCTATCACACCTATGCAAGCTATCCATGAACCCCACACCTACAAATTGGGATCCTCCACCTTCATCCAGTCCAGTTTACTTCCAGCACCTATCCTTTCATCCATATCATATCCTCCCCAAAATGGACTCACATCTTGTTTCACAAACAACACATATCCCATTGGTAAACGAATGTGTCAAAGTATGAACTACAAAGGAAATGGATTAGGCCTTCATGAACAAGGTATCCTAGAACCCCTTTTTTTTCAAGAAAACCCATATTACAATGGCCTTGGTTATACACCTAAGTTTCCTAGTCCATCAAACCTACCATCTATCTTAGGTCCTCATCCTAATCCACCAAACCTTCCATCTATCCTAGGTCCTCATCCTAGTTCATCAAACCTTCCATCTATCCTAGGTCCATATATTATTCCTCAAGAACAACAAAGGCACACATCCTTGATGCCCTTTCAAAATTCTACCTACACTCACTCATCCATAATACCTCCATACCATTCATCTCCATCCATCTCTCCTATTGCTCTTGGAAGCAATTTTGGTGCCAAATGTCAAAAGCTTCCATATCAAAATCCACATGTATCAAAGGATCGACATGTCTCCTCGAAGAGGTATGCAAAAATAAAAGAAAATTTTCCAAGACCACAAAGGTCTATAAATCAAAAGGAAATTTCAAAAGGCCACAAAGGCCCATCAAAGCAAAAGGAAAAATTCCCAAGACCACAAAGGTCCATAAAGAAAAAATCTCAAAGACCACAAAGGCCCACAAAGAAAATATCAATGTCAAAAGTCATGTGGATTCCAAAAAGTCTCATAGGAGCAATAAAATCTAAATTGGCATCAAAATTTTCTGATCAAAAAGCTTCCTCCAATCTTCCATCTAATAGCCTATCACCTTCCAAATCCATTTTTCATCCATCACTCCACCACCCTTCAAGGTGTGTGCCAATGTTGAACTTACAATCCTTTCCATCTATCCATCAAAAATTTTTCCAACCTCCTATCCATTATCCAACATTTATCTCCCATCATTCTCCTTTAATCCAAACCTTTGGATAAGTCCTTAGCTTCTTCCATCATATCATTAATTGGCCAAAATTTTTGAGTCTAATCCCCATTGTCATTGTTTATTAAAGGGATATTTGGTTGTGAAACTTGATTCTTAATTCTTTCTTCCATCTCCATATCATACATATCCTATCTTCCATATTCCTCTTGCACTCTACACTTAGGGAAAAGTTTTGTCCATCTTGTCATTCATGTTCATTATCCCTTTTATGCTCATTCCTTACTTTTCCACCTTTGATCTTGACAAGGTTAAGGATCTTCTTGAGAAACAATATCTTATCCTATATGCATTATCCATATCTTCTGTACCATATCCTTTACCTTATCCATATCCCATCATTCTTTCTAAATACATCCTTTCTTCCTTTCCTCGGTCTTGATGAGGAATAGGGCCACAATACTTGATCCTTGTTTCTATATCTTATCTAGTTGATCTTGATCACCCCATTCATTATCATTATCCTTGCTTTCTTCCATTCCATATCTCCTAGCTTATCAAAATACATGTCAACACGTCCCTTTGCAACCTTGAATCTTATCATGCAAATCATATTTGAGCCTAGTTGTAAAACATTATCCAATCATCAAAAATCATCAATCTTATCATCATCATGCCTTATGGAATCAATCATTCCTGGCATCCTAATCAATCAACCATTATCATCTTTTGACAAAAGATATGTCGCTTGTGTGACATGTTTTGCAGTGAATCTTTCATTTTGATCTATCATTTATCCATGGTTGCATTATCTCTATTGTGGGGCATCTTGTTCCTTCAATTGATCATATCATATCATTCATCCATCCATCTTGGGCTACACAACTTGCTCTACATCATGCATTCAACATGCTTCCATGCTTCCATGTTCGCATCATAGCTTGATCCAGTGTTTGTATCAAGGTACCCCCCTAGCATTACTCGACCCATTATAAATATCAGTTTATCTTATCGTATCACACTAGGGCATGTCCTACATTGGGTTGGATTTGTGTACATTCTCAAGGTCAAAAATTGAAACTCCCAAAAACATTCAAAACATATCAAAATCCCAAAAACATTCAAAACATGTCAAAATCCAAAAATAGGTCAAAAAGTCAAAAAGTCAAAAACATAGTCATTTTTCGAACTACGTCATCTCTAAGCTTTGAACGTAGGAAAGGGTGATCTTTGATTATCCCCCGAGACATTTGAGTCAGTATTTTGGGTGTCTGCTATGTTCATATTTTCATCTTGTAAATCTCAGTCGTGTCATTAGTTGAACCACGTGGTCTATGCATGTATAACCTAGGCAAGGCTAATCTATTGATCAACCCCCGAGGCCCCTAGGATAGGTCTTTAGGTTAGGTCTTGGTCATCATGGTCATGTCTCAGCATGGACTGGGGGAAAAATCTTGAACTCATGGGGGCAAGTAAACTTTGAGCTTGAACCAACAGGAAAACAGTCATTAGACTAAAGTTACAAACCCAAACTTCAAATGGATGATGATGTTTTTGAATCAAGGGTTTATCACGTTAAACACAAAAGTTCAATTTGTTCTACTTTGATTTTTGATATCATATCTCTTGAGTCCTCAATGATGTATCGAAATAGAGGAGAAAGGAAGGAGTATGATTTTTCTTTTTCTATTGTCTGTGAGTTTATCATTATTACTATGCAAGTTGTCGTGAGACATGCGCTACAAAGTATCACTGATGACATTCCGAATTTGCATAGGAAAAAGATTAACTCTTGCCTATTTATGCAAGAAACACTTAGGTCATCTCAGTTTAATTATACTTAGATGCCTGTGTTAACTTGCAATGTTAAAACATCATGGAAGTAGTACTCAGGTCATCTTGGTCTAACATATGCCATTGATTCTTGTACTCACTTTCAACATTTTAAAGGCCCAATGATGATAAAAAGTGCGACAAATCGGTTAATATAAATGACAAATTTTGAAAATAAGATTTGCATAGTTAAGTTAGACTACATTCATGTTAGTATTGCATGTGTATTTATGGGGTTTTTCAATGCTAAAACAATTTCACAATGGTGTCATCTCTATTATTAATGGATTGAGTACACTGGACATTAAGAAAAAAAAATCATTCTCATTTAGTTGCACATCAGTTGCATCATCATTTACATATCTTAGAAAACATTCTCATTTCATCTACATCCATACATTCCATCATGATATTTGCATCAGAAAATACAAAAGAAAGAACATGCATTGCATATCATTTTCAACATCATGTCATCCACTATGCTTAAATAAGTGAGTCTCTTCAGATTTCCAAGAAAGTTGGGAAATATGTCAGAGTTATGAAGCTTAAAAGATCAATCTACTGCAGTCTTCCCATAACTTTTGGAAGTTGGATAGACTCAATTATTCAAGCTTAAGGCCTTGAAAATTTAAAGTCATGCATCATAAAATCACATCACATTGCATAAAGCATCATAATCATCACATCACATTGCATAATCATTATCATCACATAGAAATTAAATAAAGTCACAACATTAAATATCATAATAGGGAAATCAAATGCATCATAATAACCATGCATATCATATATCATCAAAAATGTCATAAATGTCCATGTGTACAAGGATATCCAAAAAGTAGGATGAGATACATCAAAATCCAGAAAGGCATTGTATCATGGGAATCACATCCTTAATATCACAAAAAGGTGTATACACAATGTCCAAGGCACATCACAAAATGCTATGTCGAGCTCCCACCAGATGCTGCTACTCTCATGGAATTGGTACCACCTATACCTGACAGACTTGCACTTGGATCTCTCCTATCTCTAGGCAATGGCTGCATGACACCCATGCTAGTAGTCTGAGAATGAGACTGTACAAAATTCTCTTGTCGTTCAGGAGGAACCAACTCATGATATTTACCTTTGTAAAATTGCAACTCTTAAGAAATGTGTTGAATCTCTCTGAAGAAATTTGTTATACTTGCAGATAGTGTTGTTTGTTGTATCCTCTCAACAATGGCCTCAACCTGCTCTATCCGGTGTCTGAAGGCATCCCTCTCTAACATAAGTATGATTATATGTGCCTGCAACTATTGTATTTGCTACCTATATGTCCCTCTATTAGTCCTTAAAATATCAATCTATGCCTGACATTGTCCTAACTCATCCTAAAGGGACATAATCTATGCTCAAGCATGCACTATCTTGCTCTGAAATGACTGAACCTCTTCCTACAAAGCTGATATATGTGATGATTGCTGATGTGAGGGTATCCCAATCTGAATCCTAGGAAGCACCACTTGAGCTATGGTGGCACTCCTCCTACACCTCAAAACTGCAAAATCCAATGGATGGCTGTCATTTGCCCCAACATCATCACGCACTGCACCACTATCACTCTCCCTAACATCATCACCCACTGCCCCACCATCACTCTCCCCAACACCATCACCTCTGTAACCACCCTCTGCACCACCATCCTCACCACCCTCGTCCTCTCCTCCATCTCCATCAACTAGCGGTACTGGATCCTCTAGATGAGTAAACCTAGGAAAGGGATGTGTGTGGAAGAACTCTGAATAATCCTTAGTCATCTCGACATCTGTAATATATAGAACATAATCCCATAAACTAGGGGTCAAGGTATAATACTCTGTATAGGTTGTCTCATATGATACACATGGGCCCCACTTTGAAACATCCTATCATCAATGTGCATAATGGGAAACTCCTAGGGGCATCCCCTAAACCTATCCAAACTGTTGACATACTCATAAATACAAGTATCGCTCAAGAACAACAGGTGTCCGCCTAATCAGATAGTAGGATAATAACATATATGGCATCTCCAGCTGATCCTCTGGCCACTGCTCACAATCTAAGTACGACCGCCATGTGACAATCTCCAAATCATCCATAACACGCCTCCAATAAGCAACCTTGCCCAGCTTATGTTGGACATGTGGACCACTATAATTGAAAACATAGGATCTCATAGGAGGTCGATGTCTCTCTCCCATGGGCCGAGTGACGGCTATATGCCGCCATGCCCAGGTCTGCAGTAATGTGACACCACATGATAAAATCGTCACCCCGTAATAGAAAACCTCGTGAAAATCTAGATATAAGTGGGCTAACATACATGAACCCAAGCATACCTCATACCATCAAGTGTCATCCTTGATAGCACATGACCCCAACCTACTAAAAATCCCTTTGACCTATGATTAGGACAAAGGATTCCACCAATGAATCTAGAAAGCACACATGAAAAAGAAGCATATCTACTGATCATCTCTATCCAAGGGATCCATCGGCCCATAACATACTCATCTTTACATAATCTCTACAATGAATCTATCCCACCCTACTCTCTCTTATTGTACACTACTATCTCTCCCATCACTGGGATCCATAGAATATGATAGAAATCCTCGAGAGTCACAGTCATCTCTCCAGTCAGTAAATGAAATGTGTTATGATCACTGTGCCATCTCTCTTCCAAAGTTGTTAATAAACCTCTGTTGATTCTATATTGTGGAATGTATAACAAGGAATTCAACCCACAACGAGAGATAATCTCTAAGTCGGCTGATGACAACCAATGGACCATGTTCTTGGTCTTCGGGAATTGCTCTCGATATTGGAGTACATCTCCATCTCCCTAATCATGAATATAAATTAGTCAATTAATGTCATGTTCACTCAAAATTATCAGTCAATCAAGCTAATGTGCAGTAATTCAAATCCAATCAATCAGAACAACCAACATCTTGATCAATCCTACCCATTGTTCCTCACCTATCATGAGGATGATCTGCTATCAATCCTACCCATCGTTCCTCGCCTATCATGAGGATGATGTGCTATCAATCCTACCCATCATTCCTCACCTATCATGAGGACGATATGCTATCAATCCTACCCATTGTTCCTCACCTATCATGAGGAAGATATGCTATCAATCCTACCCATCGTTCCTCGCCTATCATGAGGATGATATGCTATCAATCCTATCATCATTCCTCACCTATCATGAGGACAATATGCTATCAATCTTACCCATCGTTCCTCGCCTATCATGAGGATGATTTTCTATAAATCAACCCATCGTTCCTCACCTATCATGAGGATGATACAACACTAGTTCTATCATTTGATTCTTGCCTATCATGAGATCAAATCATCATGCAAAACATCAATCAAACACTGCACACACCACAATCTGACTGAAATCAATCCAAAACATGACAAACCAATGACTCCTAAGCTTCAAGGACATCTTGCGAACATCACCTCGAAGGCTTTCTACAATCACACCCCACAAAATAGGTCAAATGACAAGCTAGACCACTTCAAATTAACAAAAATGACAACTTTCCAAGGCAACAAGAGGCACCATTTGGGACCCCAAAGGCACCAAAATAGAGTATGCAACTCAAAACAATGTTTTCAAGACTTACAAAAGGCACCACTTGGGACACCAAAGGTGCCAAAATAGTGTTTGAGCACAAAACATGCATTTTCAAGCTTACAAGAGGCACCATTTGGGATCCCAATGGTGCCAAAACTCTTAAACATGCTAAAAAACACTCGAAAATGACAAAAACATCACCCAAAAGTGTATAAATAGTATCCCATAAGCTACCACATCCATCTATGATGTTCAAAATGATTCTCAAGGCAAGAAAATGACTAACAAAGAGGTTTCTCATAAAGCATACCGTAGGTACAGAGGTAATAGGTTGATAGGGTTGGCGAAGACGATCAAAACGATGCTTCTGGTATCCCATTTTTACCACAAAGGAGGGGTAATTAATCAACACTATTCAAAGAAAGAGCTTGCAATGAACTTTGAAGAGATAAATCATCAAACCTTCACTGAATCAACATTGGATCATCATTGCACAACACTTATCACATCATTCAACACTTCATTTCACATCCTTGTATTCATCGATTTATCTCTCAAGGGGGCATAATATCCATCAATACCTGAAATTCAAAATCTGGGGCATCACAATCTTGCATTGTCTGGGGCATCAAAATATCGCATCATCTAAGCATCAACATCAAACTCTTCTTTGAAGTAATGTGTAAACACATCACTTCAAAGAGGGGCAAAATGTATACACTTGAAAATGGTCATAGCATTCAATTAATTAAATACAACCTATATGATTAATGCTTCAACTACATATAAATAAGGTCTTACTTTATTTATATTGTTCACTTTCCTTTTAATTCTCCTAATTCACATTCTTCTAAATTAAATAAACAAAAAAAACCCTAAACGTGTTTATTTAATTAATCTTCCCTAATCCTAATTAAGAATTAGAGCACATTTCTACAAAAAAATTATGTGCCACCTCATAAAGGTCACATGAAAATAAATAAGCCTAATTATTAATTATAATTATCCTCACACACTTCCACCAATAAGAAAAGGCACATGACTTTATTCCCCCACACTTCCAACAAATTTGGAGCACATGGGTCTTTGTTTCACACACCTGGAATCTCATACATTTGGCATGCTTCCAATTGGTCAAGGGGATTATCTTCACACACATGGAATGCTTCCCTTGGTCAAGGGGACCACATCATGATTTCTTTCATCTCCACCATCTATCTTGTCTCCATTGAATTTGAACCGTTGATAGGTGCCACCTCACAAAATTCTTGCAAAACTCTATAAATACACCCCTCATCCTTTCCATTATGATCCACCTTTTGAGTAATGTTATAATGCTATTTGAAATACAAATTGGAATAGTTTTATAATTCCATTTTCCATCCACCTTTTGAGTAATGTTATAACGCTATTTTGAAATACAAATTGGAAAGTGTTATAATGCCATTTTCCATCCACACTTTGAGTATTGTTACCATGCAAGTTTTTCGTAAGAGCTTGGAGCTTTCATGGAGTCTTATACTTAGCTTTCATATCATATGTTACTTTACATTCTCATCTTAGATTAATTAATTTCTTCATAGTTACATTTTAGCATCTCCATTGCAACATAGTTACATTTTAGGTTAGTTTGTTTTATGTTTGCATTTGAGCATATGCATAATCATAGATAGCTCATTATAGTTTCATATCATCTCTCTCACCTCCACTTGTTCATCCATCACCAACATCATCCTTCATTTATCGTTGCATTCATCATCAATTCCATCATCTTGTTTCATTTAGGAGCATACCACTAATCATTCCAACACACATTTGCATGCCATTAATCCTTCCACCACACAATTGCACATATAAATCATCTTAACTTGCATATTAAGCATCAAATTTAATTTTCTACATAGTCATTTTAACAACCTTTGTGCTCATAGAAATCTGAGGGCCAAACGGTTTAATAAATCCCTAGAATTAGAGAACAATGATACGTATTTGAATGGTTTGATTGTATTATGAAATAGATTAGTTTTACTTGCTTCAAAATTTGAATGTAAACTGTCTCATTA
This sequence comes from Sequoia sempervirens, assembly GCA_007258455.2. Lineage (NCBI taxonomy): Eukaryota > Viridiplantae > Streptophyta > Pinopsida > Cupressales > Cupressaceae > Sequoia > Sequoia sempervirens. The sequence goes on along the minus strand of VDFB02271358.1, from coordinate 361,184,580 downwards.
AGGTTTGTGTTGACATTAGAATAAATCACTCTACACATTTCGACACACACACAACACCAACTCCCCCATAAGATCAAGAGTTTGCATGTTATTAATAGGATTTAGTTTGTTTTTATCTTCTTTCATTGTGTTCTTGTTTTATTCCTATTTTGAGCATAATTAAATGGATTTTATGGGGAATATTTATCTTGACTTGCATTTTAATCTAATTATGTGTTTGTTTGTTGTCTATTGTAGGTAGTAAGATCTCGGTTCTACTATATATATAGATATATAGAAAGAGAGGTTATTATGAAGGGACCCAACATCTAGTTGTAGGTCCAAATAGAAGATTCTTAAATGCCACAATCTTTGAGCATGACTCAAATTTGATCAATTTTTTTTGTTCTTAGGTCTCTCAAGAGATGTTTCTAGAACCATGTAGCATGACAAGATTGGGTGTGTACATTTGACTATCTCATCCACAAGTTACATAGAAGGGAGGTCTTGATAAATATTTTATATCCAAAAGTTTATTTCCATCATGGCAATCTATCAAATTTTGATGATTAAAATAATTTCATAGGAAAGATAAGTTTCCTAATGCCTATTGGGTCATAATAAATTCTCGTAAAATTAATTAAGAGTCAAGGTTCCTTTGAGAGATTGTAATTAAGGAAAAGGTTCACACTCATAATCGTCATGCTATGTCATATTGATTGTCATAGGAGAAAGGATAATCTTAGTTCTTAGATATCACTATAAAGCATAGTGGAATAAATTTAGGATTCAACACAATCAAACCACTAAAAATTAAGTAAATCTATCACTAACATGTAGTGAATAATTATGTCTAAGGAGAATTCCCTCATCAATTATTTAGGTGTGAGAGGGAAATCACGGGGATTTCAATATTCAAGGAAATATAAGACATTCTTGGTATCATGACATTAGAGGAGATAGCCATTCAAAGGAAACCAATCATACACAATGTTGTAACCATGAAGGAGAGGCCAAGAAAGAGACAATATATGAATAAGAAACCAAAATTTTATCAATTCATGTTGAAATCTTGTGTTATTACTTCACACATCTAGTTCAATAATACTTGTAACAATTATTTAATATTATAGGCCACTATTTGATTATTACTTATGTTGGTATGGTGCTCATGATTTAAATCCAATACAAATCTATCTATTCTCTTTGTCTCTATCTACTCTCCCTTTATCTCTCTATCTCTATCCCCCTCTCTTTATCTATCCCTCTCTATCTCTCTCTGCATTCCACTCCATATCTCTCTTTCCCTCTCCACTATTTATCTCTCTATCTCTCCCTCTCTATATATATCTCTCCATATTCTGCCTCTAAATCTCTCCTCTCTATCAATCTCTCTCTCTCTCTCTTCCTCCACCCCTCTCAATCTTTCTCTATCTCCCCCTCTATATCCTCGTATTTCTCTCCTCTTTATCACTCTATTTAAATAAATTAATCTACCCCTCTACCCTCTATCTCTTGTCTCTATCCTCCCTTTATCTCCCCCTCTCTCTCCCTATGTATCCTTTTCTCTCCATGTCTCTCTTAATATCCCCCTACTATGCCTTGAATATTAGTGTACATAGGGTTATGAATAGTCATTTTGTGGCTATCTTAACTCTTAATTAGGTCATATTATCATTATTTTATTGTTATTTATTTAGTGAGGTTGTTCTAAGGCTTATATAGGGATATCTAAGTTGGCCTAAGTTATATCATAGGCATAAATAAAGTATATATAAGAGGTAGTGAGTCTTATTTCATCATTAGATTGTGAATTGTGTTCTCATTGGAGATATTTGGAGGTTTCCCCCTCGAAGTGGATTTTTAGTATTAACTATTATCAAATATTCTTAACATATTTCATATTATATCTTCCATTGTGCAAGTTATTTCATAACGTGGTATCAAAGCATGATCTTGGCACCATGACGACAATGAATCTTTTTTCAATTTTGGAGGTCATTTTATGAAACACATATCTCTCAGATTTTGATGATTTTTAAGGGTTTTTGAAGAACATAGATACAATCCATATTTTAGAGGAATTATAGAAAAAATGTGTAATTTATTGCAAAATTAGAGTTTCCAACAAATTCACTATCAAGGTTGTAAATTGGCTAATTTCTTGGAGATTTTTTTGGGTAAGTAGTATCTTGGCCCTAGTAAGTTACAATAATTTTTTATAAAATTTAGGTTTAATTTGTATGTCTTGAATCATACTACATGATCCCTCATCAAGATAAGATAAAACATATAGCAAAAATTGTAAGATCCAATGAGTATAAATAGATGAGGAGACTAAAAAATAGGGGGAAAAGAAGAAAAATTGACAAGCATAAGGGAAAAAGAAAAGAAAAACTTGGTCTTGTAAAATTTTCTTCTTTTCCCCTATTTTTTAGTCTCCTAGTCTATTTATACTCATTGGATCCTATAATTTTTTCTATATGTTTTCTCTTATCTTGATGAGGGATCATGTAGTATGATTCAAGACATCGATATATTAAAATATTTCAATACAATTTAATCCAAACAAATTAAAACAAATAAGATGCTCTTATAACTTCTTACATACATTACAAAATATCTAACACAACCAAAAGTGTCACCTCAAAGTAGGATGCCCACTTTTTGATGTGAAGACACAATAATAATATATGATTTAACATTAGGACTTGCAAGGTGTATGACACACTTGATCCCAATGTTGATAGAGATGGGTAGCTTACAATATAGTGACCAAAATCTTGTCAAGCATGCTTGATCATAATGATCTAGATCAACTTGTATCTTTTTTATGGTTCAACCAGAATTGCTAACTATGCTTGATAATTTTATGGCTTGTCTTTCTCTACTAGAGACTAACATAAAACTAAATGGCTATAGGCTTGGTGCTAATATACCTCATGCCCTCAACCATTCAAGTAGTTTCTAACATGACCAATTGAACCAATGGGAGATATATAAGATTTGCATGAACAACAACAATGTGGTAGGAATCCATTGATATATTTAGGGATTGCGTGTAACCATTAAGGATCTCCCATTATGTAATGGGAGTTATAGCTAGGATCAATTTTGTTCTCTATATTGTCTATACTTCGAAAACATACTCAAATCCTTTCACTTGAAAGAAACACACTAAAATTTCAAACATTGTGATGAGTCTAATTAATGGATCAATTTTGATAAGGTTTATCATATATTTGTTGTTGTTACTATAGACTTTGGCCTCTGGTTGTTGACATTCTCCATGTTATTTCCTTAAATCCATAAACCTTGGGCATAAACTTATCCTTGTGACTTTTGATGACATTAACATGCTATGTGAATTATCTATGTTAATTTTACATGTGGTTGAATGGATGTTACTTTAAGGTAATTATGGATGTGCAATTGTTTGTGCATGGTAATGTCATTATATAGGTTCACATTAAGATGTTGATGTAAACAAAGCTTGCAAAGTGGAAGAAACTCCTACCAACTGGTTGGTTGCTAAGGAAGTCAAAAAGATGGTCATTAAGAGGTCAAAGGAGGGAAAACTCTCAATGGAGGGAAATTCATAGTTCGAATGGAAGATTGTAACTACCATTTAAATGATCATGTTTAATAGTTGATAAAATATAGGAAGTGCGTTGTGATGGATCCTCGTTGGGAAAAGTTTGCTTTGACCAAATCTGTGCATGCATAACTTCCTCCCTCTCTTTTCTATGCTTTCAATAAGTGACATCCTCCTATTTTGATGAAGTCAACTACCTAGGTAGTTAGGATTAATTAGAAGTTTTTCCCTCTATAAATAGTAGTCAAATGCCCCTTTTCATAAGGTTGGATGTTCTGAGATTGTACTTGCATTTTTTAGTTTTAGTAATATAGTCATATTGCTGATATGTTGTAATAATGTTTTCAAGAAATAAGATGATATTCTAATTTGTTGCATCTAAGTTAGCTGAAGGAAGACTCACTCAAGGGGGCCCACTTGGTGAGAATTCCAACCATTTAGTTTCAAAGTTATTTTTCTGTTAAGTAATTAGTTTCGATTTCAACAGTTGTTTATTCCTACAGCTAAGGCATATAGAGTAGTTTCTTGTCTGTTTGCTGAGATTTCTATTCCTTTCATCCATTTCCAGTCCAATTGTTGATGCTTAGTGTAGTTGTTCATTCATGCTCAATGCTTATGTTAATTTATTTCCATCATTTTACTTTCAATACTATTTCTTTTCTAATTTATGGATGACTGCAATGGAGTCCTAGTGCACATACAGTGCTGACCCATTTCAAATTTGCGTCCTTGAGTTGACAATGAAATACACCTTCATAATGAGTAAGATAACTAATTAGTACAGATGTTTAATCTCTAAGTCATAACTCTAAGGCCTTAGTTATTGCACCATTAGAGGAGGTCAACACATTGATTGGATGAAAATGAGAGAAAACCAATTAATATGAAACAAACATTATTAGAAAAAAGTAGATATATAGATTGACTATGAAGGGTATATGAATGTATACCCATAATTCTCCAAGCTAAGAGGGTGAATGTTCATCCATGCTACTGTGAATGCATGCCCTAATTTTCTTAATTTGTAAAACCCCATAAGGTATATGTGAGAATATGCCTATAGGGTTATCTTCTATAGCTTTGGTTGGATATCTTTTGAACTTAGGTTGTAGCTTTTGTGAAACATCTACAACTCTCGGTGTCGCCATGATATTCAAACAACTTTCAAATGACAATTATAAAAAACTAGGGTATGCAGGAATTGCTAAATACCTTTTCCTTTGCTTTGCTGAACTAGGGTTTTGATGCTTTGAGCTCTGAATCACCTTCGCACTTCAAATTAGCTTCTCACTACTCTATTCTCCTTTAATTTTTTTTGATGAAATGAATTTTCCTTATCGAATTCACTTATAACCCTTTGATTTGACCTAATTCTGTAATAAATGCTTCAAACCATAAAACTGGTAACCCTAAAAACTATATGCATAGTCACCTTTTCAAGCTCAACAAATCTCAGCATTAGCATATTTTCTTCCATAATCTTCTCCAACATATTAAGTATTCCATTCTCCATCACATATCCTTGTGATGTGGCTTCAACACCTCTTTTCTAGTGAGGGACATAAGATCCATAAAGCTCCCCCTAAGCCATAACTCTAGGCTTAGTTACCGGAGGAAATATCTTCACCAGAGGGTGGTACAGATTCTTCCTTGTTCTCATTCTCCTCTTTCTTTCTCCAATTCTTTTCCATTTCCTTTTTTACTTCAACCAAATCGACCTTGTTGATCGGTTCATTCTTCTTTACCAGATTTTCCTTGTGTTTTTGCTTCTACAAAATTTAACAATATGTCTAAGTCTACTAAAATTTTTGCATATGACATTTCTTTGAGCATTATTCCTTCCATTCATTTTGTATCTACATTGATTAGCTTTGTTTCCAAATCCATAGCATGTATAACAATAACCATTGAAGGGTTGAATCATTCTACCATTATTATATGCATTAATCATTTGACTTCTACATTCATTTTCCTTATATCCAAAATTTTTGCATGTAAAGCATTGACCAATAAATGATGGAAAATTTTGATTCATTTTGTGTCTACATTCCATTGTTCTATGTCCATATTTATTGCAAGAATATAAAATACCATTGAAAGATTGGTACCTTTGACCATTTTGTTGTCTGATTGGAGGTCCTCTAGCATTGTTTCTTTGATTCTAGATCTTGCAATTGTTCTTCTTTTCTACATTAGGTGTTTGAACTAACTTTGAACTCTCACCTTTTTCAAGTCCCAAACCACCTTGGTCTCTAGATTCTTTTCGACCTACAATTAGTTCATCAAGCATTGTGGAACTTGTCTTGAATTTGTCTTCATGACTTCTTTCCTTCTCTAGATCTGATCTTAGATTTACCACTTCTTGTTCAAGCCTTATGCGTTCTTTAGTTCTTTTCTTTTCTTCCACTTACACTTTAAGTCCAGTGATATCTTCATTTTCTTGCTTCAACTATCAATTGACTTCCTTGTGCCTTTCTCTAAACTTCTTGATCAACTCTCTCAATTTTTTGATGCAGCCATTTGCTTCCTTAATATTTTCCTTTAGATCTTTGTTTTCACCTTCAAATTTGTCAAGATATTCAAGAGCAACTTTGAGTTCTGCATCTTTTTCAAACATGCAATCTCCTTTTGTGTATTCAATAGCAAGAATCTCTTCTGGAGCAATAGGAAACTTTCTATTAGCCATGTGTTCAATATCTAAGATCTTCCTAATGCAGTCAAGCTCCTTCCAAGGGTCCAGAATTTAATACCAATTGTTGAACATTCAAAATACTAAGAGGGTAGGGGGGGTGAATCAATATTCTATTAAACCATTCAAATATATTACTAAAGCACATTCAACTGATAAAAGCAAAGAAAACATGAAACATCCACAACATCACATAACACATGAACACCCAAATTTTAATGTGGAAAACCCAAAATGGGAAAAACCACAGTGAGTGTTAGCTCACAATATATTATATACATATATGTTTATTACATAAATGCTCACTATGGGTGGGCCCTATTGTGCAATTTTTGCACACATGCCCCACTGAAGGCGGGGACCCTCTTTTTTCTTTTGCATCTCTGCATCTTGGCTTGGCCAAATTTTAAGTTTTTCTCTTCTTGGGAGGTTATTTTGGGAATTAAGTCCAAACTTGATTTGATGAAGGTAATTTTTTGAGGCATCTTGAGGGTCTAGGAGAAATCCACCTATCATGGATTTTGGAAATGGGGATTTTGAAGTGAATTTTCAATGTTATATGTAAATCCTTTTTGCACCCATGGATAGAGGATGAAAAATTAGGCCAAGTTTCTTTTTGAACTTTTCAAAAATTCCTTCTACAAAAAAATTATGGAGTTTGGGGAATTTTGACTTGCCATGGATTTTAAAAAATTCTAGGTACCTCAGATTTTCCCTAAGAATTGAATCCAATAGAGCTAAACTTGGGAAAATCCTAGCCCTAATGTATTTTCCTGAAATCCATGACAAATCAAAATTCCCAAAATTTCCATTTTCAAAAAATCCAAGACCCCTCAAAAATCCTGAAATTTTCCAAAAATGGATTTTTTTTTCCCAAAATGGAAATTTTCCGAAATGCAATTTTTTCGAAACAAAAATTACCAAAATGGATATTTTCCAAAAAGGAATTTTTCTTGAAATTTTAAAATGTTCCCAAAATGAAAAATTCTTGAAATGGATTTTTTTAAAAATAAAAATTCCCAAAAATGGAAAATTTCCAAATCTGGAAAGTTTTTTTAAAAGGCTAAATTCTTCAAAATTTTATTTGGATATTTTATGGATGGGATTTTAAAATGTGAGCTACTAATTATGATATTTGTTTTTCAGGATTAAATAAATAAAAAGGGACTTGCATATGGAAGTGTGCTCAAGGGGTAGAGCTTCAAACTATTTTCAAATGCACCTACATAAGAATTTGTGCCACAATTTGTCTATAGCTAGAGGATATGTTTCAAACAAAGACATGTGATGCTGCTTTATTTCTCCAATCAAGAATTTTATCAATATGAAGGTGGTAGGATGTTGATTTCTTATTGCTCCTGGCTGTAACAAAATGTATGTAATTGGATAACAATGTATCACATGTGCCAAACTTGATGTAACTTTGGATGCTTCTATAAGTTTAATCTATATCATTGGATTGATTTAATCCTATCCATTGAAATTATAATGTAAAATCTATAAAAGGATACTGTCTTCTCATTTGTAAGGGGTTAGACTTTAAGGGTTAGAAGCTAGGTTAGAATTGTTAGAAAGCCAGACTTGGCAAGTAGATTTTAGAGATAGTTGTAGGTGAAGGAGAAAAGGACTACCTAGCTTGATGGTTTAGGAGAATGTGCCATTTAATGCCAATTTTTCCTATGGGATATGGTGGTTGCACCTTGGATTATATGCTTGGGAAGCATTTAATGCTAAAATTTGACTTTTGGAGGTTGACCTCCACCATTTTAATGTGAATTTGAACTTGAAATTTAAGAGGGAATTTTTGGCTGACCTAACTTGTAAAACCCTAATTTGGGCCACCCTAAATGTATATTGCTATAAATAGGGGTTTTTCCCTCACTTGTTAAGGTTAGACAATTGGAGAAAGTGCTAGAATTTTAGTTAAGGCATTAGAAAGTTTTGTAATACTTGAGATACTAGAAAAACCTGGATTGTTGCAAGTTTTGATGAAGCAAAGACAAGATGAGGCATTGTTATTTGGTGTTCTTCATTGTGTTGTTCATATGTGCATGGTTCTTGTGATTCTTGTATTTCATATTTTGATAGTTTGTTCTAAGTAAGTTACTCTTTAGATAATCTTAGAGATGTTTATGTTTCAATTGTGTTCATGGTGGAAAATATGAAGTGTTTGAGCAACCCTTGGTTCGTAGTTTTGGCTACTTGTTGAATGTGGGTAGCTATGTAGAGTTAGCCTAGGCCTATATCTAATGTGCTTAGTTCAATTGTGAAGTGTTCATTCATTTCAATGTTGTATGTGAATTTATGTGTGTAAATGCTTTGCAATTTGAAAATCTTAATACCTTAGGAGATAGCACTATTTCTATGACATTGTAGGTTAATTTGGGTCAAGCATAAACTGGTTTGGAGGGTTGGTCCACTTTGAATGTTCTATCATTTTCATGGCTAATTCTGGATGTTAGATTTAGATTTCTCTAGAACTCTTATCTTTTTTGTCATTTCTTTAAAATCTGGGTTAGTTTAGTACTTGCAAGCATCAATATATTGTCATATTTGATGAACTTAGGAAGCTCCAACATTTGTATGTAAGGCCCTTTGTGGAAAAACAACATTTTAACATTATCTTTGAGTTGTTTCACTACATTTTTCAAGACCTGATATTAGAGACCTTGGGGTTATCTCTTGAGGCTTGCTGATAGAGATTTACCTTTCAAGAGAGATGGGATATTATATTCTGTCTGAGTTGTTGTTGTGTAGAAAACACCATCAACAAGCCCATTGTCCACAAAGAATATGATAGAAGATAGAAGGGGTGGCTTACAACCTATTGAACTATTAAAATTATATTTATCATATGCTAGATTACAATTCCAATGAATTAAAAAATCAATCTTTGCATTGATCTAGATCAATGCTCTATTTTGAATTCACACAATTCGCACAACTCTAATCACATTCACATCCAATACATGTAGGTGGAACACCATACATGCCATTTATTGTTTATCACTTGCACATCTTCTCTAAAACACTAAAAAAAATCCACTATATATATCCATATCAAGTGTAACATCAATTAGATTAGCCTAATTGGATGTAACACAAAAAAAATGAACTTGTAATCCTCAAAAAAATTCATCTAACTTTTGCACCTTTTAATTCAAAATTCAAATCTCCTCAAGATAGGTCGAGATGGACCCAATATAGGTCCTACATAAGATTGCAACACATATTAATCATTCACAAAACACCAAACATGTTAGATCAGCCCCAAATAAGACCTAAACACAAAAACCTTCATTTGTTTACCCAATTTGTCACATGTGGAACTCAAAACATGATCCCATTTGGAATTCTTACACAATTGACATCTAAAAGCTTATCTTCAACACTACAACACAAAATATTATCTGTGAAGGAATGAAAAATCTCCCACACCGGCACACCATATAGGAAATAACTACAATATATAGTGTTGAACTCTGTCATTCATATCTTCTAGGATACTACATCAATCAATAAAAACTCTTGGATTTAGATGCATCTGTTGTTCACCAAATTATTGTTAGAATCAAAAAGTGATATCTCTATTTGCAGTGGAGTGCAAACCCGAAAATTGGTGCATTGAACCATTCTATTGGCAGGTTTGATACTTCAACAAATTTCTAAATACCTATACTTTCCAGGCCAACTTATCCTATACAAATGTCTTCAACAATACTTCTAAATCATGCTAGGATGATCCACAATAATGTTGACATCAATGAAAACACTAGATCATGCAATATGCACATACCATGCTCATATTGTTGAGCAACATCATCTTCCAACACCTCTACAATTAAAATTAAAATTAATTCAAAAATCTATAAACAATTCTATTTAAAACTCTACCACTTACACTAAAATATTACATTGGAAGCATAACTAAATTCAAACAATTATACCAAAAATATAACATTGAAATAATCACACTAACATTAATAAAATTGGATGACATGGTAGAGATCTAGTAGCTCATTTGACATCCTATTTATGTCTAACACAGACAAAAATGTTAAAAAAATTACAGTATGGAAACTTGAACTTGTTCCATGCAAATTGAAGAATACCAAAATCATGCAGGCATGATTCCTTGCTTAAAATTCTTAAAAATAAAGATAAAAAGACATGGGAATATCTCAATAAATTAACCAACTTACACAAGAATCCTCCATTTATGGATGAAAATCTTGATTCTCAACTCCTGTTCTATTTATATGGAGAAATAAAAAAATTCTAAAAAAATAAAATATAAAACAAACCCAGAGTCAACACAAGTCTCCTCTTTAGATTCCTTGAGCTTCTTGATCTATTTGCTCATGGATTCAATCTTGACAAGTAGGCCTATCAAGAAGCTTCAATTAACATATATTCCATGGTGAAGAAGATTCCCTACCATGGAAATCAAATGAGGAAATGGTACAATCCAACAACTACTATATAAAAATATCCATTATCCTGTGGTAAGTTTTTTCCCATGTAAACCACATAAAGCTAATTTGGAACACATATTGCATAGTTAGGAAACATTATCAACACAGAGAAAATTTAGTTAAATTCAATACTTAGGTCTCTAACCATTATACTGTGAGAATGAGAAGAGTAAAACATATCTTTGTATCCTGCCTTGAAGACACCTATGTGCATAACATTTCACCCTACAATATTATTAGAATGAACAACATGGATATTTGAATTGATAGTCTAAATTTTCCATAGTCCATGATTGATAAGTGCTGAGATTTGTGAATTGCAACTGCGTAATCTTTTTTGCATCAATGTTTCGGATCATACTCCATACCCCATCATTAGAATGCTGAACATAGAAAATAAACAAGTGAAACAACCATTGTAGTTGTAATGATTATCATTAGACAAAACTCTCATAAAAAATTATGATAAAATGAGTGCTTATTCACATAGGGCATTGATGCTACTTTTATAACTCTAATTTATATGATATGCTTATAATCTTAAGAAAGATGTATAATACATAGGTAAAATAAATGGAAGAGATTTAAAGATTTCAAAAATGAAATCCAACTTGATAGGTGGTTATGACAATTGAGAAAAGATGTGCTTTTGATGGCACTTGGCATAAAGGAAACTTTATGGATGTGGTGGTGAAAAACAATGGCTATTGATGAAAAACATTGAGATTTTGAGAAGTGGTTATCAATATGATTGACATAGAAATTTTTTGGTTCTTGGGGTGGGGTGTGTCTCATTCAAGTGGCAGTAGCAACCCTTCTATGATAGTATGGGCACATCTAGATTCTATGCTCATCACCTTTAGCATGCACATTGGCAAAGTTACACAACATAGTAGAGGCATCTACATTGGAATAATTGGTACTTAGTTAAGTATGATTTAATAATGGATAAAAAAATATATCATTGAATGTATTGAAAATATCACTGCATTCGATTAATCATGGTGATGTGGAGCTTGAAACACAAAGATTAATAACTTAATTAAAAATATTAAATATAATTAAAGTAATTGATATTATTAGTATTGGTTTTATTTGTATAATATAAAAATTCAATCAAGGATCATAAATTAAGTCGAAGGAAAAAAATGATGATTAAGTTAAGAAAGAAACTAGTTGTGAAATCAGGTAGCCAAGCAATTCAATTCAAATCTATTCCCTTTTGGCATAGTACTCAATAGGGAAGGTCCTTGACAATCCAACAATGCTTTTGAAGTGAATCTTAGGGGGAGTAGAAATTCTCAATTGCTCAACCTATGGTGAGCTCTTCACAAATGCATGGTGAAAAGGTTAGTTGGGAAGATGATTTTGATTCATCTAGGCCTTTGATGCATGGAAAAAATCATCCTTTTGACAAGTGACAACAATTTCATAACACATTTCATTCTAGGCAGGATCATTTCTTTGGTAAAGAGCACCACCCTAGTTTTCACCCTAGGGATAAGGGTATTTTGGAAACCCAAAAATTGGGACCTTTGTAGAATGTTCTCCCCCTAGATCAAAGGAAATATAATGGCCTGCCTAGAACTTCATTTCCTCAAGGGTTTTCTCATCTAGGAAATAATTCCCTACTCCACAACAACTACAATGACCCAAATTCAATGTGGAAACACAAGCAATAGGAACACATTCAACCTTCTCCAAGTGCTTGTTCCTTTTCTGGTCATCCTTCAAAAGGGAATTTTAACCAAAAATTAAATTTTTTTCATCATTAGAGAAATAAGGAAAAATTAGAACAAAACTCAAATCAATGTGGGAACCATAACACCATTCAGAAAAACTAGGGAAATAAACCCTAGGTTTTGGAAGAAAAGCAAAAGTTTAAGAATTCAAGGAATCAATCATACAATCAAAATTTATCTAAATAAGAGAATGCTTTTGGATTGCATGATTCTGAAGCAATAGTTGGTAAGGAGCAGGAATGGAGGTTGGTCCCAACAATACCTTTGTACCTAGAAAGCCAATATGAAGATTATGTGCAAAATGGATTTTTTGTACAACTCTGAGGTGAAGATAAGTTGCTGTCTGAACTATAGGTTTGGATTCAAGAGCACTGGTATGAGTTTTTTTGACTTATTTGTGGTCTCTGCTTCATCCTTTATTTTATTTAAGAATCCTACAATTAAGGGTAGAGTAATGTGCAAAGGTCCATACTGGTGTGGGAATAATTTTCTTTGGATTCTTGATTGGAAAGAAAACATGTCTTTGGAAACCCTAAAATTGTTCCCTCTTCCTATTTTTTTTCTTTACCCTTTCTTTTGGTTGAATTTTTTGAGATGTCTTCCATCAAAAAAAATTTAAAACACTTTGGAGACTTTCTTAGAAGTGAATTTATGATTGTAAATGGAAAACCCTCCATTAAGGTTTGGGCCTTGGTCAACAATCCTTCTTCCCTCCCTTTCAAAATGCGTCTATCCACTAATAAAGGGGAGTGGATTCAACAAATCAAATGGGAGAATTCAAATTGGAAGGAGGAAAATTTAATTGTAGGTACAAATATTTTCCTCAAGGTAGAAAATCTGGATCTATCTGCACTCTTAGGGGCTCTAGGCATGAACAAGCCTTCATCTAATTCTCATTTCCATCACCCCCCTCCTTCTACTTCAAATTATAAGGAATCTCATCAAGACCCTATTGAAGGAAAACTAGATTTTAATCATAACTCTGAAAGTGGTCAGCCTGTATTCTCCAACCTTATTACTAATTCTGATCCTAAATCCTCTTCATTGAATTTGCCTCTAAATGTTGAAAACCCCCTATTGGACACCTAGGCTAGCTCCTCTCAGGCCCTAAAAAGGGACTCAATTTTTTTGAAAAGTGACATCAAGCACTTTGAAAACATTCTCAATAGTTTAGAGGATGATTTGATGAAATTTTTTAATGAGGATATGACTAAGGTAGTTGAAGATCTAATTGAAGAAATTGTTGATGAGGTCTTGGGAGAAAATGACCCAGAAATGAATTCTCCTATACCTTCCATCACCCAATCAACTTCAAAAAGAAAAATTAATTTTACTAAAGCTGCCACCTCCCCTCCTCCCTCATCTGCTCATGTTGCCCTAGATTCTTTTTCTTCTCCTATCTCTCAATCTAAAACTAAACTTAAGTTATCAACTTCTCCAAGAATTAAAATGGGACGAAAATCCAATAAAGAGAAGAAAAATTTAGAAATTGCAACAAGACTCCAATCTACTTTGGAAATGAACCTTCAATTAACCTCCAAGAAATCTATTGGGCTAAACAATCCCCCCCTCAAAGTTAGCAGTGTAATTCTACTATGGCGTTTAATTCCTCAAGAAGAGTTGAAAAGAAGAGGAGAGAGGAACTCTCTGCTCAAGGCTTAAATGCCCCTAACAAAAAATGCTTAATTAAGCATCATTTACTTGGTACACTCTCAGAGATCATTTTGCTTCAAGAAACAAAATTATCCTATCAAATAGCTAAAGAAACTTCCAGTTCTTGGAATGATTGGGACTTGACTGTCTCACCTTATTTTGAGATTCAGGGGGCTTAATTACCATTTGGAATAAAATCTTCATCAAAGTTGATTAGTTTGAAATTAAAGAAAATTGGATAAAAGTTTTATCTTTGTGTTTAAAAACAAATACTTAGTTTTTTATTTGCAATGTTTATGGTCCATGCACTCTACCTGGAAGAAGGAAATTTTGGAAACAATTATCTTCAAGCTATGAGCTTGATCCTCCTATTTTTAAAATTCTTGTGGAAGACTTTAATACTATCAGAAATTCTTTTGAAAAAATTAGAGGAATAACCACCCTAGCTGCTATGTTGGATGATTTTAATAATTTTATTTTATCTAACAATTTATATGTCTGTCCTATTAAAAATGACATATACTTGGACAAACAGATGAAAGGATTTTTATCAAATAGCTGAAAAACTTGACCATTTCTTTCTCTCTAAAAATTGGCTTGCTGCCCCATGGGATTTTGTCTTGATTATTCATGCTCTCCCTAGTTCTGATCACTTCCCAATTTCTACTTTCTTTTTTCGAAGAAAGAAGAAATATCAAATTTCCTTTCAAAATGGAGGCTATGTGGTTTAGAGATCCAAATTTTATTAATTTAATAAGTGACCAGTGGCTCAATAGTCCTTTTTTTGAGGGGACAAGAATGTTTCAATTGTGCAAGAAATTACAATTTTTGAAGATTAAATTCAAGGACTAGAATGTCAAGCATTTTACATACATTTTTTCTGAAAAACTTCGAATTGAATCAGAGCTTTCTAAAATATATGAAGTTATTATGAAGGGAATGGATATTTCCCTCTATAACCAAGAAAAAAATATCAAAGAAGATTTAGAAGAGATCCTTGCTTGAGAAGAATGCTACTGGAGAAAAAAATCCAAGGAAACCTGCCTAAATGAAGGGGATAAGAATACAATATTTTTTTAGGCCTTGAAAAAATTACTTTGGCCATCAAATGGAATACTTTCAATCTTGTCCTCTTCAAGCTCTACTCTTCTAAAAAGGACATTGGTCTTTAGGCGGTTAATTATTTCAAAAATATTATTTCTTTAGGTGCTCCTTAGAACCCTCTTGAAGAAAATGAGATAATTAATAATATTCATGAATTACTGAATGATGATCACAACAAAATGTTGATGTCTAAATTATCTCTTGAAGAGGTTAAAAGAGTAGTTTCTTCCATGGAACCTGAGAAGGCTCCAAGACCAAATGGGTTCACAAATCTTTTCTTCCAAAAATGTTGAGATATTGTAGGTTTTGGTGTTCTTCTTCCTTTAGAGGAATCCATAAGACATAGGAATGTACTAAAGGATTTCAATATGAATTTTATTGCTCTCATTCCTAAGAAACCTATCCCATCTTCTTTTAATGATTTTAGGCCTATAGCCCTTTGTAACTCGATCTATAAGATTTTTACTAAAGCAATTGCTTCTAGACTTGCCAAAGTGCTCCCATTAATCATTTCAGAGGAGTAGGGGGGCTTTGTCCCTAGGAAGGATACTCTTTAGGGCACCATCTTGGTGCATGAGGTCCTACATTTAGTATTATCAAAAAAATCCTTTGTTGTGGTTCTAAAATTAGATATGCTAAAAGCTTATGACAAAGTCAATTGGGATTTCTTATTGGATATTCTTAAAAAAATTGGCTTCTCACAAGCTTGGTGCAAATGGATCCATTCATGTTTCTTGGGGGCTATATTTTCTATAATTTTTAATGGTTCACCTCAAGGTTTCTTTACCCCCTCCCAAGGGTTGAGGCAAGGGGATCCCCTATCCCCTTCTATGTTTATTCTATTGGCAGAAAGTTCGAGTAGATCAATAATTTTGGCTCGAAATGCAAGATTATTGAAAGGTATATCTATCTGGTCCTTTCCTTCTCCAATATACAACTCTCTTTTTGTAGATGATACTATTATTTTGGGTCAAGCTACTATGGTAGAGGCAAAGGTTATGAAAAATATTATAAAAAATTATTGTTTACATTTGGAACAAGATTGTAATCCTACAAAATCAAAGATTTTTTTCTTGAATGTTGATTGATCCTTTGATCAAAAGGATATTACTCAAGTTTTGGGGTTTTTAGAGTGATTCTCTTGTAAATACTTGGGAATTCCTTTCTTTTTTGGAAAGGAAAAACATGATTTTTGGGATAAACTAATTTCTTCAATTTCTAACAAAATTCCTCTTTGGAAATCCAAATGGCTCTCTTTTGTGAGTAAATTAGTAATGTTGAAATCTATTCTATGCTCTCTTCCAATATACCTAATGTTGGTTTTAAGCTTTCCTAAAGGGAAAGGGTTGATTTTTCAAAAAGTACTTAGAGATTTCCTTTGGTCAGAAAATGTGACAGCTAAAAAGAAATTACCTCTTGTTGCATGGGACACCATTTGTGAACCTAAAATCTATGGTGGTGCTAGTTTGAGAAACACTTTCCTCCAAAACAAAGCATTAGGAGAAAAATTGGTGTGGAAAATCTACACTAAACCTAATACTAAATGGTGCAAATTAATGAGATATAAATACTTGGATTCCCTTGACAAAGAAATAATATTTAGACAAAAGGAACTCCCTAGGGGGTCCAAGATCTCGAACTTTATCTCTTCTTGTAGATTAGTCCTTTTTCCTCACCTTTCTTGGGTGATTAACAATGGGGATAAAACACTTTTTTGGGATGATGCCTAG
This sequence comes from Sequoia sempervirens, assembly GCA_007258455.2. NCBI lineage: Eukaryota > Viridiplantae > Streptophyta > Pinopsida > Cupressales > Cupressaceae > Sequoia > Sequoia sempervirens. The sequence goes on along the minus strand of VDFB02271358.1, from coordinate 361,167,613 downwards.
AATGACCATAAACCTCTTCATCTATTGGGGGATTGGAATAAAATAGAATCAGATTTAAAAATCGGATGTGGTCATAAAGTTAGAGATTATTTTAATATCAAACCTTCTAATCCTACTATTTGCAAATAGAAAGCTTTCAGTTTCTTACAAGTTCCATCTCATCTAAAAAATTCATTAAAGGTTGAGTTGGATAAGAGACAAGTTTACCTTTCAAATAAATAGGATGAAATAATTTGGCTTAAATCTAAATTAGGGCAATATAATTTCAAAGAAGGTTACAACTCACTTATTAATATTAATCACAGTGTTTCAATTCCTAGTAGACTTTATTGTGAACCTTATATCCTCCCCAAGGCTAGATCATTCATTTGGATGGAAATTAAAGATAGAATCTTAACTAGTTTGAGAATGGGCAGACTAGGCATAACTATATAAGAGCAATTTTTCACACTAGGTGTGATTCCCCTTTTTTCCTTTATACACTTTAGAAAACCAAATTTGGAGGCTGAAATTTACTTAATCCCACTATTAACGGTCCACGTGGATACTATTTTGTGTGTTGGTGGAGGCATTTATGTCGGGGATGCATGTACAGTGTGCAAACATCCACGTGGAGCACTTACATCCTTGGCAGATTCCTATGGCTGAGCTAGTAGAGGCATTACTCTTCCCATTCGCAACAAAGTTGTAACACCTCCTTCAGTCGACCGACCCAAATATGGTCATTTTCTTCTTCATTCCTTCATATTCACTCTTCCAATTGACATTCCAACTCTTGAATAGACTAAGCTTCCATACTCTCACTCTCACAAGTTCACTTTTCACTCACTTCCAAGTATTCCAAGCATTCAATTGCAACAACATCACACTCCATCAACTCGTTAGAGCATGTTTGGGACCATGTCATATGCAGTAGAGGCTTGAGTTCCTCTCCTTTTCTCCCCCAAGAAGCCTTGAGTGCTCTTGGTGGACTTAGTAAGCTTCCCTCTCCTCTCCTCTATCATTTGGTGAATAACATAGTTCTGCATTGTAGTGTTTGTGTTTTCATTATGTTGCTTCTTTATCTCATTCTTTTGGTTGTTTATGGCAGTGGAAACACCTAAACAAGGGTCTGACTGAAGCAAGACCCTATACAACCACCCAACATTTTCCCTTCTTGCTTTGTATAGGTGTGCGAGCTCTTGGAGAATCAACTAGTGAATGAGTTCATTAGTGAGATTCTCCTCATCTTTATCACTCTTGCTTATTTACTTTATCATTTTAGAGATTATATAACTTAGTTCTATCATTTTTTCCCTTTAGTTAGCTTGTTGGGCAGTTAGCTATTTTTTAGTGACTTAACCTCATTTTTATTAATGTCTAGCCGTATGGACGACAACACACTTTTGAGACACTAGTGCAATGCGTTGTCATCCAAATTTTGCGCTTCTGTCCTTAGATAGAGAGCTTTCTGAGATGAAGTGTTAAACCTAGAAACCATCTCACCTAGCCTCTTTTTTCATTTTAGACCCATTGAGTAGTTGAGAGGCCCTACGGTCCTTGTTACCCTCGCCTTACATACCCTAAACACTACATTCAACTGAGGTAAGCTAGGGCAGCCTCTCGTGTCTTGACCCTCCATGACCCAAGGTCTTGCATGCGGTGCTCCCCCTCTCTTACATTTTTTGTGAACCTGACATGAACCATTTTGGTTCCATTCTTGCGATACTAATAGTTCCTTTCCTCATACCCTAGGAGTGTTGTAGGTGTGAGTGTTGTAAGGTTGTCGCCTTGCAACCCAACCTGTGACCCCTAGTTGACATAGTTGGAAGGTTCCAAAGGTATTGCACAATGAAACCTTAATTGGGTCACCGTCTTATCCATTAACCTTTGGGGATTATGTGAAAGCATTGTCTAGTATGCATAATGGCCTCCTTTCTACATCAACCCATCCCCTCTGCGCAACCTGTGGATAGTAGTGTTGATATAACCTTTAGATTGTAGGACCTGCCGATAGGCTTCAACAGGGAATCATCTCCTTTTTGGATTCCTACATGGATCAATGGGAACATCATAGCAGGTGTTCTCGTTGACCTGACATCACAAGTAAATATAATAATAGAGGAGATCATGCTAATTAAATTTTTACATAAGGATGGATATGATGCTCTCATAAGCTTCATTTGCATGCATGCTAGGCTTTCCATATCCTACTTGGGTAGCATTGTCCTATCGGTCTTAGTCAGGCCTAAATCCATAAACCTCTTGTTTGATATCATCCTTGGGTCTGAGATCTTCCGTGTAAATTTCGGTATCCCTTGGTTGGTAGCGATGAACGTAATACCCTCCATCATGCATAAATATTTGAAATTTATCCACGATGGTTCTATGCATGTAATCCATGACACCAGTTATTGACCGCTGATTGCATGTGGTAGCTACTCCTTGGATCACCCATGGCCTACGTCCATGGGTCCCCTTCCACCTAGGACAGACCTTTTTCATAAGACATATCAGAACTATAAGACAGTATGTTTGAGGCCAAATGTGAGGTATCCTCCCTTTCCCTATGTTATTTCACATAGGGCTTGTTTGAAGGCTGACAACGAGGCCACCAAGGCCTAAAAGAGGAAAGAAGAGAAGTGGTCTTGAAATCCTCCTTCTTCTATTACCTAGTCTAACACTTCTTCTGGCTCAACTGTGGTAGCCTTGGGTTCTACTCCTTGTTTGCAAGAGAACCCTTCGGTGCCCGCTTGCTAAAAGCCCAAGTGTCCCACATTTGAGCTTCCTATTTTTCCGATGGATTCTAGACCCATTTGGTATGATAGGAAGAAGATCCTTCAAAGAGATTCATCCTTGTATCGATCGTTGTGGCCTCCTACCACTCCTACTCCGAAGGTAGTGAGCAGAAAGAGGCCTATTGTCGAGGCCCTCGAGTCGACTCCTCCCATTGCTCCTCGACCTGCTTCCCCTGCTCCTATACAGGAACCCATTTCTCCACCTGAAACAACCATAGTGTAAATTCCTATGGTCGAGTAGGAACCTCCCATCCCTTTGCAAGCTCTGAATTCTAACTCCAAGAGTCATAGAAATTGCCTTGCACATGAGCGCAAGTGCCAGCGAAAGGCTCTCTTGGCCGAGCAAGCCACCTCACAGTAGAAGGAGGAAGAAATGATCACTCCTATTTCAGGACCTCCTCCCATGTCTCCTTCCTCCCTTCCTATTGTTTCCCTTCAACTTGATTCACTCCCGGCTTCCATTGCAAGTACAAGCGTGCCTAACCCTAAATGGGTATAGGTGTTTATTTCTCCTTCAGTAGAGTCTCCTTTGCTGATGTCCATCTCAGATATTTATCCCTTCCCTAAGCTCATGGACATGGTTAATACTTTGGTCATGTTTACTACGGTTCTATCCTCCTCTTCCCATGCACCCCTAGCTTTGTATGTGGGGAGTTCACCTCCTCTAGTGAAGAAGGTGTCAGAGGCGGGTCCTTCTAGTAAAGTAGGACATAAGAGGAATCCACCTTCTTCACAAGGTGGCCCTATGATGACTCATTCTTTCCTTGTGACAAAACCAGTCCTAGCTTCCCCTGAGTTCATCACCACTCCTGAGTCATTCAGTGAGCTTAAAAGTGAGTCTTAGGCACAACCTGCACCATCTGCTAAGGATACACATGATGCATATTTAATTTTTGGACAAACTACTAGCCTTGTTGGCAATATTCACAAAATTGCTGACTTTGACTCCATAGGAGCTCGATAGAGAGGACCTCGAGGCACCCTCTTCCTTGGTCCTTGTTGCAGGAGAGTTGGATGCTCCTCCTCTTAACATTCCACCCTTGCAGGCTCATCCTCCTTCCCCTTATGAGGATCTAGATTAGGAAGCAGATGACCTCTTGGATGATTAGTGTTAGGAGGAAGTCCCCTTTTCTTGATCTTTTGTGTGTGTTTTGTGATGTGTGTCCCTTGTACTCATGCTATATGTTCCTAGATGACCCTCATCACCCCTGTTGGTGCTTGGATACAAGTGTGATTTTTGTGTTGTAAACCTTCTATTTGTACCATCATTCTTCCATGTTTGTGATTGATTTTTGATAAATTAGGGGCGATGCAAAGTGTTGGGGGCATTTAGGCTTCCCTTCCATGTTGGCCCAATTTTTTAATTTTTAGTTCTTTTTTTCGTGCATTCTTCCTGATTTGATTTGGGATTGATGATATTTCACCTTGCATTGTGGTTAACTATTATTATATGAGCTTGGACATATTTGACCCCACTAAACTAGATCCCCTTGTGCCCTTTATTTGTATTTTTCTTTTCTCTTTCGCTTTCCCTTTATCTTTCACTCTTCTTTGCTTGAGTTGTCCCTCCTATGTGTGACAACGTTCTCCTCTTTGGCACTTTGATTTTTCAGAAAATGAATTTGTTTCCAACAAATCTTTTCTTGAGAATCTTTACAACATTTTCCCTAGAATTGCGTTCTCAACTTGGAACCCTAATAGAACATGTTTCCTTGATCATGGGTTCATAAAGAAAGGACTTGAAGACCTTCCTCTGAAGTGGGAACATCTTTGTCTTCCCCTCGCGTGGGGGCATGACCTTCCTTTCAAATTCCTTGATGAAGTGAACATATTTCGAAAGGATACCTTATGAAAAATCACTCTAAGGTGAATAGTCGCTTTTGAATTGTGTGTCCCTTGAGCAGACCCCCTTTTCTTCTTCATGGCGAGTCCTCTAGGGACCCTTTCTTCAAAATCCTTTGTAACAAGTGGACCTTTTCATGTCTAGCCTAGGGGCAGCCTGACTAGGCTCATTCCATTCGCCCTTCCGTGTCTAGCTTGGGGGTAGCCTAACTAGACCTTACTTTTCAAACAACACATCCCTTGAGTGAACCCCTCTCCTTTTGAAGGGTTCCCAAGGGATCCCTTTGTAATTTTTTCAGTCTACATGACTGGCCACTTTTCTACATGCACTATCTGCTGGTAGACATGTCACCACTTTTGACATGTTCTATCTACAAATAGACATGTCATTGCTTCAAAAATGTTCTATCTGTGGGTAGATGTTTTGCTTCTTCCTAACTCTATGAAGTCCACTTCCTTGGGGCTTCCTCCATGTGAGAGATCTTGGGGGTTGCCTCCTTGCAGGTTTGTGGGCCTGTAAGACACTTTGTTCCAACTCCATAGTTCCAAACAGCTATGGAGTCCTTCGCATCTCCTGCACCTTCGGGTATGCCAGATGGAGTATTGCTTCCTTGATGGTTCAGTTATAATTTTCTAGCTCTACTCTCTTCTTGATCTACTTTACTGAGCACTCATCAGTACTCGTGATCGCTAAAGTGGGGGAAAAATGTATAAGAGAGAATTTGCACCCTAGGTGCAATTCCCCTTTTTTTCTTTATACAGTTTAGAAAACCAAAGTCAGAGGCTTAAATTTACTTAAGACCATTGTTGGTGGTCCATGTACAGCCTATTTTTTTGGTCATTGGAGGAATTTCTATCGAGGATTCCCGTGTGGTGCGCAGATGTTCGCGCGGTGCACTTACATCCCTGGTAGATTCTTGCAGCTAAGCCAGCAGAGGCATTACTCTTCCCATTGGCATCAAATTTGTAATGCCTCCTTCAGCCAACTAACTTGAATATGGCCATTTTCTTCTTCATTCCTTCATATTCACTCTTCCAATTAGCATTCCAATTCTTGAACATACTAAGATTTCATACTCTCACTCTCACAAGCTCACCTTTCACTCACTTCCAAGTATTCCAAGCATTCCATTGCAACACCATCACACTCCATCAACTTGGTAGAGTACATTTGGGACCACACCATACACAGAAGAGGCTTGAGTTCCTCTCATTTTCTCCCCCAAGCAACCTTGAGTGCTCTTGGTGGAGGCAGTAAGCTTCCCTCTCCTCTTCTCCATCATTTGGTGAATAACATAGTACTGCATTGTAGTGTTTGTGTTTTCATTACATTACTTCCTTATCTCATTCTTTTGGATGTCTGTGGTAGTGGAAACACCTAAACGAGGGTCTGACTGAGGTAGGCCCCTATATAGCCACCTAATATTTTCCCTTCTTACTTTGTGTAGGTGTGCGAGCTCTTGGAGAATCAACTGTTGAACGAGTTCATTGGTGAGATTCTCCTCATCTTTATCACTCTTTCATATTTACTTTATCATATTAGAGATTATATAACTTACTTAGTTCTATCATTTTGGCCTTTTAGTTAGCTTTTTGGGCCGTTAGCTAGTTTTTAGTGACTTAACCTCATTTTTATTATTGTCTAGCCATATGAATGATAGTGCACTTTTGAGACACCAACGTGCCGCATTGTCGTCCAAAGTCTACACTTTTATCCTCAGATAGAGAGCTTTTTGAGATGAAGTGTTAAACCTAGAAACTAGCTTGCCTAGCCTCTTTATGTATTTTGGACTCGTTGAGTAGTTGAGAGGGCCTATGGTCCTCATTACCCTTGCCTTACATACCCTAAACACTACATTCAACTAAGGTAAGTTAGGGCAGCCTCTTGCATCTTGACCCTCTGTGACCTAGGGTCTTGCACGTGGTTGTCCCCCTCTCTTACAATAACTAATCTCTTCCCATGTGTAATGTGTGGGAAAGCTTTTGAATTCACGGATCACCTTCTTCTGAATTGTGAATTTGCTCAAACTTGTTGGTGTTGGTTATTAAATAATCTTGGATGGTCAATCCCTTTAACAATTCATTGTATCTCCATTTTCTCTCATGGCATTATCTTTGTTCATCTTCTATATTCTCACCCCTTTGGGCGATTTTCCCTTCCATAATAATCTGAAATATATGGTTGGAAAGAAACAACAAAATCTTCAGAAAGAAATCTTCCACTATTTCTTAGGTCCTTCAAAAAATTGAAATTTTGATATCAGATTTAACGTATTCATCTATTTACAAAAAATCTCATTCAAGCAAGTACTTTATTGCTTGGGATACTTTTATTATGAAAAATTAGCATTTATTGAGAATTCCTATGGCTAGTTCAGTATCTTCCAAGTCCTTTTCTCCTAAAAGAAGCATCTCTTCCTGGTCTTCACCACCCCAAGGCTTCATGAAACTAAATTTTGATGGAGCCTTTAGGGGTAATCTAGGAAAATCAAGTTTAAATGTTTTACTAAGAGACTGGAATGGAACCTTTATAACAACAACATGTGAACAAATCCCTGATGGCTCTAATAATGTCACAGAGTTTAGAGCATTAAGTTTAGGCCTTAAATTATCCAAAACCTATCATTATCTCATATTTTCATTGAAGGAGATTTGATGTTAACAATTTCGGCCTTAAGGAATCAAGGCACTTCTTCTTGGAACTTAAATTATATCCTAGCATACATTTGTTACAACTTGATGATTTTGTAAGTTACACTATTACACATTGCTACAAGGAATCAAATGTTATTGCAGATTTTTTGGCTGATAAAGCCATTGATGAGAACTTAGCTTCCTGTGAATTCTCGATAGAGGAATGAAATATTCTCTTCCAAGAAATTCCCTCTTAATTTTTGAATTTTGTACAAGATTGAAAAAGTTCTTTTCAAAAATCTTAATATCTAGGGCTTTTCAAATTACCACTTTTATTTGAATGCCCCTATTCTTGTTTCATAATAACATCTGAGTGGATATATCAGGGTTTTTTAGAATTAGAAGTAATGAAAATTTGTGATTACCACTTTTAATTTGAATTTGAATTGGGCAATGGTAAAGTGGTTTCTTGTTAGCTCTTCACATTTGGCAACATTTCCTAATGGACAACTATTTCGTTGTCACCAAAATTCTTTTCATATATGCTAAATTTATCTTGGTTCTAGATATTTCCACATGGTGGAGATTGTGAGTAAATGCTCCTATCATTTTTGAGTTGTATTCCACTTCCACTTGCATTGTTATCAATCAAGCACATGGTATATTTTAGATATTTCCAAAAATTCCTATGAAATGTGTCCTTGTTGATGTTTCACATTTGAGAATGTCCTCTTTTTTTGAGATCTCCAAGGGATAACAATATTATGTGGTTCTTCATTAAATGTAACTTCATTTTTTGCCAACTCCATTTTATTTTGACGGTTGTCAGAATATTTGGGGCTATTTTTGGAAATGGATATTTTTGCTTCTTTCGGTGTTTGACCATGAGAGCTTGCTCTCATGATTGGACATTGAAAGAAGCCTACAATTCTATTTTAGCAGAAGTTGGTTTTGATTGGGTACTTTGCTAAATCTCTTCATTCCCAACTTAGTACACTTGGCAGTATTAGCTATGTTTGATTGACTTCATCGTGCATGAAATTTTATTGATCATTGCTTCGAGCATGTTGAAGATTTTATTTTGGATGCGATGGTAGTTGATTTTATTCATTTACTTACTTCCCATTGATTCCATATGTTCATCTTGCTTAATCTATTTACTGGGGTCTGCAACTCTAGTTTCTCACAATGGACAATATCTTGAGAGTACTGGTTCCTCCTTGTGTCCATGAAATTAGGATGGACTCAACATTCACAAAAGAAAAATTAAATATGGAATTCTCTTTCAAATGCAAGTAGATAATGGACTGAATTTAGATTTTTTGGGTTATGATTGGATGGACATGCATACTATGGCATTACCTTATGAAATGACATCTCAATTTTTTTCAAATTTAATGGACATTTTGGGAAGTATAGAAATGGTAAAATTTCTTATGAGTAGATATTTATTGCCACATGTGTTCCCTCTTTCATCTCTTAAACTAGCCCTAGAGAAATGTGATATCCTTCAAAGATCAAATCTAGTTGGAGGTGTCATTAGCAAGCAACACCTTCTAACTGATTGTCACCTATCCAAACTATTTTGTGCAATGGTACATGGTCTTTTAAATGATTTCCATAGTGAATTTAAAGTTCATCTTAGAATTCTCGTGCAGGAATATGGTATTTCAATGAGTGATCCCTTATACATGTTGTACAAGGTGATTCGGCTTCTCATCCAACATGCTCTCATTGAACCACATAAATAAACTCATTTTCCTCCGCTTGCAGACATTGCTTATTCAAAGGGAAGCTCTTCTTGATGGAAGATATTCACTTCTTACTGTGTACCTTGGAATTTTACCCTATTCTAATGTACAAAATAACTAAGAATGCAAGTGGAAAAATACTAAGAACACTTCAATGATTAGCCTAAAGAGAGATAAAACAAGGAAAATAGATGAAATAAAATGCAAATCGATTATACATTCCTTGTTGTTGAAAACTCCTTGATTGGCCCTTGATTTAGATGAATTTGTGTGCTCCTTGGATGGCTTTTTGGTGTAGCTAGATGCAAGATTGAATATGCAAGATGATCAAAGTGGATGGTTAAATGATAGTGAATGCTTGAGAATGCAAATTGACAACATAAGGTTACTCAAATGAAAAAGTGTTGAAAATTCCCTTGAGAAGGGGGGATTTATAGAATAATTTGAATTCTCTAGAGAATTCAATAGTTGAGATTCATCCAACAAGGTCAAGATGAAGGGCTATGGTGGGTTGAGAACTCACAAGCCCTCACATCTTGACATGTGGATGGTGAAGTGGCTAAAAGGAGATGAGGTGTAAGTGAGATGGCCAAAAGCTATATGAGGTGGAGGAAGGACAAGTACCTTCCAAGTACCTTGGGGAGTGAGAAGATTTCCTCAAAAAGGGATTTCTTGTCCCCAAGTGAGAATGAAAGGGACATTTGAGCAATTTTGGAATTCCTCAAAAATCTCTAGGAAAAGGAGAGGTGGTTAGAGATATAAAGGTGAATTGAAAATTCACCTTCTTAGGAGAGTCTAAAGGATAAATGGTGAGCTCCAAAAAGGTGGGACTTGGTCACATGTGGATGATGTGACAAGTCCAAGGTTCTAGAAGCCTTAAAGATAGAATGTGAATTAAAAATTCACATAGAATCTAGGATAAATAAATATGAATTAAAAATTCACATGGGAAAGAGGGGCAATGCTAAAAAGAGATAAATGCAAAGGTTGACTAAAAAGGTGGTGCTAAGTATGGCTAATGACCTTGGTTAAGTTTGTGCAAATATTGGATTAGAATAATTAATTGAAGATTAGAGGAAAGTGGAAAATGTAGGAGGATGTGACATTAATCTTTGATTAAGAGGATGCACATCATAATCATGAATTAATTAAATTAATTTAGATTAGAGCAAGATCATGGAGGATGTGACAAGGAGAGAGAGAATGCAGAATTTTAAATTGATTTAAAACAAAAGAGTAAAAAAATGACTAAATTAAATAAATTGGTGCATTTATTTAATTTAGAGAGGAAGAAGGTGAAAGATAAAGCATTTAGTTATTAAATTAAATACTTTATAGATATGAGACAAAAGGTGTAATATTAATTTAATAAATTAATATTTAATATGATAGACGAAAAGGGAGTAAATTTAATCATATGGGAATGATTAAATTTAGATGCCTACACTTACATTTTGCCCCTCTTTGAAATATTATTAGAATAATAGTGTTTTGAAGAAAAATAAAATGCAAATGAGGGAGCAAATGATAGATGGTGATGCCCCTAGCATGGAAAATGTTGAAGATGCCCCAATGACTAAGCCGAAGGAATGGAGGAATGGTAGGAGGGTATGTCCCCTCGAGAGGGCGATTGGGGGAGGAAAGAGGGGTCCCCAGATGATGTCTTGATAGGAAGAAAAGAAGGACACAATTGGATAGAGCTCAAAAAACCAAACAATTTTGGTTTTTGAATGGAGGTGATCCGATGCACGGTTTGCAAACGGTAGCCTTAGGAAGTTTAGAATTAGTTGGAGGAAGAAAAAGATAAATAAAAGGTAAAAAATACCTTTTGAGAAGAAGAGGGTTAAAAAGGTAATTTCAAAAATTACCTTAGTCATTTTTACTATAGCGGTTGAGAGAAGAGAAAGCGACCAAGGAGGGACGATGTCGACAGACAACGATATAGAGATTGTGCACCGGACGGATGAGGTGTGCATATTATATAGTGGGCTCGCAGTCCCACAGCATGTGAATGGTAACAAAACCTAGATATTTAATTTATGCATTTTTCACATGTTGTTTGATAGATTTTGCAAAATTGAAAATGTGGTTTTTGTTCGTTAGCAGACTTAAAAAAATGGTTGGGATTAGATTTTAGAAGAAAGGGCCAAAAAAAATGTTAGAAAAAAAAGGGGGGGAAGAAGAAACGGGGCGAGGCGTAGTTGCCCCGCTCTAGGCCTGCTACCATGGCCAAGGGTAGAGCCGCCTCGTTGTGGGCATAGCCACCCTGCCACCCCGGCCAGGCAGAGGCACCCGTGCCCACAGTGGTGGCCGTGAGCAGAAGCACCCTCGACCCCGCACCCGCCGCATAGGAACGGACACCTAGGCGAGCCACCCCCACAGAGTAGCCTGCCCAGGAGTGCTGCCCAGTGAGCCCATCCCGGCCATGCCAAGCCTTGGGCCAGGCGGAACCGCCCCGCTAGAAGATGGAGCTGCCCCAGGGGGGGGAAGAAGAAAAAAGAAGAGGGAAGAAGAATGGGAAAATATAGGAAAAAAGGAGATAAAAAGAAAAAGAAAAGAAAGATAAGCAGTTAGAAAAGAAAATGAAATAATGAGAAATTTTTTTTGTGTGTGCAGAGTTTCGAGCAGATACGGACACATGAGCGACGATCAGAGGTGATGGCAGTGACGATAGTAGTGATGAATGGGGAGGATCATGTAGCCTTCGATCATGCGGGTTTGGGACATTGTATTTAGTTTCCAGTAGTCAAAGCGCATCAAGTGATGTTGATAGCATTGATAGAGAGATGGAGCTTAGAGACATCTACATTTCATCTTCCTACAAGAGAGATGATCGTTACTTTGGAAGACGTGTGGTGCATCTTGAGGCTACCGATAACCAAATGGTTAGTGAGTGAGGTGGTGTCTATAGGGGCAAAGTTACAGGAGACCATTAGAGTATTGTTTGGATGTGAGGAGCTGCCTCTAGTGAAGGGTCAGGTGGATTTGGACCAATGTTTGTCAATGGGGGTGCCAGCCTTACCGTTGTTCCTATGTGGTTTGATTAGTGGAATATTGTTGCCAGATCGGAGTAGACGTACATGTAGCTTGCAGTATATGGAGGTGATTCGACACATTGTCAAGTGGCGAGGGGGGCCATTTTTATGGGGGTCATGTGTATTGACTCATCTATACAGAGATATGCATGGGATCTGTTACCGGAGAATATCGAGCTTGACACATATGACATTGCTGTAGATTTGGGCTTGGGAGCATATTGCAGTGACAAGGCCAAGAGTGATGAGAGCGGGGACAGTGGATGATCACGAGCCCATGGTGTGGGAGTATGGGGAGTTGAGAGGTTGGGTTCTGCGCCATGAGATGTAGGGAGATATGGAGGGGTGGAGGAGAGCGTTTGATGATCTATAGCCGAGGGATATAGAGTGGCGGCCATATAGGTTGCGCCAGTTCAGGGGGTGGACTGATATGAGGAGACAGGAGGGTTACTTTCTAAGCAGGTGTTTTATTATTGATACTTTACCACACATAGTAGAGTCACATCGATCAGACAGAGTGTTGAGGCAGTTTGGAGTGATACAGGATATTCTGACAGCGCCTATCATGTTCTGGCAGTACAGTAGAGAGATACCATGGGGAGGCCACATAGCACTAGGTAAAACTCGGGCATCATGGAGGGCAGCAGGACAGGTGCCTTATCCAGGGAGAGTTGGAGGAGAGCAGGTGCCAATTGTGACCAAGCGATACCGAAGGTGGTTCCATAATAGGTTATGGGAGAGGATTACTCTTGTTCAGCCTATTTTGACGGTAGTGGGTGTCAAAACAGAGGATGAGCAGAGACTACGGAGAGAGAGGAGAGGGGGGTGTAGAAGTGACAAGAGGCTGTGATAGTGGTAGATCAGGGGGGACAGGAGGAGCTCGAGGAGGATGAGACAGAGCAGGTGGGCAGACTAGGGAGGAGGAGGAGGAGACATCAGAGGCGAGGTCGGAGAGATGGTCAGCAGCAGGGGAGAGTGCAGAGGAGGGGCTAGCCACAGAGAGCCCAATGGGGAAGAGGGTGGAAGAGGTGAGGGATGTGGATGATTGGGAGAGTGAGGAGGATGAGGAGGATGTGGAGGATGTGGAGGTGGTAGGTGCGAGGGAGGCATCAGAGGAGGGGAAGAGATAGTTTGTGGTATGACGACATGGTCAGCCACGGCGGTTGTGGGTTTGGCCTACTATGGAGAGTCACGAGGCTCGACAGGAACAGGAGAACAGAGAGGATGAGGATGTTACAACAGCGCCAAAGGAGAGGAGGTCGCCATGACGTTGGTTCATGGTGGAGAGACAGGGACATGCAGGACGATTCTGGGTTCGCCATATTGTGGAGGACTGTGAGGGGCGACAGGAGCAGGGGGTGGGGAGAATGGGACAGAGCAGGCGGGTGGGGAGGATGAGATGAAGCAGGCAGGTGGGGAGGATGATGCAATGAACGTAGACATGGATGTGGCAGAGGGGGATGTTATGGAGGTAGAGTCATTAGCATTGGTTCCTTATGTTGTATCGGAGGATCCTATTATACAGGTGAGAGGAGCAGAGGCGAGATTATAGATTGCAGAGCGGAGAGTGAGGGCTCTTGAGGTCGAGCTAGCCAGAGTACAACAAGAGGCACTAAGAGATTATGATGCCATTGTTTTCAAGCTAGGGGGAGCAGTGAAGGAGAGAGACAGGGCACAGTTAGAGCTGCAAAGGATGCAGGGTGAGTTGACCAGTGTGACGTGAGATCATGACATATTGCAAGCAGAGGTCGTGGTTTTATAGGCCAGGGGGAGCCAGAGGGGAGGATGGAGCAGGGGGGAAATCAGGAGATAGAATGTACTGGTCAGCAGTCGGGAGATCTCCGGTGAGATTGGGATGAGCTTCAGGACAAAATACATTACCTTGAGCAGGCAGTTGGAGAGATAGGGCTAATGCAGGAGAGGGAGGAGGAGGCCAAGGAGCAGGTATGAATTATGCAGGCCGAGAGGGATATAGCACAGGCGTAGGTGCGGGAAATGGAGGTAGAGAGGGATGTGGCGTAGGCACACATTCAGAGTGAGAGAGCATTGTTAGAGGCAGAGATATAGTCAGTGCAGAGGAGGAGAGAGGAGGTAGTAGTAGAGATATCGACTCTCCGGAGAGAGCGGGATTTAGCATAGCTAAGAGCACAAGCTCTTCAGAGGGATAAGGATGCAGTAGTGACTTGGGCACAGGCAACTTAGAGGGAGAGAGATGCAGCAGAGATATGGATGCAGACTCTACAGGCGGAGAGGGATGTCACGATGGCTCATGCATCAGCAGGTCAGGGTGAGGGTGGGATGCCAGGAGCAGATATACAGGTTGTGGAGAGAGAGAGATGCGATAGTGGCACAGGCAGTGGCTACAGAGGAGATGAGAGATCGATTAAAGGTAGAGCTGGCACAGAGCTGGTTGGCTCAGGAGGCATGGGAGTAGGAGAGGAGAGCCATTACCAGGGACCATAGGTATTGTCAGGAGTGGAATTCCACTCGGGTCCAAGTTGTAGAGTGAGAAGAGAGCATGAGAGAAGCAGGATTTTGGATGGCTACATATTATCATGTGCTTCCTAATCCGGCACAGCGGACATTCCGTTACACCCGGCAGACACCTCAGAGGCCAGTGCCCTCCCAGTCATTGGGGACACAAACCCAAGGTTACAGTGATTCACCAGAGGTTTCACTAGGAAGGGGAGTAGTACCTGATTCTCCACAAAGATCAGATGTGGGGAGTTCATTTGGTAGATGACAAGATACCATGTTTTTGACAGGTGTAGGGTAGATGGATAGTGTAGAGGTGTAGTGGATATTTGTAGGACCTTGTACTTTTTGATTAGATGATTTTTGTATACGATGGTCATAGATTGTGATGACATCAACGACATTATTATATGTTAGTCTTGACTATGAGATGTATTGTGGACTTGTGGTATATTTATATATACAATAGCTCTTATTGACCTCATGTTTTATGTGTGTGATGGATTTGAGATCTATAGATGATTGTGTTGATGCATATATAGATGGTCATATGATGGCAGTTATCTATGATGACTTTTGTGGATGTTACATGTTTGGATTGTTTTATATATATATATATTTATGTATGATGGTTTTTGAGGGGATCTATGCATGCCAACTAATGTGTGTGATGTAGGATGTAATGTATGGTGATTTTTGTTTTCATATATGATGAATGCCTATGTTGTATGATGTATATGTTCAAGATAGATGTGGATATGCTTATGATGACGCGACAAATGCTTATGTTTTATATGCTTATGATGGTTATGTGCATGTTTGACTAATATACAGGATGTAATGGATGTACTATGACGGTATTGATGGTGGACCTAACACTTGATATTGCAGGTGGTGATATTATGGATGAACCTAAGATAGTGTGCAAATGTATGGATCTAAAATGTAATTATTTCATGATGAGTGTCAATAGGGTCGTAGGTGATAGTGGAAGATGTATGCGGACATGGTGTGAGTGTGCACCTATCAAAACCTTTTAGTATCCTAAGAAGAATAAGGGATGGAGGAGAAATATTTGCACAACCAAAATCATAGGATGAATGTAATGCAATGGTCATGATTATGAAATGCAATCCTAATACAATTTGATAGACTAGAGGATAAAGAGGAAATGAAATCCAAATGCAATTTGCCATCGTCGGAGCACTGATTTTTTCTATAGCATAAGACATAAGACACCAAGGTATGAAGAACCAAGGTGGATTAGTGTCTAATGCATAAAACAAACATAACAAACAAGAAGGCTATCCCAACACTCCAAAGTTACAAAGAAAGACCTTGGTCGGGCCAGGTATTGAGATAACCACCAACACAAAAGGATGTCCCAACATAACACAAGACCTCGGGGATCTTGGTGGGTACTATGTGGGACAACCAAGAAGACACAATCAAACAAAAGATCAAGATATGCCCCTATGTGGACCAATCAAAACACACCATAATATGATGTATTATGGTGGCCTTGATAAGTGATGATAGGGAGCTCAAATGATAAGCAAAAGTTAAAAGCATCCAAAGATTGTAATCAATTTCAAATGTCCTTTGCCATAAGATCAAAGGGGATAGATGGGATTGATGAGGTCTGTTAGGAAGGATGTATCCTGTTGAGACCGATGATGGATACTAACCTAAAAGATTGATATGATGTAGGATATTCAAAACTATTGGATTTGTTGATACAAGTGGATCTTGTTTGTTAAGAACAAGCTAGATAAGGGCATAGCTTGACGACACGACACAAGGGAGACAAGACACAACCTAAATACCTAGGGGCTCAGGGGCCGATCAGAGATTATCCTTGCCTATGTGAAAGCGCAGAGCCCTTGTAGTTCATGGAAAAAGACCATGGATAAAGCAGAAAGAAGACAATGGTGACTGATGATGAAGGACACAAAACAAAATAGAAAAATGCTCCGGGGGAGGATCAAATGACCAACCTTGCCTATGTGAAAGCGCAGGGGCAACGTAGTTCGATGAAAAGACCATGGAAAAAGGGGAAAGAGGATGATGAAGGCGATGGGATGGAGGACCAAACAAGTTGATCCAAAATGCCCTAGGGGCAGATCGAATGATCAACCTTGCCTACGTGAAAGTGCAGGGGCAACGTAGTTTGACAGAGGATGAAAGTGATGTGGAAGGATGGGATCTAGATGGAGACCGACACGATGGATGATCCTATATGAGGACACAGACTAACCGACAAAGGGAATGAATGACATAAGCTCAAAGTGGGATATTAAAATGCTCAGGATGAGGGATAGGCTAGATGAGTCATCCAATGCTTAATCAATAAATACCAAGCGGCCTAGGCTGAGGTGGGTGAGGATGATAGTGTGGATGAAAGCATAAAATAATTAGGATGTCAGGTAGATAACAATTAAGCCCTCTATGAATGGCATCTGTTACTAGGTTTTCACCATCCATACCTATCCAAAGCGCCACCAAGAGGTGGTTTTCACCATAGAATAGATTTATTTTTCTTTACTATTTTTTGGATTTTTTATTACTTTTTTGATTTTTTTGATTTTCTGATTTAGGTGGGGTTACCAAGTGGACTTAGGCATAGAACTTCTTCAGATGGATGATATTGATGGGTTTGTTAAGGGGATCTCCTTCAAGAGTAGTCAACCTGTAGGCCCCAGATCCATATTTGGCAGATATGATATAAGGCCCTAACCAGTTGGCCTCAAATTTTCCCTTTTTATCACAATTTGGTTGAGTGCGTTGGTTTTCTTTGAGAACAAGCTCACCAACTTGGAATTGTCGAGGATGGACCTTTTATTGTAATTACATTTGAGGCAGTTTTGGTATGCTTGTAGATGATCATAGGTTTTTATTCTTTGTTCATCCAGTAATTCCAGCTGTGCAAGTCATGCAACACAAGTATCTTCTTCGCTGATAAGATTCTTCAGAGAAATCCTTAGTGATGGGAGCTCAACTTTAATTGGCAAGATGGCTTCAGCACCTGTCGGAGTGCGGATGGATGTATGGTATGCCCAGAGGGCAGGATGAATATGGAGGTGCCAATCTCGTCCAGTGTTATTGACAACCTTCTTGAGGATGCGGATAAGGGTCTTGTTGGTTGCTTCTACCTAACCATTTCCCTGGGGGTAGTAAGGCATTGACCAACGATGTTTGATATGAAAGGCATCACAGAGGTGTTTCATTGCTTGGTTTTGAAGGGTTTTCCATTATTAGAGAGGATGGTGGATGGGATACCATATCTGTAGAGAATATGTAAAGGATAAATTTTGAGATTTGGACACTGGTGATTTGTGAGAGTGGCATTGCTTCCACCCACTTAGTGAAGTATTCAGTAGCGGTAATTATGAATGTATGGCCATTGGATGATGGTGGGTAAATCTTTCCAATTAAGTTGAAACCCCATTGAGAAAAAGGTCACGGTGCTAGGAGGGGCTGGAGATCTTGTGCTGGGGCATGAATCAAATCTGCATGTTGTTGGTAGGGAAGGCACTTCTTCACAAATTCACAAGCATCATGTTCCAATGTAGGACAATAATATCCAGCTCGTAGGATCCTTTTGGCCAGAGCCATACCATTTGGGTGAGCTCCACAAATACCACCATGTACTTCCATTATTTTTGTGCGGGCCTCAATCTCATTCAGACATCTAAGGAGGATTCCATCATATCCGCGACGATAGAGCGTATCACCAACAATGATGTATCGGGAAGAGAAATGGATAAAGGATTTGTGTTGGTTGCGTGTAAGTTCTGGGGGTATGATATTTTCATGGAGATAAGTGTATATGTCTTGATACCAAGGGGAGGTGGGACCTACAATATCGCACACCATATCAGTCTTAGGAACATCATATGCAGGGATTAAAAGTTGTTCAACAAGAAACTCACATTCTGTTCGGTCTTTAGGCATGTCAATCTGGGAACCAATAGTGGTCATTGTGTCTGCTGCTTTATTCTATACTTGAGGGATTTGGTCAAACTATATGAAAGTGAAATATTTCTTGAAATCATCCAACATACGCTTATAGGGTAACAGTTTATCATCTTTCATGAGGAATTCATCATTAACCTATCTAATGACTAGCAAAGAATCACCAAAGACTTTTAGGTGAGTTATATGCCACTGTTTTGCAAGTCGGAGGCCAGTGAGGAGGGCTTCATACTCTGCGATGTTGTTGGTACATGGGAATGTTATCCTAAATTATTTTGGGATGTAGTCAC
Source organism: Sequoia sempervirens (assembly GCA_007258455.2). Lineage (NCBI taxonomy): Eukaryota > Viridiplantae > Streptophyta > Pinopsida > Cupressales > Cupressaceae > Sequoia > Sequoia sempervirens. The sequence continues at coordinate 361,148,834 of VDFB02271358.1, read as the reverse complement.
CTTGAGGGGTAATTAATAAAATTCCTGCTCCAGATCCATTATGAGTGTATGAGCCATCAAAATATAGTGTCCAAGCTGGTGCTTCTATAAATGTGTAGACTTCTTCGTCTGGGAATTCAGTGTCTAGCAGGTAGGCATCTACTAATGGTGCCTCAGCCAATTGATCAGCTATGACCTATCATTTTATGGCTTTTCGCTCTACATATTCTATGTCAAATTCACTTAGGAGAATGACCCATTTGGCCATGTGGCCAGTTAGAGTGGTTCTAGATAACAAATACTTCAAGGGATAAATTTTAGCGATTAATTTGACTAGATGGCTGAGCATGTAATGACGGAGTTTCTGTGTGCTGAAGACTAGTGCAAGGTAAGCTTTTTCCATGGGAGAGTAATTTAACTCATAACCAACCAATGTTCGACTGATGTAGTAGATTTCCCTCTCTTTGAACGACTCATCCAACAATGCCCGCAGGGTGACTAAAGTAGCAGAGATGTAAAGCAGGAGCGGTTTTCCTGGAATAGGTGGTGTCAGGATTGGTGGATGAGCTAAATATTCCTTAATTTTATCGAAACCCATCTAACATTGTTGGGTCCATCAAAAGGTGGGATCTTTCTTCAAAAGATGGGTGAATGGATGACATTTATCTGCTAGCTGGGCTATGAACCGACGGATGGACTGCATCTTCCCCTGGAGGCTTCTTAACTACTTCAGATTGTGAGGAGGTGGCATGTCCAGAATAGCCTTTACCTTGGCGGGATCAACTTCAATACCCCTTTGAGAGACTATAAAACCCAACAATTTTCTTGATGAAACCCCAAAAATGCACTTTTTTGGATTTAGCCGCAACTTGTAATGTTCTAACCATTCAAAGATCTGCTTTAGGATAGTAGGATGTTCTACTCGTGTTTTAGATTTTCCTAGCAAGTCATCAACATAATCCTCCATGATGATATGGATGAGGTCATGGAAGATGACCATCATTGCCTTCTAATATGTTTCCCCTACATTCTTGAGACCAAAGGGCATAAGATTGTAACAAAACGTACCCCAAGGCATTGTGAAGGCGGTCTTATGTTGGTCCTCAGGTGCGATTCAAATCTAATTATAACCAGAGAAGCCATCCATAAGGGATAACATCTCATGTCCTATTGTCAAGTCAACCAAAATGTCAATGTTAGGCAGAGGGAAGTCATCTTTTGGGCAGGCCTTGTTAAGGTCCCTGAAGTCTGTGCAGATCTGAATATATCCATTTGGTTTGGCAACTGGTACTATATTGGAGATCCACTCAGATTAGTAGATTGGTCTAATAAAACCTACCTCTAGTAACTTTTCCAATTCTTTTTTGACTAACAATGCTACCTGCAGGAGCATCTTAGGAAGCTTTTGTTTGACAGGCTTGGCATTTGGGCGAACGTCTAGATGATGAACCACCAAGGCGGGGTCTAAGCTTGGCATGTTTGAATATGACCAAGCAAAGTTGATATTCCGTCTTGGAGTAGGTCCATGATGACTGGATACTCTTGCTCTGAGAGTGACTTAGCCACAGGTGATTTTAGGATTTTCAGCAGTACCCAGATTAACTTCTTGAGTCTCTTCAATTAGAATGGATGATCGGGTGGATAACTGAGTTCCTACAAGGGGAAGATGAACATCTCCATCTTCTGGTGCCTCTTCGAGGTTTTCACCATCAAATGCGTCCTTTATTTTTACTTTTTCAAGGTCAGGAAGTGCCTCAGGGAGGTTTTCACTAGATGACCACTTTTTACTTTTCTTATTCTTATTTTTGTGACTGGAGTGTTCATCCTCCCCCAATCCTATAAGGTTGACATATGTATCCGCAGACATATTGACAGTGTGGTAGTACATAGGTCCCAATCAATAAGCTCAGGGTGACAAAGGGATAGGCTAATGGTGCAGACAGATAGGCATTCGAACATGGATGATAAGTCAGTTGATCGATGTCATTGTACACACGTATGATGGATTCCTCCTCAGGTATGTCTTCCAATGAGCCATCGTCCACGGCGATACTATTAGAAGTATTAGATGATGTTGCAGGGCTTTTCTTTTTTCTGTCATACCCAATGCCTATGTTTTTTGGTAGCTTTGGTGTATCAATAGGTTGCAACCACCCTTGTTCTTCTTTACCTAGGCCCCTGCCTTGGTAGTTATATTTTTCTGCAAACTTAGCTGACCATGGATATGCTTCCTAAAAATATTCCTTTAGAGGGTCCAGCTGGAGTTCTTCTCGGTAGACCCATTGGCTTATGTCCTCTTTTGTTTGCATCTATCTTGACACCTGGGGATCTAAAAGTGGTGGTAGGGATTTTTTTCCTACTGAAGGTGATAGTCTTGTCTTCCTTTTGTGTAGCATGTGAAGGTTGACCATACTTGTGTGGTGATGATGGCATGGTTGCTACATTGAGAGCCATATGCATTTCGTATTCACCACACCCTTTGTCAATGATCTGGACTTTGGTAACCGTAGGATCAGTGGTGGAGGATGGAGTGGTTATCCTGATGGAGGGTGGATTTGCAGATGATGAACAAGATGCCCCCATTTCAACCCCAGGACAATAATGTAAATGGGGAAATGATGCTTCTAAAGCATGGCAATATTCAAATGGTTGGGGGTCAGCATAGATGGTGACTTCTTGTCCATTGACGGGTTATTTTAGGCACTGATGGCAGGTGGAGGGGACGGCTTACATAGCATGGAGCCACAAGCTGCCAAGGAGGAGATTATATGGTAAATCCAGATCAAGGACATGATAGGTAGTGTATTGAAGGACAGGTCCCACTTGGATAGGAAGATTGATAATTCCCTCTGAATTTCTTTCGGCATTATCATAAGCCTTGATTGTGATGATCTAATTACTTAAATCCACTTGAGTGTACCCCACCTGTTTTATGAATTTCAAAGTACACAAATTGAGGGCAGAGCCATTATCTACCAAGACCCTTTTTATTTTATGGCGAGCAACCATGACTTCAATATGTAAGGGGCGATTATGATTGACATCGATGTTTGGCATATCGTTTTGGATGAAATGCAGTTGATGAGATAAAGCCAAGTGTCCCACCAAAGCTTGGAATTGCGTGGGGTTGATGTCATTTGGCACATGGGTTTCCTGTAGGGCTCTATTGAGGATTTTTTGATGTACCGGGGAAGATTTAAGCAAATCCAAAATGGATATATGAGCAGGGGTCTTTCTTAAGTGATCAAGGATGTTGTATTGAGAGATTATAGGAGTTGATTGGGTGGGTGCAGAGGCTGCAGGGACAGTGATGCAGGCTTGTCGTGTAGTAACAGCACATTGAGGGTCTTTGGCTTTAACATGTATCATGGATACATAGGGTTCCACCTGCTCAATGTAATGAATAACACCCTCGTAATTGAAGGGCACATTCTTGTAGCTCACATTATTTGTGTTGTTTCCTTGGGGATTACTGTTAGATGTGCTTAGGCCTTGATTATGATTCAGAAAGGCATTTTGATATATCTGTAATTGTGCATTGGACGATGAAGCTTGAATGGGGTCAACCTTGATATCACCTCTATCAATCAGATCTTGGACGTAGTTTTTCAGACCCTGACACTTGTTTAAAGAGTGCCCTTTGATTTTATGGAACTCACAATACTCATTTTCCTTAAACCATGCGGGCTTGGGTTTGGACTCGTCAAATGGCTTGGTGATAGGGTACGTGATGGGGTAATTGATTTGTAACAATTTATTAAAAACAACACTCAGAGGTTCTCCTAATTGAGCATATTGACGTTTGGTGTCCCCTAATTGTTCTAGTTTGACTGTTGAGGAGGGTGAGGTGTCCCCTATGGCATAGAGATGGTGTTAGGTACAGATGGTTGTTGTTTTTGGGATGCATTAGCCACTTGGACGTGTTTAGTGTCTGTCACACCATCATTCACCACATTCTTGTTCTTGTTCCAGAATCATGGTTTATTGCCAAATGACCTCTCTTTATCATGACTATGTATTTTGATGTGTCCTTTGGCAATAAGGGTGCGTTCAAGGATGGGTCCCTTTTCTACTATCTTCGCGAAAGTGGTGATGCAATGTAACCTAAAATTATGGGCCATGTTAGGATGAGAGTTTTCCTCGAAAAGAGTGACCATGTCTTTTTCTTTCAGAGGGGTCTTCATTCGGCTTGCTAATGCACGCCACCGTTGTAGGTAGCTAGTAAAGGTTTCCCCCTCACGTTTTTTCTCTTTGAGGAGATCCAAAGTGTATGTGTCCTTTTCCAAATTGAAAGAGAAGTAGGATACAATTTTTTTTGACAGGTCTGCAAAAATTTTTATGGACCCTTTTTCGAGAGTCATGAACCAATCTAGGGCATGGCTTGCTAGGCTTCATGGGAACAGGTGCAAGAGATAGTTTTCATTGTACATAACTTCTTGACACTGGGAGTAAAACTCCTGCAAGTGAGCCTTAGGGTCTTTGTTTCCCTTGTATTTGTCAAACTTTGGTATCTCAAAATGTTTAGGAAATGGGATTAATGAGATGCAGGGATCAAATGGATATGGGCATATGTCTTCAAATTTGAATGATTGTTTGGTAGCCCCGGATTGAAGGTCTTTCAATGCCGCTTTGATTTCCAACAGATCTGAGTTGGCCGGTGGCAGGTTGGGGGGATATTGATGATAGGATGATAAAGGATCCTGTTGAGAGGGCGTCAGATTGTTGAAATATGGATTTGGGTGGTTGGATGATGACATGCCTTGTTGGTAAGATGGGGGATTTTTTTGATCTGGGGGCTGTTGTTGTGGAATATAGTACAGATTTCTCTGATAGAAGTGTGGGGTGAGCTGTGGAGGAGCTTGGATGGGATGTTGCATATTGGCTTGTTGGTGTTCAAGGTATTGTTGTGATTATTGGGAGGTCGCATAAAGCAGTTGTTGGTGCAGTTGCTGCTAATTGTGATAGTAGTAGTGTTGAGGGAGTTGTTGTTGTGAGGTCAATTGTTGTACGGGTCGAGATGGGATGTTGTGTTGCGGTTGAGCTTGCGGGTGCAAAATGGATGTGAGAAAAGGGGATATGGTTTGAGCAATAGGTCAACATGGATTGCTTTGTGGTTGGTAGGGTGGTTGTTGTGAAGAGACCAAAGCATTATGTGTAGGTGGTTGCTGATGAGATGGCTAAGGTAGCGTAGAAGCATTTTGTAAAGGGGGTTGTTGGGTACCACCCAAAATGTTCAGCTAGGGTGTGCCTTGTGGAGGTAATTGAGGCAGAATGTTGGATTGGTGAAGCTATTAAGATGTATATGAGGATGATGGTAGATTTTTGGTCCTAGGAGGTGGAAGCGATGTGGTAAAGGGGGTGCCCCCAGTGTTGACTGTAGGTTGATTCAAAGGAGGGGGTACTATTAACATTAATGGCAGAGGTTGTGGAACATTTTGTGGCATACCATAGGCAAAAGGATTATTGGGATCAGGCACTTGAGGACCTCCCATAACTGAGGTCGAAGTGTGTGGGGGATAGTTAACATGATAGAGAATAGCATTGCCAAATTGAGGTTGATGCCAACCCTCAACTGGAGGAACATTGGGGAAGTATGAACTTTTTGGTGCATTTTGTGAACCTTGGAGTGCATTAGATGGGGAACCCCTATTTGGACAAGTCAACACCCGAGGGGGGTTTGACACCCTTCTCAATTAGGTGGGCCAAAATTTCTTCCCCATGTTTTTCAAGCAGACGGTCAGTCATTTGCACATTGGCAGGATTACTAAAATGTTCCTCAAGTGTGAGTTTAGGTTGATTAGCCATACTCTCTTCACCATGTGGTGAGTTGTTCTAATTCTCAGTGTTGGAGTGTGATGAAGTACCATTATGAGGATCTTGGGGGACATTTTGAGCAATATTTGCACCATTGGTGGGATTTGTATTGTTATTAAGGTCTTGATACATGTTTGCTTGGGAATTTTGACCTTGTTGTTGTTCCATTTGTCTCTTAACTTGTGACCTAGTTCGAACGGGCATTCAAATGTGCTATGGGTGGATTATAAATATTTTTTTTATGAATGACTTGATTCTAGTTGGATGAGATGTGATTTTAATAGGATTTGGATTTTGATCAGATTTTGTTTAGATATATTGGATTGGATCAGATTTTGATGGGGTCAGATTTGGATTGGCAAGATTGGATTTTGATTGAATTGGATAAGATCAAGAGGATAACATTGGTTGAATGGATTTGATTTGATTGATTGGAAAATTTGATCAAATAATTAGTTTTGATAGATTTCGATTATTGGATGGGTATGATTGGATGATGAAAGATGTGAGAGAGACCTTAAGTTTGATCAAAGGAAGTTACCCTTAGTGACCTAGAGCTTTGATTGATTAAGAGGATGATCACGGCACTGAATCCACCTTAAGATAAGAATGGATTGATTGGGCCAAGGATGATAACTTACAACACCGAATTCACCTCAAGATGGAAGCGAATTGATTGGGGTCAAAGTTAAAGACTGATAATCAAATTCAAGTGCTATGGTCAATTTGGGTAACCACTTTGTAATACAAGGTTAAGGCGATTTGGTTATGAGTGGTGTTTGGTGATGTAAATGGTAAAATTATGATGTTCGCTAGGTGATGGTATGGACTTTTGAATGGAATATGAGGAAATTAGAATGAACGGGTGGATTGAAAATGATTGTGGAGAATGAGTGGGGATTTAGAATGGTTAAACAAAGATTTGGAATGATAAGATAGAGGTTTAAATTCATCAAATGGAGGTTTTGGGAGACTTAGAGTGACGAAACGGAGGCTTGGGATGATGAGATAATGGTTGGGAATGATTAAATGATGGTTTAAAGGCTAAATGGATCTAACTGGGGCAATTTTGGGTGTTCAAGAGGGAAAATCCACCCCTTTGCAGTAAATCAAGGGCACTTCTGCCCTTTTGCAGCAAAATAGGGCGCGCTTCCACCTTTCTGTAGCAAAACAGGGGCGCTTCTGCCTTTCTGCAGCAAAACAGAGGGCACTTCCACCTTTCTGCAGCAAAATAGGGGCGCTTCCGCCTTTCTGCAGCAAAATAGAGGGCGCTTCTACCTTTCTGTGGTAAACCAGAACTTGGTTTTGATGGAAATGGCTATGGCAAGGACTCAAAATGATAAAATAAGGCCAATGTATCAAATATTTCACGGGTTTTTCACAAGAGAACACTTCAAGCAAGCATAATCCTATGATTAATGTTAAGGGTATGGCCAGGAAAGGTCTTAATCTAGGATGCACAAGGCTTCTAGGGAGTCCTCGATATACTCTCGGTACGTGAGGCACAACCGTAAACACCAGCCTATCACAAGTGTGAGTCGGGAACCCCAGCGAGATACTGAAAGGCTCGGACCAACTCTTCACGTCTATCTAGGTATCACCCTAGCTTCGATGCTCCGCCAATTACGACATGACTGGATTGGGGTACAACTTTCATTCTCCCCCCTTTATATACCCCACCGGTCCAAGTGGTTGGAATCGTCCCTTGGGGTGATGAAATCCCCAAGCAGGTCCCACTAGAAAGAAGACACTAACTGTTTCCAACTACTCTCTAGGCTCACACGAAGTGCAAGGGGAAAGTGAAAACAAATTAATGCCCCCTTGGGTGACACAATAATAGACAAGCACAACAAGCAATAAAGGTTACTTCCCCCTAATTAGACTATGTTCAAACAACAAGGATAATTTTTCAAAAATTTGATCAAATAGATGGCCCTGCAAGCAAACGTTAGCTATCTTATCCTTCATTCTTGGTCGATTACACCATAATATGCTTCCAAATTGTGTTGTTTTGGGGTGTAGCCACCTTTCTGTGGTAAAACAGGGGTACTTCTACCTTTCTGCAGCAAAATAGGGGCACTTTCACCTTTCTACAACAAATTAGGGGGCGCTTCCGCCTTTCTGCAGCAAAACAAGGGTGCTTCCACCTTTCTGTGATAAAACAGGGGGCGCTTCCGCCTTTTTGCAGAAAATGTTAGAGGAAAAGAGCCTTTCAAAAATAAAAGGGCGTATCCGCCCCTCTGCAATAAACTTTCTTAGATTTTAGAAAAATAAAAGTTGTATGCCCTACTGCAAGAAAGTGTTAGAAAAGATCTAAGCAAAATGACGTATACGCCTAACTGCAGCAAATTGTTAGCAAAAATCAATTTTTTAAATATAGGGTGTGATCGCCTTTCTGTAGCAGAAAAGAGGGTGCTTCCACCTTTCTACGGTAAAAGAGAGGGCGCTTCCGCCTTTATGCAGTAAAACAGAGGGCGCTTCCACCTTTATGTAGTAAAACAGGGGTGCTTCCTCCTTTCTGCATCAAAAACAGAGGGCGCTTCCACCTTTATGCAGTAAAACAGGGGTGCTTCCTCCTTTCTGCATCAAAAACAGAGGGTGCTTCCACCTTTCTGCGGCCTTTTTCTACAAAATACTTAGCAAAAGTGAAGGTTAAATGCAAGAACCCATTTGTGGGTCCCACCAGGCGTGCTAGAAATGTGTACCTTGGAATTTTACCCTATTCTAATGTGCAAAATAACTAAGAATGCAAGTGGAAAAATACTAAGAACACTTGAATGATTAGCCTAAAGAGAGATAAAAAAGGGAAAATAGATGAAATAAAATGAAATCGATTATACCTTCCTTGTTGTTGAAGACTCCTTGATTGGCCCTTGATTTAGATGAATTTTTGTGCTCCTTGGATGGCATTTTGGTGTAGCTAAATGCAAGATTGAATATGCAAGATGATCAAAGTGGATGGCTAAATGATAGTGAATGCTTGAGAATGCAAATTGACAGCATAAGGTTACTCAAATGAAAAAGTGTTGAAAATGCCCTTGAGAAGGGGGGATTTTTTGAAGATTTTGAATTCTCTAGAGAATTCAACAGTTGAGATTCATCCAACAAGGTCAAGATGAAGGGCTATGGTGGGTTGAGAACTCACAAGCCCTCACATATTGACATGTGGATGGTGAAGTGGCTAAGAGGAGATGAGGTGTAAGTGAGGTGGCCAAAAGGTACATGAGGTGGAGGAAGGACAAGTACCTTCCAAGTACCTTGGGGAGTGAGAAGATTTCCTCAAAAAGGGATTTCTTGTCCCTAAGTGAGAATGAAAGGGACATTTGAGGAATTTTGGAATTCCTCAAAAATCTCCATGGAAAAAGGAGAGGTGGTTGGAGATATAAAGGTGAATTAAAAATTCACCTTTTTAGGAGAGTCTAAAGGATAAAAGGTGAGCTCCAAAAAGGTGGGACTTGGTCACATGTGTATGATGTGACAAGTCCAAGGTTCTAGAAGCCTTAAAAGATAGAATGTGAATTAAAAATTCACATAGAATCTAGGATATATAAATATGAATTAAAAATTCACATGGGAAAGAGGGGAAATGCTAAAAAGAGATAAATGCAAAGGTTGACTAAAAAGGTGGTGCTAAGTATGGCTAATGACCTTGGTTAAGGTTGTGCAAATATTGGATTAGAATAATTAATGGAAGATTAGAGGAAAGTGGCAAATGTAGGAGGATGTGACATTAATCTTTGATTAAGAGGATGCACATCATAATCATGAATTAATTAAATTAATTTAGATTAGAGCAAGATCATGGAGGATGTGACAAGGAGAGAGAGAATGCAGAATTTTAAATTGATTTAAAACAAAAGGGTAAAAAAATGACTAAATTAAATAAATTGGTGTATTTATTTAATTTAGAGAGGAAGAAGGTGAAAGATAAAGCATTTAGTTATTAAATTAAATACTTTATAGATATGAGACAAAAGGTGTAATATTAATTTAATAAATTAATATTTAATATGATAGATGAAAAGGGAGTAAATTTAATCATATGGGAATGATTAAATTTAGATGCCTACACTTACATTTTGATATTTTCTTCTCTAGACTGGTTAAATGTTGGTCATATTTTGATAGTATATATTCAATGTTACCTCATCATTTCTTTGGAATATTTTTTCTATTTTGGCATCATTGTGTAGGTCCCTTTGTTTGAAAGGTCATCATCTCCTATTGCATCTCCTGCTCATTTTGTTGGTGTTTTTTGGCTCCAATATGTAAATCTTTCTATTGGGGATTTCCACTAAGATTTCTCTCTTTAGTTCTTCAACCAAGATTTTGTTGTTTATGCCTAGTTTCCAGTTCACTCTTGAACAATTTTTCCTTGTAATTTTTAGTGAAACTCTTACAAATCTATATCTCTTAGCTCAATTCTTGATATGTATGGGGTTTGCAAAATTTTGTTCTCTATCTCAACCCATCAGTTTTATGTAAAACTCTCTTTATATTTTCAATCAATTTTTCCTAAAAGAAAACCTAGTTTGTATAATTTTAGATGTAACATTGGTAGGTGAACATCACTGTAGGAGTGAGAAATGAGAACATGTCTATTTTTTCATAAGGGGTTAGTGGAGATAGAGATAAATTACATCATAGAGTGTGAACCTATAGTAATGTCCATACCAAGTACAAAGACACCTTGAGATTGGACAAACTAACTACCATGTTTGAGGACTTGAAGCTACACAACAATAACATTGTTTAACCAAGACCCATTGTAAAAAATTCAATATCATAAAGGGTTTGAAAATTTCATAAGGATAATTAGTTGGCTCCTATATATTGTGGATTATTAGTGTGAGACATTTTTATCATGGCTCTTGGTCACATAGACTATTTGATCTTGTTGATGAATTTTAAAACCTCTTGCTCATTCATATACTCTTTCATCACTTCCTTGTAATAAAAACTTTCTATCTTTTAACTTAGATCCATCCATCCTAGTGGATTTTTAATTTCTATTGTCTTAAATAGTCCCAATGAAAAATAAAATTTTGTTATTGTTTGTTAGAAAAGAGGCATGTGATGTTAGAACTTAGGTGTGTTATTTAACTATAGAGATTTTATGGGTAAGAGAAGATGTGAAGTTGCAATTTAGATTAACAATTTTTGGTTGTAAACTAATAAATAACTCTAGAGAATCAGTTGTTGTGAGTTTTATATGTTGAGATTTAGTATTTAGGGTTTTCTAAGTCTTTCTATGGTTTCAACCACAAGATATTTGATTAATAATGGATTAGCACATCTTTTACTAAATACTTACTAGAGTGTGTACATCTTGGAGTTGGATATTCAGATTTCATAGCCCATTATATCTTGCAAAAAAATGATAAAACTTTTACAATAGATTTCAATTAAGCCAAAAACATCTAATATATTCATACAATATGTGAATCCAAAAATATCCTAATTACATATGATACCATTGAATATATAGAAAAGGGGTGAGATGAAAAGGTAGGTGTGGATTCTAACCTCCTCCATGAGTATAGGACAAGTATGATAAAGGTGTCATATTCACATTAGATAGATGTCTCAAAAAGTGAGTAAATGTCCCTCAACCACATGAAGTGAGACAAAAATGTAAAAGTTACTAAGTGGAGACTTAACTAGTGTGAATAAGACTCTCTAGGTAGGCTCAAAGTTAACTAGTTTGATAATGTCAACTTATTTACACCAACACCTCACCTTAAGTGAAACTTAGGGAGAAATGTATGAAATGATTATGGGTCCCAATTAGTAGTCCATGTTAGGTACCATGTGAAAAGTTCTCATTAATGAAGTAAAGGAGAACACCTAATTGGAAATAAAACTCAAGTCCAAAGGAAAAATAATGCATGATAAAATATACAAGAGAAGTAGAAATAATGACTTATCATGACCCCAAAGGACTACTTCTAGCACAATGTATAATAAATGCTCCCCTCCATAGGAGAGAAAAGATAGGTGTTCTATGTGACCCCCCTCAAAAAATGAGAAGGAAAAATCTCCATGTGAAGAAATAGTCAAGCTCCAAAAATTGAGATGAGAAGAGAAACCATGTAGTCTCCCCTAAAATTACCTCTTGTAATAGATGCTCAACACTGGATGTTGAAGATAATCCACAAAAATTAATATAGAACAAGATCCAAAGATCTATTATGATGATGTCTTTAAACAATTCTCAAATTCTCCATGGGAAAGCTAATATAGAACAAGATCTAAAGATGTATGTGTGGGGATAAAAGTGTTAATGTGACTACCACCAAATATAAGATGAATGTTCTCAATAGTGTCTTCTAAATCTACTATGTGGGACTCTATAAACAAGTATGATATGTTTTCTTGAAATACATCCCAATGTGATAGATTTATAAAACCTATATTTATTTTGTGCTACATAGAATCATTGGAAGCCATAGATGAGTTGAAATTGGATTTGGATGTAGTAATATGTGATGGAGGAGATGAGATATCAATGCAATCCATCATACTACAATATTCATCCCAAAATTGCAATAATATTTAATAAGATGTTTGAGTGAGATCATATGATATTTCTACATATGTTGGAACTAAATGATTAGGTAAAGCAATACCATAATCAATAAGTTTCTTCATTTCATCAAATTTTCTTGGAATGAAATTTTATGTTATATGTTATTTCTTGTCACCATACTATATTTGATTTTTCATTTATTAGGAAAATTAAAAAGAATGCTCAAATGGAAGGGATCTAGTGCAACAAACGTGATCTCACAACCAACAAATATATAAAAGTACAAACACTAGATTAGCCCTCTCGATTAAATAAATGATCCTCCAATTAAATTTTAGTGACTTGACACATTATATTTAGTGCATATATAATTACCACCATATAGATTTGATGTAAAAATATTACAAATACTCAAAATAGAGGTATATATTGAAAGTACAAATTTGAGATATTTTTAAGAACTAACATCATTATATAGTGCAAAAAAATTAGGCAAGTTAAAAAAATGAGACTAAAAAAGGTCTCTATGTGCCTAAATGAACCCTTTGATGTTCCAAAAATAGGAAAAATATAGTGGCCTTTGAAAATCTATAATCTATGAAAAATCCTACACCAAAATTATAAAATATTAACACCACTCAATAGATCATAAAAATTACCCCAAATAAAATAATTGTATCAAATAATGTGTCTAGATGGCCAAGAAATAGGCTTGTGAAGTTCAGCCAATAATCCAAACAAGCCAATGGTTAGGGGTAAAGTTGTATCTAGGTGAAATTTATTGACACGACACCTAAACTTAGAAGAAAATCCTTCAAATTTAGAGGTTTTTCTATAATTAGTGTGAGTGTGATCATAACCTAAGTTAAACATGATTAAACATAAAAGAATTAACCAATATCTAACTAGTTAAGTCGATCCCAATAAAATTCTTGAAAATAGTAACTAAGAAGCCATTAAACATGAAATAAACTAGAAATGCATAATGGAAACCTATTTAATGCCTCAGAACTCATACCATTGGGGGATTGGTGCTACATTTATGTGAAAATGTTAGCCCTTTCCCAATCCCTTGGTTGAAACAAGCTTGAAAATGGATGCAAAGCTTAACTAAAATGGATGCTAAATGATAAAATGCTCATGGAGAATGCTCTAAAATTCACTATAGTGTAGTTACTCTAAATGAATGTGGATCCTTTTCTCATAGAAATGAGGACTGTTTATAGGAAAAAATGTTGAATCAATGGTCAAGATTGAATTGATTAATCAATGGATGAAAACAAATAATAGGAGATGGCATGGATTAAGAATCCAATCTTTGGATGAGATTGCAAGTTGATAAGGATCAATGATATTAATCAATGGCTCAAATCAACTTGAAGAAGCACAAATCCTAAAATTTAGGAAGTTGTTACAAGATATGTCCCATTTTGGAGGAGTGGAAATGGAGGATATTCCATGGGAATATTTCTTTGCAAGTGGGAGGATGAAGATAATTAGTTAATTAAATAATTAAAGCATTATTTAATTGTGCATGATGGATGAAATTACGAATTTCATTAAATAATTAACTTATTTAATAAAAGGGGAATTAATGGCATTCAATTAAATAATTAAGTTTATTTAATCAAATGAGAGGATTCAAGGAATTCAATTAAATAATTTGCATGATCTAATTACATAAGATAAAAAATTAGTAAGAAAGAGGATGAATTAACCTAATAAAATTGTTTATCCATTAATAGACAAAAAATGATGCATTTAATTTAACAATTTAGATTATTTAGTTAAATGGTCAAAAAGAGATGATTCAAGATGAAAATGGTATTAATAATCAAATTCAGATGTGCAATATCGATTGGGATTATTTTAAGTGTCTACATTTTTCCCCTCTTTGAAGTGAGGTACCTATTTCATTGGTTCAAAGACTGACGCTTTTTAGATCAATGTTGCTGCTTAGATAAAAAAAATTAAGAAAATCATGATTTTTTGGATGCCCCATTGTTGCCTTAATGAAAATTTATGTTGGAAAACTACCCCCTCATGAGATCAAGCAAAAAATTTAAATTTTAGGTCAAGATTGCAACAAAGATTTAGCATAGGTTCAGTTGGAAAGAATAAGCTCTAAGACACAAAAAAAGGTTCAAGATACTAAAAAAATCCTCAAATAGGCTTCATAGGTCAATAAATTAATAAAAAGGATTAAAAATATTATTTCCCACCTCTAATTAGGGAAAAACCCTAATTTTTAGGCTTCGATAGGAGTGCAAGGGTCATTTTCAAATCATTTGCACACTATGTTGTAGTGAATTGTTGTTATTTTTGCTCTAATACTCTGACGCTATGGTTGATCCTACACTCCCTCAACACCTCATGGACAGGTACAAGAGTTCTAGCGGCCTGCCGATGTAGGACCCCCAATATGCAATTAAAAAAAATCATTTTCACATTTTTTACACATTTATTTTGAGTTGAAGTAGGTTAGACAATTTCATCACAATATTGTGATGCCTTTGACACAATCGGTGGTGCAATTGCATTGTTGCCACACATTTTTAGGAGTGTGTCACTATGGTCAATTTAGGTTTAGAGTCACAATTGTAAAATAGCGGTGCAATATGCCATTTTGGTCTAGTAACGTAATTGTAAAATTATGTCATTGTAGGATAGGGTCATAATGAGTAATTTTTCTCTCGTGATGCTTTTGAATGTCAATGCACAATTGTATATAGTGACACAATTGCAAATGACCAAAGTGGCACAATTGTAAAATTGGCACGCAATTGTTGATTTAGGGCTTCAGACTCAAAATTTTGTCATTTTTTAATTAAATTTGATGGTGTTTGCTTCATGCATGTATGAATTCATTAGACCGCTCATGTCCTATGAGGGAAGACCTAGCATTATTTCTCACATTCACAATTTTGGGGATTATTAGAACTTCTTCCTTGACATAATTGGCTTAGGATTTGTAGCACACATGCACAAGATTCAGACACATCTAGCGATGATGATAGCTTTGGTGGAGCATTGGCATAGTGAGACTTCTTCATTCCACCTTCCCACTAGAGACGCCATAGTTACTTTGGAGGACATGTGGCACATTTTGCGAGTCTTGATCCATGAGGATAGGGTTATCTATGACACCGATGTAGGCCAGGATGCAATTTTTGATGTTCTTAGGCTAGATACCATTTGGGTAGACAGCCACCAGATCAACTTGCGAGAGTACAAAGGGAAAGTTCTAGATTTGGCACTCATTATAGGAGCACTAATTTATTGAGTACTTGTAATGCCCCTCCATGTCGGTTGTTTTGGACTTGTGTGTGAGTTTCTGTGTGTGCTTCATTGATTACTGTGTTATTTGATTATGTGGAAAATATAATATGTTAGTAATCATGTTTAAATAATTAATTAAATCATAAGTGATTTGTAAAGTTATTTAAAATATGATTAGAAATTAAAATAATAATCAATTAAATTAAATCAAATGATTTAGAACAAATGATCAAATTAAACTAATTCGTTAAAAGTAAAAGTGATATTATTAGATAAATTGATTTAAATGTGTTTTGAAGAAAATTTTGCAAATGGTTGATTTTAATTATTTTAATGTGGAAGTAATTAATTAATAATGTATTGTGGAGATAATGAATATATATTCAAATAAAAGTTCAATTTTGTGGATTTAAATTTATTTAATTTTAATCATATGCATGAAAAAGGCAACAAAAGGAATTAGAGGATTAATAATTATTTTGAGCTATTTCTTGAGATGTGACTTTTGGTATTCTCAGGAAGAGGAATGAAAGAGACTTTTGTGTGTGATTTTATTTAGGGGATTTTTGTTGGTAAGGGGGGGCATTCTCTTTCCAACAGATTTTGGAGAATTTGGTAGTCATTTTTCTGTTATAGTATTGCATTATTTTATTCTTCTGAGAATTCATTTGAGGATTAAGATTTAAGTTTCAGGGAGGATCTTGGAGCTGCTGCTGGAAGGATTGGATCAGCAAGAAGGATAAAGCTTCTATAGTTATCTACAGGCGCAGGACGCCAGGTTCTCCTTCTCCTTTTAAATTATCTTCTTTCTATAGCATCAAATGAAATAAGAATTCTTTGTTCTGTATTTAAAATTTAATGCATGTAGAAAATTCTTGAATCCTTATAAATGTTTTGGACTGTGTTTCAATCAAGAAAATTTTACCAAGGTTTGGGATTTTTAGTTGATTAAATGAAATTATTTGTTGGGTTTTGGACTGTTGTTTATTATAATGAAACTAAGATTGGAATTATGGAAATAACCAGTAATACTATAGTTTTGGTTGGGAAATATAATTAATAAATTTAAAATAATCTTTTTACTGGGAAACTGGGTTGTGTATATTCTTGTTTACATTTAAATATACACCGAAAAATTGTACAGTGTATATCTGTCTCTGTTTTCAAAGTATTTGAAATACAATATATATATATATCTATTATATTTGATATATACATATATATACCCATATATATATATATATATATATATATATATATATATATATATATATATATATATATATATATATATATATATATATATATATATATATATATATATATATATATATATATATATATGTATATATACGTTGATAAAATATTGATTGTAAATTTATTTATTTTTGAAATTCGCCGAGCTTCCATCAGTTTACTATACTTTGATTAATGTTAATAAACCACGGGCTGAGTGGTGGTCCGGCCTTGGCCGTACCCACCACCCAGCCGGCCGTGGTGTTGGGCGGCAGGCTACAGACTACCACGGCAGTCTGTCGGACTGCTGTGACAGTTCATAGATTGTCCACGGCACTCCTTCGGACTGCTGTGTCAACCCAAGGACTGTCTGCAGCCGGGGGTAAACCCCGTGGCTTTTGATAGCCCATTTCCTTTCAAACAAAAAAATAAATAAAATATAAAATATGCGCTTTACCTCTTTTCTTTAAAATGAAAATTCGTGTTTCGATTTTAATATATATGCATTTATAAATATATATATATATATATATATATATATGTGTGTGTGTGTGTGTGTGTGTGTGTGTGTGTGTATGTATATATATATATATGTATGTATATATATATATGTATGTATATATATATATATGTATGTATATATATATATCATATATTTATTATTTAATTTAATTATATTTTATGTCATAATTTCTCTGTTATATTTATTTAGTTAAATTATGTCTGTAAACAGATAGTTTCACTTTATGGTATGAGATAAATAAAATTTTATTATAGTGAAGATATGGAAACAGAAAGGAACTTCTATTAATTTGTTAAATTGTGAACTTTGATAGGATAATATAAGGGCAATCTGTGATCGTTTTATTTCAAATATGTATATGGTGGAAATAGAATTTAATATAGAATTGAATAAGTTATCTTTTTATTCTTATTTTGTGAAGTTATAGTCTGGTAGACTTGTTGGATTCCTAGAAAAGATCTATTCTCTTTCTACATTCCCTCCTCAAAAAGAATTTAAATCTATAAATATGTAGTGGTTTTAAAAGGTAGTTATGTGTGAATTATTTAGATAGATTTAAGATTTTAAGGTGGTAAGTTCTATTATGTAGTTTAAGTATTTAGAGTATTGTCATTATTATCATTTTAAAGTATAAACAATTGATCTTAAATGGGTTTCACATTGGAAGTGAGTGTTAAGTTAGTATGATGAAAGGAAAATGGAAATAATGTTTTGAACATAAGTAGTTATGAATGATAATGAGTTAACTACCCAATTATTAAGTAGTTTTCAATTATGTTGATAAATGAAAGGGGAAATTGAAATGTATGGGAATGATTAGTGATTGATTAGGGTATTCTTGAATTGGATAGTTATTGGTGAATGGGATTTTAATCTTTTGGAAAATTGACTTTCTTTATATTCATTTAATGGTAGATTGTAAGTTCTCTTTATGGATAAGTCTTTTAGAATACTTGTGATGGGTATCATAAATTGTTTTAGTTAACTGAGTAATCTAGATGGATAAAGCGTATTTGAAAGTTAACATTCTATAGTGAATTAGTATTGAATATATATGTATGTTTAAGGATTGATTTGATTGATGTGTCCTCCTTTACGTTTGCTTGGTTTAAAAAAAATGAATTTGATTCCGTTGGGTTGTGTCGATTTATGAGTGATTTGATGGACCCTTCTTATTGTGTATTTTCTCGAGTTTGTGTGAGTCGGGAATCCTCTTTAATTTAATTTGTGTTGTTATTCATTTAACCTTGCGTGGTGAATTCTTGGATTTGTTTGGAGTTGTGGAGGTCTTATTATTTGATTTTATGGTGGAGTATTTTGGATATTAATGTGATGCTTGGTTGTGATAAGTTTATGCTACTTGTCGTATGCAATCTTTCCACTTGTGTTATTTTGGTGGAACATTAAATTATATTGTTGTTATGTTTGATGTTTTTTCAAAGGTCATTTGTTTAACCACCTGCACAGGTATCTTGTGAGGAGGAAATTGAGGTCTCCCTGGGATGCCTGGTTGCATGCTTTTACCTTTGTTGTTGAAGGATTTTGTTTGGATGGTTCGTGTTGGTGTGGATTCTTTTGGAGACTAATTTTGATTCAAGGAATCCTTTGCCATTAATTTGTGTTGTTTTGTTTATGAGTTGTGGATAGTTGATCTTCTTGAATTTTTGATTTATTTGTATCGAAGTTTGGATGGGGTTGATGGTTTTATTTTTATGTATTCACTCGTTATATTTGAATTGAAGATAGTTCTTGTGGCCTTGCAATTTTTGTTGTTAGTTCTTTGATGGGGAAACCCTAGTGTAAAATTTTTGAGATACTTCCAGAGGCTTGAGATGATTGTCAGTTGATGTTCTCTCTCTTTTTGTGCCCTTGATGTGGCAAGTGGTTTGGTTTCATGATTTTAAAAGGGTTGTACGAAATTGTTGAGACTTTGATTATGTATTTATAGCGAGATGAGTAATGCCTCGCATGCTTCTCTATTGTGATTCTTTGTTCAAATTATGATGGTACAACCCTTGGTTTTTTATGTTGTTGGGTCTCTAGGGAGAGTGGCTCCTCGTGGGGGTCGGCGCCTCGTTTAAGGGGAAGGGCTCAGGATAACCCACGAGTGAGTTAGTAAACAAGTGAAAACCTAATAATTAACTTAGGAGGGTTGGGTAGTAATATCATTATAAGATTTAAAAATGGATGCCTCAGCTTCATTAGTGCTTTCGCAGACTAATGGAAGGGCGAGAAGGTCGTGGTTGGCAAGGTTGTGACCTCATCTTCACGAGAGGTCTACGGCTCCACATGAGTCACCCTATGGACCGGCGCCTCCAGTTGGGAGGAAGGGCACAAGATAGCCATAGATGGGGGCCGGTGCCTCCAGTTGGGAGGAAGAGCACAGGATAACCCATGTAGGACTATGCGATGACACTCTCCCCCAGTTGCCCATGTGTTTTACTTTATTGTGTTCCTCTGGAAGTAAGTTATGGGAGTTGGTTTAGATTGTTGTTTGTATTGATTTAAATTGATTATTGTTTTAATACATCTTTAGTATACTTTATGGTCTTGTATGATCTCATTTATATTTGATTTACGATCTTGTATTCTTATGGTACTGTGTTATGATGTTATTGTATTGTTTAATTGCAATTTGGAATTGTATTATGTTTATTAATTCAGTTTTTTTTGGAAGTGTTTCATGATCTTCCTTTGGTTACTTGTTTACATGTTATTGTTTTGTTTAATGTGATGAGATTTATGATTTTAAGTTATTATGTTGACTCTTGGATGTTGTTGATTATGTCATGGTAATCCTTGAGTTTTATGATACTTTTGTATGGCGTTGAGTATTGTGGTTCCGTGTTTGGATGTTCTTGGTTGAGGACTCTTCTAACTGTCAGCTCCTAGCACGGGGGGTGGGTCTTCGGACTCACATGGTCGGGTGGAACATGCTAAGCACCCCATTGGGTCCCCAATCAAGGATCAAGAGGTGCGGATTGGTTCTGTTGCGGCGACTCTAGAGTTGTATTTATGTTGGAGCCAGTTATGTTATTGTGCATCATGTTATCTTATTGTATGGTTTCCATTCATGATTGGAAACACTATTGTATCATTGTACCTCTAGAACTTTGTACTATAATGTAATGTTAACTCGGTGTGGATATTGGCCATGGTAATTGTTATTCAATGTGTTAGGTTAATTATGCATATGTTGTATTTATGTACTCAGATGGTTTCTTTTCAATAATTATCATGTATGTGTTATATTAGTTAATGTTTACTTTGTTATGGATTATATCGTTGGCTTTTATTCTTTATTGTCGTTGTGTGGATCTCAGTCTCGTAATGACTCCTTGTGTACCCCAAGGGATGTATGTGCTAATGAATCTACTTAAATGAAATTCATGTTATGATTTAATGTGTATTACATGTATGTTATGTTTACTTTAAAAAAAAAAAAATTGTGCTGTAATTATTGTTTAATTGTCCTTTGGGGTTCGCACGACGGGGTGTTACAGTATTGGTACCTAAAAAATAAGGTAGAGTGTTCAAATTTGGTTGGGGACTCATATGGGAGGGGATGGTTTAGAGGATGAATCTTTATGCTTGGGGCTCCATTATTCTCACCTTCTTGTACGATGATATGCATCAGGTCATCTATTTCAGAGGACAAAGTCTAGGGACTAGAATTACAGTGCTACATGTTTGGGCCTAGGAGCACATTGTTGTGCTCAAAACCATTATTACCTTTGTTGACATCGATCTAGATCAGCCCATATTTTACCGATATGGAGCTATCACCACCCTACAATACATAGGTACCATAGGCATTGCATATTTGAGGTGTGTGATCAATGATATGACAATATTTCAATGGAGGTCATGGATCTAGGCCCATCTATGGTAAAATGAATAGGAGAAACTATTCTTTGCATGACAAAAGATGTATTCTTGGGCGAGATCACACTATGGTGGAGAGGTACTTGCTTGATCGAGTTTCTAGGAAGTTTGGTGAGGTGCAGGATATAGTCCTTCCCACATACGAAGCCATATTCACATAGACTAACAAAGAGATGGTCTAGGGATAGTAGGTCCCTTTGTAGGTAGCTATTGATGATTTCAGAGCATTTGTACTACACCCATGGGTATATGATGGTCCATATGATGTAGAGACTACTCTAGCTTATGACGCATGGTTTCTACAACATGCCTCAATATGACTATCTAGCTATGGGACAAGTGCTTGGTAGAGGAAAAGGACAAAGGCCTAGTAGAGCACAACAACCTCCCAATGATAGGAATTAGTAGCAGTGATAGGATCAAGTGATAGGTGACTTGCACCAGTTGGATTAGTAGCCAAAAAATGGTCAACAACCAAGGGTTGGGTAGGTTCCTGGATAGTCTCCTTTGATTCCACCTCTAGGAAAAGCACCACCACACTAGAAGTAGTAGGAACAAAGCTCCGATCCCAAGGATGCCCAAATCCTATCTCTGACAGTCAAGGGAGAAAAACTAAGATAGGAGCATTATTAGGCACTCTAATATGTACAACAGTTGATTGGGGAGCACAATTAGGAGTGCCAACAAGTACAATAATTGACTATCTAGCTTGCTCAAGAGTTAGGTTATAGGAAACAACTAGAGGCTACTGCTATGCAAACCCAGGGAAAAGTGGTTTCTACTCACATGTATGGTCAGGCCATGTTTAAGGCCACCTACTATAGGAATTTTTACCATAGAGAGGTTCCTAGAGATTGACACTTGCCAGAATTTCATGGAGGAGTGGGGTTGCTCCTAGTGGTTCAGGGGGACCTTCAGTTCATCAACCTATGGATAGCAGCCACTGACAACCTTCGGTGGGACATCAGGATTAGTCCCATCATGAGGACTGTTAGAACCAAGAATAGCCTTGTATAGACAATTTTTTGATATTTAGCCTTCATTGGATAGGTTTATTTTGGTAGCCTCATGTATACTCATTGTTTTTCACAGTAACACTGACTTAGATTTTGTATCATGGTAGTTGATTTTTTTATTATATAAATATATGAGATGATTTGATGCGACATTTATGATGTGATGGTTTTTATTTTATGTGATTCTTTATGATTATGTATGGAAGCATATGTTATATAATGGATGCAAATATTTATGATGATATGTTTATTATGCATATGATGTGATATGTTTCTATGATTCATGATGTGATGTTGCATGGATGTATGTAATGTATGGTTTAGGGTATGAATGCAATGTGATGGATGATTTACTTTCTTTTTCAATATCTTTTCTACATGTCATGATGATGTAGAATGTTCATGTTATAAGATGGATTCATTTCTTTTTGTGTATTTTCTGTGTGATATGATTTTATTATGATTATGATTATGATTATGTTTATCCAATATGTATGTATGTTGATGGTTTTAGGATGTAGGATTGATGCATTTATTATTTTTATTGACTATCATGATACCAAATTAGCATAGAAAAAAGATAGAAGAATAGAATGTTCAAATGGATTAATCATTGATTTTGAGATTGATTCAAATTAGCATACCAAATTAGCATGATTATGTTTATGCAATATGTATGTATGTTGATGGTTTTTGGATGTAGGATTGATGCATTTATTCTTTTTATTGACTATCATGATACCAAATTAGCATAGAAAAAAGTTAGAAGAGTAGAATGTTCAAATGGATTAATCATTGATTTTGAGATTGATTCAAAAGTCCAACAAGCCTATGATTCCTCAAAAATTTATTAGATATGGTCATTAGAGATGATGATTTGCTTGTTTATGGGATTGGGATACTTCATCATTTCTTTCCTTATTTTTTATATAACACATAGACATGATGCATCAAGGTATTGATAACAAAGATGGTGTTTAATCTAATGCAATGGACTTTGAATTTATAAATAGATAGGATCATCCTTGCTCACACTTGACATACAAAAACCTCGTTGGAATGTAGTTTATAATTTTAGAACATTTCATACCAAAGCATATGCAATAGTCAACAATTCACTAGTACAAAAATAGAAATAAATGACTTAAAAAATTACTAAAAATTGGTCACATGACCATTAGTTTGGTCATGTGACCATTAGTAGTTTATTGTCAGTCATTTAAAATGTGACCAAATTCATGACTAAACTATTTTTAGTCATTTATTAGTTGTTTTGATTGATCAATTTGGTGGTATATTTAGTCATTAATTTAGTCATGATAGTTGTTTATTTATTCCTGGTAGTTTTTATTTAATCATGGTAGTCATTTATTTATTCATGGTAGTCATATATTTAGTCATGGTAGTCATTATTTTAGTCATTGTAGTCATTTATTTAGTCATTGTAATCATTAATTTAATCATTGTAGTCATGGTAATCATTTATTTAGTCATGGTTTAGTTATTTATTTGGGTGAATCAATTATTCAAGTTACAAATCAAATCTAAATTAATTAATCCTCACAAATTTATGCATATAAACTTCAATTATCATAGATATTCAAATGTTGAGAGAATTACCATGAAATGAAGACTAAAATGCTTGAACAAATATGATTGATCAGACACAAGAGGAGCCACAACATAGTATTTATGAGTGGAGAAAAAACCACTTTGAGAATTTACTTCATTAAGCCTCATTGGAAAATCAAAACCTCACTGGTCACATTCAATGTCTCAATGACAATTGCCTCACTTGCAAAGCAAAATCAAGTTTGACAATGAATGAAACACTGTCACAAAATATTTACAAAAAAAAACCATCCCTCGCAAGGAGAGACTCTTTAGAAGAAACCAAGGTAAAAATATAATGAACTTTGTTAAAATTCCAAGCTTCATAGAATGGCATTCATATATTGTAATGCTAGTGTCTGTGCTAATAAGCCCTGCACCTGTGCTAGATGTCCCTGTAAAGTCTAAACCTGCACCTGTAGACCTGCAACCACTGATGGATCTATCAACGAGGAAGCAACAGCCTACCTCTTACGAGGCGTCACACTGGTAGATGGCTCTGTGGTACCTGCTCTGCTCGGTCTCCCCCCATCTCCACCATCATCATCACTGCTACCGTCACTACTATCCTCGCTGCTACCAGAACTCTGATCACTGTCAGTCTCAGAGCTGCTCTCCACATCCACATCCACATCTACATCCTCCTCTCTCCCCCGTCGCTGACCAACCTGAACACCCCCTACTGGTGCTGCTGCTGGTGCTGGTGCTGGTGCTGCCACTGGTGCTGGTACAGGCTCATCCAGAATAGTGATACGTGGAGGAGGGTGCAGAGCCAGATACTCTCCATACTCGGGAGTAATAGGTGCCTCAACAATGTCTTGTCGGACATCCCATGCTGATGGCTGTAAAGCACGGTAACCCGCAACAAGTGCCCCATAAGGAAAACTGGGACCCTAATCACTGACATCTATCCGTCGCCGTCCGTAATGAGCCACTCCCTGTGGCATACACTGCACAATGCCATACTATCTGTACACACGACGAAACATGAATCGCTCCAAGACCTTGGGGCTCTTCCCAATCAAATACATCGAATTGGACAAGAACCCCAACTCAATATCATCATCGTCCTAGTCATCACAGTCTAATTATGGACGCCAGGTCACTGCCTCTACATCATCAATAATCTGCCTCCAATACTCAAGCTTACCCATCATATGCTGGGTAGGCCTGCCTCTATATCGAAACAAATAAGGCCTCGTCGCTGGTCTGGCTAACACTGGCACGGGACACGTAACATCAATATGCTCTCATGCCCATACCTAGAGAAGGGTAGCTCCCGCCGATAGACTGCTGCCACCGAGATACATGATCCAATGCAAATCATGATATAACTGGGCAAGCAGCATACCTCGTCCTATGGGCCACCAGACCCTCTAACACCCGACCCCACCCAAGAGATAGACCCTTTGACCTCTTATCAGGACAAAGGAATCCACCAATAAAACCGGCCAAAACTGAAGGAAGTGGTGCATATGAATCATGCATCTCAACCCATGGAATCCACTCTCCCGCAATCTGAGGATCCTGAAAGACCCTCCGCACTACCTCTACACCACCAACCTCCTCTGAATCATGTACCACAATCTCTCCAACAAAAGGAATGTGAAGAATGCGCCATACATCCTCCGGCGTCATGGTCATCTCGCTAGTAGGTAAGTGAAAGGTGTTGTGGTCACTATGCCACCTCTCTGCTAAAGCTGTCAACAAACCCCTATTAAGTCTAATATGAGGCATATCCAATAATGTCGCTAAGCCACAATCCGTAATATGCTGTCTCTCGTCTAGTGTAAGTCGCGATATCATATCAAAAGGCCAAGGGAACTGCTCTCGCACCTGGATAACATCTAAATGCTCCTGTTATCATACAAACAAGACATTTTAATCAAAATATCAAAAGATCATCAAATTTTCAAAAATTGTGCTTTTACCTATCAACCTAGCAAATTATCAAGGACCCCTCATCTATCAATCAGGTTCAATCCTTTGGAAAGTTTAATTATTCCTCACCTATCATGAGGGTAATTATTATCAATCAATAGAGCTCGCTCATCATGAGATCATTTCCCATATATTTTAGTCAAGATCAAACTAAAATAGATGGAATCAAAAACAAATCGACGAAAAGCAAAGTGCACAATTTTTCATCAATCTCTACCTAAAAACACTAAAATGTCTGGCATGCTACAAAATCCTCTATATGCGCTACAGAAACATCTCGACGGGCTAAAAAGACAAGCGCGCTATAAAATCCTACGGACGCACTGCAAATTTGACCCTGCACGCTAAAACATCTGACGCGCTGCAAAACTTACCGACGCGCTACACAATTTACCTGATGCGCTAAAACTATGGCGCGCTACAACAGAGCACGGACGCGCTAAACCGCATTCACCGCGTGCTAAAACACTAAAACACGTGCAAAAACACATCAAAAATATGGGCACAAATTACGAGGACGAGTTGGGGTACATACCGGAGGTCCATAGTCGTCAGACGCTGGTGACAGCGCACATGCTCGAGTCGGTGGGTGTGGTAAGGGATCGGCATCCTAGCTCTAAATACTCTAAGGGTCTCTATCATAGGGTTGTCAAAGTCAAATGCACAAATGACTTTTGAGAATGACCTTTTGAGTATTTATACGCTATTTTTGGGGGATTTTTATGGGATTTATTTATTTTTTTTCTTCTGAGGAATTAATTCTTATCAATCACAAGGCCGTTTTTGACAATTTTGTCAGGAGATAAATTGTTTCTTCACCAATTCATCATCAAATCATGATAAAAATTCAAAAAAAAAAATTGAAAATCATAAAAATCCAAAATTCATCAATTTATCTCCCGAGGGGGCATGTATCACTATCATTTCGAAATTCAACATCTGGGGCAAGTCTGGGGCATGCTTTAAAACCTTTCGTCAATACTGGCAGCTGAAGCAAAATCATTCTTTGAAGCAATGCGTAAACACATCACTTCAAAGAGGGGCAAAATGTAGACACCTAAAATTGGTCTGGAGAATCTAATTGATTGAATACGATTTATTTGATTAATTAATCTTAAATTCTTCTACTTAGTAAATAAATAGAAATATTTATTTATATTAAGTTCATTTATTAATTCTTCTATTTTCTTTCCTAATTAAATAAACAAAATTAAAAACTTTGTTTTATTTAATTATTATCATTTTCATCATATTATTCCTCTCTTAATTAAATAAACAAAATTAAATACTTTGTTTTTATTTAATTATTATCATTAATATTTCTTCTATACTTTATCTATTAATTCTATCTTAAATTAAATACACAGCTTCAACAATTTGTGTTATTTAATTACCTCATCACATTTCTTCTTAATTAAATAAAGATATTTTAAATCTTTTATTTAATTATCATTTTCTTTTATTTTAATAAACAAACCCTATAGTTTGATTTATTAAATTAATTATTCCTCTATTTGCTAAATTTAAATAAATTAAATTTATATAAATTTATGCATAAATCTTTACACTATTCACTCACCAACAAAATTAGATTTTTAAAATCTAATTAATGCAACTTCCATTCACGGGAAGAGCTTCGGGGACAAACTTGCAGGAAGTCCTCTCAATCTTCTTCCATCAATCCTCCCTCTCTTCTTGCCTGGTGTTTTCATGGGGAGGAACAATCCTCCATGATCAGCTCCTTCTTCTCATCCCATGCCTTTGGATTCTCCAGATGAAATCACAGCCCCTCATCCCGTATCCCTATACAATTGTGCTGCCGTGAAAGTTATAAATACAGCTCTTTGGCTACAGGAAATGGATCCTAACTTGTGCAATTTTACTCTACAGGTTTTCCAAGCATCCAAGCATTCAAGCAATCTCGTTTTAGGATCAATCTATCAAGCATCTATCAAGCTTTCTTTAGTATTTCATAGTTTACAATCATGGCTGTTTACAGTAGTTTATTTCTCATGAATTTTACTATAGAAGCATCTTAGTTGCATTATAGAATCATAATAGCTTAATTCTCATTCTCTAAGTGTCATTTCAATAGTTTAAATAGCTTACGAATCTGAGAGCTAAGTAGATTAGAGAAATCTTTAGAGTTAGAGAGCAATAGGATAGATTTCTGTAGCTTTTGTAGTTTAAATTTGTTTAAATTCATTAAGTTTTAGATGCAATGTCTTATTTAGAAGCGTAGATGCATTGTTTAATTCATTTTCCCCATTCTACCGCTTACAATTTCAATGATGAAATACAAGAAAAAGCTCGCACAAATCTGGGGATGGATATGCTATATAGGGCACCCACTACATAGGAAATTTTAGATTTGATCACAATATTTGAAAAAATATAAACAAATATGTCCTTAAAAGGCCTCTTTAAGATTCTTTTTGAAATTGTAAGGGAAGTGAGTGTTAGTCACAATTGTTTTGTAGAAAAAATTGTAAGCTTGATTCTTTTCAACCTAAATAAGGGTGTCTTCCTTCTATCTCATAACCTTATAACCAAAAATGTTTGCTCTGAGAATCCCCTTCATACAAAAATTTAATGAAAAAAAAAGTATATAGGTTTACTTACTGAATGGTGGTGTGATATTCACAAGTTTCCACCCACCATGATAGAGGTTTCGCAATGATTGAACTCGGTATTGACATTTTGACTCCTCCAAACTCTTCTAATTTAGCGATCTGTAGCCTAAAAATAAGATTTCGATGAGGGTTTTAGAGTATGTTTATTAGAATGAAAATTATGTCCAAGATCCTAATAATGAGCACATTTAGGTTTTAACATTACAACTTCCTTTACCCCTATGTAGTTAAGTATACAAGGTTGGTTGCCCTTGTAGATACCCAGCACATTATGCAAATAAAAAACCAAAAAAGAAGAAGGTAAAAGCAATAAAAGATTATGTGAACCTATATCCTAAACCTACAATAGCACAAGAAACAAGCAACAAATTAGATCGAATGCAAGCTAGAATATAGATTCCTCAAGAAGTTCATTTAAATTGCAAGAAAAAGAGGAAATGAAATGAAGAACACCACAAAGCTTAAAACATGTCAAATCCTCTTCTAAAGCAAAGAAAACTCTTAATATCTTGAGGCAATTGGTGCCAATTTGATGTGAAAATTGGCCCCTTCCCAACTCCAATGATGCAATGGTGAATTGATGATGAAAGTTGATCCACTTTGATGAAGAGTGATGAGTGCTCCAAGATAAAAATCTGATAACCTAGCTATAAACTCAATGATATGGATGGATATTGCTAAAAATTTGAGCATAGTAAGTTTACTCAAATGGTGGATGCTAAAATGAGGAATGAAGCCTCTTATTTATAGAATATCAAGTTGAAGAGATGTCCAAAATGAAGCAATGTGGGACTAAGAATCAACCAATGGAAAGATGACACTTGTCAACATGTGAATGGATGAAGGATGTGCAAGTTTTGATGAATGTGCCAATAAATGTCAATATTTGAATTTTGAAATTGTATTAATGGCAAGGTAGAGGGAGAGTCAAATGGAGTAATGACCACTTGGCTCAATGCCAAAGGACTTGTAAGAGGGAATGAATGCCTTGTTGGAAAGACAAAGTCCACTTAGATTTGAATTTCAAACTTGAAGAATATTCCTCCTTTATGCCATGTTGAAGATAAATAGAGATTTAATAAATCAAATAACTCTATTTTCATGCGCAAGTGGCAAAAGGTGGAGGATGGGACATGAGAAGAGATTAAATTAATCAAGGTTAATTAATTCAATGAAGGATTAAGTGATGTAACCTATTTGACTTAAATTTATGGATTGATTTAAATCAAATATGAGAAGAATATGATTTAAAGATTTAGTTAAATATATTTTTATTTATTTAGCTCAAGGGGGTGATGTTAGCTTAAATTAAAAAAGGTTTAATTTATTTAATTTAATAGATAGACTTTAGAGATTTAATCAAATAAAATTGTTTATTTAATTAAATAGGGATAATTAGATCAGACTAGTTAATTTAATTATCGAGAAAGGATGACTTAATTAGACAATTGATTTATTTAATTAAGGGAGGAATATTGATGAATTTAATCAAATAAAGGCATTTGATTAAATGGTTAGACCGAAGGATGATTTAGGATGAAGCGATGTTAGTGGTTAGGATCAGATGTCCAATGTCAATTAGTACACTTTACGTGTCTACAGATTAAAGTAAGATTTCATAGAGATTATATGCATTTCTGCCTCCATCTCGCCAGGAAAAATCTGACTCTAAATGTATAGTTTATACCTACTGCATTTAAGATACATATTTAGCCAAACTATTGCATCAATTATAGTGCCTCAATGGAGGTTACATTCTCTTCACACTACCAACCATATCTCCTACTTCAGAAGGTGTTTGCATGAGGCAACATAAGCTAGCAATTAGGGTTTTTTGTTGCTTTCCCCGCCGCTACTAGTTTTGGCTCCTCCAAACTCTTCCTCGCTAGTATTCACCTTTCACATCTCCAATTCGTTGAGCTACAACTGAAAATAAGGTTTCGATTAGGGCTTTAGAGAATGTTTATTAAAATGAAATTGGGGTAGAGGGTTTTTCTTTTTGCCTGCCAAAATGGATTTTTCAAAATGGAATCCAAAATATATAATCTTTAGTTCATAAATCTCCCGCTTTCAATCAAAATTATTAAATATATTGTAATATTATATTATTATATAATATTAAATATATTATAATATAATATTATATAATATAAATAATATAATATAATGTTATATTATATTATATAATATTATATAATAATATAATAATTATATTATATTATATTATTATAGAATATTATATAATAATATAATAATTATATTATATTATATTATTATAGAATATTATATAATAATATAATATTATAATATAATATATTATATTGTATTGTAAATAATATATTATTATTATTATATTATATTATAATACAACCCACTCTAATTTATTTATTTACTTATTATCCACTTTAATATCATATTGTCTAATTTTTATTTGTGTGACTAATTATTTAGTTTTGTGTTTTACCCGATATCAAATTAGTCATTTGTTTAGTCATTTATAGTTGTGTTGCAAGAAATGAGTAGAATTTAGTCATATTTAGTTGTTACGACTAAAATTTTTAGTCACGTAATCATTTATTTGCCAAATTCTACTAGTGATTTATTCAAAATGACCCCATACACACAACTAAGCAAGTATTTGCCAAGACTATATTACAAGAACATCCAACAAGAACAACAAATGAAATATAATGATAAATGCCCCATTCCTTTCTCTCTAAATCATTTTGATAGACATCATCGAGAGGTCCTCAGAATGGGTCGATAAGATAAATCATAAGAAAAGATCAAAATGAACAAAGAGTCAATGTTACTCGTATCTCTTGCCAAAGTAACATAACTAACATTATTTCTAATGATGATTTCCATTGTAGGAAGGATGCATCCTAGGACATGTTTATTAGATGTTTTCACTAAGACTAATTGTTTGATAGGGGGTTCATACAAATGTTATCGACTAGTCTACTTATGACCAAGACTTTATATTTTTATATTTAGGTTTACACTTTATGAATTTTCACACTTGTTTCCACTTGTTTTACCAAAGGTTAAAGTGACGATCAATTTATTATGGATGGAAGGTTATTAAGAGTGAAAGTGAAATGGGATGGGTGGTTTTTTCTAGACTTTTTTGGAATATTTCAATTTTTTTGGCCTTTTTCAATGTTTTGAGGATGTTTTTGATCTTTTTGGGTGTATATGAATGTTTAGGTTTTTAGGTTATTTGAGGATTTTTTGGATTTTTGAATGTTTTCCAATGTTTTGGGTTTTTCAAATTTCTTTTTTTGTTTTATGAGTTTAGACCAAGACTTAAGGGGAAACTGACCTAGCGCCTCGAGGGCTCATCAATGATGGCCTTACCTACATTGTACACGTAGAGACAACGTTGTTTGCTTGACTTTGGCTATTAACCATTTATTGATGAGATATAAACATTGTTGGATTGTCAATTTATTATGACATACTCCTAAAGGACTTACCTAATGCCTTGATGGGGCATCGATGATGGACTTGCCTATGTTCAAGCTTAGAGATGACATAGTTCAACATCCATGTTTTTTATTTTTTGACTTTTTGACCTATTTAGGGATTTTGAAGATGTTTTGGATTTTAACTAGACACGTTTTTATAAGTTTTTTGATTTTCTGATTGTTTTTATATTTTTTGAGATTGTACAATTATTTTTGGATTTTAAGAGAGTTTGTGAATATTTTTTGGATTTTGAGATATTTTGAAAATAACCTTAAGATATAAAATAATTTGATCCAATGCAAGTATAGACAAATTCCCCCAGTGTTCTCCGATAGACTACTTCAATATAGGAAAGATAAACTAACCTTAGGAATGTGGCAAGTAGTACTAAAGGGGAATATAAAGCTTAATATCTAGCTATGATATGGATGCAGATAGGTAATGGAATAAATAGGATAATGGATGAAGGATTAATGTGATGGATAATGAAGCAGGATAAGTCAAAGAGTCATAGATGGATGGATAGTGCTTATTTACACAAGGCATTTGTTTGTGAGGTTTTCACCAAGGTACTTTCCCAAAGCACGACCGAAGTGGTTTTCACTAGAGGACATTTTTTTCCTTACTTTTTTCAATCCTTTTTCTAATTCTTTTTGTATTTTTAGATTTATACCCGAGTGATGTGTACAATAGTGGTTTACACTTTTGGGACATCTTGATTTTTGCTGAAATCATTTTTTTTTTAAATAATGATTTAATCCTTGAAATGTTCAAGGATTCCAATTGAAAAGGGTTAGATCAAACCACCTTAGATAGAACCCTACTAGTTTTAAACCATACCTATAATGGAGTCTCCTTTACACCTATCAAAATGTTGATAAAAAAACACTTTTGATTTACCTTTTGGGGGATCAAATGACTTCATTTATTTTTTTGTTTGTAAGTATGTACTTATTATAAGCTTCCCAAAAAGTATAATTTTAAATATATTTAATTTTTTTATTATATTTAATTTTTATTTCTTAAGAATGTAAGTTTTCATTGAAAATCAAGCTCTTTGTTTTGCACATGTGTAAAAATAGCATATTATCAAAAAAAATCTAAAAAATATCTATGCACTTGATATTGATGTCCTTGATTGAACAAAAAAAAGAATTTTGATACATACAAAAAAAGTTTTGTTAGCAAGTGTAGAGGAGGGGGGCCAACCACTCAATGACTCTAGGTCACAAAGAACCGAGAGTTGAAGGATGTCCTAATTACCTCAACTGCACAGGTGTTTAGGGAATTAGAGGATAGAGAATGAAGAGCACTCTCAATGCTTCTATCACGCTACTAACCCAAGAGTTAGATTTGGACTAAGCGAGCAGGTTTTTGGAATTTGGACTATACCTCAGACAACTTTCTGCTAGAGGATAGTAGCACAAAACAAGGATGATAGCACAGTGTGTTGGCATCCATATGAACAAAAAGTGAAGGGACATAGAAAAAATAATAGACAACCTACTAAATATCTTAGCTAAAGGTTTGCTAGTGATGACTAAAGCAATAAATAACAGAATGACTAAAATAACAAGAGATGATATAAGAATGATAAGAACAAAGATGGTAAAGATTCAACCCATGGAAAAGTCCAATTCTCCTGCAAGCTCCACACGAACAAGTACCTACACACAACAAAGCTAGGGAAAATGTTGGGGCTATTTTGGAGCTTACTACAAACAAACCCCTATTTTGGTCTGTCCACCTCCATGGATAGCTAGATAAATAGAAAAGTAGAAATGAGATAAAGAAAGTATGCTAGAAAGGATATTATTGAACACTACAAGAAGTACTATACTACTCAAATCCAATAACAATGTAATAGTAAGAAGACAATACCACCCTCGACCAAAGGCACTCAAGGCCAATGAGAGAGAAATGGAAGTTTACAACTGTGGAAAAGTTGACGTGGCTACAACAATACCAAAGAAAGTCTCACAAGACACCAAGTTACAACTTCAGTAGTAGATGTGAAGAATGTTGTGATGTTGGAATTGTTGATAGTACAACAAGTAGCTCAAAGCTCTAGAATTTTCTCAATAATTGTGTAGAAGAATGAATGAGAATGGAGAATAGGAATTTGAAGATGAGTTTGGGAGGGAAAGAGTCATTCAAAGGTTGGTTGAAGGGTGCAGGGGTGTTATGTTTCATCACCAATGGAGAATGTAATGCCTCTATAAATTATGAGACAAGAATCCTGTCAGAATTACAACATGCTTCATAGTTGTCCACGTGTCATGCATGCATCCTTGATAGAAATTCCCCCACTGACACTATAAACAAGTGCCAAGTGAATGGAGTACAGATGGAGGACATGGAATTACATGGTCAAGTTTGATTTTTCTAAGGTGAATGATGTAAAAGAGGAACTTACAAGAGGGTGAAAATTCATGCCTATACATTTTTCCCCCAATTTAGTGAACATGAGTGCCAATGAGTTTTTGGTGAACTAGGTTGAAAGAGCTTCAAGAAAATATACTTGAACTGTTGAGGAAGAAAACCACAATTTGGCATGCTCAAAAGTGCAGGGAAAGAAAATGGGTCCACAAGTACTCTCTCTTGAGGAGGATTGAACAAAGTACATCAAAGGCCTGCAGACCAACAGTGAACAAATCCCACAACATGTAAGCACTTCACAGGTCCTCAAAATTCAAAAAGAATGCACTCCCTAGGTGCTCAATCTTGAAGGAAGTCCGATGTAAGGGACTTCATAAAGTTGGATTGGAAAGTAGCTTCACAGGTGCACCTACAAAGCAACATGTTAATCCATAGACAAAAAATATTAGATAAAAAAGAAGCCACATAGGAGACAAGAAAATAGTCATGTAGAAAGACAATAATTGAAGAAATGTTTTTCAAGGGGGTCCACTCAAGGGACACTCTGTTTAAAAGTGCAACAATATTTTTCACAAATCAATTCAACATCAAGGAATCCTTACGAAAGATTTCATTTCATCAAAGGAATTTGAAAGGAAGAAGTTCCCCTCATAAGGGGAAATTCAAAACTTCTCTCATGGGAAAAGGCACTCCCTCCTCAAAGGAAAGTTTCTCAAATTTTTTTTTTACGAACCCATGATGAAGGAAAATTATTTCGCTAGGGGTCCTTGTTGAGGAATGTGATTTTTGAAAAATATTTTAAAAGAAAAGATAGAGATTTTCAAGAATAGATTCATTAGTTGTCAAATACATCTTTTGAAAATTGAAGTGGTATGAGAGCCCCCCCTTAGGATGGTGTGTGTCAAGCACAAAGGAACGTGACATCCTAAGGAGAGAAAAGAAAGAATGAAAAAGTGATGTTGTGGCTTGTGGAACATAATGAGATGTAAATGTGGTAATTTTGTTGTCGTGCGTGCAATGGAAAACACATAGGAACCACAAAATCATGAAGCAAGAAAAGAAGATAGAAATATGGAAAGAAAGGAAGATAATAACATAACAAACAAGAGATAAGGGGATCTGATATTTCAGGGTCAAAGCTACTCATAAATATAGATAAATAAGTATGATAATATTAAAATGAACTGTCATCAACCCCCTACTATATCAAACCATGTGAAGAAGGTAGGTGAAGAAAAAATGAAAATAAAAAATTGGGTCAACATGGAGGAAGGCCTTATTCCCCTAACTCTTTTCATCATCCCCAATTGTCAAAAATCAATACACAACAAAGAGAGAAGAATGATGTGAAAAATAGAGGAAGTTTTATGACATAAAAAAAACTCATGTATCCAAGAACCGACGAGGGTGAAAAGGGTCATCTAGGAACACATAACACAAGCATGAGGGAAAAAATACACACACACAATCTAATCCATAGATAAAGAAGACACACACCCTAGTCCTCATCAACCAAGAGGTCATCTTTCTCCTAGTCTAGATCACTATAAGGGGAGGGTGGATGAGCTAGAAATGGAGGAATATGAAGGGGTGTACCCTTCGACCCCTTGCAATAAGAGCCAAGGAAGAATATCCCTCAAGGTCTTCTCCACTCAATTTTTGTGAGGTGAACGCCAGTGATCTCAAAAAAATCACTGATAAGGTCAGGACATCATCTACAGAGTTGAGCATGCACTTTATTCGGGTGCAATGTGTCAACTCAGTGGGTGGTTGAGGCAGTACTTGAGATCCACTACTAGCCTCATCAAATGATTCAGGAGTGGTGATGAACTTCAGGAACGTGAGTGCTTCCTCCATCACTAAGATGATACAAGCCAACATAGAACCACCCTCCAAAGTAGGTGAACCCTTCTTTCAACCCCCATTGCAAGCGAGGTCATCCTCCATCTTTTGCTTCATCGAAGGATCTGAAATCCCTACGAATGAAGCAGAGGATGTGAAGGAAGAGGAGAAAACCATGGCATACACCATTGAGGTACTCTGCATGTCTACAGGTTTTGAAATGGAAAGATGTCTAGAAGGGACATCAAAAGAGGAGGTTTAACCAAAGGAGAAATGAATACCTGTACCCTCTTTGGGTGAGGATCATTCACACTCTCAAGGGGAGCCAAGAGCAAGACTGAGGCTAAGGGAACTATAGCAGAGAGGATGGAAGAGGATGACATAGCAAAAGATGTTGAAGTGGGAGCTATTGGATCCTCTTCCTTCTTCTACAAGGTGGCCTACTTAGTAGCCAGGGAATTCCTCCAATGCTTGTGCTCACGTGCAAGGTGGTTTCTATGACTCCAAGAGCTAAAGGATATGACCTAAGAAGGTACATAAGACTCTTTTTTAGTCATTGGAGTATCCATCATAGTGATACTCGATTGAGGGAGGGACTCTTGGACATGAACAAGAAGAAGAGACTGAAAGAATGATGAAACAAGAGTGAAGGTAGCAAGCTTGATCACCTCAATAGTGGGCCTCTTCCCATTCAATTCCTTAGAGGAAATAGTAGTAGGAGGCCATAGAGGCCAACACATAGAGGACACTCCATGGGGAACCTTCCCCTTACCATACAAAATGGGTTGAGGCATCGTGGGTAAGATAGGAAGTTCAAATGCTAGATGCTTGGACCTTCACCAAGTGAGCACCATTGGACTCTCCAAAAAATTCCTAGGAGCAGAAGTTGATGATGTAGTAGCAAGGTGAGAGGAAGTGATAGGTGGAATAGTAGAAGAAAAAGAAGAAGATCCTTGAGCCTGGGTAGGCTTTCCCTTCCCCTTTCAAGAAGAAGAGGTAGCTTGCTACTATGCTATAGGGTAAGTCATTTTCAGTTGTCATTTGCCCTTGATTTTGTACTCTACATAATATTGATAAAGTAGGTTTGTTCTAGGAGAAAGCATACCAACTAGGGTAGGCCAAAAATGATCCAACGAATAACCCCCACAAGATACCAATGGCTGATATCCAGTGCCATGCACGACACCTTTGTGAGAGAACTTTAGAAATTTATGAATAAAAAAATGATTTCATTCATGGAAGACACCTAAGCAATTCCAAACTTCACCCTAAATAGATTGGACTCCAGAAAGACATCGAAAGTAGTATCCATAGCCCTAGGTCCTACTAGGACGAAAAGAGTTATAGAACCATACACGTATAGTAGTTTTTGTCTTCTCATATTGCTCCCTCTGCAATGAATTTATCCATAATGTTTCTTCCATAATGACATTCACTCAACTCGCAGGGTCCATAAGGACTCCTATTACATTGTTTCCATTTACATGAGTAGGAATGTATAGGAGAGAGACTTTGTTATTCATGGGTAAGTCTTGTGAAGTGAAAGTCACATCTAGTGAACTAGTCACAAGTTTAGGGGGAGGACTAGGAGTGAACGATACCACATTTATGTATTTCAAAGCTTTTGGAGAAGCATCAAAGGGATCAATAATTAAGTTCATAGAGTAAGACAGAAACAGGTCTGTATAAATCTTCAACTCACTATTTTCCTTCATTTCCAACTTATTCTCATTTTTTTCTTACCATTGAGATGGATGGTACCATTTTCAATGTGATCCTATATCTCATGATGCAGGCGCATGCAAAATTTAGTATCATGCTCGTGGACACAATGGTATTGAAAAAACACATTTCAAATGTACCAATTAGGATAGGGCTCCCTCAAAGGTTGAGGGTCTTCTAATATTATAATCTTATCCTTTAATAACTTTTTCATAATAGAAGAATAGGTTTCAGATAGTTTAGTAAAAATTTTGTTGCATTTGAGGCCCCGATAGCTAGTCATGGTGACTATGTTTGCAACATATTTTCCTTTTCTTGAAATTGATACTCTAGATCTTCCTTCTGAATGGAAGTGTGAGGAATATCCCCTGAACTGAATAGTTGTCTATTGATACTCTTGCAACACAACACATAGATGTGCAAAAGAAGGATATTTCATTAAGGTGAATTTCTCTTGCAAGGCTCACTGTAGGTTACCTATGAATACCTTTCGTACATCTGAGTCAAGCACTAGGTATGGAATTTATGAAAAGAGTGCTTGGTATCACACAATGAAGTCAACAATCTTCATGTGCTCTCCCTACTTATATTAGACGAGATCTGAGAAGGCCATCTTTGGACCAATGTTAGTCTAGAATTGTCGAAGAAATTGAATGAGAATATAGAATTGTCAAGCAAGGAATAGTACCATTCAAGTGTTGTATCCTTAATAGAATGAGGGAAGAGCTTAGCCATTAGAGCATCATGATGAAATAAATCTGTACACATCACTTTAAAGACAAATATGTGTGTTTGAGGATCCTCTTTACCACCATATTTCTCAAACTTAGGAATATCCATTCCTTGAGGGAAAGGAGTGTTTAATATTTCTATAGATAGGGGACTGTGTTAGAAGAAAGGTTGGAAAATGGGTTAAATAGAAGCATGGGAAAGGCTTGCTAACTGGTTTTACATTTGACCCATGTTTTGAAGTAAAGCATTCAAAATAGGGTCATTAGACAATGTAGGACCAGTAGAGCCACCACCAGGACTGCTACTAAACCCACCTCCAGAACCAACTCCTAAGCCCCCATTCTACTATCACCTCTATCCTAACTGCCATCATTCCCCCACCAAAGCCACCACCGGTGTCACTGCCAAATCCAACATTATGATCACCACCACCAACACCGCCACCATTACCAAAACCACCACCACTCATTCCATTAAAGCCTCCACCACCAAGGGAATTAGGAGGGATGAAGCTAAAACCAAGTGATATTCTACTTTCCTTGATTGTGTGGGATGTTTGAGGAGAGGAAGAAATATTGATTGAAAGGCTTGTTTTGGCCATGCATATAGATGTTGTAGGCATTAAGACACCTATCTCTCTCATAAGGATCAAGCACCATCCCTTGGGTGGTACCCAATCTAGTGTTATATGAAGGGATGTATGCATTAGTTATATCAATGAGACCTCATAAGAATTTTATGCCTATCCAATATTTTCCTAACATATATCTCACCTCATTAACAAGCCTAGCAGCTCTTGCCATATTTGGTACTTTCTCCAAATGATTTCTGAGATCTAACAATCTCCCATCTAATGCCAAAATGTGTTTTGCAAGAATGTGCACAACATGGTCCTCATCCATAAATGAAGTTGTAGGGGATGTTGGAGAGTGGGCATGCAAGTGGTTTTTTCAACAAAACCAATCTCTTATGTTGAAACCCCCTCTTGAGAAAAATGGCCAGTAGTAAAGCCTATGGTAAAACTAGTGGTAAAGTTGGAAGTGATCTTTGTATTTTCCATTTTTAAGTGTCACAAAATTATTCTAACATACCTGGAAGTCATAGATTAGGTTGTGATGCTCATTAAACCTCACAACACTTGAGTCTACAACGGTTGTTGAGTGAGAGGGAAAGAGTCTCAACACAAATAAATGGATAGACATTGTTCACATCATGTTCACAAAAATGTAGAGGACCGATCATTCAATGGTTCCAAGTCATGGAGAGATGAGAGTTGAAGGATGCCCTAATCTACCTCAACCATGTAGGTGTTTAGAGAATTGAAGGATAGAGAATGAAGAGAACTATTAGTGCTTATGTCGCTCTACTAACCTAACAATTAGATTTGGACTAAGCGAATAGGTTTCTATAATTTAGATTGTACCTTGGACAACTCTTTGCCAAAGGACAAAAATGCAGAACCAGGGTGACAACATGGTGTGTTGGTGTCTCCCAGATGTGTTGGCATTCATATAGACAAAAAGTGAAGGGACATAGACAAAATAATGGACAACCTACTAAACAACTTAGCTAAGGTTTTCTAGTGATGACTAAAGCAATACATAATTGAATGACTAAAATAAAAAGAGAGATGATATAAGAATGATAAGAACAAAGATGGTACAGATTAAACTCATGAAAAATTCTAGTTTTCTCATATCTCCACATGAACAAGTACCTACACACAACAAAGCAGGGAAAAAAGTTGGGGTTGTTTCGAGGCTTGTCACAGTCACACCCTTGTTTTGGTGTTTCTTCCTCCATGGGCAGCTAGATAGATAGAAAAGTAGAAATGTGATAAATAAATTATGCTAGAAAGGAGAATATAAAAACACTACAAGAAGCACTATGCTACTCAAATCCAACAACAATGTAATAGTAAGCAAAGAATACCACCCTTGACCAAAGGCACTCAAGGCCAATGAGAGATGAATGAAAGTATACAATTGTGGCAAAGTCAATGTGGTCGTAGTGATGCGAAAGGAAGTCTTGCAAGACACCAAGTTCTAGCTTCTATGGTAGATGTGAAAAATGTTGTGATGTTGGAATGATTGATAGTGCAACAAGCAACTCAAGAGTTACTAGAATTTGCTCAAGAATTGTGTAGAATGTGAAAAAAACATGTAGAATAATGAATGTGAATGGAGGATAGGAATTTGAAGATGAGTTTAGGAGGGAAATATCTGTTCAAAGGTCAATTGAAGGGCATAAAGGCATTGTGTTTCGTCACCAATGGAGAACGTAATGCCTCTACAAATTTCAAAGGAAGGAATCTTATCAAGATGACAACACGCCACACAGATGTCTGCACATTGCACGCGTGTCCCTAACAAAAATTCTTCCCCCCACTGACACTATAAATAGGCACAAGTGTATGGAGTATGGACGGAGGACATGGAATTACATGGCTAGGTTTGATTTTTCTAAGGTGAAGGATGTAAAAGGGGAACTTGCAAGGGGGACATAAATTCATGCCTATACAAGTAAACATATGTCTAAATTGTAATCGGTTTGAATTCAAAACTTAACTAAGAAAAAAATATTCAATAAAACACTATGAAACCAATTTCATGCACTAGATATTGTAGTTACAAATCTAAATTCAAAGAATTTTATCCTTAATAGAAAAAAATTATGTGTTATCAAGTACACATCACTCTTTAAAAATGGTGTTTACTATTAAAAATTATTTTTCGAAGGAGATGGAAAAAAATACAATTTGATTCCAATTTTTTTAAAATATATATATTTAGAATCTACAAACAAAATATCACAAATCACTAGTTTTCATCATCTTCAAATTCCTCATGGTTTAACAACTATAGGTGCCTGAAAGTGAATATTTTGTTTAAAAAATTTAGTTCAATGTCAAGTTTGGCCAAAAAGTGTAAACCACTATTGTGGGATCACCCACCCTTGAAGCCTGGGCATAAAATTTCTTGAGATGCAAGTTGTTGATAGGATCTATCCTTCAGGTGTTGAGAATTTATAGGCTCCAAAACCATAACTAGTTGTGATAAAAAATGGTCCTAGCCAATTAGGTTAAAGCTTCCCTTTGTTATCTAGATCTTACATATTCTTTTGATTCTCCTTCAGTACAAGATCTCCTACTTGGAAGGACTAACTTTTGATCTTCTTATTATAGCTCATTTTTAGTTAGTTCTAATACGCCTGCAAATGATTCAAAGCATCAAGATGATTCTCATCCAATATCTCTAGCTCGTTCAATTGGGAAACCTTGTATTCTTCATCAGTAATAAGATTTTTCAATGATATTATCAATGATGGAAGTTCAACCTCAATGGGTGGGATAGCTTCAGTTCCATAAACTAGGTAAAAGGTTGTGGCATTTGTAGGTGTGTGGATACTAGTTCTATAGGCCCATAAGGTGGGGTTCAATTATAGATGCCAATCATGGCTAGCTTCATTGACTAACTTCTTGAGAATTTTTAGGATGGTATTTTTCAAAGCCTCAGCTTGACCATTGCCTTGGGGATAGTATGGGGTAGAAAACTGATGTTGGATATTGAACCTTTGCAATAACTCACATCCTTATTTTTGAAAGGTGTTCTATTGTTTGAAAAAAGGGCTTGTGGAACACTGTAGTGACAAATGAGGTAGTCCAAGATGAATTTAGAGAATTTTTTCCCATGATGTAGGTCATAGGGATCGCTTCGACCCACTTCATAAAATACTTAGTGGCGGTAATGATAAAATTGTGACCATCAGATGAGGTAGGGATGATCTTTCCTATGAGGTCGAGTCCCCACTACAAGAAAGGCCAAGGCGTAACAATTGGTTGGAATTCTTGAGCTGACACATGGATAAGGTCCCCATACTATTGACACTGCATATAATTCTTGACATATTGATGAGATTCTCATTCCATAGTAGGCCAATAGTACCTTGTCCTCAAAAATTTCTTAGCTAAGGTCATACCACTTGAATGTGATCCAC
Source organism: Sequoia sempervirens (assembly GCA_007258455.2). Classification (NCBI taxonomy): domain Eukaryota; kingdom Viridiplantae; phylum Streptophyta; class Pinopsida; order Cupressales; family Cupressaceae; genus Sequoia; species Sequoia sempervirens. Next base: position 361,106,246 of record VDFB02271358.1, on the reverse strand, counting down.
AGATGCATTCATGTACTTCTTAAAACACATTCAAAGCTTCCTCTTGGTTAAGAAATCACAATAATGTCCCTTAGAGACTTCAACGATAAAGGGTATCACCTAGGATAACAAATTAGGATGCTTTCTTGATAAAGGTTTTCTTAAGGTTTGGAGTAATTCCATATGAGAGGATACCTCTTTGTAGGTAGGTGAAGATATCATGACACTAGGGAGAACCATAACCAATGATTTTGCATTCTAATTCAAATTCTAGTACCTTGAATGTTGGGATGAGAAGCTAATCGATAAGGAAATCACATTTAAGTGTGTTATGTGGCATACCTAACAAGGACCCAATAGTTTCAATATGTAGCATTAGCTGCTCAATTGTTGACATAGGGTATTTTATCAAATGTGATGTCAATGAAGAAATATTTGAGACTTTCCACCATCCTTTTGTAAGGTGTGAGATTGTCATCATTAGTTTGATATTCATCATTGAATTGATTTACGATTAACTATGAATCTCCATAGACCTTCAATTCTTGGATTTTCCATTGTATTGCTATTCTTAGTCCTATGATAAGAGCTTCATACTCATCAATGTTATTGGTGCATGGGAAAGATAGTCAATATCACTTAGGAATACAATCACCTTATAGGGTGATGAAGAGAATGCCTTCTCCTGATCCATGTTGTGTATGAGAACCATCAAAGTACTTCCACTGATCCACTATGCTAAGGACAAAAATTGACTCATCAAGAAATTTAGACACCAATGGATTCTTTGCATAGATAGGTGCCTCTGCCAACTAATCTATGATAAATTTCCCCTTGATAGCCTTTTTATCCATATACTTTATGTCAAATTCTATTAGCACCATCACCCACTTAGCCATTTGTCTAGTGAGAGTTTCCTTGGATAATAGATACTTCAATGGATCTATTTTAGCGATAAGATTTACTTGGTAGGAGAGTATGTAGTATCTAAAATTATTTGAGGAAAACACTACTATTAGGAAATCCTTTTCAATGGATAATTAATTCATCTCGTATCCAACCAAATTCCTACTGATGTAGTAAGTTACTCTCTCCTTCCTTGTTTTGTCATGTTGAGCAAGAAGAGCACCGAAAGCTGCTGATGTAGTGGAGATATACAAAATCAAAGGCTTATTTGGTATTGGTGGAATAAGCACAAGAGGTGTTAGTAGATAATCTTTGTAGACAAATATTTTGGCACCCAAATGCTCTCTAACACTTCTAGGTTTTTTCACCTAAAAGGAGAGAGATGGGCCAAAATGGGAAATGTGTTCATTCAATATTAATGTAAAGAGGGATGTAATATACTTAAATGAGGTGATCTAAGTGAATTAAATCAATTAATGTTATTGATTTTTAACAAAAAATATTGAAAGACAACTTGTTGGAAAACACATTGTGATATGAAAAATGCCTAAAAATGCAAGTAAATGATGAAATAACTACACAGAATTGGAGAAGTGCACCTAAAATATAAAATATGATGTGGAGAGATTCTAGAATCCTACAATTTTGACTGAAAATGTTGACTGGGACACTTATGCTACGTTGGGTGACTTAGTCCCAATTTTGAGAAAACTGCTCAGAAACCTATTACCTATTTTTAGCTACAACTCAAAATAGGTAAAGTTGAATTGCATTTCTCATTGAAAGGTACAATATTTCTACTAAATTATTCATTCTATTCCAAAATTTTATTACTTGTGAATTTTTGGTGTTATTATGCAAATGTTTGTAATAGAAGAAATAATTAAATTGCATAGTAATGCTACTTTTTTCATATTGTAAAAACCAAAGTCCCACACAAGCTGTAGGAGTAACTTAATTCGATTTTCTTAATCAAATAATGAATACAAGGAAGAAATTATCACACCACTACTAAAGATAATATAGGTATAAGGGAGAAGGTGATTCGTCATTGCCTAGAATGACAAATCATTATCACATTTGAAGTCTTTAGTTGTCCTGTCTCCAAGCTACAGTAGTTCCAAGCTCCATGGTTTCCTACAAGATTGTTAAAAGATGATGTTAGAGAAATGATAAATCACATCCTACTTCATGCCTACATTACCAATAGAAATGTAATACACATTTAATTAGGCATTCATCAGATGATTTGAACAAATGAAAATGATATGATCAGAAGGTACAAAGTTTAATGGAAGCTTTTAGCTTAAATTATTTTGCTAATCTGTTTATTTAGTGTGCAGAAATAGGTATAGTCAGATTATTTCAACCAAAAAATATTGTAATAAGTGGTGAGAAATGTGGCTCCCATGAGAGTTGAGCCCAACTCATAACAATAATATAAGAAACATTTAAAAATCCTCTTGCTTGTCATTCAAAAGAACAATATAAAAGTAAACATGTTAAAGGATCATCAACATCATTGTTATCATGTTTCAACTCTACCTTGCATTCACATGTGTACTTCAATGAGGCATTAAGCCCCTTTACACTGAAGGGAAAACAAAGCATCAAAGTGTTAAACTATTCTTCATAACCTAAAAGTATATATATAGTCTTCAAGAGACGCCGGAGGAATAGTGTCATCAAGAAGATAGTCTCACTGGCAGGCTAAGGTTGCAAAGTAAAACTACTAAAGTAAATACAAGAGCCAAGAAATTATGTCATAAAATGCAACTCAACATTACCATCATGAGGACAATAATGCAATTTACATGTTTTGAATTTCTTGTATCAAAGACAACAACATCAATGTATTTGCAGCCATACCATAAATATGATCAAGATTTATTCGATGATCAATGTACAAAACTAAGAGGATTGTCAAGCCTAGAGTAAAACCATATATGACAAAGCAATAATGGATAGTCAAAACCTTTATAATGAAAGGAATCATTGTTATGTAGTAGAAAAAGTTTAACAAGATTAATAGCATGATGTCAAACATTTTCAACAACATGAAAGGTGAGACATGCCAAAATGTATCACATTACATTTTTGTGTGAACAACCTCCATAATTATGTAAACATAACTGAATGTGCAAGTTTTGCAAAAAAATCATTAAACAACCATTAGATCATGATAATGGGACAAATTAAACTTTCAAGGAGGAGTACTTCATCCAGATCTAAAAAGGTCCATGAAGACAACAAATGCTCAAGTGAAAGGTGTTGATCATGCAACCAACAGGGAAAATTCCCAAAAAAATAGAAACTACAATGGAAGGCATGAGCCCTGCCTCACTGTAGATAAAATAAGGACACTCTCACCTATGAAAGCATTTACAATGAACAAATAAAAAAAAATTCTACATAAATTGGAACCCAAAACAAGTTAAGCTATGACGAGAGATGGAGAGTTTAGCTACAAGAAATTAAAAACCCTCTTCCATTTTTATGCAAGAAATAAACAAACATAGAATGCATTCATAAAGGCTGCAACCATTCACAATGTTAAGGATATGCAAATACAAGACTAAAGAAACTCATTTTTCTCTTTGATTTTTGTGAAAATTTCATCTGCATTATACACAGAATGAAGATAGATTCAGCAAGCCATGGCCATCTACAAACATAGAAGTTTATAAAACCAAAATGAAAACCAAGCTTGAAGTGAAATGCATGAAAATAGCAGTGATAGAGGCCATGGTTTTAATCTTTTTCCATGGTCAAGTAATGAAAAATATTCATATATTTTTTGTGCAAAGGGGGATGACTTAATAGAAGCAAGTTTGAGTTCTTTCTCTTGCATGAAAATCTCAGACACCAAATCCCAACCTTGAAGCTTCCAGTTTTCTCTAGTCAAAACCTACCATCAGCATGACAAAGCTAAAGTTCATTTTAGAGCATGCAAAATGAATAATGAGTTTTAGGGTTGAGTGTTCTCAAAATCCCTAATTCGAATGATGTGGTTTTCTTGAATTATGTTTGAAAATCAAAATCATTTCACATTTTTGAAGATTCCATGGTCTTGTCTTTTAGATAATTGACCTAATCAATTAAGGACCCATGACTTTAAAGATGGAGTATTAAGCTCATATGAAATAACTTTGCATATTCTAATGGAGTGTTGCTTCATGTTTATCATGATTTTGACCAAAAACAAACGTTGTAATTAAATATTAGATGGTAATATTCTCATTACCTTAATATTTAATATGAAAATGCATGAGTAAGAGACTCAACATATTAAATATTAAAATTATTAGAAATGATTATTTTTAATATTTAATTAATGCAACCACCTTTAATCATAGTCATGCAAAGAAAAACACAAGTTGAGCACAACTGAAGTCAGTGAGAGTTATCAAGAGTGTTGTGTTTTTTGACTTGGATTATTTTTCATGTGAAAGAGAATATGGAGATTATCGACACTTTACCTTAGTTTCATGCTAGTTCACAAGATCTTGTTGATCATGCATATTGAGAGTTGGAGTTTGTAGCACATGGGATTCAATTCACTTCAGTTGCGAGCCTGTTTTTCAAGGATTTTTTCTTTTGCTTGTGAGAAGATATTTCGAGGATATTTTTTGACTTCAATTCACTTTCAATGCTATTTTCATGTATTTCAGAGCTAGTTAGAGTTACTTTTCAGTTGTACACATTGTGACTATGAGTTTGAAACAAAGTACACTCATTTTTGCATGATTTTGGGCCTTCTTTTTGGAGATTTTTATTTCTGCTCGTGGATTGCTTTGGAGTTATCATTTTTCACACTGAAATTGACTTTTAGTTTCACTTTCATGCCTTGAGGAGGATTTTTGTATAAAGTGAAATGACTTAGTCATTTTTCACTAGTTCTTATTTTCATCTCTTTTGGCATACCTTTTGCAGAGAGACTAAGATTTGTAACTTAGTTTTATTTACAGTTTAATATAGTAGTGATTTTTTGTTTTCATTTTTGTCAATTAAGTGCAAAGGTTCCTTCTATTTTAATTTAGAATTTATTAAGTTTTCCTTTTCAAAATTATATAAAGTGTCTTTGTGAATGATTTGATGAAATTATTGTATTTTAGTCACCAAAAACTTTAGTTTTATCTCATACATAAATGTACATCATATCACGGGTCTTAGGTTGTGCTTATATTCAATTTGTTCTTCAAGTTGTGAGAATTTATTTTCCTTCTGAAAAGACAAACTATTTGGCCTTCTCTGGAAACATTTTTGTGATCAACTTCAAAATTATGTGAACAGTTTTCAGGAAGATAGTTGTGAATCAGTTTGCAATTTATCCATCATTATCATTTAGGTGCATCACCCAGTTTAAGATTTCAATTTATATTTTATTTCAAGCCTTTTTCCCCTTTTCCAAACAAGTTATGCATAATTAATTAGAATATTCAATAGGAATTCAGCATATAATCCAAAGGTCTAGTTTCATATAGGATACCCACAACTTGAAATTAGTCCAATGTTGCACGGGTTTGCAAAGTTTTATAGCTTTGCATGCGGGTACAAATCCTAGTGACAATAGTTTTTGGCATGCTCGATGGGACTCTAAAGCACGCTTCAAAGAAAGAATTCAAGAGTCTCAAGCTATTGTTCTGGTATATACAATAGTGATTTTTACCTTTTAGAGGTTATAAATTATACCTGGCAACTCTAAGCACAATCCACTAGTTTCAGTAGATGAAGTGCTGGTATGTTTCAAATACAAGTTTATTATTCTGGTTTCTAGCATTTATATGAATAGAAATGACATATTTTCATGGATATCATGTATACCCACCCCCTTACTATGAAAATATTGTCAACCAATCACCCTATCAGCCATATTAGGCCATTATCCCAAAAAACCATGCAACAATAGTATATCAACATGCTCAACATGCTTACTTCCCACCCACCCCTACTCAATCTTCATATCAAAGTTTATATGTCCAAAATCAGCTCCAAGAAGTTAAGGATGTGAAGAATAGCATGAATGACACCAAGGACATATTGTTAAACATCACAAAGAAAATGGAAGAGTTCAGGAGGAAACAAGAGCTTGATTTGTAGCAACAGGAGAGACTATCAGGCCTACCTTCATCAGCAGGAGTTGGAGACTCAATGGATATAGTTTGAAGAAAATCTTGAGAGGGAGTTAGCTACAAAAGAAGAGTAGATGAGGTTTTTGTTTTCTAAAGATCATGAGGTCCAAACAACTCCTTTCATTCTAGATTATCCCTTTCTAGATGAGATTCAACCCTTTCAAGATGAGGCTAAGCAACCCATTGATCAGGATAACTCACTTATCATGGAGAAGATGAGAAATGTAAATCCATTGTGTTTAGCTTTGGAGGTTTACCATTTAGAGCAGAAAAATATTGAACAGGAACAAGGGGTTGTAGAATCCAAAATTAATTAAAGTTCCAAGTTTTAGGAGTACTCCTCTAATACAATAGCCAATTCATAGTTAGGAGCAGGCTGAAACACACTATAATGAACTTAGTGATCCTACTTTAGTAGCTAAAGGTTCTTGCAGTCCCTTTTGTGCCAACAAATTAGAAAAATCACATGTGAATCAACAGGTTGTTGTTGTTTATAGTGTGCTTCTAGCTAAAAATAAACACAACACATGTGTAGAGAAGGTTTGTTCAAGCTTAATATTAAATCCTTTGCACTTTGATTCATTTGAAAAGTTTTCTAATATTGTTTATGAGAATGAGATCATAATGGAAAGGCTAAAAGGTGAAAGCATTCTATTGCAAAAGAAAATTGTCCAAATTTTATTGGAAAAGGCACTACCAGAGGAGGAGGATTCAATTCATGTATTTAAACAACTACCTAGATTCATTGACAATGAGGAAGAAATTATATGGATACCCAACTTACCAACTAATTTGGAACAACCAGAGGATATTTTTGACTTGTTTGATAAACTTCCTCAATATTTTGGTGAAAACAAGGATATCACATACATGATATCATCTATGCCTGGTATGGAGCAACTAAATGATAAAAATCATCTAGATTTAATGCAAAATTATGAGTTAGATGTGAACATGTTTTCAAGAATCATAGAGGTTTTTTGTTCTAACATAGAATATAAGATAGTATCATATGAAAGAGAAACATGTGATCAATCCATTCAAGTCAAGGAGGATATTGAAAAAGTTGTAGAAGATAATACCTTGCAGCCTATGAACTTATTTGATGATCTACCCCACTTTTTTGAGGAGTTGTATTCTATCATGAATGAAGAACATAAGGAACAAAAGTTTAAGGACGTGTTTTCAATAATTCAACAAGGATATCAGCTCCTTAGTCAAGAAGATCTAACCATTGAAAAAATTAATGGTTTCTTTTCAGATACTATTATAGATGATACGAAAAATATGACTCCCTTTTCATTACAGAGCTGAAAGAAAGAACAACTAATCCTCCTATAAAAAATAATCGACAAATCTTTCAAGAAGATCAGACTGTAACAACCAATCAACAAGCTACATATTACCTCCAAACAACATATTTTCAAGGAAAGGATGAAGTCTTTAGAAATAAACATAAGGATAGCTTAACTTAATTTAATGTTCTTGAAAATCATGAACAATGGGCTAAGAAAATAGAGCATAAACATCAGGCTGAAAGTTACAAATTGAGTGTCCTGACAAGGGGATGTCCTATTAGACACCTAACACACTTGGTGGACAATCAAGAGGAGTTACCATTTGAATTACGTGCTTGGGAGCATGAGATTGAGCATCAAAATTCATCAATACAGGTTGCTTACCATATTCAAAACACTTGTGTGGATCTCTTGTCTAAAGCAGAAGGGAAGGTGGTTTTCATGACTAGAGAAGTTTCTCATTTGTGCACTCGATATTTAATTTTCCTTCATCCTTATTGGACAATTTGCAAGCAGGAAGCACGTCCTAAGTTGGTGAGAAAGGGTAGTTTTTTCTGACAACCAATGAATGGTTATGTCTGATCACTACCATTGTTGGTTAGTGTAGAGTTTCTACTTTCAATAAGTTCCCCATGGCATGTTTCATTTCAATATTGTTTGTTTTCAATAAGTGTGAATGTTGCACCTATTTTTTGACATTGTCTTAAATAGAGTCATGATTATTTTCTTTCAGTTTTGTTTTGTTGTTGGGTTACATAGTTTTTTGAGTCAAAACAGAGCACAAAATGGACTCCATGCCCAATGGATAAGCTACATAATTGGTTTATGGTGTTTCACAGGAAAACACTCCACAGAGGTCGCCAAATTGTTACCTATTTTTAGCTAGAACTCAAAATAGGCAGAGCTTAATTGCATTTCTCATTGAAAGGTACAATATTTCTACTAAAGTATTCATTCTATTCCAGAATATAATTACTGGTGAATTTTTGGTGTTATTATGCAAATGTTTGTAATAGAAGAAATAATTAAATTGCATAGTAATGCTAATTTTTTCATACTATAAAAACCAAAGTCCCACACAAGTCATGGGAGTATCTTAATTTGATTTTTTTAATCAAATAATGAATACAAGGAAGAAATTTGCACAACACAACTAAAGATAATATAGGTATAAGTGAGAAGGTGATTTGTCATTGCCTGGAATGGTGAATCATTGTCACATTTGAAGTCTTCAGTTGTCGTGTCTCCAAGCTGTAGTAGTTCTAAGCTCCAAGGTTTCCTACAAGATTGTTAAAAGATAATGTTAGAGAAATGATAAATCACATCCTAATTCATTTCAACATTACCAACAAAAATTTAATACACACTCAATTAGGTATTCATTATATGATTTGAAAAAATGAAAATGATATGATCAGAAGGCACAAAGTTCAATGGAAGCTTTCAACTTACATTATTTTGCTAATCTGTTTGTTTAGTGTGCAAGAATAGGTATAATCAGATTATTTCAAATGAAAAATATTATTATAAGTGGTGATAAATGTGGCTCCCACGAGGGTTGATCCTAGCTCATAACAATAATATAAGCAACATTTCAATGTATCATCAAATATTCAGAATATTCATCAAGAAAGGAATGTTGTAATAAGAGAAAATCAATAAAATCATCCTTTAATTCAATATGATGAAAATAGATTGAGAAACACATCCTTTTGCTCATCATTCAAAAGAACAATATAAAATAAAACATGTTAAAGGATCATCAACATCATTGTTATCTTGTTTCATCTCTACCTTGCATTCACTTTTGTATTTCAACGAGGTATTCAGCCCCTTTACATTGAAGGGAAAATAAAGCATCAAAGTGTTAAAATATTCTTCATAACCTAAAAGTATATATATATTCTTCAAGAGGCTTAGGAGGAATAGTGTCATCAAGAAGATAGTTTCATTGGTAGGCTAAGGTTGCAAAGTACAGCTATTGAAGTAAATACAAGAGCCAAGAAACTATGTCATAAAATGCAACTCGGCATTATCATCATGAGGACAATAATGCAATTTACATTTTTTTCATTTCTTATATCAAAGACAACAACACCAATGCATTTGCAGCCATACCATAAATTTTATCAAGAGTTATTCAATGATCAATGTCAAAACAAAGAGGACTGTCAAGCCTAGAGTAAAACCATATATGACAGAGCAATAATGGATAGTCAAAACCTTTATAGTGAAAGTAATCATTGTTATGTAGTAGAAAAAGGTTAACAACATTAGTAGCATGATGTCAAACATTCACAACAACAACATGAAAGGTGAGATAGGATGAAATGTATCACACTACATTTTTGTGTGAACAACCTCCATAATTATGCAAATATAGCTGAATGTGCAAGTTTTGTAGGAAATTCAATAACAATGGTTGCAAAAAAATCATTAAACAACCATCAGATCCTGATAATGGGACAGATTACACTATCAAGGAGGAGTACTTCATCCAGATCTATAGAGGTCCATGAAGACAAAAAATTCTCAAGTGAAAGGTGTTGATCATGCATCCAAAAGGGAAAATGCCCAAAAAAATAGAAACCACAATGGAAGGTGTGAGCCCTACCTCATTGCAGATAAAATAAGGAGACTCTCACCTATGAAAGCATTTACAATGAACAAATAACAAAATTTTCTACATAAATTAAAACCCAAAGTTAAGTTGTAGCCAGAGATGGAGAGTTTAGCTATAGGAAAGTCAAAACCCTCTTCCATTTTTATGCAAGAAATAAACAAACACAAAATTCATTCATAAAGGTCACAGCCATTCACAATGTTAAGGCTATTCAAATACAAGAATAAAGAAACTCATTTTTCTCCTCGATTTTTGTGAAATTTTCATTTGCATTATACACAAAATGAAGATAGATCCAGGAAGCCAAGGCCATCTACAGACACAGAAGTTTATAAAACCCAAATGAAGACCAAGCTTGAAGTGAAATGCATGAAAATAATAGTGATAGAGGTCGTGGTTTTCATCTTTTTCCAAGGTCAAGTAATGCAAAAGATTCATATATTTTTTGTGCAAAGGGGATGACTTACTAGAAGCAAGTTCGAGTTCTTTCTCTTGCATGAAAATCTCAGACGCTAGATCCTAGCCTCGAAGCTTCCATTTTTCTCCAGTCAAAACCTACCATTAGCATGGCAGCACTGAAGTTCATTTTAGAGCATGCAAAATGAATAATGATTTTTAGGGTTTGAGTGTTCTCAAAATCCCTAATTTGAATGATGTGGTTTTTTTGACTTATGTTTGAAAATCAAAATCATTTCACATTTTGAAGATTCCATGGTCTTGTCTTTTAGATAACTTTGCATGATCTAATGGAGTGTCACTTCATGTTTATCATGATTTGACCAAAAACAAATATTGTAATTAAATATTATATGGTAATATTCTCATTACCTTAATACTTAATATGAAAATGCATGAGTAAGAGACTCAACATATTAAATATTAAAATAATAAAAAATGATTGGTTTTAATATTTAATTAAAGAAACCACCTTTAATCATAGTCATGCAAAGAAAAACACAATTTGAGCACAACTGAAGTTAGTGAGAGTTATCAAGAGTGTTATGTTTTACAACTTGGAGTCTTTTACAAGTGAAAGAAAATATGGAGATTATCAACACTTTACCTCAGTTTCACGCTAGTTCACAAGAACTTGTTGATCATGCATATTGAGAGTTGGAGTTTGTAGTACATGGGATTCAATTCACTTCAGTTTTGGGCCTGTTTTTCAAGGATTTTTTCTTTTTCTTGTGAGAAGATATTTCGGGGATATTTTTTAACTTCAATTCACTTTCAATGCTATTTTCATGTATTATGGAGCCAGTTCAAGTTACTTTTCAGTTGTACACATTGTGACTATGAGTTTGAACCTGAGTGCACTCATTTTTGTATTAGTTTGGACCTTCTTTTTGGAGATTTTTATTTCTGCTCATCGATTACTTTTGAGTTATCATTTTTTCACACTAAAATTGACTTTCATTTTCACCTTCATGCCTTGAGGAGGCTTTTTGTATAAAGTGAAACGACTTAGTCATTTTTCACTAGTTTTTATTTTCATCTCTACTGGCATACCTTTTGCAGAGAGACTAAGATTTTTAACTCAATTTTATTTACAGTTTAATACAGTAGTGAGTTTTAGTTTTCATTTTTGTCAATTAAGTGCAAAGGTTCCTTCTATTTTAATTTAGAATTTATAAATATTTCCTCTTTAGAATTATATAAAGTGTCTTTGTGAATGATTTGATGAAATTAGTGTGTTTTAGCTATCAGAACCTTTAGTTTTGTCTCGTTCATAATTGTACATCATATCACGGTCTTAAGTTGTGCTTATATTCAAATTATTCTTCAAGTTGTGAGAATTTATTTTCCTTTTGAAAAGACAAACCGTTTGGCCTTCTTTGGAAATATTTTTGTGATCAACTTCTAAATTGTGTGAACAGTTTTCCAAAAGATAGTTGTGAATCAATTTGCAATTTATCCATCATTATCGTTTAGGTGCATCACCCAATTTTAGATTTCAATTTATGTTTTATTTCAAGCCTTTTTCCCCTTTTCCAAAAAAATTATGCATAATTAATCAGAAGATTCAATAGGAATCCAGCCTAGAATCCAAAGGTCTAGTTTCATATAGGGTACCCACAACTTGAAATTAGTCCAATGTTGCATGGGTTTGCAAATTTTTACAACTTTGCATGTGGGTGCAAATCCCGGTGAGAACAAAACCCATTTGGGCCTAATTGGTATCCAAATCTACAAAAACCTTTGAAAAATAGGTTCAATGGGACTAAGTCTCCACTACTGGTGACTTATTCCACTTTTGAATTTCTGTAAATTCAAAAGTGGAAACAAAAGCCCTCGGTCTGTACTTCGGTTCCCTACATGCGTTTGCTTCTAAAACTTTGATTTTTGGGCCTGAAAGTGACTTTTTGTTGATATTTTAGCTTTGTCAACAAGGAGATGCCTTCAATGAGTCTTCAACCTAATCTTCAATGATTTCCAAACCCTCAAAGTGCCTAAGTCTACAAACACACAATGAAAGAGAAAGAAATATTGAATGTTAGGGCATGGGGGTTTGCCTTGGTCAAACCCCTTTTAGGTAATTAAACCAAATGAAGAAAGAATGTAATGAAGCATGCAATAATGGAATTAATAATTTTCCATGATGTTTCATCTTGAATTTCTATAGAAAAACATGAAGAATCTTCCCTTGAATGTCCTTGGAAGCTATCTTGATGACTTGTAATGATAAAACCCCTAGCTTGCTTGACTTGAAAACATGATGAATGATGATGAGTTATGAATTATGTCAAATGAGAGGGAAAAACCTATATTTATGCATAATTATGCCTTAATTATTGAAAATACCTCATCACAAGCTGGCCTTAGGTCTTAAGGAATAAAAACTCGAAAGAAATTTTATTTTATTTTTATTTTTGAGCCAAATGGGACTAAGTCGCCACCAATGGTGACTTAGTTCCTTTGGGATTTTTTGTGGATTTCAAGAATTGTGATTATTAAAATAATGTCTTTCAGATTCCTCTTCAAGAAGACAGTTAAGTATGACTTGTAAGGGCATAAAGGGGCCATTTAAAGCATAAGAAAGGTGTAAATATTGATGAAAAGCCTAGGAAAGTGTGAAAGTTTGTTACAATACTTTACAACACTTTGAAATAGGTATTGGTAAGTTTATTTAGGTGAATTATAACATTATGGTCCTATAAAAGTGTAAAGATTGCTAAAACACCTTACAACACTCTTGCAAGACATCAATAAATGCATTTTATTCAATTTGCAAGGTCCCAAGACCTAATGTGGATGTGTGAAACACCTCACAACACTAAATCAAGGCCTCATTAAGTCTAATTTATCATTAATTATTCCCAAATCAAGCAAGCAAAAAGGGATACTTCTTCTATGTCCACAATATTTAAGTTGTTGGAATGCTTTGTCACATTTCTCATCCCATTTGTAGGTTATCTCCTTGTGAAGAAGGTGAGAAAGGGGATGAATCTTATTTTCCAACTGTTATATGAATCTCATTATAAACTCAATCTCCCTTATAAACCTTGTAGTTGTTTCAGTATTTTTGGTGGTTTCATATCCATAATTGCTTTTACCTTAGCTAGATCTAACTCAATTCCTCTCTGTGACACAATGTATCCTAGGAGTTTTCCTAATGTTACACCAAAGATGCGCTTTTTGGATTCAACTATACCTGGTACTCTTCAATTCTATCAAATATTGGTCCCAATACTTCTATATGCTCCTTCCTCATTCTTGACTTGGCTAAAATGTCATCCAAATAGTCTTCTAAAGTTTTGTGGATCATATCATGAAATATCAATGTCATTTCTCTTCGATAAGTTGCTCTAGCATTCTTCAGCCCAAATGACATCATGTTCTAGCAATAGGTTCCCCACAGTCATGTAAATTTTTTTTTGTGTTGGTCTTCCTTGGCAATCATGATCTGGTTGTACCCCAAGAATCTGTCCATAAGTGACAACATCTCATGTCTAGTAGTCAAATCTACAATGATGTCAATGTTTGAAAAAGGAAAGTAATCTTTGGGGCGTGCTTTGTTTAAGTCTCTAAATTCGATACATATTTTGATGCCCCTAGTGGGTTTAGAGACTAGTACTAGGTTTGAAACCCACTTATGAAAATCTATTGGTTAGATAAATCCAATGTCAAGAAAATTATGCAATTTCAACTTAACCTACAATGCTATCTGTGGGTGCATTTTTATTAGCTTTTTCTTCACTAGTATAGTGTGACCATAAACTGCAAGATGATGGACAACCACTTCAGGATCAAGGTCCAACATATTTGTATAGGTCCATGTAAATTTTACCTTCCACTCTTTTAGGAACACTAGCAAGTTCTTTTTCTCTTCATCCAATAGTAATTCTACATAGAAAGTGATCTGTGGTGTCTCATATGTCCCTACATTTACTAGATTGGATTTTTTTGCAAGTACTGCTACTTTTTTGGATGTATTGCACTAAGAGGAAGATTTAATCCCTCATCCTTTGACACCTCAAAGAGCTTTTCACGATCAGATGTGTCCCTTTTTTTTTTTACTATTTTATGATCAAAAAGTTCCACAGTATGGTTTTCACTTAAGGATCAACATACGATTCTCATCATTTATTTTGCAACTGAGGGTCTCAATTGTTTCCCCATAGTAAGCTTGTGTATCCAATCCTATGTCAGAACCTTATTTGTGATCCCCGTATGGAATTTTATCACAAATTCTCATAAAATCAGAGATTGCTTCATCATTTTTGAATGAATCCAAAGTAGGCAGTCCTTGTTGTTACTAGTTTATGAGTTCAGGGTAGACTAGCTTTAGTTGAATGATTTGGTTGTTTTGAGAAAAGGGTGTAGTGGTTATCATGAATATATAGTTATCCTAAAAAAGGTTAGTGATATTGAGGGGGAAGTCATTGATGGTATCATTTTGTGGTGTAGGTAACCAAGAGGAAGGTTTGATTCATTTAGTAGAAGCACCCTTGCTAAGAATGGTCACTTTGCTTGTGGTACATCTAAGAAAAATTTTCTTAGGTTGTTTCTCAAGAGAAAGGGGTTCTAGCAAACCATTATTGTTTTCGCCCAACTTCTCATTCTTTTTGTATCCCCAACCCATCATTAGTTGCAATCCTTTGTTGGCATCCTCCATTGGAAGAATGGGATTGGGTTTGTTATCTTGATATAAAAATTCAGATACATTCTCCTCATCAATGATTTCTTTGTTCAAATCTTCCCACTTTGTGAAAGTGGTAGAGGCTACCTTGATTGTCTCAGATACCTTATTAATAGGTTGAGGCTTCCCATGAGATTTAGAAGAAAGAGGCAACTCTCCAATTACAAAAGAATCCTTCTTCAAGTTATATTCTCCACAACCATTGTCTTTGATCACTGCTTTAATATTACAGATATTCTGCATGATGGGTGCTTTTAATTCAGAGGTGGAAGCTAGGGAAGATGGTTCAATGGATGAGGATGATGTTGACCCTTCATCTTTTTTTACCTCTTGCGAGATCTTGTAGTATTTTACTTCAAGGTTCTTGTATAAATAGAATGGTTCAGGATCACCATGGAATGTGATTTCTCTATCTTCATAGAAAAATTTAACGCATTGATGGTATGTGGAAGTTATAGCTTGTGTGGAATGGATCGATGGATGACCTAGAAGAATATTGTATGGAAGGTCAAGGTCAAGCACTTGGCAAATGGTTTTTGCAATTATGCTTCATGCCCAGATGGGGATTTTGATTATGTCTTGAGAAACCTTTTCTTGATCATCATACACCTTTATAGTAACACATTGTTCCTTTTCAACGACATATTTGGAGTAGCCCAAATTCTTGATTAGCTAAAGGGCATAGATATTAAGACTAGCACCTCCATCCACCAAAACTCTTTTGACTTTATTTTTGTGAATGAGGACCTCAAGATGAAATGCATGATTGTGTAATAGCTACATTGGGAGGTCTTTCTTAGAAAAGTTGAGAAGATGAGGAGTGGCGATGTGTCTGATCATAGCCTAGAATTATTCAGTATCAATATTCTCAGGTACAGAAGAAGTTGACAAATCCTTTTCTAATATGTCCCTATGTGAGCGAGATATTTTCAGTAACTCCAAAATGGAGGTTTGGGTAGGGGTCTTCTTCAATTGGTCTATGCAACTATAATCACTAGGGTTTGACTTTAAAAGTGTGGGTGGTTCCCTAGGTTGCAATGGTGGTCCTTGGATGCTAACCTTTCCTCAACATGTGGTGACTCCACACTCTGCACTAGGCCCTTTGATCATAATCCTTCCCCTTTCCATTGTCATTTCCCTTGTTTTGATCTAGTATTGGGTTCTTGTATATTTTAAGGTCTTGGTTTCCTCATTGTTGATCAACAGTTATGTCTCCATTATCGATAAGATCTTGGATGATATTTTTCAATTTCATTCAACTCATTCTCTTGTGTCCTTTGATTTTATGAAAATCACAAAGATCCTCCTCATTATACCATGGCAATTTGACTTGAGGTTCTTGGTAATTTTGATAATTAGGAAGTGTGATGAGATTCAATTGCACTAATTTTTGCATGACCGCTTCAATAGGTTCCCCCAAAGGTGTGTACTTACATTGTTGAGGGTAGTTGTTTCTACGGAGTGGTCCTCTTTGAGCATTGGAATTTTTTATTGTTTGTTGGTTGTATTGCAGCTGCATGTATTGGTTCTTGCATGTTATGTTGTTTTTTCCTTGGTTAGGTGTTTGATTGTCTTGAAGCACTTAGGACCAATTTTGCATTAATGACACTATCATTAGTAACATTCTTGTTTTTGGCCCATACACAATGCCTATCATTGGAACTAGTAAATGGACAGTTGTCCTTGTATGCTTATGTGTTTCCTTGTGCAATAAGGGTTCTTCCAATGTTAAGAGCCCTAGGGATGATTTCCTCGTATGATGAGACACATTGCATTTTCAATTCAAAGGATAGATCTGTGTCTATGTTGGTAATAATGATCCCTATTTGTTGCTCTTCGGGAATTGGTAATTTACATTTGCTAGCTCTATGCCTCCATTTTTTTAGGAAATTCGCAAATGATTCACCCTTGTTCTATTTTAGGGTGTATAGTTCTTCCAAATTTACATCCATGTCAAGGTTATAGGAGAAGTGATCCACAAACTAATCTATTATCTCTTGGAAAGTTTGAATTCTAGGAGATAAGTGTGAGAACCATTCTATTGCTTGGCCTCCCAAACTACGTGGGAAAAGACACATCAAATAGGAGTCATTGTATGCTACTTCCATACATGCCATGTAAAATTCTTTGATATGATCTTCTAGATTTTTGTTCCCTTCATATGTTTTAAATTTTGGGATCTCATATTTGGGCAGGAATGGTGTCATTGAAATGTTTCTATCAAAGGGGTATGGACACAAGTCATGTTATAGATACGATTTCTTTGTCTTCCGCACTTGGATGTCTTGGATTTGTTGTGTGAGCGTTCTAATTTGTGAAGAAAAATCATCTTGGGGATTGTTTGGTGGTGGATCATATGTGTTATAGTATGGAATGGTAGATGAATTAAAGGTGGGATTTTGATAAGGGGGTGTGTTATATGGTGTTTATAGTGGATTTTGATATTGTGTATTGCATAGTGATAATGGTGGCAGTGTGTTGTATGCTCCTTATGCATTTTGGTTCAAGACAATCCTTGTTAATGTTGTTGTTGTTGTTGTTGTTGTTGTTGTTGTTGTTTCGAAAGCACTTGTTGTTGTTAAGAATATTGTTGTGCTTTTAAGTGGGCTTATTGTTTCACTTGTAATTAAGCTTGTAATTGAGCCTGTTGTTGTGCTTGTAATTAAATTTGTAATTTAGCTTCTTGTTGTGCTTACAATTGAGCTTTTTGTTGGGCTTGTATTTAAGATTTTTATTGTTGGGCTTGTAATTGAGCATCATGTTGTTGGGATTGTAATTGAACCTATTTTGGGCTTGTAATTGAGCCTATTGTTGTTGTGCTAGCAATTTAAAAGCTTCTTGTTGCTACGCTAGCAATTGGTTTATTGTTGTTGTTGATTCAATATAGGTTGTTGATAAGCCAAAGTATTTTGTCCTTGAGATAATGGAATGATGTTTTGATTTGGGACAAATTGATTTGTTTTATTGTATTGGCTTGACATGTTTTGATTTTCTAGAACAAGTGGTGGATTTTGGGGAACCATGTTGTGATTGACTTGTGGGTTGAGTTCATTTTTAGGTGGTTGATTTTTTCCTTGATTTTGTATGTAATATTCTAAAAGTTCA
The DNA here is from genome assembly GCA_007258455.2 of Sequoia sempervirens. Lineage (NCBI taxonomy): Eukaryota > Viridiplantae > Streptophyta > Pinopsida > Cupressales > Cupressaceae > Sequoia > Sequoia sempervirens. Next base: position 361,088,063 of record VDFB02271358.1, on the reverse strand, counting down.
CTAAACTAATTTTCCTAAGTTTTCACTATGCGAGTAAAATAAACTATGTAACAATTCATTGTAATAAAAAAATCCTTCCTTTATTGATAATATATGAAAACGGATGCTATATAACATATAGTAAGGATTTCCATTCCATTACAATATTTCACAAAGTACAATACTCTAAGAAAGTACAAAACTACATACATAGCTCCTTCAAGCTTCATAGCATAAGATATAGATGGTCCAAGAATTTTCCTTTCAAAACCTTGGTCTTTTGTCACCTACTAAGGAGGAGAAGCATCACTCAAGCACTTCTTTTCCAACCACTAACGCATATGTTGTGCCTCATGCATCTATTAATGATAGATGGCCCTACCTTTCAACAAAGGTATTAGTTGGGTAACCCCATACGACATACCACTTTAACCTTAGTGTTGTGCCCTACATTACTAGGATTTATAACCTACACTAGGTGCCCCTCATGCATTTAAATAGACATGATGAGCTGATAGTGGAGCCTCAAGAAATCACACTACTTTGGAAAAAGTATTCTCACTCAGTACTTCAAGTGAAGATCAACCATTCACTTACACTATAGAAAGCTCATTTTGACTTAAGGCTATTATATCTATGTTAAGGAAATCCATTTCCATAGGAAATCTACTCCCCAGGATAACATATCCCTTTAACACAACCTAAGGTAACACAACTCATTAGGCAAAGTACTAGTTCTCTCCCATCACTGGATAAAAATCTCAAGAGTAACCTACTAGTTCCCTCCCTTCACTAGATAAAAATCCCAAGAGTAACCTTCTAGCCATCTAGCATAATTAATTATCTAGCTATGAGTTTTCCTTAAGCTTGTCTATGTTTGATCATATCTAGTATAATAACAATACCTATGACAAAAAATCTCTCTTACCCATGTCTAATCATGCCTACTATAATAATACCTATGACAAATAGTCTCTCCTATCATAGAGTAAGGACAAACATTTCACAAATAGATTAAATAGTTTCAACTTTTCTTTCAAAGAAAACATTACTTTTCCCTATGTGCAAGTATTATAAAAGACTATTTTAAACAGTCATGAAGCAAATCATTCAACACTAATGCAAACAAGGAAAGAATGTTGTCATGCATGTGATAAGCTTTCCAATTAACTGGTAGCATTACAACACTTCCAAAACAACAACTAACCTAGTATCGATCCTTCAACAAAGACTCAATAACCACTATCTCACAAGTTGGAAAAAACTTCTCTCAAAATAATAATAATCTCTCTCTAAAACTCAAGGCTCTCACTCACTATTCTTGGAAAAATATTGTAGATAAAAATTTAGAAAATTTCTCAAGGAATAATGCATAGAAGAATGCATCCAAACAAATGAACTTACTCCACTATTTATATAGAAAACTAGTAACTACACAACCTACAAATTGGGCATGACTTTGACAACAAATTGCATGCACAACATATATATCTTAGCTAAAAGGTGGCGAATATATATGCACATAATCAACTTAAGAAAGTACATATCGACTTAATTAAATGACAAAAATTAAAGACCAATTCAAATCCCACGTGATAGAATTTGATTTGCATCTCAAAATGAACATTTATAGGAATAAAGATTCAAAGGTGGTTCCAAAGCTTCATATTCACATACAGAGTTGGCATGATTTCCTTTACATCTGAAATAGTCAACATCATTTTAAATCGACTTAGTCTTGGTGTGAGTCAATTTATAGATTAAATCAATTTGACAAAGTCATTGACAGGATTTCATGCATTTACAGCTGTTGGTTGATACTTAAAAATATGGTATAAAAAGTTTACTAAGTCCATGACTTCCACAAAAGAGGCATCAACTTATTCTATCATCATTCATCAACTTAATAATTTCTCTTTGTTTGTAAATGAAAAACTCTTCTTTTGTTGATAGCGAGAGTATAATGTGGCGAAAGAATATGGTCATTACTATCTCATAGTTCGGCCTTTGATTTAATTATAAATTGGTTGATAATCATTGCTTTAGATAGTCAATCTCAAATCAAATATCATTTAAATATATATGTAACATATACTTATATATACTTACATATATATATATATTAACACACATAAATATATATATACATATACGTATATATGTATATGTTAGTATATATATCCATATTTATCATATGACAATAAATTATGTATATGTAATAGATATACAAATTAATATAACCAAGATGGCAATCATATTTTTATATTAATATATCGATTGTGTGTGTATATATATATATATATGCCTCTATGTACATGTATACGTTTTTATAAATGTATCGATACATTCATATGGGCATGTCCATTTGCCACCATGTGTGTATATAGATACATATATACATATGGAATATCTATATACATTTTATATATATACATATTCAATTCCTACACCAAAATCACATACAATTACAATGATATTGATAAGAGTGTACAACCGATATATCTATACATATACATATACATGTCATGAGATCGATCAGATAGTTCCATGCACATAAGAAAAGTTTGCATGAGTTTGCATAGATACATCTACCTATGTACCCTCATGTACACATTCCTTTGTGCGTATAGTCTATCATCGACATGCATGTGTATGTGTATACATATTCCTTATATGTTCCACATATCAATACAAGCATAGTAACATGGAAAGAACTCTCAAGTGCAAACAGATAAACATCACCCAATAATGCACTTAATAGTAATAAGACCATTACTAATGTAAACATATCGACTAATGATGACTTACCAACTTCCCACTATTAGGGTTAGAAAGGTAGATATCTAACAATTAAATGCAGATTTAATTAATAAATAGTGAAACTAAAACACACACAGAATAAATCATAACACAAAGAATTTAACGTGGTTCACCTAATTCGGGCTACATCCACCAAACCGTAGCCATCCAATACTTTTATTATCCAATGCAAAAATTATTACAATCTTGCGAATAATCGTGTTTTCCATCATACTGTAGCACCCATCCAAACCCCTTTTTATCAAGCTTAGAAGCTTCTAGATTTTTGGGTTCTACAAAACTGGATTTTTCTTTTTTTGTTGATTTTTCCCTTTTTTTGGTGATGACACAAAAAAGTAGGAGGAAATTTTTTCTTGGGGTTGCTGCCCCCGAAGCCCATCCCGGCACCAGACCTCGGCAAGGATACATCCTGGGGTGTACAGTATACCATGGGCTATATAGTATAGCATGATCAGTCACCACATACCAACACCCACTTAGTAACCCAACTCAATTATTCTACTATGGTGTGTGTAAGCTCATATAGGTTATGTTACTGGTTACCCAACCAAGACCTTCTCCTGAGTGATACTTCCCCTTCTCCTGGAGGAATTGAACATATAGTTGCAATCACTAACACTTGCACACAACAGTTAGCTATTCATAAAATATGCAGTATACATAATACATCTCCAAAGTTAGAATATCAATATAATATTCATTCAATCACATAAATTCCTTGCTTCATATAACATTAAATGAGATGACATTCATTCGTAAAGTAGTGACAACAAATTGCACACACAATTTATTCATCCACTAAATTCAACTTACATTCACATTTCACCCTACATAGTAATAGTAAATATTAATTACACAATCAGGGTGTAACATACTCCCCCCTTGTGAATCATCGTCCCTAATTATTTTATGAAGCAAAATAAAACAAACAACCAATCAACATAGTGTTTCAAGAATTCTCAAAATCATCTAAAATGTGAGGAAACTTTTGTCGAATCTCAACATAATCCTCCCAAGTGGCTAATTCTTTTGCATATTGGTCCCATTATACTTTGCACTACAAAACCTCCCTATTATTCAAGTGAAGCTTACGCATTCTGAGCACCTTGATGGGCTCAAGTGTTACCACTTCAAGGTCTTGTACCTATAAAGCAATCCAATCAATCACATGATTATCGTCAGGTACATACCTCTTAAAGTATGATACATGGAAGACATTGTGCATTATGGAAAGAGTTGGTGGCAATGATACTCAATAGGCTACTTGATTCACTTCATCTAGAATCTCATAAGGTCCAACATAATGTGGGGCTAACTTGGAAGACTGGTGCAAGGCACCTTCACAATTTTGGCTTGTTTTGCATTTTAAATGGGGTCTAGTTTTGGATAATGATAATTTATGTTTGTAATAAGGTTGAGGTGACAAAATTTGTGATGTAAATAAAATTATTAAGTAGTATTAGGGGTGTGGTATCAATAATTACAATTAGTATTGCATTTTGCAAAGTTGATTAGTGTATTTTTGTTTCAAAATGAAGGGTAGTTGGAAGTTTAAGAGTCAGGCCTTTTGAAATTTTGTTGTGGCCATTGAGGGAGGCTGAAAAACATGTTAAAAAGATTGAAAAACATTCGAGCAAGGTTGGAAGTTGAATATTTTGGAGATTTAATATAGAAATACTCTGCTTTTTGGTGTTTTTTTCTGAGAATACTTGTGTTTTTTATTCTGTACGATACCATATAAATTGTGTTTCATGTGAGACATCTAAATTTTTTTGGTAACTTATTTAATCTTCCATTTGAGTGTAATTTGATAGGTTTTCATTAAGAAATAAGGGAGAATAGAACAAAACCCTATAATTTTCTTATTGGCTATGGTTTCTAAGGGTTTTGATAGAAAATGAAAATTTGAAGGCCATTCCACCGTACTGTACTTGAATAATCTAGTGGAATGGGCCTATTTAGATGTTAGGGTAGGAATTTTTGTGTTTGTTTAGCAGGGTGGTATGGAAAGTGGTGGCCTAGCACGTGCATAATGACTAGTAAATTGATTCTCTAGACATGAAACCATTGGTTATTGAGTGGGACAGTGAGAAATTGGATTGTTTAGTGGAAATAAATGTTAGAATTGTTGATTTTGAGACTGATCAAGAGTGTGCATAAAGTTTCTAAGGTCTTTAGTGAAGCTTTTGATAGCCTTCATTTGGAAAAGAGGCTTAATTAGGCCATAGAGTAGTGTTATAGAGCATATTGGGTTATGTCAATCCAAAGCAACCCTATCAGAAGGTTTGATACGTTGAAAGACAGGTTAATGGGTCCCTGAATTAATGAGCATTAGGAGTTGAATAAGTGGTTTAGAGGAAGATATAGTTGGATAAGTGTGTCTAGAGTCCTAATTGTGAATAGGAAAGGTTGTAAAGGGAATAACCCTTCAAAAGGTGATTGTGGTTTGTAAACTAGGTAGAAACAATGTGTTTGAGTCCATTACCACTCTGTCTTACATTAGGTGGTATCAGATCTTAGGCTCAAGATCCATTGGAAAAGGAATTTAGAGTTTTCAAGAGAAAGGGTGAAAAGAACCATACAAAATGCCTCTAAATATGGGTAGCATAGTAGTTTCCAAGGAGATTAGAGTCCAGAGAGAAAGAATGGAAGAAATAGAGAAGAATCATAAGAGAGGTAAGGGAACTATTGAGGTGCATGACCTTGAAGATGAGGGTGAAGAGGAAAACCATCAAGAAAAACCCCAAGAGAAGTTGGGACCTAAAGAGAAGAAGTTCTTGCAGGTGCTTCAAGATACAAAAGGTGAGGCTTGAGAGGTGAAGATAAAAATTCTAATGTATGGGGGCAAGATGGATGGAGAAGAAGCCATAGAGTGGATTGATGCTCTAGATAATTATTTTGAGTATAGGGAGATACCTGAAGACAAGAAGGTTAAATTTTCTAAGACAAAATTGAAGGGACCAAATTTAACTTGGTGGAACTACATTCAAGAAGAGAAGGTAAAGAAGTACAAGCCAAAGATTACTTCTTAGGATCGGATGGTGCAGAAGATAAAGAGCTAATTCTTACCTGCTAACTATGAAATAAAAATTTATAGAAGGTTGCAAAGTTTGAAACAAAAAGAGATGGATGTAGCTGCTTATACTAAAGAGTTTCATAAATTGACCATAAGGTTAGGGCACATCAAGAATGAGAAAGAAAAAGTGGCTAGATATTTGAATGGATTAAGGGCTACAATTCAAGAAGAAATCAGTTTAATCACTCCTAGGTCAGTAGAGGAGTGTTTCCAAATGGCTACAAAGGTTGAGGAGAAGATACAGAAGAGGTTAGAAAAGAAATCTAGGGGTAGAGGTAAGAGTTTCAAGGGAAGAGGTAACCCTGGAGGAAGAGGTTTTCAAAAGACACTAAATGAACAAGGCATTACTCAAGTGTCAAGTGGAGAAACAAGGGGAACTTTTAGAGGAAGAAGGCCAGGATGTAGGGGTAGATTTAATGGATCAGCAAGAGGCTCTATTGCTTTCTAAGGAAAGTGTTTTGATTGTAATCAGTATGGAAACCTTGTGTGGAAGTTTCCAAATAAGTAGGGCACAAGCTATCAAAGTGGAGAAAGAAGAACTCGGCTTGTTCATGAAGAAGAAGAGGCAGAAAGTGTGGGCTCATGTGTAGGTCCTTCAACTTTTTGTGACAAACCAGGATTAGGGGAGTCTTTATGATTAGAAGAAAATTGATTAAAGTTCCAACTTCAAAGGAGCCACCTCAAAGGAAATCTCTATTTAGGACAACTTTCAAGGTCCAAGGAAAGGTATGTAATGTCATAATTGACGTTGGCTCCACAAAAAATATAGTATCTGTAGAAATGGTAGAGAAACTCAAATTGAAAAGAATACCCCACTCTAATCCATACAAAATTTCATGGTTAACAAGGGGTAGTAGGTTCTTATCAATGAGAAGGCCTATGTGGAATTCTCAATAGTGCCCTATAAAGATAGAATACTCTATGATATTGTGCCTATGGATGTGTGCCACCTCCTCCTTGGTAGGCATTGGCAATATGACTAGAAGTCACAACATGGTGGCTTCAAGAATGAATATCAGATTGAAAAAGATGGTGTGCAAATCAGATTAGAACCTCTACAAGAGGATGATAATATAGTCCATGAAGGACCTAGTGTAATGATTGTGAAGGGGAAAGTGTTCCTAAAGGATTTGGAGGAAGAGAAGGTTGGTTTTTCCATTTTTGGGAAGCCAATTACTGAGGTAGCAGTAAATGACTAAGAAGAAGTTCCAAAAGAGGTTTAGACCTTGCTTGATAGATATGAGAACATTGTGGTGAAGGAATTTCCAAGTTCATTGCCTCCAATCCGTGATGTAAATCATCATATTGACCTAATCCCTAGTGCAAGCCTTCCCAATAAGGAAGCATATAAAATGAAACCTCAACAAAATGAGGAAATAAAAAGTCGGGTGCAAGAGCTACTAGACAAGGGTTTGGTAAGAAAGAGCCTCATTCCATGTGTTTTTCCAACTGTTTTGGCACCCAAAAAGGATGGTGAATGGATACTTTGCACATATTCAAGAGCTATTAACAAGATAACCATTAGGTATAGGTTTCCTATACCCTAGATGGAGGACCTCATGGATAGTTTGGCAAGGGAAAACTACTTTTCCAAAATAGACTTAAAAAGTGGCTACCACCAGATAAGGATCAAAGAGGGTGATGAGTGGAAGACAACTTTCAAGACTAATGAGGGCCTTTATGAATGGTTTGCAATTCCCTTTGGGCTATCTAATGCTCCTAGCACATTCATGAGACTCATGAAAGAGGTTCTAAATGATTTCATTAACAAGTTTGTAGTGGTGTATTTAGATGATATCTTGGTATTTAGCAATGCAAGAGAGGACCATTTGAACCACTTGGACAAAGTTTTTGAGAAGCTACATGAAGAAAAGCTCATCATTAACCTCAAGAAATTTGAGTGGATGAAGCAATAACTTGTGTACTTGGGTTTTGTGATTTTAGGAGGAAACTTGAAGATGGATCCAAAGAAATTTGAAGTCATTCTCAACTGGCCTACACCTAAAATAGTTGGGGGATTCAAAAGCTTCCATGGTCTAGCAAGCTTCTACAAAAAGTTTAGTAGAGGATTCAGTCACACTATGGCACCTATGATAGACACCATGAAAGAGGAGAAGAGAAGCATATTTTAGTGGAAAAAGGAGGTTGATCAAAGCTTTGAGTACCTCAAGCAAAACGTAGCACAACAACTAATCCTTACACTGCCTAATTTTACTAAGGTATTTACAATAGATTGTGATGTTAGCAATTTCACCATAGGGGCAGTATTAAGTTAAGAGGGGAAACCCATTGCATTCTTAAGTGAAAAATTGAATGAGGTAAAGAAAAAATATTCATCATGTGACTTAGAAATGTATGCTATGGTGCAAGAACTTAAAAAATGGAGGCGCTATCGGTTACCTAAGGAATTTGTGGTGTTCATAGACTATCATGCATTGAGTTTTTTGAACAATCAAGAGAAATTAAGCCACACACACATGAAATGGGTGGAATATTTGCAGGCTTACACATTTACCATAAAAAAATAAGAGGGTACAAGCTAACAAAGTGGCAGATGCTCTGAGTAGGAGGGTAGTGCTAGTGCAAGAGGTGCAAGTCCAAAGTGTGGGTGTAGGCTCACTAAGAGGTATGTACAAATCTGATGAAGACTTTCATGGTATATTTTTTATTTGTGAATAGTCCTAAGGATCATTTAATAAGGAGTATTAGGATTATGTAATGCAAGATGGGCTACTCTTCAAGGGGGATCAATTATGTATACCTAAGTGCTCCATGAGAGAGAATTTGGTTAGGGAGAAGCATAGTGGGAGCCTAGGAGGGCATTTTGGTTATGAAAAAAAATTAGATCAAATCAGAAGATTTTATTACTAGCCTAAGATTCATTTGGATGTGAAAAATTATATAGAAGGGTGTGTCATATTGCAAAGAGCTAAAGGGACAAGCTCCAATGCTAGTTTATATCAGCCTTTTCCCATACCAAGCAAACCATGGGAAGCAATAAGTATGGATTTTATCTTGGGTCTACTAAGAACTTCAAGAGGATATGATAGTGTTTATGTGGTGGTAGATAGGTTTAGTAAAATGGCACACTTCATTGCATGCAAGTCAACTAATGATGCCTCCCATATTGAAAGTTTGTTCTTTAAGGAGATAGTGAGAATACATGGGTTGCCATTGTCAATAGTGTCAAACAAAGATGCAAAATTCATTGGCCAGTTTTGGAGAAAATTATAGACAAAGTTGGGAACTAACTTAACCTTCAGTTCTTCCTACCATCCTCAAATTGATGGGAAAAATAAGGTTGTTAATAGATCATTGGGAAATCTATTGAGATGTTTAACTAATGAACACAATCATTCATGGGATTTGATCTTACCATAGGCAGAGTATGCCTATAATGACTCAATCAATCAGAGTATTGGTAGAAGTCCATTTGAGATTTTTAATGGAATGCATCCAAGGGGTGTTTGTGAGTTAAGGGACTTGAGTGGAATGAACAAAAGGAGTGCTCAAGGAGAGTATTTTGTTGTGGCTATGCATGACATACATAAGTAGGTCAAACAAATAATTCAGAAGAATGTGAACAAGTATAAAGAGAAGGTGGACTTGAAGAGAAGGGATTCCAATTCAAAGTGGGGGATTTAGTGTGGGCACATCTAAGAAAGGAGATACTACCTAATGGAAAGTATACAAAGTTGAAAATGAAGAAAATAGGACCCTACAATGTGGTTAACAAGTATGGAAACAATGCTTATGAGATTGAACTCCCACAAGGAGTTTCCATCTCACCAATTTTTAATGTGACTGACCTATATCCCTTTAAGGGATCTTTTTTTGCAAGTAAAGAAGCAAGTGAACTTGTGGATGAGGGACAATGGATCAAAGATCTTCCATTCACTCAACCAATGAAGCTTGAAGCTATCTTGGACTCAAGGGAGGTGAAAAGAACAAGGAGGAAGATATATAAAGGACACTTTGTCAAGTGGCATGGATTACCTAAATAAGATGCAAATTGGATGTCTGAAGAAGAAATTTCTCAATATGGAGTGACTGTTGAAGACCTCATTTCATCAAGAGGATGAAATAATTTCCTCCCTGGGTGTATGGTATAGGGCACCTTCACAATTTTGGCTTGTTTTGTATTTTAAATGGGGCCTAGTTTTGGATAATGATACTTTATGTTTGCAATAAGGTTGAGGTGACCAAATTTGTGATGTAAATAACATTATTAAGTAGTGTTATGGTTGTGGTATCAATAATTACAATTAGTATTGCATTTTGCAAAGTTGATTAGTGTATTTTTGTGTCAAAATGAAGGGTAGTTGGAAGTTTAAGAGTCAGGCCTTTTGAAATTCTATTGTGTTCATTCAAGGAGGCTGAAAAACATGTTAAAAATCTTGAAAAACATTTGAGAAAGGTTGGCAGTTGAATATTTTGGAGATTTAATACAAAAACACTCTACTTTTTGGTGTTTTTTCTGAGAATACTTGTGTTTTGATATGTTTTGTACGATACCATACAAACTATTTTTCATGTGAGACATTTGAAATGTGTTGGTAACTTGTTTAAGCTTTCATTTGAGTGTAATTTAATAGGTTTTCATTGAGAAATAAGGGAAAATAGAACAAAACCCTATAAGTTGCTTATTGGCTAAGGTTTCTAAGGGTTTTGATAGAAAATGAATATTTAAAGGCCATTCCATCGTACTGTAGTTGAATAATCTGGTGGAATGGGCCTATTCGATGTTAGAGTAGGTGTTTTTGTGTTTTTTTAGTAGGGTGGTATGGAAAGTGGTGGCCAAGCACATGGATAATGATTGGTAAATTGATTCTCTAGACATGAAACCACTATTATTGAGTGAGACAGTGAGAAATTGGATTTTTGAGTGGAAAAAAATGTAGAATTGTTGGTTTTGAGACTAATAAAGAGTGTGCATAAAGTTTCTAAGGTTTGTAGTGAATATTTTGATAGCCTTCCTTTGGAAAAGAGGCTAATTAGGCCATAGAGCAGTATTGTAGAGTAGATTGGGTTATTTCAGTCCAAAGAAACCCTATCAAAGGGTTTGATATGTTGAAAGACAAATTGGTGGGTCCCTAAATTGATGAGCATCAGGATTTGATAAGTGGTTTAGAGGAAGATATAGTTGGATAAGTGTGTCTAGAGGCCTAATTGTTAATAGGCAAGGTTGTAAAGGGAAGAATCCTTCAAAAGGTGATTGTGGTTTGTAAACCAATTGGAATCAATGTGTTTGAGTCCATTACCGCTCTGTCTTACATCAAAGACTTTCCAAATTTAATGGAGCTTTGTGAGGTTTCACTCTCAACAACACTTTGTCACCTATGGAAAATTTTTGGGGCACTCTCTTAGCATCAACATAACTTTTCTTACAATCAATACCTTCATCCAACCTTTGCTTCACAATCTTAATTTTTTCATCCATTTCAGCCAACATCTTTGGCCCAAGACTCACTCTATCCTCAAGTCTATCCCAACTTATAGGAGTTTGACACTTTCGACCATACAATGCTTCGAAAGGAGCCATCTTTATTGCAAAATGATAAGAATTGTTGTAAGACAATTCTAGTAAGGGTAGGTAGTCTTCCCACTTGTATTATTGATCCATGCAATACATGATCCACCCTTTCAATTTTCCCATCCATTTCTAGATGATATGCTGAGCTAATATTCATCAGAGTCCCTAGTGTAGAAAACAAGGTTTTCCAAAACCTAGAAGTGACTCATGCATCCCTATCTAAGATAATGTTGTTTGGAATCCAATGCAACCTAAACACTTCTTGCACAAAATTTCTTGCTATGACAAGTGTTCCATCAATTAGATTCCTAGGTATAAAATGTGTGACTTTTGTAATCTTATCAACTACTACAAGAATGGCATTGTGCTTATTTATTGACATAGGAAATCCTTGCACAAAGTCCATACTTATGACTTGCCACTTCCTCGGTGGTATGTCATGTGGATATAACAAGCTTGTAGGATGATTATGCTCTACTTTCACCCTTTGAAATTTAGACACCTAACCAAAAAATTAGCAGCATCTCCTTTCATCCCTTTCCAAAAATGTAATGGCTTCACATCTGCCATCATTTTGGTCACTCCTAGATGTCTAGAGTATAGTTCTTCATGTACTTCTTTCCATACTAGATTCCTTAACTCTACTACATTATGTACATACATCCTACCTTTATATCTAAGTATTCCATTCAAAATGAAAACCCTCATACCTAGAATCTTGTGGATTATTAGCAAGTGATTGTTTGACTTGTAAGTAATAGTCATCCTCTTTGCACTTTTACAACACTTGTTCCTTAAAGTTGGTTTGAATCATTACTTTTGAAGCAATAAGGCACCTTCAACTCAATGCATCGACAACCTGATTCTCTTTCCATTTTATATAATTGATATTGAAATCATAGGCAGCTATTAATTCCAACCATCTTCTCTACCTAGCATTCAAATTAGGTTGATTGAAAAGATACTTTAACCCATTATGGTTAGTTTTCAATTCAAAGGGTTTTCCTAACAAGTATTTCCTTCACATTTGAATGCATGAACCACAACTGATAACTCCAAATCATGTGATGCATATTTTTTCTCATAAGGTTTTAGATTTCTAGACTCATAAGCAATCACTTGCCCATCTTGCATTAATACACCTCCTAAACCTTCCCTACATGCATCTATGATAACCATAAAGTTACCCTCAAAATTTGGCACTTTCAAGATCAATATAGTGGTCAAATTCTCTATAAGTAGATCAAAATCTTCTTGACACTTCTCAGTCCACTCAAATTTTTTCCCTTTCCTTTGTAAATAATTAATTAAAAAACCAATCTTGTAGAATTTTACAACAAACTTTCTATAGTACCCTGCTAGAACCATAAATTTTCTTACCTCAAACACATTCTTAGGTACTGGCCACTCAAGTACTCCCTTGATCTTAGTGGGATCTATAGAGATTTTGTCTGCTAAGATTGCATGCCCTAGATAATGCACTCTCCTTTGGAAGAAATTACATTTAGTTTTCCATACAACTTGTGTTCTCTCAACCATTGTAGAACTATCTCAAAATGTCTACAATGATCTTCCTCATCCTTAGAATAAATCAGGATGTCATCTAGAAAATACAAGAAAAATTTATCTAGGCAATCCCTAAATACACTATTCATCAGATTCATAAATGTGGTAGGTTCATTTGTTAACCCAAATGATTTAACTGTGAATTCATAGTGTCCATATTTGGTTTTGAATGCATTCTTAAGGATATCTTCATCTCTAATTCTCGACTGGTGATATCCAAATTTCATATTTATTTTCCAAAATATAGTATCTCCTCTCAATTGATTGAAAAGATCATCAATGCATAGAAACAGATACTTGTTTTTCATCGTGGATTTGTTAAGCATATGATATTCAATGCACAAATGCAAAGTACCATCCTTTTTCACAAAAATTGATCGGTGCTCCCCAAGATGAAACACTTGGTCTGATCAACCCTTTTGAAAACAGTTCATCCAACTATGCCTTAAGCTCCATTAGCTCATTTTTTGTCATCCTATAGGGCACCTTGGAAATAGGTTCAAACCCTTAAACTATATCTATAGAGAAATTAAATATCCTTTTCGGTGCTAACCCAGGTAACTCATGTGGAAACACATATAGAAAATTTCTCAATATAGGATATCTTTCCATGTCTGGCATTCTAATGTCATCTATTTCACCGTCTTCCATCTCTTGAAAGTTTTAGAAATCCAATTTATCAAGATCTTCTCCAAGTTCTTCAATCTTAATGTAAAATATTTTACACCCTTTCTTCTTAGCCCTCACTAGTTGCATTGTTGAGATTTGATGAATCTTGACTTCTCTAGGTATCCCTTGGAACTTCACTCGATTACCAAGATCATCTAGGAATTTTATAGTTTTTGTAAGGAAATATACCTTATCCCTATGTCTCCATGACCAATTCATACCTGAGATAACATCATAGGATCCTAATGGTGTGTCATATAGGTTTAATTTTTTAGAGAAACAAGGTAGCTCTATCCTAGCCTCAAACAAACATTGTTCCACCTTTGCTCTTGTCTAGTTTGCATACTCTACATCCCAAGATGTTGTAATGTATCTAGCCTTTCTAGACAATTTCTTAGCTACTCTAGGTGAAATTAAATTCTCAATTGTACCAATATCAATAAGAACTTAAATGGGTAAAGAAAAAAAATACCTAGAGTTCCAATGGGAATTGATTGATACTCTACTTTGTAGTCATCCATTGCAGCATGTATCCTTTGTTGGAACATTACTCGTTGAGTAGGTAGTGAGTTTCCAGGAGGCTTATTGGGATAATCTCTATCAAAATGGTCTCCCCCACAACTCTAGCATCATGTAAATGGTACCTTCTTCACGAGTTCTCCAAATCTACTAGTGTTTCCTTTAGTGTTGTTGGAACCATTCCTCTTCCACTCTCTTCTCAACTCTTTTCCACTATTGCAGTTAACTTTTTCTCCTTTTTTAGGTAAATTTTGTGCAACCTCCATCTACTTTGGAATTGGCTTATTAGGAATTTCCACAACCTTCTTATGTTCTCTATTTTCCTGCCTATTGGAGGTAGCCTTAAGATTTTGCTCCTGCTTAATTGCTTTCTCATATACAAGACCCATAGTTGTTGGACCATGCATATTCACTACTCCTCTGATCTAGTTGTTAATTCCCATTATAAATTTTCTCATGTGAAAGTGTTCATCCTTATGATATATAGGAAAATAAGTAAGGTAAACTTCTCCCAATACTCATTGACCAACATATTTCCTTGTCTCAAACTCTGGAATTATGTGAGTTTTTGGCCATAATATAGTTGGGGCAACCATCGCTCATGGAAAATCTCAATAAATTCCCCCCATGTCAACTTCCATGAGTTGATATTGAGTTCCAAATTTTGGTTCATCCACTAGTTAGAGGATTCTCCTACTAACTAGTATACACCCCAAGTGGCTTTAGTGGTCTCGGTGTAATTTCATATTTCAAAATACTTTTACATTTGAATAATACATGCCTCATATCCATCTCCATTGGTGCTTCCCTCAAACTTGGGTGGAATAATCCTCTTCATATCCTTGGAGAATTCGGAAGCCATACACTTCTTATTTCTTTCCTTAGATGGTGTTGGTGATCCTTCTTTTTTGTGATCATGGGTTTCTCCATGCCCATGAGAATAGTTTTCACCTTCATTCTCATTTTACAGGAACCTCTTTCTCAACCCTAGCTTGTGCCCTTTTTTGTTCAAGGTTATCTAACCTTGCAAAAATTTGGTCAAGTCTAGCTTCAATTCTTGTTGGTCCTTGCCCAACTTCTTGGCTACCACTAGGATTGGTTCATGTCCTCACCATCTTCACAAGATTGGGTTTTACCTAAATGTTTTATCCATGTTATACTAAATTATGTTATCAACTATCTTATGGAAAACATTAGAAATGGCATTCATATGCACATGAAGAATTCCATATAATATTAAGCACATGTTTTTTATAAACAAATAATTTTATTCATTTCATAAGGATTTCAATATCATTTGATTACATGGAGTGACTATTCAGATAGTCGAGTGGAGAGTATGTCTCAGATTCACTCTTTGTCACATAACTTAGTGGAGTATATCCTACAAATTGAGATTGTTTCTCATCTCTATCTTTTTGTTCATCCTTTAATTGATCATACCTATTCCAAAATGGATGGTAGCCTTCAAATTTATCATCCAATACATAGTTACATGGTTCAGTGCCACTATGGTGTTCATCAACAATATAGTCTACCCCTTTTGAAAACATTTGTCTAGGAGACCATTTCATACCTGGCTACTCTTGGGGTACATATCCCTTAGACTCGTTACTCGAGGAAATTACTATTACTTCAGAAATTGAAGAAATTTAGGGTCCCTAAAGATGAATGTCGAATTGACACTTCCTTTTGAGGTAATATCCCTGGAAAGTGATATGACTCATAATTTTTTGGTGAAATGGAAGGTAGATTGTTGTACATAACCTCCATCTTCATCTTCCTCTTCACATCACTAATCCAAGAAAGTACATGACTAAATTTTTCAGTGTCACTCAACTAGATGGCATTGGCATAATTGGTTCCCTCTATTGTTCTAATGATGGTTTATCTTTCCTTCTTGGCCTTGAGGTAGTACTCATTTTTTATTACTGACTTTCGAGTCATTAATCTGAGACACACCATCCTAGCACAAGAATTCATAACATTAGATAACATTGGATAGAAATAATGATGAGCTCAAAGGTTCCAAAGCTAAACCTAGTAGGTCTAATACCACATGTAATAAAATATGTAACAATCCATTGTAATAAAAAAAATTCCTTCCTTTATTGAGAATATATGAAAAAATATTTTATACAACATACAATAAGGATTTCCATTCCATTACAATATTTCGCAAAGTATAAGATTTCAAGAAAGTACAAAACTACATACATAGCTCCTTCGAGCTTCATAGCATAAGATATAGATGGTCTAAGAATCCACCTTTCAAAACCTTGGTCTTCTATCACCTATTAAGGAGGATAAGCATCACTCAAGCATGTTTTTCCAACCACAAACTCATATGTGATCCCCCACATATCTATCAATGATAGATGTGCCTACCCTTTGATGAAGGTATTGGTTGGATCACCCCATATGACATACCACTCTGAGCTTAGTGTTGTGCCCTACATGATTAGCATTTATAACCTATGCTAGGTACCCCTCATGCATTTAAATGGACACAGTGAACTGACAGTGAAGCCTCAAGAAATCACACTACTTTGGAAAAATTATTCTCACTTGGTAATTTGAGTGAAGGTTTTCCATTCACTTACACTATAGCAAGCTCATTTTGACTTAAGGCCACTATATCTATGCTTAGGAAATCCCTCTCCATGGGTAACCTACTCCCCAGGATAACCTATCTCTTTAACACAACCTAAGGTAACACAATTCATTAGGAAAAGTACTAGTTCCCTCCCTTAATTAGATAACAATCCTAGGAGTAACCTACTAGCTCCCTCCCTTCACTAGATAACAATCCCAAGAGTAACCTACTAGCCATCTAGAATAATTAATTATCTAGATATGAGTGTTCCTTAAGCTTTTCTATGTTTTACCATATATAGTATAATAATAATACCTGTGACAAACAATCTCTCTTAGCCATGACTAATCATATCTAGTATAATAATACCTATGAAAAATAGTCTCTCCTATCATGGAGTAATTACAAACATTTCACAAATAGAGTAAATAGTTTCAACTTTTCTTTCAAAGAAAAGATTACTATTCCCTATGTGCAAGTATTATGAAAGACTATTTTAAACAGTAATGAAGCAAATCATTCAACACTAATGCAAACAAAGGAAGAATATCCTCATGCATGTGATAATCTTTCCAACTAACTAGCAGCAATCACAATACTTACAAAATAGCAACTAGCCTGGTATCGATCCTTCAACAAAGACTCAATAACCACTATCTCACAAGTTGGAAAATACTTCTCTCAAAATAATAATAATCTCTCTCTAAAACTCAAGGCTCTCATGCACTGTTCTTGGTAGAATATTGCAGAAAAAAATGTAAGTAAATTGTAGAAACTTAATCAAGGAATAATGCATAGAAGAATGCATCCAAACAAATGAACTTACTCCACTATTTATATAGCAAACTAGTAACTACATAGCCTATAGATTGGGCATGACTTTGATAGTAAATTGCATGCACAACAACACATATATCCCAGCTAAAATTTGGTGAACATGTAAGAACATAATCAGCTCATGCAGCTACATATTGACTTATTTAAATGATAGCAATTAGAGACCATTTAAAATCCCACATGATAGAATTTGGTTTGCATATCAAAATGGGAATCTATAGGAATAAGGATTCAAAGGTGGTGCCAAAGCTTCATATTCACATATAGAGTTGGCACAATTTCCTTTACATTTGAAATAGTCAACATCATATTTGCAACACCAAACTTATATCGACTTAGTCTTGGTGTGAGTTGATTCATATATTAAATCGATTTGAAAAATTCATTGATAGGTTTTCACGCCTTTACAAATGTTGGTCGATACTTAAAAACATGGTATAAAGATTTTACTAAGTCCACGGCTTCCACAAAAGAGGCATAAACTTATTCTATCATCATTCATCGACTTAATGATTTCTCTTTGTTTGTAGATTAAACACTCTTCCTTTGTTGACAACAAGAGTATAATGCGACTAAAGAATATAGTCATTACTATATCATAGTTCAGCCTTTGATTTAATTATAAATCGGTTGATAATCATTGCTTTAGATAGTCAATCTCAAAGAAAATATCATTTAAATATATATGTAACATATACATATAAATACTTTATATATATATATAAACATACATAAATATATATACATATACATATATATGTATATGTTAGTATATATATCCATATTTATCATATGACAATAAAGCATGTATATGTAATTGATATACAAACAAATATAATCAAGATGGAAATCATATTGTTATATTAATATATCAATTGTGTATACATATATTTATGTGCCTCTATGTACATGTATATGTATGTATACATGTATCAATACATTCGTATGGGCATGTCCATTTACCACCATGTGCATATATGGATACATATATACATATGGATATATGTATATACATTATATATATATATATGCACATTTGATTCCTACACCAAAATCACTTTCAATTACGATGGTATGGATAAGATCCTATGAGCGATGTATCTATACGTATACATATACATGTTGTGAGATCTATCAGATAGTTCCATGTGCATAGATATGTCTACCTATGTACCCTCATGTATGTGTTCTTTTGTGTGTGTATTCTATCATTGGTGTGCATGTGTATGTGTATACATATTCCTCGCATGTTCAACATATCAATACAAGCATAGTAACAAGGAAAAAACTCTCAAGCTCAAATAGATAAACATCACCCAATAATGCACTTAATAGTAACAAGACCATTACTAATGCAGACATACTGACTAAGGATGACTTACCAACTTCCCACTTAGTAACCCAACCCAATTATTCTACTGTGGTGTGTGTAAGCTCAAATAGTTTAGGTTACTGGTTACCCAACCAAGACTTTCTCTTGAGTGATATTATCCCTTCACCTAGAGGAATTGAACATATACCTGCAATCAATAACACTTGCACACGGTAGTCAACTATTCATTAAATATGCAATATACATAATACATCTCCAAATTTAGAATATCAATACAATATTCATTCAATCACACAAATGCATTCCTTCATATAACATTAAATGAGATGACATTCATTCATAAAGTAGTGATAACAAAGTGCACACATAATTTATTCATCCACTGAGTTCACATTATATTCACATTTTACCCTACATAGTAATAGTAAATAGTAATTACACAATTGGGGTGTAACATTGTGCTATCAATCCTTGAAATTTTTGGGATTGAGATGGAGGGATGAAATCTTGAGGCCCCATTTGGTTTTTTATTATTTGGGGAACTCCTTGTTGTTGAATCAAGGGTTGGGATGTTTGATATGAGGCCACATAGTCTTGTGATATTAGCAGAATACTTTAATTTTGGATCAATTGGTTGGATGGATTTCCTTGATTGACTTGATGTTGGGGGGCCATTTGACTTGATGGGTTACCTTGATTGAGTTTATTTGGAACTAATGTAGTTCCTTGATTGATTTTATTTGGAACCAATAGATTTGATTTGTTTCCTAGGTTGATTTGAGGGACTTGTGGAACCATTTTATTTTGAGGGTCAATTGGATTATTTTGTGAAGATGGACCTTGTTGTGTTGATAACTGACCTTGCACTATGGTGTTCACTTGTCCTTGTTTATCCACTTGGGGTGTTTGACTTGCTTGACATTGTTGAACATTAGGAACACTTTGGGTACTTGTAGTGGAATAATATGGTTGGGCACGAAATTTTGATGTCCAATTTGCATTGTGGGTATCTGATGTGAGTGTTATTTGTGGAATGGTGGTGTTTTTTTGAATGGTTGTGTCTTGGGTACCCAAAGTTGTGGTGTTTCCTAGATTTTGAGTGAGACCAAATTGGGATACTAGTTGAGTTGCAAGACTAGAAGTTGGGCTACATATGATGACGATGATTGAGTAATAGATTGAACAACACTTTGAACCATGCATTGTGCAACATTTTACAATGGTTTTTCTTTTAATATGTTCAAATCAAATGCAGAAAGGAATTTAGCCCCTTCCTTTTCCAAGGCTAGCATGTATTGAGTTGGATTTCACTTCATCAAAGTGGTGATAATATGGTGAGTCTTGGGGTCTTGTTGGTACTCAAGTAGTTCCTCTATGGTGAGCTCATGTTGATTATTGGTTACATCTATTTTATACCTCATTTCTTGTGAAGCTTCAGGTGGATCTGGCAATGGAGTTGAGAAACATCTTAGATCAAATTCTTGCTTGTTGGGATCACTCATGGTAGATGATTTTTTGTTTTTCTCCATGTCTTTCTTGTATTGTGACCTTGGTGTTACCATAAATTTTGGATCAACTTTGGGAGTAGTGTGTTGGGATTTGTATTGTTGAAACACTTGAGTTGATTCAAATTTTGGTAAAAGTGACCCTCTAAGGTTTTTAGGACAAATTATGTGAATGGATGATGAAGGATGGGTGATAGGGATGATGAACTTATAATTTCGGAGAACACTAAACTTTATATTTTGATGTTTGTGCTTCGGTAAGGATGCTAATGAAATTGTGAAACATAAAATTAGACTTATGACTTTAGGATAAACTTGTTCAAAAGGATGTTGGCTAATCTAAATAAATTTATGAAAAAGGATTCAACTCCAAACATATATCTAAAGTAGGTTATTGTTGATGAAAATCTAAGTCTAGGAGGTTGTTGTGTCCAAAGTTTTAAAGTTGTTTGTGAGATGTGATGTCAATGTTTTGATGTGAATGTGATGATTTATCCTAATGTTTGAACCTAAGAGGGACTTATTTACAAGATCAAGGTTTTGAAATACATGATTTTCCCTTGGAGTGTTAAACCTAAGAGACCAATATTTGTTGGATGATACAACCTTGGTTTAATGTTTTTGTATGCATTTCCTTTTTTTGCTCTTTGTTGTTTTGGAATTCAAGATGTTTTTAAAATGAGACCAAGGTGTACCTACTTTTTGGGTTCAATTTATTTAAACTTTGGTTAATGATATTGTTTTTACCACATTAAATGTCTTGATTAATTTTGTACTAATAATGTTTATGGCAAGGAAAAATGTTTTCCACAAAATCTTGACATTTTGGAAATCAAAGAGCTAAGCCATAGTTCTATAGGTTAACTTTGATATAAGTGAGTGGAGATATCATCAAATATATTGGGAAACCACTAATATATTTTTTTGATAAAAAATATATATTTAGGGGTATGCAACAATATATTGTCCTTGAAGTGTACTCACATATAATCAAAGGGTTTGAAATTTTTGACCATGTTTATGTCTGTTTGAGTGCCAAGAAATGTGTTTAACTTGCTTAATGGGTATGGGAGATGTTTTGTAAATATTATTCCACAAGACTTACTAGTTTGGCTCAATAAAACCAGTCAATAACAATCTAGAGGAATAAAGGTATGCCACTTCTTAGTAGGCTTACCTCACCCCCGAAGGAATGATTTTAAATCCAAAATTATAGAGGGGTCAAATAGGCCATATCAAGGAAATGTACCATCTTGATATGCCTATATTTTTACAAGAGAATAACTTTTAATCTTTATGCCTCAACTATAAATTGAACGTGGTATCTAACTTCTCAAAATGGTGTTATTCTGATTCACTACTTTAAAGAATGTTTCAGAAAACTTGGTTGGCCTCTAGATACAAAATATTTTAGTGACACTATGAACACCACATGTATACTTCAAATAGGAGACACTAAAATCTCTAGCTTCTATAGATAAATATTTTGGCTCCATAAGACTCCCTAACACTTATAGGGCTTTTCACCTAAAAGGAGAGAGGTAGGAAAAAATATGCAATGTCTCCACTCAAAAATAATGCAAATATGAATGAAATATGCATAAATGTAATGTCCTAATGCAATAAATTGATAAAATAAATCAATTATTGAATGAAAACTAAAGAAATGCAAGATGTTTGAAAACATAGTGTTGTATGTAAGAACACCTAGAAAGATGAATATAAATGCAAATAAAATAGAACAGGAAAGAAAAATAGAAAGCATGCATCTAGAAATATGTTGTAGACTGGAATGGAGACTAGAAATGTTGTTGATCTTGAAATTTTGACCTATTGGGACAATTACATCATTTTGGGCGACTTAGTCCTAGATCTAGAAAATTGCACTGAAGCCCGTTTCATCCAAATGGGTATCTAAATCTATAGAAAACTATGAAAAACATGTGTAGTGGGACTAATTCATCACTAATTGTGAATTAGTCCACTTTGAATTTTCTCAAAATTTGAAAGTGGAAATAGTAGCCCTCGATATATACTTTTTATTCCTCAAGTGTCTGGTTCTAAAACTATCAAATTTGGGCCTAAAAGTGACTTTTTATGGATATCTTGACCTAACTAACAAGGAGATGTCTTCAAAAAATTTGTAAACTATTCTTATGATCTTCAAACCTTCAAAGTACCTAAATCTACAAACACATAAGGAAAGAGAGAAATGACGAATATTAGGGCATGGGGTTTGCCTTGGTCAAATCCCTTTTTAGGTAATTAAACCAAAATGAAGAAATAATGAAATGAAGCATGAACATGAAATGAAGGGATTAGAAACTTTTCATGATGATTGATCTTGAATTTCTACAACAATAGATGAAGAATCTACCCTTGAATTCCTTAGAAAGCTATCTTGATGGCTTACAATTCTAAAACCCTATCTTGCTTGACTTGAGAGAGATGATGAATGATGGATGAAAAATGATTAGGCTCATGAATTAGGGTTTAGAAGTTTGTATTTATAGGAAATCCACCTAATTTTCCCATTAATTTGATCCCCAAGGCCGACATGAAGGAAAAATAAACTTAAAATCCAATTTTTCTTGTCTGATCCTTGAAAATAGCCCAAATGGGACTAAGTTGCCAAGCTAGGTGATTTAGTCCCACCTGGATGGGACTAATTCACTAGATGGGTGACTTGGTCCCACAGGGGCTCTTTTGCTAGCTAGATTGGCGGGGAGTGAAGAAATCAGGTTTATATGTTAATTTATTAGGTATTTGATTAAAATAAGCCTTGGCATGCACAATATGGGGCCATAGGGGGCTATTAATGAAGATGTAAATGGTAATTAGGGATAGGGACACAAATTTTAATGTGAAAGTGTGATTAAATATATTTTACATCATTAAAATGAGGTCCACGTAGCCTAGAAAGGCACCACATCCAATGTGAATGTGTAAGACACATTACAACACTAGATTAGATTCAAGTTTCATTTATAAGCCTTCTAGATTAATGTGAGAATTTCATTAAATACATTTTATAACATTGAATTAGGGGAAGAATAGGTCCATTAAGTCTAGCGAAGTGTGTAAGTATCTTACAACACTTTACAACACCATTACAAGACATCGTTAGATGCATTTGATTTAGTTTGCAAGGGTCCAAGACCTAATGTGGACTTGTAAAACACCTCACAAAACTAAATCAAGGCATTATTAACTCCAATTTTCATTAATTAATCCCAAATCAAGCAAGGAAAAGGGGATACCTTTTTTGTGTCCATAGCTTCCTCTAAACAACCCATTTGTTCACATGAGAGTAGACCCGCAAGGCATAATCTCCACAGATTTGTGCTACTTACTTTGGTTTTTGAACACTTTAGATATCCCATTGGTAAAAATGCTTGAAGGTCACCATGATTTATCCATTACGGGATGTATCTCAATGGTAGGGCCTCTCTAATAAAAGAAAAAGAATGCTATTTCTCTTCACCTAAGATCACATGAGGCGCAAGGGGAGAGGATACATAGAAAGCCTTTGGGTGACTCAAAAAAATTGTAAACTTAGAGTGTTTCTCTTCACCCAAGATCGCACGAAGTGCAAGGGATAAGATACACACTAATAGGTTACACAATCAACGCAAGCAAAGAGGAAAATGATTCATTTTAGCACACCAAAAGTAGATATTATGTTTATTTTAATGGCACCAAAATTGAATGTGAGTTTGTGTTGTTCAATTTTACACAAAATCAAAATATGAGGATCCTTGCGTTTAATTTTAAGCCAACTTTAAAAAAACTCATAGCATTGTAAGTTTTAATGCCCAAATTGAAAGTTGTAGGTTCAATTTTAATCCAACTTTGAAAAACTCATAGCATTGTAAGTTTTAAATCCCAAATTAAAATTTCTAGGTTTAGTTTTAAGTCAACTTTGAAAAACTCATAGCATTGTAAGTTTTAAAGCCTAAATTGAAAGATTAAATGATGTCATGACAATTGTTAATAAATAATTTTCTCCTCCACTTCAAATCTACAAAATAGTTAGCCTTACACAAACAAACTAGAAGTCAATAAGTGATCAGAGAGTAGATAAACTTGAAAATTCAAAGTAAACATGAAGATTTAACTCTTTGATTTTTCCCTGACAATTGCATTGATGTTCTGGTTCAGAAAAATGCGATGTTATTTGGAAAATTTGTCTCTTTGGTTTAGGAAAAATGCATTGTTGTATGAATACAACGCTCTAGTTCACCTCAATTGCTAAAAAAGTAGAAATGTCAATTACATCAAAGAAATAATTACATCACCCTAGTAGAAAGACAAACACAACGCAATGCAAACAATAGCGTATAATTTTGCAATTACATCACAATAAACAATTGCATCACTCTAGACAAATGATAATAGCACACCAATGCAAACAATGGTGTCATAGTTTGCAATTGTGTTGCCCCACCCTAGACAATTGTGTCGTTGGGACCTAGAAGCTACGAAACACAAAAAACTCAAAAAAAATGGTCAAATCTAGTTAAACTAGCCCTCCTTCTAGTGCCAAAATGTGAGCATGATCATAACCAAAGCTAAACATGATTAAACATATAAGAATTAACCAAGATCTAACTAGTTAAGTCAAGCTCCCAATGAAATTCTTGAAAACGATAAACTAAGAAGCCATTAAATATAAAATAAACTAGAAATGCATAATGGAAACCTTTTTAATGCCTCAAACCTCATCCCATTGAGGGATTGGTGCTGCATTAATGTGGAATTTCATCCCTTTCCCAATCCCTTGGAAGAAACAAGCTTGAAAATGGATTTCATTGATGAATATTAATCTAAATGAATGTGGATCCTTTTCTCATAGAAATGAGGACTATTTATAGGAAAAATAGTTGAATCAATGGTCAAGATTGAATTGATCAATCAATGGATGAAAATCAATAAGAGGAGATGGCATGGATCAAGAATCCAATAAATGGATGAGATTGCAAGTTGACAAGGATCAATGATTTTAATCAAGGGCTCAAATCAACTTTAAGAAGCACACATACAAAAAATTAGGAAGTTGTTACAAGATATTTCCCATTTTGGAGGAGTGGAAATGGAGGAATATTCCATGGGAATATTTCTTTGCAAGTTGGAGGATGAAGGTAATTAGTTAATTAAATAATTAAAGCATTATTTAATTATGCATGATGGATGAAATTAGGAATTTCATTAAATAATTAACTTATTTAATAAAAGGGGAATTAATGGAATTCAATTAAATAATTAATATTATTTAATCAAATGAGAGGATTCAAGGAATTCAATTAAATATTTCACATTATCTAATTAAATAGGATAAAATTAGTAAGAAAGGGGATGAATTAACCTAATAAAATTGATTATCCCATTAATAAACTAAAATGGTGCATTCAATTAAATGGACGAGAAGAGGTGATTCAAAATGAAAATGGTATTAATAATAAAATTCAAATGTGCAATATCAATCAAGAAAATTTTAAGTGTCTACAATTAGTAAAAACCCTTATAAAATAAATTGTAGCTAAAATTAGTTGGAGCTGAAATTTCCTACTAAATTTAGAAAAATTGTTAAACTTAGTGAAGCTACCAAAAGAGCCTTTAAAGGGGGTGATGTGACCCATTGTACATGTCTACATAGTATTGTCCTCTATAAGCATAGAAGGGTACACCTCTTTTAAAAATATTATTTTTTATTTGGTTTTTCAAAATAAATTTTGTTCATACAATTTTTTTATATATTTATTTGTAAAACATTTTTTCATTTGCAAACAAACAATAAATAAAAAATAAAATAAAAATAATACATTGTTTGCAAATATGTATGGTCATACGACCAAATGTTTGATAGCTCTAGTTCATGTTTGAAAATAAAAAAATTGGTGATTTTATAGTTGATCTTGAGGTTTTTGAGTCTTTTGATCACAATAACAAAATTTATTTAGCTCCAAGACATTTTATGAAAGTTATTTGTTGAAACCCCCTTTGATTTGAGAAGTTTCTTATAGACTCAAAGCTAAAATACCATATTAGAGTTGGTTATTTGACCTTCACAACCTAATAGATTTTACAAAACAATGATAAACCTTCTATAAGAGATTTCAAATAAGAAAAAAAATATGCCATGTATTCATAAATATGTGAGAATCCAAAAAGCTTGTAATTACATACGATGTCCTTGAATATATAGAAAAGGGTGAGATGAGAAGGTGCCTATAGACTCTAACCTCCTCCATGAGTGTAGGACATGTTTCCATGATGTGTCATGTGCATGGAACAAGTGTGATAAAGGTGTTACATGCACATGATATATTGTCACAAAAGGTGAGTACATGTGTTTCAACCACATGGGATAACACAAAAATATAAAATTCCCTGTGGAGACTTAACTAGTATGAATATGAATTTTCTAAGCAGGCTAAAATATAAATATTTTGATAATGTCACTATTTACACTAACACAACATTGTTGGAGTACACATAGTGATGACAAGTAGCATGAATATGTTCTAAGGAATGCATAGAGGTACTAAAATTAAGAAGTAATCAAAAAGTTATATAGGTTCTTGCAAGTCATGCTTAGTGTTTATTTGTAATACATGGAGATAAGAACATGATTTAGGTGAAGTTGGACAACAACCTTTGACCATATTTGTAAACTAGTAAATAAATATATGCAGTGATTATCCATGTGGATTAGCCATGTTTGGTATAATGTATAGTATACTAACATCATGGTATGGGAATGTTCTATTTGTATGACTATTAGTATTCTATGTGGTAGTTAGATTATTGGAATTCAATGAGAATATCTATATCTAGCTATTTGTATGGATAAAATATTCTAATAATGGTTGATATGTTGTTTCTTGAAGGTTTGGAAGACTCAGTTGTATTGTTGTACACTATTGGTCTATATATTGAGACTATTTGAAAATGACTAATTATACTCCATATACTCTATTTTTTAAATAATATAGTTGTTATTGTCTCTTTGTTGGTAACATTTTTTTATAATTGTATCTCATGTAAATCTTGTGTATCACATGTAAGTGTGATTTATATACTATTTATGCACTTATTTTAATCTAACTAAATGAAATTTGATATAACAAACCATAATTATATTTTGATTAGATAATCTTAAGGTGTACCAATATCCTAGTTTATTGGTCAACTATAACAAGGATTAATTTCTTAACAATTGGTATTAGTGCATGATTATTTAGGATAATTCATGTCAATTTATGTCATCGTCATACATGTTTAGTGGTGAAACTATTGAGGGATTATAAGTTTGGAACATAGAATGTTATTTTTCACCTAGAATGTTATTTTTTGTAGTATGTATATAATTAGTTTCAATGTGAGCATTTTAAGGATCTTGTAAAAACATAGAACATGTGCATGTTGTTGGATTTGTGGTGAGCATGTCAATGTTTGAAATTGAGAAATTAAATGGATATAAATTTATGGAAGTTGAAGGTTGAATATCTCCTAGTAGAGAGAATTCAATTGACATTGATATCTCATTCAATGAAATCTACATGTATGTTTGATAAGGATTGTAATAGTCTATATAAGAAAGATAGAATTGATATGCTTCTATGTATTTCAGATTTAATATTAATAAATGTGTTAGAAGAGCCTTTTGAATATTTACTATAGAAGAAAAAAAGAACCCTACATTAGTCCAAGATTCTTGTAAGCAAACTTTTTTCTTGAAAAGGAAGTTATATTCCTTGAAGGTCAAAGAGGAGACTATAAATAATCATCTAAATATTTTTAATTTGATTATTTTAAAATTCAATGTCAACATGATTCAAACTAGAAGAAAATGATAAAATTCTTAATATTGATTTATTAATTACCCAATTCATAGGAGAATATGATTATGACAATTAGTGGAAACTATCATTCAATTAAAATATAGGACATTATAGGTTTATTGTTAACTGAATAAATGAGACAATTACATCCTACTCTAACATGACCATGTTTTTAGCAAAAAACTAAAAAATAATATGACCTAATTCATTAATATTACAAAACACTTCATTTATGTTTAATAGGAAAATAATCTTATCAAGGTAAATATTAGTCATGTCTAAAGAAATGAGAACCCTAACATTCATTTGAGGGAAAGAGGAATTGGTATCCTCTATTCTAATCACTTCTCCCAATTGTATAATCATCTAAGGTAAACTAAGCTAAATATGAGGAGGCAAACATAAATATCTATCCATATAGATGAGGAATACAAAACCACATTGTTTGGTTGAATAATAGATTCCCAATGTAAGGCCCTAAATAGTGTTGTGTTCCAAAAATTCTTTACAACCACCCTCTTCTATATTTTGCTACTTTTAAAATAAAAATAAATATTTTTGAATCATTATGCATGTATTAACATAGATCCAAAACTATAGGAAATGGAGAGTGAGAGAGTAGGAGGGAGAGCACGCAGATGAGTTTTGAAATCTATTGTTGGTGAGGAGGATTCAGAGGACTGCATTGGAGAATCAGGGGAAGGTAATGGCATCTAGATTGTGCTTTGGTTTGGCCTGGAGCCATTGGCTATGGCAGAGAACATGGTTGTTGGCCTGGCTCCATTGGCTATGGCTGAAAATGCGGGTATTGGCATCATTGGAGGGTAATTCAGGGTTTCAGTAGGAGAAATTGCAAAGGAAGATGTTTCTCTTGACCCCCCCTTTTTTTGTGGATGGAGGTTTCCCTTGTCTGCTTTCTCTTGGCTTGAGGACTCTTTTCCTTAGGATATGATGTGTTTGGTTGGGGACTTTGGTGGTGCTCGTGGTCCCCATTTGGTCTTTGGCTATGGTAGAGGCTTTAATGGGGCTTGGCTCCTGTTTGGTTTCCTGATGGAGGCTTTAGACCCGATGAGGGTTTTTTTTTACTTTCTCTTTGGCCCCTACTCTTTTCTGGCTTCATTCTTCTGTTAGGGGGTTTTTTTGTTATTTATATTTTTGAGGGGTTGTGTGGAAGCTATTTCTACCTTGACTGGGAGAGCTTTACATTTGTTTATCTAAGGGCTTCTATGGATGTCTTAGCTTCTTCTTTGTCTCCATGGCAGAAATATGATGGTCTCACTATTTCTCTTCTCTGCTTGTACCCCGTTGTTTATTTTGATCTTCTAGGAGAGGTTCTTGTGCTTTGGATTCCTTTGGAATCTCTTTGGTGTATGATCTTCCTAATGTTTGGGTCTGGTTTCCTTTGTTTACATCTTATGACCTCTGAGTATCTTTGTGGTGAGGGTTATGTTGTCCCTCGCCTTCTTGGTTCCATGGCTTTTCTCTTTGTGCTTCATTTTTTGCATCTTTGGGTTACTCTAGTTTTTCCTATACAGGTGGTCCTATCTTCTATTGAGGGGGAGATATATGTGGCTAGAAGTGACCTTTCTCCTATTGAGGTGGAGCAGGATGCTACTGGTTATTCCTGGAAGTGGTGTTTGGGGGTTGATGAAGCCCTGTCTTTTGGCTACAAGGGAGTTGATGATGGCTTTTTTGCTGACTTATTTTCTTTATCTCCTATGGAGGTGGAGATCTTAAAAATCAAGTTGATCTTAGTGATGCTCACTCTCAAGGATAAGGGATGTTGTGGCCATAGTGGTTTGGACAAGCTTGGGTTTTTGTCCTATAGAGGTGGAGAGAATAGTTGATTTTTGTGGAACATTGTTGGAGCCTTGTGCATTTGTGGTGACCTTTCCTATAGAGGTGGAAAGGGTATTTTTCTAGGCTCAATTACTTCTAATGTTGGAGCTTTGCTCCTAATCTATTTTTTTCAGGTTATACTCTTGGGTTTAAGGTCCCTACCAAAACCTAGTTGTACTAGGTTGTGGATCCCTTCAAAATCCATAGTTTTGGGTTTAAGGTCCCTGACAAAACCTTGTTGTAGTGGGTTGTTGGTCCCCTCAAAACCAATGGGTTCAAGATCTATGTTAGGTTTAAGGTCCCTGCCAAAACCTTGTTGTAGTGGGTTGTTGGTCCCATCAAAACTAATGAGTTCAAGATTCATGTAAAATCTTGGTTCTTTTCTGGGTAGCGTGTTGGTTGGCTACTAGCTTGTTGTGTCCTTGTGTCACTACTGGATGTTTTTGACTCTATATTTTGGGCAGCTTGTTCATCTTAGTGTGGTTTTTGGGTCCCCTCAAAACCTTATGGTATCGGGTCCATTCAAAACCTATTTTTCTATTAATCAAAAACATAGATCCAAAACTTTCTTCCCTAAATCAAAAAACCCAATCATTAAAAATCTTTTTGTAAGGCATAAAATATTTACTTAGATGTGAAGAAAGAGATGTCATACATTCTTAAGCCTAATTTATTTATTCTTAATATCCTTAAACATTTCCTCATTAGCACAAACTTTCAAGATGACAATAGGGGGTTACCTAGTTCAAGATCACCTTGAATTGCTCCTCCTTCCTTGTGAAATTCTACCTCTTCAAGAACTACAACAATCTCACCAAAAACTAGAGTACATTTGTAGGTTTTACCAACACAAAGACCATTATTTTGAATGGAAAAACCTTCCACAACACCTTAAACTTGAACAAAAACTTTTGCAACTCTAAAATGTAATGTACTTCACCTACCCATACAAGGAAATGGCTCAAAGGTGGAAACCCAATTAAATGAAATAAGGAAGGATAAAATAAAAAAAAAGGTTCAAAATGACCTCACCAAACAAACACCACTCACCTAAAAAAATCAATTACACACAAAAAAAAAAATCCCAAAACAATATTCATGGACCCCAAGAAAGCCACAAAAAGGGAGAAAGGAAGAAGAAAGTGTGGTAATGGAAGGTGGCTTTGGAAGATTAAAGTGTGGTAATGGAAGGTGTATTTAAACTCCCCTAGTATCAGCTTTCTTCTATGGATAGAAACTCCCTCCAACCTTAGAACTGGGTAAATATCTTATGACAAGAACTTTCACCAACTTATCAACTTATATTTAAATAGAGTTCATCGAGAATATTGTTCACCTTTATTATTTCTATTGCTAGAGGTCAACAAGGTCATCATTCAAGCACATGAGATATCATAAATTAAACATAAGCACATTTAGAATTTCATTCACATTTATGATCTATATAAGGCTCAAGTTCAACAATATTATCACTCATGCACATGGGATATCATACATGAAATTTTCATTCATAATTCTATAGTCCAAAAAATTTGCACCCCCTCACAAATTCCCCATTTACACCCCCTACTTTAGAAAAATCAAACCCGAGTAAGAAATTCCACATCACCTACCTACCTTGCATCCACTTGGCACTTGTCCTTTGTGTCTGTGGGAGAATTTATGTTGGGGATGTGCACGTGGTGTGCTAACATCCTTGATAGATTCCTACCTCTAGAATCCATAGGTGCATTATGCTCCCCATTGGGGATGAAGCATAATAGCTCTACATCAACTAGTCAACTCGATAATGGCTCTTTCCCTCTCTTTTCTTCTTCAAATGGATATTTTTCACTATCACTTCATCTCTTTAGCATCTCCTACCATCTTTTGCAATACTCTTGGCAATTTTTGACATAGCTAGCTTGATCTCCTGAACATTTCTTAGCAACTTGTTGCTCCATAAACTTCACTAAGAACATGTTGTGCTACCATAGAAGCTACAATTTTGGTATCTTGCAAGACCTCCTTCGTCACCACTCTGGCCTTGTTGACTTTACCAAATTCATAGTCTTCTATGTTCTCCCTTAATTGGCCTTGAGTTCCTTTGGGTGGAGGTGGTATTGCTTCACTATCCTTCTTTTTTTGTGTTTTGAGAGAGTAGCATTATGTTTTTTGTAGTGTTTGATACTCTCTTTTCTAGCATTTCCTTCATCGTATTTCTACTTATCTTTATCTATCTAAATTTCCATGGAGGTAGAAACACCAAAATGGTGGTTTGACTAAGGCAAACCCCTATATAGCCCCAAAAAATTTCCTCTCTTGGTTGTGTGTAGGTGCACTTGTGTATGGAGCTTGCTAGTGAATTGGCCTCTTAGTGAGTTGATCTTTCTCACCTCCATTTTCGTCATCTCCTTTATCATATTTATAGTCATTACTTGTACTTTTTCATTCTGTTTAATATGTTAAAATTCATTAGCTATAATTTCAGTAGGTTTTTTGGCGTTTTCTATTATACTCTTACACTTTTTGGTCGTATGCATATCAGCACTCTAGAGAAATTCCAATGTTTTTCATTGTTATCTCTAACCTGCATTGTTGTCCTTGGGTAGATAGTTATTTGAGATATGGTTTAGGTTCTAGAAACTGGATCATTTGTCCCCATCCAAACATTTGGATTTTTAGAGTGACAAAAGCACTTGAGAGTACTCTTCAAACTCTATCATTGACCTAAAATGCTTATCCAACCTGAGATAGTTTAGGGAAGCCCTCTACTCTTGGCTCTCTGTGACATAGAGCCTTGGTGTGGTTGGTCCACCTACTCTACAATAATACTATTAATCTTAGAAATATCAACTAAATATGGGTTGCATACAAAATATGGAAAAATACACAAGTTATCTTAGCAAAAAGGTGTTGTACACCTTGCAGAAGATATATTTTTTTTAATTATTTAAAATAAATATTTACTTGTGGTACATTTTTAGGAGATGTGTTTAACCACATTAAATATTTATTTGGGTCCACTTGTAAAGTTTTGTGTAACTGAAACAAAGAAAAATAGGGATCCAATGTGATGTGTGTTGATTAGGGGGTTCACCATTAATTTTACTATAAATAGAAAGGACAAAATTGGGTATCATGCACCTATTTTCCTCTATTTCATTAGGAAAAAGAGATCCCTTGAGCCAAGGTTTACTTTCAACCCTTAGGTGAGTCAACTTTGGAGGAAATCTTGTTGTTTCCTTATCATCTAGGATGGGTCAGACCTACTGAAACAACACTTTTGGGAGAAAAACTAAAAATAGAAAATCAATCCAAAAATGAAATGTGAAATATGAAATCAAAATATTTGTTGAAAAATGAGGTGTTTTCTTAGCTTAATACTCTGTAAAACTTCAAAATTGCTGTTCTAAGTAAGTCTTTTCTTTGTTACATAAATTCTTTGTGGATGATTATCTTGATTAATCCACTTTACTGTTGTATAATGTAAAGAGAATTATTTAGAAGAACTAGATAGGATAATAGAAGGATCACACAAGATATACCGTGGAGAAACCCTTTCGGGAAAAAACTCCACCAAGAATTATTCTATTATTCAAACTCTGAATTACAATAGCTCCAATTCTTGCTTGAGAATGCTTCTTTTGTCTTTACCAATCTTCTTCACACCTGCAATAACAAATCTGAAAAATCTATTCAACTTGAATGAGATATATATACAATATGCAACCTTGTAATCTCCAAATGGTGATAATTACAATGCATAATCTCAAGCCCTTGAAAAGGTATGCCATATTCCTTCAAGTAGAGTTATTCAGTGAATACTAAAGCTTACAACATGTGCATAATGCATTTGGGTGTCCCAAATTGAAGCTACAACTTCTCCTTCACTTCGGTGATAATTCCAAAGCTATTCCTCAAAGATGGTGCCCTTAAGTAAAGCTACTTAACTGAGCCTTCAAAAATATCTTATCATGCATTGGAGTTAATTCCAATAAAGCATCTTGGGGGCCCAAGTTTGCTTCAAGTGCTTTATAGTTAACCGAAACATTTACTCAACACCATTCCCAAAGAATGGTCATCCCTTGTTAACTATAGGTAGTCCATGTTATCTGTCATACAACTTAATTTTATTTAGCCATGCATTACAAGTTAACTGAAGCTAACTACATGCAACTCAAAATAACTAACATGCATGCAACATTCACTTGCATGCAACTGAAGATAACTGAACTGAACTGAACCGAACTGAACTGAACTAAACTAATTCTGAACTGAACTGAACTAAACTAAACTAAACTAAACTGATCTAAACTTAACTTAACTGAACTTAACTGAACTTCAAGCATGCAAACATCAAATCCTAACTCCTAGGATCTTTACATGCATTCAAAAGTGTTAACTGTTACTCTGTATAGTTATTAGAACACAAGGTGAGTTTCACCTTACCATGTGAGTGTCCCATGTGTCCCTATTATTTAGGAACTCAATATGGACACCCTCACATGCTTCTTACATTTAGAATTAATTACAAATGTCAATAATCATGATTATTTCATCAAATATTAATCTCACAATAATCTTAGTGTTGTTGAACACATTCCAAGAATCAAGGAGATACATGAAATAATTAATGTTTAGGATTTTCAATTGAATGGCAACCTATTTCCAACAATATTAAACATTAATCTATCAAAAACAACAACTTTCAGAAAGAGTTGAGAAGGTTTAGTATTTTTTCACCTTT
Source organism: Sequoia sempervirens (assembly GCA_007258455.2). NCBI lineage: Eukaryota > Viridiplantae > Streptophyta > Pinopsida > Cupressales > Cupressaceae > Sequoia > Sequoia sempervirens. Next base: position 361,053,218 of record VDFB02271358.1, on the reverse strand, counting down.
CACCAAAATGTTGTTGCTGAGAGTTGCAGAGTGTCCTCTGGGATAGATTTTCCCTAGGGTGAATGGCTCTTTGTAGGGCTCTTTGAAATTTTTTTTGGGTCCTCTACTCCTATGTCTGCACTCCCAAATTATTTAGATTTTATAGTCAAAAAGTCAAAAAAAAATCCTATAGGTGAGTTTTCATGGATTGATGACAACTTTTATAACTTTGAAAACTTTTCCAATTTTGCACTTGGATAGATCTTCAATCCTTCTTCAACCTAATATCTGCAACACAAAAATAAGAGGGAAAAATTGTTTGCTTTTGGTGAATGGTGGTTTGCCTTGTTCAAACCCTATTTTGGTAATTAAACCTTGAATTGAAATAATGAAACATGAAGGAATGATGAATGAAAAATTTCTATGTTGCAACTCACCAAACCCTTGATTTGAAACCTTTGAACGATTGCAACTAAGTAGATCTTGAATGAAATTTCTTGATTAGATGTGATATTGATTTGATAGCTTGAATCTTGATGCCTACATCATAATTGTTAGCTCCAAAAATATGTATGATGCTCAATAACTTTGACATGATGCTTGAGATCTTGAATGCTGCAAAAAATGCTTAATAAATTTGTTCTTGACAAGCTTTGGCAATAATCTTAGCTTTAGGAATAATCTCTTGTGCTAGGATTTGAATTGATAAAATAACCTTGCTTTTATAAATGATTTTCTAATTTCCCAAAATTTAAACATTACAAGCCGACATTTCAATATGTATTTGGGATCATGAAAATACCACCAAAAACAAATTTAAATTTTGAATTTGTAACTTAAAGGGGACCCATTCATTTCAGGGTGTTAATAATGATAAATGCATTAATTAAATCTCACTTCCCCCTTTGGAATTTGCAATAAATTGTTAAACAGGTGCAGGACAATTGAGAGGGGAGGTGAATTAGTTGTCACACAAATTCAAACTTAAAATTTTGTCACTTATAAAATCTTCAACCATACTATTCTACTATTAAATATGAGCATGGAACACAAATAACATAAAGTAAATCAACACAATGAACACCACAATTTTATGTGGAAAACCCAATAAGGGAAAAACCACGGTGAGGGTTAACTCACAATATAAAGATTTTAAATTGAATACAAAAAACTCACTTCCAAGGGATCACTACCCAAAAGAGGACTCAATATCCAAGAACAAAGGCTCACTACCTGGAAAGGACTCACTATCTAGTAGGGAGACTCATTGCCTACATATACAAAAGAGAACAAAAGATCCATCACAACAATTAAAGCACATTCGTAGGATTATAGAAACCTTCAATTCACTACCTTCAACACACTAAAAAACTTTTATCACAAATCACTCACACATACTTCTACTCTTATGATTTGGGGCACACTTTCATCACTTTGCATCACACTGGCATACAATTCTTCACAACTCGCCTTGCTTTTGTATCGTTCTCAACCTTAGAAACATTTACTAAGGTTAGCCACAATACATCATTTCATAAATTCAAAATAGGTTGGAAACTCCAAATTCCTGCAATGGAAAGGAATAAGAGTGGACCAATAAAACATAAAAATAATGTTTTTTGAACCTTCTACACACTTCCTCAATTAAATTCTATTCTTCGAATGAAGTGTAAACACTTGTTCGTCCAAACCTAATGAAAACACAAATTATCAATGATGCACATGCTTCAGAACAAGAATATGACACACGAATGACGCAACATGCTTCATTATGCACAAGAATATATCTCAGAACCTTCCAAATACATCTACAACAACAATAAAAAGCTTCAAAAATTGAACTCATTTCACCAAACAGTGGAGAATTGTGGAGTAAACATATTTCTCCTAGTCTACAAAACATTGACTCTGTCGGTAGAGCACACATACTAGTGGACACAACTTTCACATACCATCTCACCAGAAATTGAAATTTAGACTATATCACCATTAGTTCACCATAATGAAATATTTATAACTACACAGACATAGGATCACCACAAGAGAAATGCGGAGCAAATACCAGAGCACAATTTGAACACTTCCAACACTCTAACTTCTCTTCTTTATTAATTTTCTCAAAAGCACTTGGAAACTCATCACACCAACATATCTTCAATTCCATAAAGATAGATCCATGTACTCACAATATCTCACCAGCATCTCAACCATACATGTACAATCTGCAATATACTGAATAGTGTTGACATCAATGACAACATTATTGACAACACCACCAAACAAGCTCATACTTGCAACAATCTCCCCATTTGTCATTGATGGCAACATATAACCTTTTCTCCCCCTTTGACATCAATGGAAAAGAACAAGTACTTTGATTAACCCCCCCTTAGGAGTACACTCATACTACAACAATGAAAATCTTTTCTACTCCTCTTGCGAAGTAGACCCATTAATCAATCCAAGTAAATGAAGAATTTGTGAATTCACTGGACTGATGCACCTTCATGTGCACCTGGTTAGGAGGGCCAATGACCCCCAACCTCTCCCTAAGATGCTCAAAAATATCCTTTAGAAGAGCCTTAGTAAATATTTCTACAATATGTTCCTTTGTAGTTACATACTCCAATTTGACCTCATTCTCCAACACTTTTTCTCTCAGAAACTGATACTTGATAGATATGTGCTTTGTTCTTAAATACATAACCAGATTCTTTGAAATTTTTATTGTGCTTATATTATTAAAATAAATAGAAATAGGCTCATCACATACCACACCAATTTCTTTCAAAGTCTACTTCATCCATAGAACTTGTGTACAATAGGATGTTGCAACAATATATTTAGCCTCTATAATGGATAAATAAATTGAGTCTTGGTTTTTACTCAACCATGAAACTAGTCTTCTACCAAGGAAGAAAGCACCACCATTGGTACTCTTCTGATCATCTACACATCCAACCCAATTAGAATTTGTATAAGCACTTAGGGTGAAATCATTACTTTTAGGATACCATAGTCCATAATCTAGTGTGCCTTTAAGATATTTAAATATTCTTTTTATAGCCATAAGGTGTGCTTCTCTAGGATTTTCTTGAAATCTAGCAACTAAACACACTGCATGCATAATATCTGGTCTGGTAGCAATGAGATATAGTAGTCTTCCAATAATGGATCTATATTTTCTCTTATCAATCTTAGTTGATTCATCATCCTTGCATAGTTTACATCCAGTTACCATAGGAGTACAAACCGGTATAGAATCCTCCATCCCAAAAAAAATCAATAACTCTTTTACATAATTAGATTGTGAAATGAATATCCCTTTGTCATTTTGATTTACTTGTAGGCCAAGGAATAAATTCAATTCACCAATCATAGACATCTCAAATTCTTTCTGCATTTCTTCAACAAACTTTTTACACGTGCCTTCATTCCCTCCAAAAATTATGTCATCAACATAAACAGCTACAAACAACATCTTATTACCTTGCACTTTGAAGTAGAGGTTGTTGTCAATATAACCTTTGTTTAATCCTTGCTTTGTTATATATCTATCCAATCTTGCATACCAAGCTTTGGGAGCTTGCTTCAATCAATACAATTCTTTCTTCAATTTACAAACCATGTCATGCTTGTCAGATAGTTGAAACCATTTAGGTTGCTCCATGTACACTTCTTCCCCCAACTTCCCATTCAAAAATTTTGATTTAACATCCATTTGATATACTTTGAAGTCCTTGTGTGTAGAAAATTCCAAAAACATTCTAATAGCTTCCATTTTGGCCATAGAAGCAAATGTTTCCTCAAAATCTATTCATTCAACTTGTGAATGTCCTTTGCATACCAATCTTTCCTTATTCCTTACTACTCCATTTTCATTCAGTTTGTTTCAGAACACCCATTTTGAACCAATCACATTCTTGTTCCTAGGTTTGGAGACTAGTTCCCATGTTTGATTCTTCTCTATCTAATGCAATTCCTCTTTCATAGCTCTCATCCAACTTTCATCTTCACATGCTTCCTTCACAGATTTAGGTTCTATTTTAGAGAGTAAACAAAAATTTACTTTAGTTACAACTCTACTTCTTGTCTTCACTCCTTCACTCTTGTCTTCAATTATTTGATCTTCTGGATGATTCTTTTGTACATATTTAGGATTCCTAGCAACAAGTTCTAGTTCATTCTCTTCTTCTACTACTACTTGTTCTTCTTCTTTTTCTTCTTCTTCTTCCTTTTCCTTATTTTCTTTAGGTATGTGTCTGTAGATAGGATTATTAGATTCAACTTCACTTATCCCAATAGGTTTGTGTATGTCTTCATCAACTTTCACATTAGCACTTTCAATAATCTTCCTTAACATTTTGTTAAAGCATTTATATGCCTTACTAGTGGTAGAGTGTCCAAGAAATATTCCTTCATCATATCTAGCATTAAAATTTCCAATATTTTCATCATCTCTTTTAATATAGCATCTACTTCCAAATACCTTAAAATATTTCACAGTAGGAATCTTAACAGTCCATAACTCAAAAAGTTTCTTTGTGTTGTTGTGTTTGATCTAAACTCTGTTAAGAATATAAATAGCAGTATGTATCACTTCTCTCCAATATACATTTGGTACATTATATTCTTTCATCATAGTTCTAGCAGTTTCTCATACTGTCATATTTTTCCTTTCAACTACTCCATTCTGTTGAGGGGTTTTTGGAGCAGAATATTGTCTTTTTATGCCATGCTTCTCATAGAATGTATTAAATTCACTAGAAGTAAATTCACCACCTCTATCAAATCTCAAACATTTTATTTTCAGATTTACTTCATTCTCCACTTTTTCTTTTAATACCTTGAACCTATCCAGGGCCTGATTCTTTTCTCTGAGAAAATAAACCCGTGTCATTTGATTGTAATCATCAATAAGCAACATGAAATATCTATCACCTTTCAGGCTTCTAGTCTTAGTCAAACCATAGAGATCAGTATGTACCAACTCCAACATACTGGTAGTAGAATATTCTTTTCCATTAAAGCTACATCTTGTATGCTTCCCTAGTTGGCAACTTCTATAGATAGTATTAGTACGTCTTGTGATTCTTGGTAGTCCTCAAACTATTTATTTTTTACTGATCTTGACTAGGTTATCAAAGTTCACATGCCACATTCTCTAGTGCCATAACCAACTTTCACTAATTTGAGATACAATACAATGACCATCTACTCCTTTCATTTGATAGATGTTTCCATGAGTTCTTCTTCCAACAGTAATCATATCTCCATTTCTAGATCCTTTTTTGATTTCACAGGTATTGTTTTGAAACACAAGCTTAAATCCATTGCTACACATCTGTCCAACACTCAAAATATTATGCCTCAAACCCTTCACATAATATACATCATTAGTGTTATGCACTTCATCAAAACTAATTCAACCTTTACCACAAATCTTATCTCATGAATCATCAACGAGCATGACTAAACCACCATCATATTTTTCAAGTTTAGTGAACTTACTCTTATCTCCAGTCATGTAATTTGAACATCCATTGTCAATTACCCAGTAGTCACTAGTAGAATTTGGCAAATAAATCACTACATAACTAAAACTTTTTCACATGACTAAAACTTTTAGTCATGTGACTAACACTAGTAGTATCTTGAAAATAAATGACTAATTTGGTTTTATAAGTGACTAATTTGGTCATTGGGTAAAATCACAACTAAATGACTAAATAAATGACTAATATCAGACAAATAAAAATGACTAAATAAATGACTATTACTCCTCTATTCTTTTTTCTTTTGAATTTGATCATAATCCATAGAGCTAATTAAGCCCTCCTCATGGGACCCCTACCTAAGTGGGCCATTTGGCCGCCTAGGTTGCTTGGTGCACCAAAAATACCTATTATGTGGAAGGCATTACCTCTTGGTGCAATATTAAGGCCTTCATATATTTTATAAAAAAATTTATAAACATTTACATTCTTTAACTTTTATTACTCATTATGTTAATGAATTGTTAATGTTTTTAACTATGATTTGAAGCCAGTTTGATTCTCATATTGTGTTAGCATGTCAAATGTATCAAAGAGCAATTGTGGTCAATTTCACTAGTAAAATATTATTTAAAAATAGAGTTATTTTATAATCTATAAAATCAATTATGTGTGGATCATTTTTATAGATGTTATTTTTTATACAAGTTTCAACTCTAGTAATTTTAGGAGCACATCATGCTTATCTTAATTTTCACAACCTATAGTAAAATGACAATGTAGATAGATGAATTTTTTTCCCCTAAAAATGAAGATTAATTTTTGTATGCCTTCCACACAATTTTTTTTTTTGGTGCATTTTAGCAATAGGTATCTTTGGTAGACAAAAAAAATATTAAAAAAGGGTATTTTTGGTGCCTTGGTCGATCAGGTCGTGTATGCATTTAGAGGGAATCTCAAGAAAATCATGTATACATTTGGAGGGAATCTCAGGCAATTCATTTTTTGTCGTAAAACATTGTGATTTCACGTTGGAGGGAAGTTTCAAATTTTAATCAAAAATTTGGTATTTCAAACCTGCACATGTTTGAAGGTTTTCCAATTGCAAGTCTGACGAAGGAAACAACCATTGAATGCAAAGAGTGGTGGTTTCCATTTTTGTAATGTTAAAGCTTGTTGAGCAGCATTTTCTAAGTTGAAACACTAGTATCATCAAGAAAGGACAGAACATTAAACAAGGTTACAATCTAAAGGTAAGTGGAAATATTTAATCTTGAAACCTCATGCTAATCTTCATCCTTTATGATAGTGATCCTGATGTTGCATATACTATTCTTTCTTTCCACTGCTTCATTGTTGTTACAATCTTATGCTTTCATTGATATAATGATAATGCTCTTTGACATTGAATGAATCTCATTGACTTTGACCCCTTTTCACTTTGTTCCATGGTCTTTTACATCTTCTTTGTGCATGATATTGGGTCACATGGAATTCATAACAATTGCTATTATCTCCTTCATTTTGCTATGATCCTCTGACACTCATATGCTTTGATATTACAGTGATCATTTGCAACTATTTACCCGCTAAATGTTGTCTTTCATTCCTATCCCTTGCATGCCTTGGAGTATTGTTATCATGCATTGAAAATTGGAACTCTTTATTCACTATATTGATAACTCCTTGGCACTATCATTGTTTGTATTCACTACTATCTTATGATGATTGTTCTTCATAGTCAATCCTTAAAATCATTGTTTTAATAAAAACATATTTTTTCTCTTTTATTTTTACATTATGATCTCATTACTTTGAACCTTGTGCTTTGTGATTATCACATCTTTGTTACAATCTCTTAAAGGTCTGACTTTCTTTCTTTGTTGACTACAAGAGACCCCTTTGATCTTAAAACCCCAAGCCTCTTAAAGAAAACTTAGAATCAGTTGGAAATAGTGAACAAAAAACCATCATAGCTAATTTAATTTCTTTTCCAAGAGATTCAATGAAAACATAATTGAAAACACACATCACTCTATTGGGTAGGGTTTATTTGATTTGAAAACCTACCTTCAACATCCAAGTCAAAAATTCAACCTACCAAGTCTATGCCAAGTCCTCCAAGTCTTAAGTCAAAAATTAGCCTGCTAAGACTTTTTTATGTCCAAGTCTTGTATTTATGATACAAGCATGATAAATGTTTGAAAATATTGTACACAACTATATGATACAATGCATAATTTTTTACGCTTTCTCATTATATCAAAAGCTTCAAACGACAACTCACATAAATTAGAAATGAATTATAAAAAAAACTTATTATCAAGTACAATTTGCTCCAAATCAAAATTGCATTATCTAATTTACATAATTTTCTATTTAATTGATTTTTGCAGGAAAAAAAACTTAGTGTACAAAGTAAAGCAAGAGTTTCTTTCTAGGATTTCAAAATCCTACTGTTCACAAGTCCAATAAGATCATTATTGACCATAGCAAAAACCACTTACACTAATAGTGTTAAGTCAGAAAATATTCCACATAAAGAAATATATTTTAGATAAACAGATCCAGTTAGCCTTCTAAAATCTAGATAGTTCAATACAAGAAGGATGGTAAAACATAAAACATTAAAAGACTTTAATGCATTGCAAATTCCATGCAATTAGTATAGAAGCATAACATTAAGATAGGAACAATTCATTTTTCTTAAATATTCATCACGAGTTTTCTCTTGTAAAGAACTCCCTCTGACATGAGCAATGAGAAGTGCATATGCCATCTTGTTTGTTGATAGGCATTGCATGACTACTCTCTTATAATCACCAACAACTAAAGAATTTTGAATGGCTTCATCGCATTCTTAGTATTCAATCAAATATTTAGTAGCTTCATGTTGCACCTCTTCTCCATTGCCTAGGGTATCCTTCCCAACAAGAAAATTATTTTCAGTGAGAAGAAGTGAGGAATCTTCTTTATGTCTGTGAAAATTATCAAAAAACTCCTCGCCATTGTCTTTGGGGGATGTAACATCTTTTCCACCTTTTCACTAAACTTATGGATCTAATTGTGTTGTATCATCAAGAGTGACATTGTTGATTATTTCATTGCTAATATCATCAATGTTGGCAGATTGAGCTTCCTGTAATTCTTGATTCTCTATTGACTGCACTTGAAATCCAAGATGCTCAAGTAGCTTTTTCCTAGCATCACCTTCATCTTCAAACATGACTCTTAGGAAATTCCATGTCTCCCTCTCTTCTTCTAAACTAAATCAATGCAGAAACCAAAAATTTGCAAGTAAAACAATACAAATGAATGTAAATTGTTATTAATCCCATTCAAAAAGTATCCAAAAATAAGTAACCAAGAATCTTGAGACTTCTTATTTCACAAAGATTGCAATGATGATTTTTCATCATCTGCTATTGTAGCTTCAAACTCTATTGAATGAAGCACCAAAGTATCCTTGGTAATGAGATTGTGTATATATACCTATGAAAATAGAAGAAAAATAAGACCATATATCATCTTAATGAAATGTACCAAAGAATATATTGTACTCTACCTCAAAAGAGCCAATAGCACTCTGTGATGTTGTACCGAGCTGAAATAAAGCAAGCTTTCCTCCAAATCCAAAACTGGCACCAACTGGTGATCTCTTCAACCACTTAGGACCTTTCAAGAGTGGACCTAAAAAGGGAAAAACAAAAATATAGACATCATGTATTTGCATACAAGATCCCAATTCATTAAGAAAATCTTATAAGTGAGATTCTAATTTCTTAACTAAGTCATGTATGGTTATCACATAAAGCAACACTTACCACCCACTTTATGTTTGAAAGCAATTAAAGAACTATACTTGGGTTATTCACAGAGATTCATTAGTCAAGTACTGTAGGAAACAAATCATGGGCATATCAAACCAGCAAAGCATAGATAGCAATAGTGATCGTGCATAAATCTCATGGACAGATTTGCATCAATTAAGGTAGACGTATTTCGACAATGAAAAAAATCTAGATGAAATAAACCTACCTTCCTAACACTTTCACTTCTTCCTATGACTTTCATTAACACCGAAGGTATATGTAGATTGTTCAAGTACCATTGGGCCCTAAATTCCCCTTATTGTGTGATTAAACAATACAAAAAATTGGGGAAATGTCATTATATGTAATGACATAAGTTGAGGTTGAAGGTATCGTTTGATGCCAATTCAAACAATGGAGGCTCTTGTTGAAATCTACCTCTACCTTCTCATCATGGCAAGGACATTGAGATGTAGTTAAAACATGGAAGTCATTCATATATTTTGATGAAAAACATTGGGCCATCATCACTAGCGTTAGGTCTCAAAGTCTAAGTTTTAAACCATAAGGGGGTGCCAATCCCTTAATACACCTTTGGCCCATGAACAAGGTAAGCAGGATTGATTACCTTCTACTCTTCAGACTCTGCCAAACCTAGGCAGGTAGACCTGAACAATAAGGAATATTTGTAGATAGATATGGTTCCTAGATTGAGCAATCTACTTACTATGGCATGTGAGATGAAGTAGGTGTAGAGTTTTAATGTCTAAATACTAGTGATATTAATTGAGAGTTAAAGTTTGTGAGTTGTATTTTGTATGCAATATCTAATTATTACTAGTGCCTACTTCTATTGGGTGGACAGAGTGGAGGGATGAATGATGATTTTGGAGATAGGGTTATGTAACATAGGTAGATTCACTCTTTAGCTTAACTCGAACAGTTGGGCATTTTGAATGTTTGCACCTTATGAAAACGTCCAAGTATGTCAGTCATTTGGACTCTTCTTAGTAACCCTACTGATATCCCCTTATGCTACTATGAATTTGTTAAAGGATTTAATTCAAATGTTAAAGGAAACCAATTGAGACAATCTATTCAAAAGGACATTAATCCAAACAGGAACCTATCAAATTTAATTTCTTAAAAGGAATTTTAATTCTTTTGCACACTGAAACTAGTCAACATCACACAACTATAGCAAATGTGTACTGACAAATTAAATGTATTTTCACACACTCAATTTGAATAACATAAATAGCCACTTTGGAGATAGCCAAATAACATATAAGCATATTGTTGTGCAATTTTTGCACACACGCCCCACTTGGAGTAGGGACCCTCTTTTCGAATGTCTTTTGACCTTTGGTTTCGTTGGATCTATCTTTGAGGTCTTGATATGTTGGTCTTGCTAACTTTGACCTTGCCTTGAGGTTTGAATTCGTTAAAATTGAGTTTTAAGCAAAATCCGGGTTTTCACCTAACTCCGGGATTTTCCAACTCCGACGGATTTTCCCGGGCTCTGGCTCACTGTCTGTTTATCGTTGCATTTTCTGAAACCGGGTTTCTGCTTGAACTTGGGATTTTCCGGTTCTGGCGGATTTTCCCGAACTGCACTAAAATCCCGAACTTCGTTATATTCCCGATTTCTGCTTTTCCGCGAAATCTGTGTTCATCCGGATTTCCGTGTATCTTAGGATTTTCCGAAATTCTGTTTTGGGCTCAGGTTTCTAGATTTTTCAGACGTGTCTTGTCACTCATTAATGACCAAGGTACCTTTGCTCAGGCGCATGAATGGGTGGATTTAATACCTTTTTGGCATCATTTTAACCTCATCATTCATTTGCTTGCTGCTCTTGCAATTGAGAGTTTTCAATTGAGCTTTGAGGATTGATTTTGGATCGCTTGTGTGTGGATTGATCGGAGCACCGTTGGTTAAGGTTTTCATTGCTAAGACATGCCTACTTTGTGGTCGCCTCTTCGAGCTCGAGTTTCATCCGGATTGATCCATGGTAGGTGATCATTGGCCCTTTCATTTGTTTGCATGATGGTTGAATTTTATGTATTGATTGGTGATCATTCCAGGTTGGCCTTTGCTTGATTGTGATTTCATATTTATAGAGCTAGGTTTTGATTGTGCCCTTCACTAGTTTTTCATCATCCTCTCTACGCGCGTTTTGCTTATCAATTGAGAGTCGGATGCATTTTTGTAGCCATGTCTGAATAGGACTAGTGTGTCGTTCGCCGTATTCTGGGAAGATTAGGGTTTTGGTTTATTTGCCCAAATTTGCCAAGGTTAAATAGGGTTATTGTGATTTCGCGATTTATGATCAGCCTCAACTTGCTCACACCTTGAGAAATCCTCGTGCACACTAGTTAATCGCCTAAATGATAGTTTTCCTTGCAATTTTAAGCTTATCTGGGCTTTAATGGCGGGGGTCTGTTCATCAAAATTAGGGCATTTCTATTTCACCATAAGGACTCATCCTTCAGAAGCTTTAAGAGTTTGAAACCATTGGTATTCTTAATCTTGTTGGTTAGCATGAATTTCAGCACCGTTAGAATCCAAGTAGAAGGATTGCATGATCGTTCGGTCACCAATTCGCGTGTTGTCGTTCGTCGGGTTCCCGTGGTGTTTGCGGAATTTCTGCACACCCGGATTTTCCTAGTTCAGGATTATTCCGTAGAGTGTTGTAATTTACGTAACATTTCAAGCTGTCCGCGAAAATCTGTCCCATCCGGATTTTTTCGGGTTTCTTGTTTGGCTATATCCTTTTGATTTTTTGAAGATAGGATTAATGGAGTGAATGCTAATTGCCAATTTCTTGTTGCTAATGAGTAAATTTCATGATAATCTAAGGATTTTTGGGCTGTATTAACGATTTGATGTCTTGGTAATAGGAATCCGTCTGGGTCAGATTTCTCCGAAATTCTGCCCCGACTGGATTTTCTCAGTTTACACAATTTTCCCAAACTGTCTCATTTTTCCAGATCTTCAAGGATTAGCGATTTCTAATAGATTTCAATTGCTTTGTGTGATTTTATGCTAACCTTTGGATGGATTATGCATGATAATGGGATACTTATGATGTGTTTTGTGAATGTAGGCCGAATCAAGCAAGGCTGTTGCGGGAAAGTCCAAAGGTGACACGGAGGGGTCATCTATCTCTGAGGCAGAAAGGCTAAGATTGGATAATAAGAGTCAACTTCCTGAGAGCAAGATATCTTCTGTATGGTTCGAGGTGTCTGACACCAATGTTGGGGCCTAGAGATACGAGGAGTTCAAGCAGAGGACAGCTGAGAAGAATATGTCAGTTTTGAGGAATGGAATGATGAAATCCGAGCTAGTACATGTGGCAGGGTTTCCCCCAGTGATCCAGTGCTATGAGATTATATTAGAATGTGCCAGGCAGTATGATTTTGATATGCAAAGGGTAGTCAGTACTGAGGGAAGAGTCTTGGCTAATTTCAGCCCTGTTTCTATTGCCTAGGCTTTTGACATGCCTGATCTGCCTTCAGTATGTCCTCTAAATATAGACACGGCTAAAACATATTATGAAAATGAGCCCATCAAGGCCCAACAGATAATCAACTCTTGGTTGGAAAATCCAAAGTCACATCACTCCAAACTGCCCAAGCAGTTGCATAGGATCAAATTCAGATCAGACATCTATGACACTATAACGATCCTGAGCAGGGTAGCAGGACTGAAGACTGCCGGAGTATTGGAGAGTTGGATGGTCCATGTGATCACCAAAATTGAGCAGGGAACCAATTACCACTGGGCTGGGCTTATTAGCTCTAAGATTGATAAACAGCTAAGGAATGTCTTGGAGACTAAGAGGTTCACTATGTCCTCTTATGTCATGTATGTGTTAGCCAGATTCTACCCATACAAGGGTCTGAATCCACAAGGGACGCTTGGACAAGATATAGTCTATGAGGTCTATCCGGAACTGCACCTAGGACACAGAGACTACCGGAGAGCCAATGATGCATTCACAATGCATATCACCAGGATGCTCCAGAATGTCGAGCATATGAGACTGTCAGATGGAGCCAAAGGGCTGATAAAGAACTATGGAGCTTGGTTCATTCAATTTCCCACCTTCACTTACATAAGAATTGATGGATGCCTGGTCGCTCCATACAGGTTGCCTAGATACCCCACAGATCACATTGTGCTACTGGAGATTGTCAGACAGATCTGTGAGTTTGATGCTATTGTCAAGAAGGAGAAGCATAAAACATGTTTTGGTGGGGAATTCCCTCTCAGAATTTGCATAGCAGAAGTGTGCCCTTCTATCCAATCAGCACACACCGCAAGAGAGGAATTGGCAGCGTATGGTTTCTCCTTCCACTCCAAAAGGATGAAATTTGATATCACAGGAGAGGCACAAAAGAAGGCCACTAGGGAGTATCGGCATAAAGATGACCTAGAGGACTATTGGGCCAACATTAAGGATGACCTCGAAGCAAGAAAGAAGAGGTACTCCAGGCTCCCTATTGATGCAATTAGACAGTACAATGTCAAGTTGATCCCGGACCAACTAGAGGATGATGGAAACCTAGTACAGGATCATGCTTATGAAGCTATGAAGGACAGGTCAATCAGAGAGATAAACTAGAATGAGGATGAAGTCACAGAGTTGGAGGACCTCATGGTCCTAGTCATGAAATTTACCTTTTCATGGTTAAAGCATAAAATCTGGGAGTTAGAGAGTGAGAAGGTAACTTGTACTTCAATTTGATGGGAGACCTCAATCCCATGTCTACTTCAGAGGAATCCGGGGAAGATGACTGCAAAGGGAAAACTATAAAGAGCTCTCCTTTCAAGATAAAGATTAGAGGCCCCAAGGAAGGTAAGCCCGAAACAAAAAGGAAGCCAACAGGAAAGAGGAGATGGTGGACTTTGAAGATTAGTAAATCCTATGATGAGGAAGAGTTGGAAAAAGTAGGGGAGGAAGATGTTTCTCCACCACCGAAGAAGACAAGAACAACTAGGGCTTCAAAGAAGAAGGCCCAAGACACCTCAAAGGATGAGCCTCCTATCGTTGATGTAGAGAGTTCAGGAGGAGAAAAGACAAAGGTTTACATGAGAAGATCAAGGACTCCTTCTCCTAAGGAGCCAATGCAAAAGAAGGACCTTCCTCCGGAGATGACAACTGTAGAGCCACCTAAGGTTGCTTCCCCACCACCAAGCATGCCTGGGTAGGAAATTCCGGAGGAGCATGAAACTAGCGAAGAGGCAGAGCTATTCAAGGAAGGGACACTCTTTGGTGAGGCAGCTGAGCTCGAAGCAGAGGAGGAGGAAAGGCATACTTCTCCCTTAGTGAAGTATGAGGATTCTCTGGAAAGTGACAGAGGAAATAGATCACCTGAAAAGGAGGAGGATATCCCAGTTAGAACTCCATCACTAGTGCAGCAAGAGGATGAACCTGAGTTAGGTAACCAAGGTGAGCAGCTCCTTGAAGGGGAGGAGGATAAAATAACTGAAAAGGAAGAGGAGAAAATAATAGAATAGCAAGAAGAAACAAGAACTGAGGAAATCCGGGTAGAGCCTGCAGCCCCAAATTGGCTTGAAAAGGAGATTGCAAGGAAGAAGCAGGTGGTAGTTGAAGACACTCCCTTGGATTGGGATGAAATGCTGTCTAAAATCGAAAAAGGGAAGAAAAAGAAGGCAGCCAAAGTAGTCTCAAAGGTGGAGAGAGATGAAGCAAACAATAGGGTCATCCACATTGCCACCCCTGCCGCGGACAAAACTAGGGAAGAAGTCATTGGTCAGGATTACAATGTACAAACTATTAACCTTGGACCAGCATCCATGGAGTAGTACATAGAGGAATATAAAGGGTCTAGTGCTGTGATCATTGGGAGGTTAAGAAAGGAAGCCCAGACGAAGCAAGAGCTTAGAAAAGAAAACGAGAGGCTTAGGAAGTTCTTGGAAGATGTAATGAAGCCTCTGCAGTCTCTCCACCCTTCTTCCTCTACCACTCCTGGTTTCCTACCTAAGGAAACCATCTTTGAGATTGAAAAAATGAAAACCTCTACTCAAACTGCCACAGATTGGCTAAAGGATGTGCAAATGAAAGGGGACAATGCAATCAAGGATATCTTGTTAGTTGGGAAGGATGCAGTCTGAGCCAGGAAATTATTGGAGCAGGTGTTATCTCAAGATAAGGAAGATATTGACCTCTTGCTGCAGAAATCCAAGGTCATCATGGGGCATGGTAAGGAGCAACTGGCTGTAGATGGGATTCCTCCTTCTTCTAGGTTAGATGAACCCTGGGAATGGTTCGAGGCTCTACAAATCCAGCATAAGGCCATGAAAAAGATTCAGAAATGGAAGAAACAAATTGATGGTGATCTTACAGGGGTCTATGAGGGCTGCATTGCATTCTTTGAGGTCATGACCGGAAGGAGAAAGATTGCCCCGAAATATCTAAGTCCAGAGCAGCTCAGGGAATGGTGGCATGAGGTTTATGCCCCAGATGCAGAAGGTGTTATAACCACCCACCAATTAGATGATGCAACCACATACCTAGCTGTAATGGATAAATACTAGGCCAACAAGGAGGATTGGGATAAGACTGTCAAACAGTCAAAAGAGGAAATTGATTCCATTCAATGTCGGCTTAGGGTATTGCCTTTGCCACCTGTTACCGAGTTGGATAGGATATTCTTGAAGCTCCAGGGATCCTCAGCTCCGAGCAAGGATAAGGGAAGTGGCAGTTAATGCATATTTTGAGATTTGTGCTTCCCTATTATCATAGGGCATGCATTGGACCAGATTGCATTGGAGGTTGTGTCGGGGCCGACCTTGATGATGGATGGCATTTAATGTGTGCTTTATTTTGATTTTCCTAGGCCGACCTGTTTTAGCGGTTGTTCTTATTTTGTAAAAATGTTCGGCTGGGCTGACATATCTTGGGATTTATTATAAAAGGGCATTCTTGCCTCATTGTAAGGGGTTAGAAAAGTTAGATATCAGGCATTAGAAAAGAGATAATAGAATCAAGCTAGAGCATTTTGTAGACTTCTTGAAGCAAGTATTGTAATCAGAACAGTTGAATTATTGCAGTCTTTTGATGAGCTAATACAATTGAAGACATTGTGGTTTTCCTAGTGCAATCTCTTGTGTTGGTTTATCTCGCATGGTTCTTGTTGTTCTATCTTTCAAATTGCTTGAAGATTTAGGGTTTAGAGTTCAAGATTAAATTAGTTTTAGTCTGATGAATGATGTTTATGATTTCATATTTGGAATGTTTGTAGCAATCTTTGGTCTATACTCCCAGTAACTATCTGATTGTAGTAGGCTGGTGAAGTCAACCTGGACCATACATTTATATGTGCTCAAGTTCGATTTTGGATGAATATATGTGATTTGAAAATCCATATACCTTAGAAGATTGCACCGTTCTTGTGATATTGCATCGTGGGTTAAGCAAGAATTGGTTGTTTGAGGTTGGTCCATTCCAGATTTCTGTCATTCACATTGTTCATTCTAGGAATAGTTTAGATTTCATCATATTCTTGCACCCTTATCTTTTGCTATTTCTTTGTCATCTGGTTAGATTTAGGATTTGAGATCATCATATTGTAAAATCTGATGAATTGAAAGACAGAGTTTGCTTGTAGTAAGGTCCCTTTGTGATTACCAGCATTTTCACATAATTATCTGAGTTGTTTATGCATTGTCAAGACCTGACACCCGAGAGACCTTGGGGTGATTTTCAGCAATTTATTGTTGAAGATTATCTTTCAAGAGAGATAGAATATTGCATTATGTCTGAGTTGTTGTTGTGCAGAAAACACCATCAACACATATAAATCCACACAATAGTTGAACACTTGAAAGCAAATTAACAATTATGCATAACCTTCTCCATTATATTTATCTTTGAATAATATGCATTATAACAGTAGTTTATGATATGATATGGATGATTTCGAGTCTTGGTCTCTCTTATATATGTGAGAGGAAACAAGCTACAGACCCGTTACAAAAATTCATGTTGTTTGATAACTAAACATAATTAAGAAAATGAAATATTGCAGCAACTAAATGCACTGATCTGTTAATCTCCAAGCAGAAGCCCATGACCACCTAAGATCTATTCAAAGCTTCTACTCCATGATATGGTGCTCATGTTTTCAGCTGACTCCTTTCATCCTAATGGTTTCCCTATTGTGTCTGGTGTATCCATAGTTTGGTTGAGGAAAAAATTGAATGCAGAGAGGTGATGGACGTATTCTTTTTTGGCACAAGTATCTGCATTAGAGATCACCTCTTGCATATCATACTCCCTGTACATCATCTTGTCGAGTTGGTTGTGAGTATTTTGTAAAATCATATCCTCGTCATTGATCTCATGTAATGTAGCAGTCAGAATCGCATTAAAATCTTCCTTCCAATCATCATATTCTCAAGGATTTCCCATATCATCATAGAGTGTCGAAGTCAAATTGAAGCACTTGAAATCCTTGATGAGCCTCTTATGATATCCATTGTGTACTTCTACCAATTTGTTATGTGTCTGTATTGTCCATCCTTTTAGGATTTTCTTGTCTTTAAGCTCTTGTCTCTTTTTTATTATTCTCCCATGTAGTCATTTGTTCTCCTCTAATGCTAAGAGTACCTATTTAAATTGCCTCCAATATTCATCTGCACATTTCTTCATCTTATTGAATCTTCCCTTGATCATTTCAAATGCAGTCTTATACTTGATGGTTTTGACTTCCTTCTCCAATTCTTTACATTTTTCTTGAGATTTTAGGTGGCACTGCTTCAAATAAGTTGTATTAACCATTGCAGCTAATACTCTCTTATCTTTCTCAAGCCATGGGGAATACAATTATGGTGTGGAAGAGAAAAATGATATTTCTATGTGTTAATTCCTTCTTCAACCTACCATTTTCTTTAACCAACCTATCAATTTGTGCCTTGGTGAACTTTTCCACATTGACATTCAACTCTATTGTGTCCATGGGGTTGGTATCCCCTACTCTTTGAACCAAGAGATGTCTAAACATTTGGTTTGGATTATCAATCACAGCTGGTCTTTTGTCATGGGGGTACAATGACCAAATAAGCAAGGTGGTCTCATTTGGATTGTTCCTAGATCTTGAATACATCTTGTCACTTTATTTGTTTGTTAAATTCATTGTTTTATCTCCTCTATTTTTGAAACTATCAAACACAATTGCATAGCTTATATCCCATTCGAGCAAAAGTAATACTCCAACTTCTTGGAGTAACTCTCTCCCTCTCTCAGGAGTGATGGAATCCATCTCTTTGTCTATTTATTTTTTCAATTCTTTCAAAACAATAGATTCTCATTCAAGAGTGACATCCTACATCTTTTGTCTTATTTTCTTGCCTTTATATTTATAAACAAATGATTTAAACTCAGGAGACTTAACCAAATCTCCATCAGAAATGAACTCTTGTCCAGCCTTGACCATAACATCATCTGATAATTCATTTGATGCTTCAAATATTACAACATTGTGTTCTTGAGGAGGTTCATACCATATAATTATAGGAGCACTTATTTTTTTTACTTGATCTTCCTCCTCATCACTCTCCTCTTCTTCACTCATATCAATATCTATAGAAAAGCTCACATCAAGAGTTGGTTGTGAAGGGATATAATCTAAGAGCTCTATATCTTTAGTTTGCACTCCTGAATAGGTTACATGAGGGGCATCAAAGACAAATGAAGGAACACTCTTTACTACTTCATCCATATGAGCAATGAGTTTCTCAATCCTTGCTAGAGGATCATGTATTTCACCAAATTCCTTCAAATAAGATGGGATATTTCTTCTTTTCCATTCCTCTACAAGCATAACCCTATTGTATGCAGTCATTCTTTTAGTGGTAGAGGCTTCATCATGGTTTATGATTACATCTTCAACTAAGAATACATGCTCATATCTTGATAATGCCTATGATAACCTTGCTTTGTGAATAAAGCCTTCTGCATCAAAATATTTCCTTTATTACCTAGAGGGAGGTTATATTGTGCTAATTTAGCATCAATTTCCTCATATCCCTCATTTGCAACCACTGTAAAGTCTCCAAAACATAAGTTACTGGGCATGATCGATTGTTTGTTGTGTCCTTTGAGGTTTTTGGAATCATATTTTTCCAATTGCCTCACAATTTCTAAGTAGGCAATTCTATCAGGAACTACTCATGGCAACATGTGTGGAGTTCCTTCAAACCCATAAACCCTAATCACTGTGTAGTCAGGAAAAGCATACCAGTCTCCCCATTTATGATCCACATTTTTCCTTGGGTCATTTTCCTTTGGTCTTAGAAACTTTTTCACTTCTGGGGATAAGTTATAATCATGCAGATATCCCAGCCACTCCATTAATGATTTCACAAAAAACTCCTCAAAATAAAGATAATGAGATCTACCAAATCGACTATCCCACAGTGAAGTCCACATATGTACAGGTTTGAGGTTCCCATTTTCATCTATATCTTTTATTCTTAATTCTTGACTCTAGACCCTTCTAACATGTCCCTCGTGCATGAGCAAATGTATGAATAGAGAATAATGTTTGAAATGAATATATTCACTATTGTTTTTAATCTTTTCAAGCTCCCAGTTTAGGTCATTGGCCAAGTAACTAGCATAATTGAATGACTTGGCATCATTTCTTTGTATGTTTGGAGCTAAGACCATTGGGGAAATAGACATGATGGGTGGGACCTCTACCCCCAAGACCTGACCAGCTGAATAATAACTGTATCTGAAATATTCTTCAAACAAGTACTCGTGAAAAGGAGGGTTTTCATTACTCGAAAACCTCCTGAGTTGGCCTACTTCATTCTTAGGCCTATGCAAGGGTATTTCCATCATTTTTAGTCAATATCCATATGGTGATACTCTGTCAAGAGATCTATAATAGTGAATGGAAAGTTCATAAGACACTCCAACTAAAACACATTAGAGATTAAATCTTCAGAAATAATAAGCATATCGGCCCCATTATGTGCTTGGATAGTTCTCCTCTTGGGGTCATATCTGCTAGCCAAAGCTTTAATTAATTATACATTTATGAACACATTGGGCACCATGAGTCTTCCCAAGTTCAACCTCCATGGGTTGTAGACTGGATGAAACCTAAATTGTTTCATATAATGGTACATGAAAATCTCATACCCACATTGTGGTGTCCAAATATCCACCAAGCCTTTATGTTTATCTAACAATCTATCCATTGAAGGATTCATTTGAGCAACCCTCCTAGGTCTTCGCCCCGACCTAGGGCATTGATCTATCAGGTCTTGATTCAAGAGTCTCTTCTCAGTTTTCTATTTCTTAGCTTTGGGTTTTTCTACATTTTCCTCCATTGTTTGAATTCCTAATCCTTTGAAAAATACAACTTGTCAACTAGGATTGGCATACTTACTTGGGTCTCACCTCCACTGGTTTCTGCTACGTGAGAATTCCTAGATTTTCTTTCTACTTTTTTCCTCAGCAAAATCTTCCAGACTGTGCAACAATTATGTGATCAACTTGTGATATAATTCACTTCAACTCTAGCTCATAAATACACCACCCATTTTAGTCTTGTCATTGGGGGGAAGCATTTATTTTTAAATATATGGATGATTCATTGAGATGTCACATCAATTAGAAATCAATCATCATCGTTGTATTGGCAAGACTACAATCCTTATTCCACTGATAGCCACCCTTTCCACCGATGAACAATTTTCCTTTGGTCTATCGGCTGGACGCCAAAATATATTACCCCGATGCACATTAATTCCCCTAATATATAACAATTCTTGATAATTTATGATCATATCAGGCCATCGAGGGAATGTAGACATTCGTTCCACTGATGTTCATGTGTTACAACGATGTGTTTACTTTTTTTGACTCTATCAGTCTATCGGTGGGAATGCCTTAGGAGTTAGCCCAATAAGGTGTTGTTACATCAATACTAGGTTATGAACTATTTTCATCGGGCCATTAGCGAGGCTATGATGGGGGTTCTGCTGATGATGCATTGTTAGGCTGATAGTGCTAATTTTTACTTAGGAAAAATTATGGAGTCTCAAAGTTATTTATGGGTGTGACAATTTGGCAATGTGGGCTACAAAATGGATCTTGTCACAAAAATTTCAACAATTTGTGTTGATCATAAAATTAAAATGTGATGATTTTTTGTGGAATGTGGAGGATTGGTGGGTGGAGGCTAGTGAAAAATGTGAAAATTTTCAATTCTAACAACTAGCACAATGAAAACTAGCATGCATAGATCATACAAAAAAGTAAGAGAGAATAAGAATCAATAATGGATAACTGAATAAAGCTTGTTGTCTCCAAGAAGACAAATACCACATATATGATTTTCATTACCTAGCTTGACTAGATCAATGTTAATCCTTTAATTTATAATATTCTTTACATTATCCCCATGTTACTACAGTTCTACCAAAGAATTATGATAAGACAAATGCTAGTTCTTCAATAATGAAGATCTATTTCAAGCTAGTTGCAAATTTGCAATGGTTGAAAAAACTCTTTGTTAGAGAGACAAATGAATCTCCTAACATTTCTCATGATTGAATAGGCTTTGCTACACTTGAAACTGCTAATGCATGCATATCTAATCAGTCAAATTATCCAAAGTACTTCTGCAGGAACCAACTCAGTTCTTTTCTAGATAGCATATACATTGTATTCACTGAGCACACCTCCCACACCCTCTTATAACAATAGTTTTCAGGAGATTTCTCATAGTAATTTGGAAGTAAATTTTGGAGACACTCTTATAAAGAAAGCATGACTTCTTCATAAAGTTGTGTAAATATTTAAAATCCTTATCCCCAAATCCACTCTACCAAATAGAATAAAATTATAGAAAATAAGGATATATTTTCCAATTAAAGAATTACTCCAAAATATTACCTGATGAGCCTCCACCAAACATAGCCTCTCTGGAATCCATTTGACTATAGGCCTGAAATGGATGCACATCAAAAGAGACAAACCCACATTAATTATAAAGATGTTCCTTATGAACAAAAAGGAACACATCTAACTCACCAAAGAAAGAACATGGTAGCATCTAGCATGTAATTCTAAGTTAGGTGAACCTAGAGATAAGCTTGTCAAGAAATACTTGCAGCATGCTAAAATACTTGTAAAAGATATATATATCATGTACTTCTAAGAGATTATTTTGAACACAAACACTTGTAATCCAAAATCAATTATGAGTATATGGCTATGTTAAGTTTTCCCTCTTTGACAATCAGACAAAATATGCTTGGCCTTCAACTCACTTATATATAATAAATTCTTATGTCACATTTACATTAACTGATTAACACCATATGACTGTTACTGGTATATTTAAATATTTTGTATCACCTCCACTCATTCATGACCCACAATGAGTTCATTACATTCTAGCACTCACCATAATGTTATCTGTAGATCAATCCACTTTCAAGGCTCTATAGTATCTGTAATTTGTAAGATCCACATCAATCTAGATAAACATCTAGACTTATATATTAAGACTAAAAATTCAAATATTAA
This sequence comes from Sequoia sempervirens, assembly GCA_007258455.2. Classification (NCBI taxonomy): domain Eukaryota; kingdom Viridiplantae; phylum Streptophyta; class Pinopsida; order Cupressales; family Cupressaceae; genus Sequoia; species Sequoia sempervirens. Next base: position 361,030,355 of record VDFB02271358.1, on the reverse strand, counting down.
AAAAATAAGTAAACTCGGTAAGCTCAATGTAAAAATAAAATCAGTAAGCTCGTCTTGGGGTATGAAAACATCCACACATGTGTGAATGGTTGTGTATTATTTCACAAAAATCTTGCAAATGGGAGTGAATGTTTGAAATGTCATGAATTGAGGTATAGATAAGGGTTGAAATTAGTTGTGGTTCCTAGAAATTTTCTTCACCACTTTCTGATAATCCCACAATTACTCTGAATGTATAGGTGTAGAGACATTGTTGAACTTATGTAGTGGCATGCCCAAAATAAGAGCATTGATGGAAAATAGCGACATGTTCCTGATTCTAAGACATGGATGGAATTTGATAATAGATGGTCTGATTTTTCTCAAGATCCTCATAATATAAGGTTAGTTTTGGCTCTAGATGGGGTGAACCCATTCTTAGATCAAAGTACTAAATGGTCAACTTGGCCAGTGTTTCTAATAAATTATGACTTGCCTCCATGGTTAGCAACTAAACCATTTTTCTTAATGTTATCATTGATTATACCAGGAAAGAAAAGTGTGGCTTCACATACAATAGATGCTTATCTAGAGCCATTATATGATGAGCTAATGGAATTGTGGAAAGGAATTGAAGCAATTCAATCCTTAAGGGATGGTCATTCAATCAAATTCACTTTAAGAGCTTCCTTATTTTTTATGATTCATGCTCTTCTTGCATATGGTACATTGTCTAGTCTCTCTATTCATGGATACCATGCATGCCCTACTTGCAACTTTAAGGATTTTGTGAGGCACTCAAAATTTTTGCATAAGTGTATTTATTGTGGACATTGTGCTTACCTTAAAATGGATCATCCATATCGTTGACAAAAAACACGTTTCAATGGTCAAGAAGAGAATTGTGAAGCGCCATTGCTAATAGCAGGTGATTACATTGTGGAGAATAGACAAAAAAGAATGTCATTTATTGAAAATGATGGGATTGTTGGTAGTAGATATGATCCATGTAATGAAAGCAGTGTAAAACGGTTGTGCATATTGTATAAGTTGCCATACTTTAAGGATATAGCCATTAGGCATACTATTGACTTTATGCATACAAAGAAAAATATAGCTCATGTTATTATAGAAACTCTTTTTGGTGCTCTTGATACTATTTAATCACATGAATTTTTTGAGAAATAAAGATTCGTCGAAATATTTAGGTTCAAAAATATGATAATGAAAAATATAGTAAACCTAGTGCTCCTTATGTCTAGACAAAGGAACAACATGCACAATTCTTACAGTTGATATCTCAGACTCGCATTCCCACTGGATATGTAAGTAGCAGCATCAAAAGACAAACTGACATTAATAGTTTAAGAGGCCTCAAGACCCATGACTATCATGTCATAATCAAGAATATTTTACCTATTGTAATAAATATATCAAGTTTGGCAAAGGGGCCAAGATTGGAAATTATAAGGTTGAGCCTAATATTAAAGAGAATGAGTTTGCATGTATTAAATTCTTCAAACTTTGATAGTTTGAGGGAGGAGGTTGTTGAAGTCCTTTGTCTATTGGAATGATAATTTCCTTTAACATTTATATGCATCTTTTAGTACATCTAGAATATGAACTAGAGCATTGTGGCCCAGTAAGAATGAGATGGATGTATCCTTTAGAACAATATATGAAGGTTTTGAAAAAAATTGTTTGTACTAGGGAAAAACCAGAAGGCGGCATGTCTAAGGAATATTCAATGCAAGAGGTCATGGTATTTTGCACAGAATATATGAAGGATTTTAAAAATGTCAATCAACATGTATGGGATGATGACGAAGATGAGAGAGTTGCAGGAGAAGTATTAGAAGGAAATGGATGTCGCTTCAAGCTATCATATCAAGAAAGAGGTGCAATACATGCATTTATTCTTCAAAACGCATCTTTGTTTGATAAGTGGCATGGGTTAAAAAAAATTACACAATAATTTATTTACTAAATTACATTTACGCATTTATATTATTAATCTTACTATTTATATGTAATTATTCTATGTAGAAAATATGAAGAACAAAATCAAACTTGGATGCAACATCGACCTCAAAGGCACAGACGTCATGATTTGATTGGAGTTGATTCTTTTCCAAAATTTGACGAATGGATTGCTAATGCAATAAATGATGCAAAAGAAGAAGGTCAAGATATAACAATAGAGGAAAGTGAGCTTTCATGACCTCCACATTTATGGGCTATGCATTTTAGTGGAATGTGGACCTATGGTAGTCATTTAAGAGTGGAAGAAAAAGACAAAGGAAAGACAAATTGTGATTGTGTTGTTAGTGCTAAATTTCTTCATGAAATTGAGAAGAAATTTTATGTTCGATTCATCCAAGAAATTATTCAAGTGGATTTTGGTGAAAATAGTCCTATATTATTAAAATGTAAGTGGATCTAACCATCTGTAGTACAATTTGATGAGTATGGATTTGTATGTGCAAATACATGACAATTTTTATCAGAGACAGATGAGTTGTATGTTTCCCCTCTTCAAATTAACCAATCATTTCTAATTGATAATGTAAGAAGCCCAAGTTGGTCATATTTCATTCAAAAAGAGTCTCGTTCGAGATGAAAATTCACGAAATTTTTTGATGTAATGCCTGATGGGGAATATATTAATTTACAAGAAACATTCGAAGAAGTGGATGAAGACAATGAGGGGCCATTTGAAGAAGATATTTTGATTACCAAAGAAGAAATTGGGAGAGATAATGTATTGCATGTCACAAATGAGGATGAGGAAGAAAATCAAGTAGATGCAAACATGAGTGATCAGGATTCTGATCTTGTTGGAAATGCAAATGATTATTGATGAACCCCATTTTATGACCTTTTATGTAATATTTTTATGTTGTTTTAAGATTGTTTTATGTTTTGAAGGACACGGACCTTCAGACTAATACATGTTTCAAAGCTTTAATGTTGAACAAAGTTGCTATATGAGTTCAATTTGAATATGTTTTCATATAAAGATGAGGATGTAATATCTCTATATCAGGTTGCTAATTTATACATTATTGTTTTTGTGGACATTAGGAAATGAAGAAAAATAATTTAAGGTGCAAATTAGATGATAGTGATCACAATGTTGAAATTCCAGTGATAGATTATGAGTGCTTTTGTGAAGAACGTGTGGCCAAGAATAATGAATATTTATCACATCTTGGTTTGACATCAAACAGGAAAGTTGTAAATCCACTAATAGTAAATTATTTGTTTAATATTTTTTAATTAAATTTTATAGGCAAGAGCTTTATGTATATAAGATATGATATGATATTTTTTTTTTGTTTTACAGGCAAGAAAAAGAGAGCATAGAAAATGCAAAGAAAAAATAAAAAGAACATAAAGATACAGTATTTCCAGCTCATAGAATCCAACGCTTTTGTGATTCAACAAATGAAGATGGTGAAAAAAATAGTTGTGATGAAGTGAAATATGTGGAGACCACTATTGATCTACTTACTCATGCCACACGTGATTTGGCCAAGGAGCATGAAGTTCCGGTTAATCAAATTCATGAAGAGAGTTTGTTTGCATATGATATACTTGTTGAGAGTGCACTTGTCACATCTACAAATTTTGAAGGAATTAGTGAATTAGCCAAAAATATTTGTAGTGGTGAAACAGAAGATGTTCCTGCTTATGTTAAAAGAGAAAGATTGATTCAATATTTTTATAGATCTACAAAGAGGAACACAAAAGAAAGAATATTAGAAGGGAAAAGCCATTCTTGGTTGAGGTATCAAGAGATGGTGAACCCATTGGGAAAAATGTTGCAGGTGGGCCTCGGAGTTGGGCGTAAGATGTAGGGCCCATTTGGATATCTCCAAATCAAATTTTGTAGAGAAAGATCCATGAAATGTGGAATATTTTATACAAAAAATGGAAAATTCCTTTGACATTGTTGGTGGAAAAATATCTAGAAAATATTACAAGCACAAGATGAGACTTCTGATGAATAGTTTTAGATACAAGTGCAAAAAAAATCATGGAGGGAAAAGAGATGTTAGACTCCACTCTATCTCCCAAAAATTTGGAGGCATTGAAAGAAAGAATGTGTTCTAAAGAATATTTGACAAAGAGTAACAGAGGAAAGAAAGCAAGAGATAATGTGAGGACTGAATATACATTTGGCCAAGGTGGGTTGCAGGCCAAAATAGACAAATGTGGAGTAAGTGTATGGATTTTTGGTTCAATTTACATTGTGTTGTTTATTTCAATTTTTCATTGAACTGACTATATGTTGAAATTGACATTGTATTTTAGGTGGAAAACAATAATAGAGAAGCAAGTGCAGAAAATGTTGTCAATTATATGGCAGCACTAGATCACACTAAATCTAATACTAGTATCAAGAGGAAATCTAGTTTGTCAATAGAGATTTCACAGCCATCTGTTGAATGCCCAGTAAGAGCCTCTCCAAATCATGTCAACTCAAATGAAGACTACCAACATATAATGAGTTGCTTAAACTATCTCACTGAGAAAGTTTCATAGTTGGCTACCTCTATTAAGCCTATAATTTCTACATGGAATGACCATAATTCCACAAGTTCATGGCAAGTAAGAGGCTATCCCTCAATATTTTGATTCTCATTTATATCATCTTTATATTGTGTTCTAAAGATGTCTGCAAATTTCATAAATTTTTTCCACAACATGCCTTTATAAAATTACTCTCATGATCTCCAAAAAAAGTATTACGATCATATATAGAACAGTGAATCTATGAAATTTTTCCTTTTGTTTCATTGAAATCCACTGTGACTGTCCTAAATGTTGTGACTGAGTTTTATGACAAAATAATTATGAGATCAATGAATGATATGTTAGGTCTCAGAAGTGCATGTTTTTAAACCATAAATGGGTGACAATCCCTTAATACACCTTTGGCCCATGAACAAGGTAAACAAGACTGATTCCCCCGATATATATTAATTCTTGATAATCCATGGTTATATCAGGCCATCAAGGTAATGCAAACATTCATTCCACTGATGTTCATGTGTTACAAGGATGTGCTTTCTTTTGTTGACTCTATTGGTCTATCGGGGAGGATGCCTTAGGAATCAGCCCAACAGGGTATTATTACACCAATAGTAGGTTATTAATTGCTTTCATCGGGGGAATGCAAACATTCATTATATATCAGGCCATCAGGGGAATGCAAACATTCATTATATCGGGCCATCGGGGGAATGCAAACATTCATTCCATTGATTTTCATATGTTATAATGATGTGGTTGATTTTGTTGACTCTATCGGTCTATCGGGGAGGACACCTTAGGAGTCAACCCAATAGGGTATTGTTACACCGATGTTAGGTTATTAACTACTTTCATCAAGGGAATTCAAACATTCGTTATATCGGGCCATCATGGGAATGCAAACATTCATTCCACTAATGTTCATGTGTTACAACAATGTGCTTTCTTTTGTTGACTCTATCGATCTATCGGGGAGGACGCCTTAGGAGTCAACCCAATTGGGTCTTGTTACACCAATACTAAGTTATTAACTACTTTCATCGATCCATCGGTGAAGCTATGATGGGGGTTTTGCTAATGAGGCATTGTTAGGCTGGTAGGAATGGGGAAAGATTATGGAGTCTCAAACTCATTTATGGGTGTGACAATTTGGCAATATGGGCCACAAAAGCAGAAATCTGCAAAAAATTCTAATTAATCCTAATTTTTAAAAAATCTATAGGATTTTAGCCAAGCATCCATAACTTGTTCAAAAGTACCTATTTTAGGATTTTAGCCATAGCAGCAAGGCAATGAAATATTTTATAAAATGCTTTGATATACATGTATGAAAAATGTGTTAGCATAGACAAGGCAGTGAACTCTTTGAAAAAATTCCTCAAAGAAATGAGGTCTCATGGTGATGTAATTCCATGAAAATCAAATTGATTTTGATTGTCATGGAATTCCATCACCATGAGACCTCATTTCTTTGAGGCATTTTTTCAAAGAGTTCACCACTTTTTCTATGCTTTTGATAGATTTTTTCCAAGCATCCATAGCTTGTTTGAAAGCACTTGTTTTAGGTTTTTAGCCATAGCAACAAGGTAGTGAATTGTTTGACAAAATTCTTTGGTAGACATGTATGAAAAATGTGGTAGCATAGACAAGGCAGTGAACTATTTGAAAAAATGCCTCAAAGAAATGTGCTCTCATAGAATTCCATGACAAGAAAATGCAATTGGCAGTTGCTCCTAGTTATTAGTTATACAATGTGAAGTAATTGCATAAATCCTTAGGTTGACTTTGTAAAAGCTATATTGTAATTGAAATTTTCTCATCTATCAGCATCTAGTTATCAGTTATGCAATGTGAAGTAGTGCTTTCAGTTTGAAAGATGTGCAATGCAATGTAATCAACGATATGAATATAAACTACAAAAATCTATTTTTTACAATTCATTAAAGTTAGACTCTTTATTTTATTTGCTCTCTATATCTCTATGCTATGGAAATTCCTTTCAATTTCAAAAAAATAGTTTTTCTCTTGTTCTACAATTTTTACCTTTTTTTAAAATCCTATTTTTTCCAAGCTTTTTCATATTTTTTTCAAAAAATCTTATACTTTTGGTTTGCTGATTTTTTCCCCAAAAGATTTTCGCTGCTATGGATCATATAGCAATAATAAAACTCTTGAAATTATGTTATTTTCTCATAAATTTCTGATTATTTGCAGTTTGAAGCTTTTGTACTTTCCCATATAGGGTTTCCTTGTTCTCTTTTGCATTGAATTAGGTGGATGGGTGAGTTAACGTCAATTTTTTTTCTGATTTGGTGGATTCTTGAAGATTTTTGTGCATTTTGTAGTCAAATTCCTAAAATAGGTCTGTAAAGACAAAGTTGAGGGTTTGTGAGTCTACAAAAATGAATTTTCACCCATTCCACTTATTGTGACTTTTATACTTGGAAAGGCTATGTTGATTGTTTTTTACATGAATTACTCATCTGGATATATTTTTTTACTTGATGGTTAGACTACATATAAAGCAATTTTATCAAAGTAGCACGAAAACAAGAATTCCTTGATGTCAATCATAGTTGTGTTGAAGTTGAGGTAATATAATAGTTATTGTGGACAAAAATGTATAGCTTTTGCATTCTTTACTTGAATTATATTAACTTTGCATGATGATTAAAACACATGTAGGGAAATTATATGAAAGAAAAACAAAAAGGAAAAGACCCTGTCAATAAAGCTCTCTACAAAGCTACGTCACAACTTCAGGAAAATGTTGATAGTGATTATGTTGAATTCGAGGAGTATATGCATGATATTGATAGTACTACTAGTGTTGAACTTGAGGTGAGTGCTATGAAACGTTACTTTTCCTTGATTTTAAAACCCTTCATGTATTAATGACAGTTATGATCCCAAACAATGAACAAGCTTATAGAATAGTGAATAGACAACTAAAACATTGAATGTAACTCATAGAACAATTATTGTACCTACTTTGTCACTTTTCAGTGGAGATTGTTGGCACTTCAATACTTTATGATGCTTGACTGTGTTTTAGACCATTGTAATTGACCTTGTCAACATCTTGAACTTAGTGTATTGCTTCTTTCATTGGATGATACCTGTTGTTCTTTCCTTCATGTATATGTTGTTAACTCTTCATTATGGTTGTTGTTATTAAAAATATATATTTTTTGATATTCTTGCCACTTTCTCTTAATATCTTCTTGTTGTTTAGTAATGATATTTGTTGCTCGATCCATTAAACTCATTGTTCTAGCCATAAAACTCACTGCCTTTGAACTAAACTCATTGCTACTACTAATTGTTCATTGGACATCATTCATGACTTCTTTTTGCATACTCTTACACTATTTTTTAACAATGAAAGGATCTTTCTCTATTATTTATGTGACCTCTACATCCAACTTTATTTGTTACTCCTTTACTACTGTTATGAAAGCCATAGAGAAAGATTGCATTGTTTCCTCAATGAAAGCTCTTAATGGTTGTCACATGTTGCCTTGATACATTTTATTCTTTGTTCTTCTTTTATATGTCATCATTGATAGGGTTATGTTTCAAAGCTTTAATGCCACTATTTTTGTACATCCCAATGTATTTCACCTTCACCTTGCAGCAGTAGTACTAGTGCTCTCATATTGCATTCTTTGTTTTTGTGCATTAGCTACCTTTTTTATGTGTAATAGTGTTGTCATAACGTTATGTGTCTGGTATACGTGCATGGTAATGCAGTGTTTATACTTGTGGCCTTTGTATCTAATTAGCATGAAGCTAATAGTAACATTGTAAGCAATGCTATGACTAATGGTTTTTTAGTAAATTAGATCATTGCAATTATATTTGGAATTTTCCTTTTGCAATTATTTTAACACACGCATGCAAGTACTATTTAAGTAAGTAATGGTTGTTTTATTATGCAAACAAGGGTAATCATTACCTATCTAATATAATGTGTTTTTTTCTTTCTTTTTGCAAAAATGTATTAATGATAAACTCAAAGAAGGGGATAAAGTGAGGGTGTTGGATCCATTTGATGGTGATGTTGAGGGAATTGGGTGGATTCACTCCCTATCTATTATACATGGAGTCAACTTGAAAGGAACAAGAGATGCAAATGTAAACATTTTAAAGGTCACAAGTAACATACCCCTTGTTTATGAAGACAAAATAGATGGAGTTGTTTGTCTGAAAGAGAAAGAGGGAACCTTCACACGGTGGCCACTAAAATATTTGTAAAAAATGACATAGTTGAACATGTTTATCATATATTAGTTAATGTTAGACATCTTGGCTCGCTGTTTTATGTAGTATTTTGAATGTGTTGTTCAGGGATCTTAATTATCATGGCATATTTGAAAGAGTTTGAAACTCTTAGACAACTTTGACATTTCTCATTATATTTACATATATACTCTTAGACAACTTTAACATCTTGTAACTTGATATATAATATATATATATATGCATTAAAAATTTTATTGTAGATTACCTTTATTTATCATAATGTTGAATCAATCTTTTAATTCTAGCCTGTTGTAGCTTGTCTATATATGTAATATTTTTATTTCCTTTAATGTTTTAGTTCAAGTTTAATATTATGTTAGTTTTGCATTATAAAATTTATGGTATTTAATAAATTATTTATTTCATGACTATATTTACTACCAATTAATAGAAACCAATAAATACAAATAACTAAATTAATGACTAAAGTAAGGACTAAATTAATGACTAAATTACTTACTAAATATATGACTAATTATGACTAAATTAATGACTAAATATATGACTAAATTAATGACTAAATAAATCATTTATATGACTAAATAAATCACTACCATGACCTAATTAATGACTAAATCAATGACCAAATCAATGACCAAATTAATGACTAAATAAATGAATAAAATTGTTTAGTCATAAATTTAGTGGTGTTATAAATGACTACAAATAAACCACTAATAGTCACGTGACTAAAGTTAGTCATTTATATGTAATTTTTAGTAGTTTATTTAATCATATATTGTTGTTTGCGTACTAGTGAGTCTTCATCATGTCTTGCATGAAATTTGGTAACCAAAGTACCTTCATCCTATTCTTCTTAACATTTGAAGCCCTTTTTCTTACACATTTTCCAAGATTAGTGGATTTAGATTTATTTTCCAAAGTTAAGAATAAGCATTCACTATCATCAACCTCATTTTTAGATTCATCATCAGAAATACCTACCTCTTCATTAACATAGTATAGCTTCTTATACTTCTTATCCTTCTTATCCTTCCCATCCTTATCCTTATAATCCTTTTTCTTTTTATGTGTAGCTCTATTCAAACATCTTGGAGCATAATGACCAATATTACCACAACTAAAGCATTTAAAGGGTAACATACCTTTATACTTTCTGATACCTTTCTTCAACTTCCTGGTGAAGTTAGCTTCCAACTCATCAACATCATTGCTATCCAGTTCCTCCTCTATCTTCATTGCCTAAAATTTCATTTTTGTATTTTCTTCTATCTTGTCATCTTTTTGGAACTTTCCTAATTCAAATGTTTGTAGGGTTTTGAACAAGTGTTCCAAGGTATACTTCTTAGGGTCATACATTTCTTCAATCACCAAGATCTTATCGTTGTAGCAGTCTGGTAGGGTGATCAAGATCTTCTCTATTATGTCTTCATCTACTAGCTTTCCTTCTTGATTTCAAACCTCATTTGTAGTTTGTTCAACCCTGTGAAAGAAACTTGTAAATTCTTCACCATCTTTCATTTTTTAGGTTCATAAATTTACACTTTATCACTAGTCTCTTTGTCAATTTCACTTTTTTATTCCCTTCATGCATGTCTTCCAGCTTCTTCCAGACTTCATATGTAGTATCCAAAGAATTAACCTTGATTTTCTCATTTTTAGATAAACCATTGAAAATTGAATACTTTGCTCTCTCATTTTCTTCATAAGAAAATATCTCATCTACAGTATTAACACCACCAGATGGAAGTGTATACTTATTCTCAATAGCCTTCAAATCTTGAAAACAAGAGAGATAATATATCTTCTCATCTATCCCTTCCAATATTTGTAGTTGGTTCCATCAAACATTGGGATCGACAACTTGTGCGCCATCAGATCTTCCTTAAGCGATTAAACTCTACACAAGGAACCACAAGCTCTAATACCAATTGTTAAGTAGACGTAGGACAATTGAGAGGGGGGTGAATCAATTATCACACAAATTCAAACTTAAAACTTTATCACTTATCAAATCTTCAACCACACTATACTATTATAAAATATGAGCATGAAACACAGATAATAGAAAGTAAATCAACATAATGAACACTAGATTTTTATGTGGAAAGCCCAATAATGGAAAAACCATGGTGAGGGTTAACTCATAATATAAATATTATAAACTGAATACAAAAGGATCATTACCCAAAAGAGGACTCATTTTCCAAGAACAAAGGCTCACTACCTACAAAGGACTCATTGTCCAACAAGGAGGCTCACTGCCTATAGATACAAAAGATAACAAAAGATCCACCATAGTAATTAAAGCACATTCACAAGATTGCAGAAACCTTCAATTCATTGCCTTCAGCACACTAAAAAAACTTCTATCACAACTCACTCACACATACTTCTACTCTTATGATTTATGGCACACTTTCATCACTTTGCATCACACGGTCATACAATTCTTCACAACTTGCCTTGCTTTTATACCATTCTCAACCTTAGAAACATTTTCCAAGGTCGGCCACAATACATCATTTCATAAATTCAAAATAAGTTGGAAACTATAAATTCCCACGGTGGAAAGGAATAAGATTGGACCAATAAAAACATAAAAAATAATATTTTTGAATCTTCTACGCACTTCCTCAATTAAATTTTATTCTTCGAATGAAGTGTAAACACTAGGTCGGCCAAACCTAATGAAAACACAAATTATCAATGTTGCACACACTTCCCAACAAGAAGATGGCACGTGAACGACACAACATGCTTCATTATGCACAAGAATACATGTCAAAATCTTCCAGATACATCCAGAGCAACAATAAAAAGCTTCAAACACTGAAATCCTTTCACTAGAAAATTTGGGTTGTGCAAACACATACAAAAACACTAAAACATGGTTTTCGGATCACCAAACCCCAAACCTCTTTTCCATAGCACAAGAAATACCTTCACAATACATCTACTAGATCCACACGATCTGAAACAAAATAGTGGAGAATTATGGAGAAAACATATTTCTCCCAATCTATAGAATATTGACTCTATTGGTAGAGCACACATATTGTTGGACACAACTTTCATGTACCATCTCACCAAAAACTAAAACTCAAACTATATCACCATCAGATCACCATAATGAAATCTTCAAAACCGCACAGACATAGGATCACCACAGGAGAAATGCGGAGCAAATACCGAAGCACAATTTGAACACTTCCATCACTCTGACTTCTCTTCTTTATTAATTTTCTCAAAAGCACTTGGAAAATTATCACACCAACATATTTGCAATGCCATAAAGATAGCTCCATGTACTCACATTTCTCACCAACATCTCAATCATGCATGTACAATCTACAATATACTGAACAGTTTTGACATCAATGTCAACATTAATGACAACACCACCAAACAAGCTCATACTTGCAACATTAATTAGGCTTGTAAATGCAAAATTTAAGCAATTAGAGGATTAATTAATTCCATTTAAATTAGGGGACCCAAGCATAGTGTGAAATGTAAGGGAGTACATTTTTTGACACTACATTTAGCCCCCACTTTAGTAAGAGAATGAGTCCACGCTCAAACTCACACTAAATTAGTCAAACAAGTTTCAAGAGGTTTCCAAGTGTATGAATGTCGATGAAATATGATGAAAAATATCAAGGAGGTTGCACATGCCCCCAAGATCCAAGATAAGTATAATAAGTAGTAGCAGGAAAAGATACACAAACATACAATGTCAAAATTAGAGAGAAAGAGGGGTGGATCAAGCCTCAACTATTTTTCCATATGGATATGGATCAAGCCCTAGTTTTTTGTCCAAAAAATTTACAAGTGGAAACATGTTGTTCACTATGCAAACCAATGCACTCACACAGGCTAGTGAAGTATCTGTTGTCCACTAAGTGAGCCCCCAAAAAAGTGTCCAATGGGAAGGTTGTGCCTTTTTCTAGAATCTGATTGTACTAACCATATCAGAGTTATACCTCCTAATAACTTTGATAAGGTGCCACACAAATTTTCAGAAGTGTAGCAAGTTGCATTATGCTAGGAACTCATGAAAAATGCTCCACTGGCAAACAAGTTGAGTTATACTTGGTGACCTTTATACATGCTATAGGATATTCAAAGTCATTTACTTAGTTCATGAAAGATCTCACCTTAGGGAACATCATACCTAATGTCTCAAAGAGAGGACTAGTCAAGGATAGAAGATTCATGACTTAGGGAATGCAATCCATAGCATTTCCACTAAGAGGAATTCCATATGCCAAGAAAGGTCACACTATTGAAGGACATTAAACCCAATGACACCACAAAGAAGACACATCACGTGAAGTAAGAAGACCATGCTTTGAAGAAAATAATGATTTGGGATGTGTATGCCCCCACTTTAAAGAAATTGCTAAACACCATGTTATGAGAAATTAGTTTAAAGTAGAACATACACAAAAAATTCCAATACATGAGAGCTCTATTCAAAAATCCCTATGTAAACATATGTTTCAAAGATAGAGCTACATCATATAAAGGAGAGGTTTCCCCCCATATATAATTTTAAGATAACACATAAGGGATTCATGGATCTTGGATCAGTGTTTTTCATTGTTGCAGTGATAAAATATAGCTCATAACTTTCATAATTCCCCAAATAACTCATGGAACAACCAGCACTAAGGAAGAATGACACATAGAGAGAGAGAGAGAGAACATATAGACACTTTCGGTTCAACATGTAAGAGACTTGAATGTCTCGATGCCTTGCATCATCCCCAAAAGGAAAACATAAGACAAAAGATAAAGGTTATGATGGATAGAAGAATAGAGATGCAAATAGAAGAATGTCACAACAAATTCGCTTCCTTTGTATCCTTGCACCAACAGAGTGACAAAGATCATCCAAAGTAGGCTCACAAACATATAAAGACACACCAAGCAACACAATATGGGGGGGTCACATTATTCACATGCAATCACAAAAAAGATGAAGAAAAAAACTAATAGGACACATGTGAGTCAACATATAGAAGGTCATCCACATCCCAATCTTGTTCATCATGTGTGGAAGGCGGATAACTAGCCAAATGGACAATGAAAATGTTGTACTAGGAGCATCACCAAGTTCAATGTATGGTGAGTCACTCTTTATAGGAGTACCATCCCGATTATTATCATCTAAGCTCATAGAAGAGGAAAATAATAAATTCAACTCATTATGCACTTCCTCATCAATTTTAGCAATATCACTATCATCATCCAAGTTAACCAAAATAGGAGGCCTAATGACAATATCCATAGAAGTTTCTTGTTTTTTTTGTTGTGGAAAAGGTGTAGGATCATCATGTTTTGTTTGAGTTAAATTTTGATCTTGATTTTCTATTTTAGTTTCTTCTTTTAATATACAAGCAATAGCACGATGTCTACACCTACGCTCTTTAGCATTTATGTTTCTCTATGCAAAATTTTCAAGTCGTGATTGTGTAGGAGCATGTTTACCAACCATAGGTTTATTTTCTTCCCGCAAGGAGGAATGGAAGGAACTATGGGAGGTTGTTCAACCAATTTCTCTTAAGATTTATAAACTTGTTTGATCTTAGGAGGGACAATAGGACTTATTTGGATCTCTTGGTCTTTTGTAGGTGAACTACCAAAAAATGGGTTCACCAAAATGAATCAACCAAGATGATGAACCAAACTAGTGTTTAATTCAATTTATGAAGGGTATAATACATAAATTAATATTAGAAAAAAAAAACTAAATAATATAACAGTAAAAGGTTATGTTTTAAGATGGTAAAATTTTGTGTACCTGTTATAAAAAGTGCTCTTTTAGGCCTCACTAAGAGATCATTTTCCCAGTGGTGAATGGGTCCTGGCTAGGGTTCTGGAAAGATGCTTTCTAGGTTCTATTCCTTAAATTTTTCACTCCCAAATCGTAGTGGGACACTTTCAGAAATCCAAAAACAAATTTTGTGGCTTAGTTTAATGATCTTGCAAGAAAGATGACAAATTTTGTAACTTTGGAAAAATTTACTTTCCAATTGATCTTCAACCTAGAACTTGCATCACACATCAAGAGAGAAGATAAATGTTATTTTTTTAGAGAATAGGGGTTTACCTTGGTCAAACCCTATTTTGGTAATTAAACCTTGGAATGTAGCAATGCATAAAAGGAGATATGAATGAACAAAGCACTATCACTACTCATCAATTGTCAATTGAACCTTGGATTGTAAGTCTAAAACTTAGCATGAAATGGCCTCAATGAGTGTGGATCTTGATCATGAACTTTGATATGAAACAATGCTTGAAATGTATCTTCAATGCTACATCAACACATTAGCTCAACAACATGCATGACTTTGACATGATGATTGATATCTTGATTGGTGTAATAAACTTCAATAAATATTCCTTTTGAATGCCTTCTTGAGTTATCTTGAACTCATAAACTTTCTATTAGGATTCTTGCATAAAAATTCTTAGATTGCTTAGATGAAACTATGTGAAATAACCTTATATTTATACATAACTTATCATAAATTCTTGAAATTTAAATCACACAAGTCGACATCAGATCTGAGATTTCAAATCATTAAAATACATGAAAAAAAATATTCCAAGGATGGGTCCTAGGGTTAAGTGAGGAACCATTTTCCATGTGGCGAATGGGTCCTACCACACTTAACTAGGACACACTTCAAGGAATGTAAATGTTATGTAAAAAGAGGGTCTTAAGACCTAGTGAGGACCCATTTTCCAAGTCACGAATGGGTCCTAGGTCACTATCCTAGGACACATACCTTGTAAAATTAAGTGTTTTGTAATATTATTTATGATTGTCTAGATTTTTTCCTCAAAACCTACAATTAATTATGCTTAGATTTGAATTAAAGGTCCAATTAAGCTCAAATTTATTAATAAGGCCCTAAATTAGTGTGAAAGTGTAAAGATACACTTTACAACACCCTAAATAAGGCACAATTAAGTCCATTTAGTTTAGAAATACCCTAAAATTAATGTGAATGTGTAAAACACATTACAACACTAAATCAAGGCAACATTAGGTTCATTTTAATTATTACAAAACTAAGAAAAAATGGATAATTTTTCTATTACTATAGTAGGAAATAGGGGAAGTATTTGTCATGGGTTGGTCTTGGTTACTTGCAAGAGATTTTGGTTTAATCATGGTTTCATCAATGATAATAAGCGCAATCGTGGGTTGAGGCATATTGGTAAGTGATAATTCCACTATATGCTTTTCCTTCAAATTTTGATAAGATTTGAAAAAGAATTCTTCACAAGATTTAATAGGTTCCATAGGATCGGGCCAAAATAAATCCAATGAGAAATTCCCACAAGAGGACACTGGAATAAAGCTACTACGGTGCACAATAAATATGTCATTTCCAAATGGAAACTTTAAACATTTATGCACAACCGACGAGACAACATCCACAGAGGATAACCATGGGTAGCCAAGCTTCACACAGAATTGGTCCAATGATGAGATGATGGAGAATGATACATTAATTTTTTTCAATCTAACTTGTAAAGGAAGAGTGATTGAACCTATTGCAAGGCAAGCAAAACCATTATGCATTTTGATCCATGCTTTTGATTGTTCATAAGAATCTTGATAAAGTTCATTCACAAATAAGAATTCTTCAATGATCACATTCTCTACACACACATGATCAATTGATATCCCATTAGTAGGCTTGTCTGCATTGATTCTTCCTACTATGTAAAGAGGACCATCGATTGCACATCTAATTATGTCATTTTGTGAGAAAGCAATGTCAAGGGGAATTTTGGTTTGGCCCTTACGAGGCTGAACATCAATGAATTCAACTAGACGTTGCAAGTCTTCTTCCTTTTCCTCCATTTTTTCATTATTCTCATCTTCAAGTTTATCAATATTCATCACATGATTCTTGGCATCAGTAGCTTTTACAAAAGACATATTATGATTTGGCATGGGGTTGGTAAAAATTTGTAAATTTTGGTTGGATGGGGCAACAAACTTATTTCCTTGATCATTAACACCACGAATCTAGATGTGATTAGAATCAATGAGATCTTACACAAGATTTTTAATAAACTTACATTGTTTCGTGTCATGTCCATTTTGTCAGTGATAATGGAAAAATGCATTTGAGTTGAAGTTTGGAGGTAAGAGCTTAGTTGTATTAATGGCTCTTATAGGAGGTAAGGTAACTAAGTTCTTATAAGTTGTAACATGATGGATGGGTAAGGGGGTAAATTGTCTACTCTCCCTAAATTTATTTGGATTTTTTTTTTTTATAGCAGCCATATGGGTGTTAACATGGTGATTTTTTTGAGGTGTTTTTATTTGTAAAGAGCTTTTATTTTGTTTCTTAAAAGATTGAAAAAAAATTTGGGGGTGCAAATTTGGATTTTTCAAAATTGTTAGGAGTTTTTGATTCACAATGACTAACCAAATTCTAATAATTACATAGGGTTGTGCATAATTGTGTAAAGGAGTGAAACTTCAACATCCTAATTTTAGCTTGAATATTGGTATGTAAGTTGTCTATAAATAGTTTTTGAAGGTCAGCATCAGGAATCTTAATATCTATTTGTGAGTATAGTAATTGGTATTGTGTTATGAAATCAGTGACCTTTTCATCTTTGTTTTTTTTATAGTGCATTAAATCAACTAAGGTCATCTCGAGACCCATGTGCACTTGGAAATGGTTAAGAAATGCATCAACAATTTCATTGAATGAACTAATTGATTTATTTAGTAAAGAATAAAACCACTCCAAGGCAGTGCCTTTCAAGTACCCAGGGAAAATTTTAGCCAAGAGTTTATCCTCAAAAAATGAAGTCACTACATAAGGTTTTATATGCCAAGACATGGTTAATAGGGTCTCCTTTTCCACCATATTTATCAAATCTAGGAATCTTTATGCCTTGTGAAATTTATGCTCTCAATATCTCCAAGGATAAAGGATTTCTTTTGACATATTGTGAAGGTTGGATATTTTGATTTTGGTTCAATGTAGCAATATTTTGTTGGAGGGATGAAACACTTTTCAAGAGTTGGTTAAGGACAAGATCATTATTTGTGTTTTGAGATGGAGGTCAATAAGGTGGATGTGTATATGTATTTTGAGGACAATTCAATTGTAAGTTTGTGAGGGGAGATGGATTAGGAGATATGAGAATTGAATGCACAAAGCTAAATGGATTCCCAGTGGAGATACCTAAGGTAGTACTAACATTGGTAGTAGGTTATTTAGTTGTTGCAATAGTTGGATTAGTGTATGTTGGAATAGAGGTCATAGTTGTGGAAGGAGGAATTATATTTCCACCTTAACTTTGAGTTAACCCAAAAGTTTGAGAATGACTATTCATTGTAGGTAAATTTTTATCAATAATGTGAGCTAGGATACAAACAATTTTTATTCCTTGTTCATTATCAAGAATTCTCCTCATGTTATCTATGACAGGTATTGCAGTGCTAGCAATGTATTTAGAACTCATAAATTTTTGTAAGTTCTCTAAATATTCATCCATTTTTCTTAGTTCTTGTTGAGGGACATTACCAACCATTGTTTCAATCTCAGTCACATTGGTTGTGGGTAGGGTGGTCATGGGAAATTAGGTATCAAATGTATGGTCCATAGTGGGTTGACTAGTATCAACACTATGGATGAAAGATTTGGAAAACTCGAGATCTATAGCATGTGTAGAAGCATGGGATGGCATGAGTCTCAAACTACATCTCACTATAGTATTGGAAATAGGACACTAGGTTGTGAAGCTCATACAAGTTTCACCAAACCTAGGTGGACCCAAAATGGAAAATAGCTTCTAGATAAATGCAATCAAACAACTTAAAATATGAAGTGCAATTCAAGTATGTAAAAGAGAGTGATTTTAATGTTTTAAACAAGATAAATTTTTTATTATAATATGCAAAAACATGAAAATTATGTCTTTTAATTCTAATTTTAATTTTCAAACAACGCACTCAAATAGAGCAGCTAAAGCTCATGTAAACAATGACCTTTTTTTATTTTTGAAAGTAAAACATGGATTTAATAGTAGATCACAAGAATGCACATAGAGATAAATTTGTGCCCAAATTTCTAAAATAGGACTTGTACAAGGATAGATTTTCCCTAGGGAGAATGGGTCCTAGCACAGGGGTTACAAAAATTTAAATTTGAGTTTGAAGTTTAGATCTAGGGTTTCTTGTTTTAGGTTATAAATTGTACTTTTAGTGATTGATTTTTCTAGAATTTGATGACCTAATGCAAGGGAAATGTATGATAAATGATGGAAAATAAGACACTTTTTTGAAATGCAATTTTGACTTGATTTTTTAATATGAATGTTGAACATACACTAATATGCAAACACTAAACAAAATTAATGCAATTTTTTTATTTTTTTAGATTTTAAAGGATGCAAAATGCAAACCTAAAACATTAAATGAAATGCAAGTTAACAACCCTAAATGAGATTCAAAATAATGCAATGCAATGCAAATTAATGAAAATCCTAGATCTAGGGTTTTAATGGACTCCCAATTCAAAAAAATTATAGTGCAAGAAGGTCAGGTTCACCAAAATGGAACCTAGGAAAATAGGGATGGTGTGATGTGTGTTGATTAGGGGGTCCACCATTAATTTTACTATAATTAGAAAGGAAAAAATGGGGTATCATGTACCTATTTTCCTCTATCTCATTAGGAAAAAGAGATCCCTTGAGCCAACGTTGACTTTCAACCCTTAGGTGAGTCAACTTTGGAGGAAATCTTGTTGTTTTCCTTATGATCTTGGATGGGACAAACCTACTGAAACAATACTTTTGGGAGAAATACTAAAAATGGAAAATCAATCCAAAAATGCAATGTGAAACCTAAAATCAGAAGATTAATCCTTAATCTATCAAAAACAACAACTTTTAGGTAGATCTAAGAAGGTTTAGTATTTTTGCACCTTTCACCAAAATGTTGTTGTTGAGAGTTGCAAAGTGTCCTCTAAGACCAATTCGCCTTAGGGTGAATGGGTCTTTGTAGGGCTCTCTGAAATTTCTTTCTAGGTCCTCTGGTCTTGTGTCTTCACTCCCAAATTCTTTGGATTTCATAGTCAAAAAGTCATAAATAAATCGTGTAGGTGAGTTTATGTGGATTGACATCTTTGACAACTTTTCCAATTTTCCACTTTGGTAGATCTTCAACCTAAGATTTGCAACACAAACACAAGAGGGAATTTTTTTTTTGGTGAATGGGGGTTTGCCTTGGTCAAACCTCATTTTGGTAATTAAACCTTGAATTGAAATAATGAAACATGAAGGAATGATGAATGAACAATGGAAATTTTGAAACTCACCAAACCCTTGATTTGAAACCTTTGAAAAATTGAAACTAAGTATATCTTGCATGAAATGGATTGACTGGATGTGATATTGATTTGATATCTTGAATCTTTATTTGAAACTTGATGCCTACATCACAATGTTAGCTCCAAAAACATGAATGATGCTTGGTAACTTTGACATGATTCTTGAGATCTTGAATGTTGCAAAAAATGCTTGAGAAATTTTCCTTGAACACCTTTGACAATGATCTTAGCTTTAGAAATAATCTCTTTCTTGTGCTAGGATTTTAGTTGATAAAATAACCTTGCTTTTATAGATGATTTTCTAATTTCTTGAAATTTAAACATTACAAGTTGGCATTTGAATATGAATTTGGGATCATGAAAATACCACCAAAAAAATGTTTAAAATTTGAATTTGTAACTTAAAGGGGACCCACTCACCCAAGGGTGAATGGGTCCTAACCTAAATAATTAGGATCCATTCAATTCAAGGTGTTAATAATGATAAACGCATTAATTAAATCACACTTCCCCTTCATAAATTGTAATTAATGAGGCTTGTAAGTGCAAAATTTAGGAAATTAGAGGATTAATTAAGTCCATTTAAATTATGGGACCCAAACATAGGGTGAAATTTAAGGGAGTACATTTTCAACACTATAGTAACATTGATAAATATTTTATGTGTGTGTTGCACATAGGGAAAATGTTTAATATTGGGATAACTTAGTAAGATAAATTAAATGTTGGGGTAAATGGTTTTGTGCACTCATGATTTTGAGATACATTTTTTTACCTTACCACTTGGTGTTTTATGTGAGCTTTAATATATAAAAATGAGCACATGTTTAATGGTTGGGGCTGGTTGGATGAGTAGTTTAGCATTGTATTGAGCTCTCTTGTTGAGTGCATATGTGAAGCATTGCACTAGATGTGTGGTTACATGCTTGGAAACATGGAAGATGCATTGGAGGGTCTTGATGTTTCAAAAGTATTTTGGAGACTCTATAAGTGTATTATCATATTTTCATTGTCGAAGAATAAGTTAAGTGTGGATGCTTTTGGAGGATAGGTCATTCCCTCCTAAGGATTTCCCCAAGGTATATTATGTGTAATTTTGCGGTATGTCTTTGATATTTTTATTATGGTTATTTTGTAATCTTATATACATGTTTTTCTCTCATGGGGTTATGTAGGAAATGGTTTGATCAACCAAGTAAATTTTTCCTAACAAGTTGTATCAAAGCCATGGTTGTGGTTGACGGAGTTAAGAGATTACTATTTTGGTTTTAACTCTTGTTTGAGAAGATCTTATGCAAATTTTAAGCCATGACAATGTTGGAAAGATTTCAAATATTTCAAGGTATGAGATATGTTGTTCAAGTTGTGAAAATGTAGATTTGGGATTTTTGGGTTTACAAAATTGTGATTGTTATTATAGATCTAGAGTTTAAAAATTATTTAGAAAAAGGGTTTTTTCTAGGTGTTTACCAAGAGAGTTTTGTGTTTAAAGTTTTATAAATGACCCCTTGGGACAAAACAAACCTTGGAATTGGATTCACAAGGCTCAAGAGATCAAGATTACATAAAACTTGACCCATTTTTACCACCAACTTGGGGCTCGGAAATGAGAAAATTACTCCTCCAATTGTTGTTGTATGACCATACAACTATACAGTTCATATGTAAAGAAAAATAAAAAAACTTACAGCTTAAATTTGAATTTAAAAAAATGAGGGTGGTATATGATGAGTCATGATAAATTTCTATTTCTTTGTTTAAGTCAGATACTTTTATCTTTATTTTCTACTAAACTTTGAGATATTACAAGACCTTTTATATAACTTTAAGTAGTTTAAAGCATTTGAAGTTGAAACATGTTTTATTAATATGTATGTGTATGAGTTATGAATGTTCATGAGTTTAGTAGGATTTAATGTTTAAATTATAGTTGTTAATGATGGAAATGCCTTAAAGAATAAATAATAAAATTTGTAGCAAGAAACCTATCAATCTATAACAATGGGCTTCTCAACCTGTAGCATAAGTATTACAATTTGATGCAAACAAGGAGTCAATCTACTACAGTGTGCCAACTTTTAGAAGAAAATGGAGGTATTCATTTAAGGATCAGATCATGGATGATCGAGCATTGATTTTATCTTTTAATAAGACAAGTGTGAGGAGTCTATTCCAAATAGTAATATGAGTTATAATAGAAATTGCTTTGCTTGGGCACATTTTTTGTTATAATGATTAAATTTTTTTAGTACAGAGTCCTTGTTTGATTTCTATACTTATATCTGATAGTTATTACTTTTTCTTTTTAAACTTAATCCTCTTCATATTCTTGAGAAAGAGTTGACATTTGCTTTAAGTTTTTTTTCAATTCACAAATAATTGGACACCCTCGTGGACCCTATATAGTGGGGTACCTTGTCGAGGAGAAGATCTAGATTGTGTGTGTGTTATATTGAATAATATTTATTGTTATATTTTGCTCAACAATTTTGTGTATGACTGGAATGCAATTAAGAAGGAATACTTTGATAACATGCTTTTTTGAGTAAGTGATTAAAGAGGTCTTGTGGGCATAGCAACTCAAGCAAAGTCCATTTGAGGTACTACTGAACCACCTTAATTTATAATGGTAGATTAGATTATGCATTGTAAGTTTAATTGATAGATTTCAAGTTCATGTGATTATGAATGATGCATTATAAATTTTGAATTAAGAATCTATACTTGATACTCTATTCAGTACTTTGAAGGTTAATTAGGTTAGAACATATTGTAATATAACAGATAATTGGTTACAATCATAAGCATTAAGTACTCATAGAAAAGGTAGTTATTTGTATTCATTTACTCTATGTGAATGCTTGATCTAGACCTACTCCAACATGAAAAAACAATCAAACATTAGTCATCAAACAAGTCTAAAACAATCATTCCCCATGCAATTCATTCAAATGCCAAGAACAAGAAAACAAAGATATAAATTCAAATGAAAGCTTATTGAAATCTTATTCGAGACATCCAAACCAGCATCTCGTGGAGGAATTGGTGCTACTTTTACGTGGAAAGTATCCCTTTCCCAATTCCTTGCAAGCTTTGATGATGAACAATGTGATCCTTGATGAAAATTCTCAATAACCTAGCTATAGTGATGAAAAACTATGAATACTTGGATGAAAATGGATGAGCATTGCTTCAAATCTATAGATAATGACTTTGCCTCAAGTTTTGGATGACTATGGATTCAAATGAGCATAATTATCTTACATGGATTGTGGATGCCCAATACAAATAGAGAATGCCTCTATTTATAGAAAAGAAGGATGGAGGAATGAGAAACATGAAGGATGTGGGATTAAATATGAACCAATAACAATGTGCCACTTGTCAACATGCTATTAAAGAGAGGTGGAGCACATTTTTATCAATGTCAAAATAAATGCAATTAGGTGGAAATTTGAAATTAAAAAGATGGCTTGTGGAGGAAGAGTTGAAAGAGGAGTTAATGCCACTTGGTTCAAGAAAAAGGACTTGTAAGAGACTTAAATGCCATGTTGGAGGACAAGTCCTTTTGCGAGGGAGATTTCAAATTGGGGGAATATTCCAATGAGATGCCCTTTTGAAAGAAAATAGAAAAAAATATAAATCAATTAAATTGATTTACATGTGAAAGTTTCAAAATCTAGAGGATTTAATGGATTAGAGTTAAAGTTAATTAGGATTTAATTAATTTAGATGGAAATTAGTTGATTTGACATTTGACTTAGATTTTTAGATTTATTTAAATCAAAATGAGAGGAATATTGATCATTAGTAACTTAATTAAATAAAGTTTGATTTATTCAATTAAGAGGAGATAACATTAGACTTAATCAAATAAAGGTGATTTATTTAATTAACAAAGATGAATTTAGAATTTAATTAAATAAAATGATTTATTAATGAAAAGAGGAATGTTAGGATTTGATTAGATAAAATTGATTTATTTAATCAAAGAGGAATTATGATTTAATCAAATAAAGTTAATTTATTTAATTAAAAGAGGAACATTGATGAAATAATTAAATAAGGATTATTCAATTAATTGGTTAGTAAAGAAGTGATTCAAGGAGAACTGATGTTAGTAAATCAGGATTGGGTGCATGATATTAATCAATACAATTTGAATGTCTACATTTTTTGCCTCTTTCAAGCAATGTACCCAGTGTGTTGGTTCAAAGAATAACCTTGTCGAGATCAAAATTAAAAAAAAAATTGATTTTTTTAGATGCCCCAACAGAAAGAAGTATATTGGTACACTGCCCCCTTGAGAGATCGGGCAAAAAGTTCAATCTGAGGGTTGATCTCATGAAAAATAGGTTCAAGATGGATGTATGGATGGTTATGATGATGATGCAAATGAGATGAACTAAGATGCTGAGAATAAAAAAACTATATTATCCTAAACATCTTAAATGATGATGTAACACATGTGAGATGGATAATGTGAGATGCCATGATTTTGAGATGTATGTATGCTAATGGTTTGTGTATGTAGGATGGATGCATTGGTGATGCTTGGTTGAATGTCATGGTACCATGTTAGTGCAAAGAGAAGAAACAAGAAATGTGATGATGATAAGAGGATCCAACAAGTGCATGATCTACAAAACTTTTTTAGAGATGATGATGAGAGCGGATGATGTTTTGCTTATTAGGAATTGGGATTTTAAAAGAGCTTACTTACCTTATGTTTGATAACACACATAGATACAATACATCGAGGTATAAAGAACCAGGATGGCGTTGTACCTAGTGAGATGGAATTTGACTCGACAAACAAATAGGAGTATCCATGTTCACACCTAGCATACGGAAACCTTGCTAGGGTGTACTTCAGATATTCCAGACATCTCAGACTAAAACATGGAAAGGCATAACCTTCCAATGTAATAGTCAACAAGATATTCAAAACACCCTCCATACAAACCAAACAAAGCATGTATTCGCCAAGGTTATATTACAAGAACATCCAACAAGCATAGCAAACAAAATATAATGACCAATGCCCCATTCCTTTCTCTCTAAATCATTTTGATTAGACATCATCGAGAGGTCATTGGAATGAGCGCAATAAGATAAATCAAAAGAAAAGATTAAGTACACAAACAAGCCAATGTTCTTCATACCTCTAGCCAAGACTAAACTATGGTGATGCTTGATGTTGATGTCCATCGTAGGAAGGATGCATCCTAGGACATGATGTTATCAGATGATTTGGGACAAATAGGATGATAGGCTATTAATACCAAGAGTTGACCAACATGTTTACTTACTGACCTAGACTTGAGACCTTGACATTTGAGTTTTCACTTTTTATTTGCTACACTTGTTTCTAATTGTTTCACCAAAGGTTGAGGGCGACGACAATTTATTAAAAGTGGATGTTTATTTCAAGTGATAGCGAGAAGGTACAAATGGATTTTTTCAATTATTTGGATGTTTTTGGTGTGTTGAAATATTTTGAGGTTGTTTTTGGTATTTTCAAGATGTTTTGCAAATGTTTTAATTTTCAAAATTTCCAATGTTTTTGTGTTTTCTGAGATTTATGAATGTTTTTGGATTTTGTGTGTTGGGAGCCCATCAATAATGGCCTTGCCTGTGTTTAAGCTCAAAGACATCATAGTTCGGATACCATGTTTTTGACATTTTTTTCTAACTCTTTAATGTATTTTTGAATTTTTGACATGTTTTGAATGTTTTTGGACTTTCTGATTTTTATGCATGTTCTTGGATTTTTTATTTTATGAATGTTTTTTGGGTTTTCGCATGATTTTGATGATTTGGATATGAATATGTGTGATGATATCAGTGCTATTTTTTGGGATTTTGTTGAAAACCAAGCTAAGGTTG
This sequence comes from Sequoia sempervirens, assembly GCA_007258455.2. Classification (NCBI taxonomy): domain Eukaryota; kingdom Viridiplantae; phylum Streptophyta; class Pinopsida; order Cupressales; family Cupressaceae; genus Sequoia; species Sequoia sempervirens. Next base: position 361,004,298 of record VDFB02271358.1, on the reverse strand, counting down.
ATTGATCGGATTGATGGATTGATGATGATAACATTGTTGAGGATACACAACAATGCAAGGATAGTGTTCAACAACATGAGGATTAGGATGGATATCCCAAGATGATGAGGGATTGATGATGATAACATTGTCGAGGATATACAACAATGCAAGGATAGTGTTAAGCAACACAGGGATTGGGAAGGATATCCTAAGATGATGGATTGATTGGATTTGATTGATCAAGATTTTGAAGCTTGATTTGGAACAAAAGTTGGTGTTGGATGATTTGATATGACATTGAAGTACCAATTAGATGCAACTAATATTGATTGTTTGGATTGATGTTTGATGAAAGATAAATCTTGATAAGAAACATCTTCTCATCAAAATATGTCATGGGCTAGTGATTTGGAATTTTTTGCTCACAAGTGTTTTGACCAATTTGATTTTATGTTTGCCAATGTTCATATCACCACATAAGTTGGAAGATATAGATCAATATTTACTCCCAAAGCACCATGTAAATATCTACCCCCAATGTCTAGCAATGTATGGAATGCCATGGATGGATGCTTGGATAGGTGTGTGGATGGATGGATGTGGTAAGCACGCAAAGGATGCCAAGTATTATCTTGCAATAAGATAAGGTGTTTAAATAGAGGAAAGCTTAATTGGATAATACTTCATGGCTCAGATAATGTTGGGATAGGATAGGATCAATCAAAATGACTCATGTCAAGATGTTTACTATAAGCAAGTGTAAAGTGTACATCAAACTTTGTCAAGACCAAGATAGTGTAGATAGATGGCAATGGGCTGGATAAATGGTTCATGTATGAATGGATTTATTATGGATGGGATGAGATGCTTCCACTTGAAGTGGTGCACGTAGATGCTCAATTCTACACATGATTCATGTTTTCCAAGTTTTCATCATGGTACCTACCCAAAGCTCCACCATAGTGGTTTTCACTAGAGGGTGATTTTTTTTTCTTTACTATTTTCAATCCTTCTTTTATTTTTTTGGATTTTCATATTTTATTTTGTTTTTGTTTTTTTGAAATATTTTAAACTCGTGTTGAACCACCTGATGGTGTTGATGTAGATGCTTCTGTCATACTGTACAAGATGCTTTTCTAAGATATGTGCACTTGAATGCAACTTGAATGCACCTTTTAAGATTCTTAATCTACTTTGTTTATACTAGAGTTAACTTTTTCTTTGTGCGCACATCGCAATAGAATGCATTTTGAATCTTTATGATGAAGGGTGGCTACCAATACATGGTCAATGTCAGAATTAGATAGCATGAGTGGAGGCATGGATGGAGTTGTGTGTTTAGGAATAGGAGATGGATTGGTTGATAGTTTGGAAACTTTGACTCTCCAAACTTGGGAAGATGAGCAATAATGGGTGGATACAGAAGTGTGCATGGAATTAGGACCAACTACTTGATATACTTTGTATGTTGCTTGAAAATCCTGCTTTTTCTTTTGTGGACATCTTTGATGGATAATTTTCCCTTTTTTTTATTTTTCCCCATAGTTTCTTTAACTAATGGAGTTTGATAGGGATAATATTTCTTTGGTATCCACTTGCATTTGGTTTGTCCATTATGCTTCTCAACTTCTTTTTCTTTGATAATATTCTTTATACTTTGATTCAAATCCTTCTTCTAATGTTGGTCCCAATTCATGGATGGGGTGATGGGTGGATGAAGATTCATGATGTGGTTGGTTGTAGTATTGGCATTGATTTCATCATAAGGATTCTTCGTGCTTCCTATGTTGATGTTTGCTTGAGACAAAGTTGCCCCCAATACTGAATAACCAAGACCTTGATGCTTAGGATTTCCAATAATTCGCACTGGTTCTAGGATACGCTGTTCATGTAGGCCTCATCCTCTACCTTGATAATTCATCTTTTGAAACATTTTATTTACAATAGGGTATGATTTACCTTGGAAACAAGGTGCTAATCCTTCTCTAATTTATTATGGATCTTCAAAGGTAATAGCTTCTTCATTGATAAGATAGCTTTCCCTAAAAAAAGTAAGTGATCCAATTCTATAAGTGATAGGATCCTCCATAAGTGGGATAACTTCCTAATTCATATCTTTGGCTTGATCTTGTGAAGTATAAAATTTTAATGCTTCTTCAAGAGGTGTTGATGATTCATTTTCCACATAGAAGTCTCCATCATGGTTCATTTTTTATATGCCTTCATAGGATGTTTCTGATTCACAATTTATGTAGAAGCCTTCTTCATGACCCATTTTTGATGTGTCTCTATTTTTTTCTATATCTTGATCATATGTACAAATGTTAAGAGTAGAAGACTTGTTCCTTTGTAATGATATCAAGAGTATGATAATCTTATTTTGAATGAAGAACATCTACATGTCCATTAGGAGTAAGCATATCATGGGTAGATGGAGGAATATGTGTTGTATGGATATGATCGTCATTTAAAACATCTTGTATAGATAGGGGAGTTCCCATTAGATCATTATAGTATCTTGGAGATACAAATTCTTGATCTTCAATGATTTTGTAATTGCTTTTGACATGCTTTGGATCAAGTTATTGACATGGGTCAGTTCCAAAGGATGGATTGCTTATAAAGTTTTCTTGGATATCTTTATTAGGAATGGGAAGTGCCTCAATATCCTCTTGATCTTTGAGTGGACTTGGATCAAATTTTGAGTTGAGGATTTCTTCAATATATGTAACCATGAGGTCAAAGGATGTCAATATGTCCTGGAAAGGACCATTTCTAGACTTTAGTGAAATATGTTGATCATGTTTTAGAATGAATTATTAAGATATGTCCTCTAACTCATTAGGTGATGTAGAGACATTTTCAACATGATTATTGGTGGAAGGATTGTTCATTATAGGATCAAATAATGTTAGCACTCCTTGAAATAAATCATTTTTGGATATTGTTGGGGGGGGTTTTATCATGATCAAAAAGTGACTCTTGTAGTATGTTGAGTTGATCTTCGTATGAGCTGGAAACATCTTCAAGGTGCTCATCGATGGATAGATCTTGATCATTGTTTTCAACAATTGCAGTGGGGAGATTGTCAATGCTATCACTACTGGTTGAATCTTCATCATTGTCCTCAATAGTTATTTTTTTTATCAATAAGATCTTGGATGATATTTTTGAGTTGAATATAATTTGATGTTGTATGTCCCTTTATTTTATGAAAATCACAAAGGTGCTTCTCGTTATACCATGCTGGTTTAACTTGAGGCTCTTGATAATTTTCATAAATGGGGATTTTGATGAAATTTTCTTGGACTAGTCATTGCATGATAGACTTAATCGGTTCCCAAAGTGGTGTCTATTTTTGTTTGTTACCTTGTTAGATTTGTACTTTAAATTGACCTTGTGGTGATTGATTTTGGAGATGTGGTGATTGATCTTTGAGATGTGGTGATTGATCTTCGATATGTGGAGGTTGGGTTTGTTGTTGATGTGGTTGATCTTGATATCCAACCTCTTGAAATTGGAGATATTGTTCTTGATGTGGTTGTGAACACAACTTAATGCTTTCATGACACAGTTTAACCAATGGAAGAGTGTATTGATTTTTGGGTGGAGATGTCTCTTGGCATAATGAGTCAATTAATTTGGAAAGTGAAGCAATTTGATCTTGCAAAATTTGATCTTGATTTTGATCTTGACACCCTTGATATAGTTGATTTGTTTTTTGTTCAAGATAATTTGGAATTCATACTTGTGGTGTTTGTATGGGATCATGGAAAAATTCATTTTGCACAATGTATGATTTGGGATGATGTTCAGATTTGGCATTATAGTTTGAAATTGATCATTTTTGTGGTTTGGAATCACATTGCCTTGATTTATGTAACATTAATTTTGCATGGTGTTACCTTGACTTGTATCAATACATGGAGTTGTTAACATATTTTTTGGACTTTGAACAACATTGGTATGATTTGCAAACATATCTATCCCAAAGCTTACCAAGTGTGGATTTGAAATGTCCATGCTTGGTAAACTTGTACTTGGTATATTCACATTTGGCATGTATGGATTTGGTGGGATAATTTTTTTTGTTGAAGACTCGTACATTGATTGTTTGATTGATAGATTTGTAGGTTTGGAATTTTATTTAAATCTACCATAGGGAAAGGTGTTCCAAAATTTAGATTGGGTATACTCACATTTTTTGTACCATTGAGGTTTGTAGGAGATAATGATCCCATGTATAGATTGTATAAATGTGAGTTTTTGATAATCAATCGGCATTGTAAGGCTTTGATAGTTTGGTTGATTTAGATTACTCGTGATGTATGGATAAATTTTATATTCCATGTTCTTGTGTTTTGACCTTGTTGACCTCTAATGGATTTAGGACCAATGATGAGATAAAGGATGAAAGGGGTGAATGATACAGGAGTTGAACATTTAGGAACTTTGGATCAATGTTAGACTTAGGGTTTGATTTTAATTGTATTGGTTTGATTTGATTTGGATAATGGACTTCTAGATCCAAAGATGTTAAATGCTATCTTATGATGAACTCATTCAAAAGGGTGATAATTTAACTAAGTGTGTTAGGAATGATTCATCCACACACACCTAACTAAATAGATGATTTTGATTTGGTTTAGGATGTACCCAAGTCTAGATAATGATGTTTTAAAAGCTCTAAATTTGTTTGTGAGATGGGATTTGATGTTTTGGATGAATGAAGTGATTGATTTTGATCCTAAATGAACCTAAGAGGGACCTTGTTTATAAGACCAAGATAGTGAAGAACATGCTTTTGCCTAAGAGTAGTTTAAACCAAAAGACCAATGCTTGCATGGAAGATCATAAGAAAAAAGATGAAAAGCACATGTGTGGGGTGCAATTAATTTAATCTTGGTTAATGAATTGCTTTTACCACATCCACACTTCTTGTTTAGCTTTTCAAAGTAAATGTCTACGTCTCCATTTTTTTTCATCTCATAAGGTCCAGTATGTGGAAATCAAGAGTATCAAGGCAATAGTTCCCTAATGTTGACTTTAGAGAGAGAAAATTAAGATATAGGTCCAAATACTTAGAAGCCTCTAAGGATAGAATCCCTAGGGACAAGCAGTAGCATTTGGATTTTTCAAAGGTATTTGCTTCTTCTAAAGGTTTGAAATTTGATGTCCTTGTTGAATGTTTGTTTTCAAGATTTTGGATCCAAGCAATGTGTTTAACTGACTCAAAGATTGCACAACCCTAGGATAGAAGAGAAAATATTTATTGAGTTCCCACTTGGATAAATCTAGTTGTGCTTATTCAGAGTGTATGATTAGAATCTTGAACACACTAGCTCTCCTCCATGACACTCACTTCTACGAGTCGTCCAAGCTTCATTTCTCATGAATCTCCCATGAAAAACTTTTCATCTCTACAAGGAATCACAAATATGTGGGATGGCTCCGAAGGTCTAACCTATTGACGCCAACAAATATTGGAATTTTTGGCTACCACACAAGGGTTCATAATAAGGGCATCTAGTTCAAAGGACACAATGATAAACTCCCTCAAGAAGTCTCCCAACCCTTAGAAAAAGGTCTTTACGCATCATAAAGATTTTGGGAGAGAGCTATCATGCATCACTTTGTTGATGGCAAACTTTCCTTGCAACCACAAATTTGTATATCAGTTTGAAAGAGCCTAGCTTATGCTCATTATCACTTGGGTCATTCCCTTGGGGTGAGTAATTTTTCCCACCAAGGAAAACCCTCTAAGGATAAACAAAATCGAGTAAGTACATCCATAGTTTGATCAATCTTTATTTGCGTGAACAAAGAGAGAACACACATGATGCCTTTTCTCACACTAGCAAGCTTTGTTCAATTTTAAAAACCCGAATTGAAGTGTGGAGGCAATCTTTTAGACAACCTAATATCACCAAAAATACTTTTGATTCTCAAGATCATCGTGAAGTGTGAGAGAAGTGCATATACCTTTAAATGATATTAGTTTGTAAAAAGATTACAAAACACGAAAATAACATGTTCATTTTAGCCCTCAAAAGCAGTAATGGGTTCTTTTTATAGCACCAAATCAAGTGTTTGAATTTGTTTTGTTCAATTCTTAAAAACCAAAAACCAAATCTAGTGAGTTCCTAATGTTCTTTTTAACCCTTTAATTATTCTTTTTAAATCCCAAATGAAATGTATTGGAGTCCTAAAACTAAAGATAACAAGATCCTAAAGATGGGATTATAAATGCTCCCAAAGTGTTTAAAAACACTTGTTACAATGAGTATCAAATGCTTTTTCTTTCACTTCCATGCTCCATGATCCTTTAAAACCTACAATCCAAGCTCCAAATGTTAGATGAAATCAAGAAACAAGAAGATATGAGGGTTAGATAAATGATTAAGCATAGAAACCCTAAAACTTAGACCAAGTTACAATGTGATTTGACTTTAGGCAAAAATTTAAAAATTATAACTCTATCAAAGTTGAGAAACACCTACACCATTGGATAGCTTATGAAATTCTACCCCATTTCAAAAATAAAATCTTTGAAAAAGACCAAAATATGGTCATTTTAAGATTGACTATAAAAGTAAAAATCAATAGCGTTGCCATTTGAACTCAGAGGCAGCATCGCCATATAGCGATGCTTGAAATGATTGTGTCATTATTTGAGGATTTTAGCATCACTCTTTGGAAACCAGCATCAGTCTGTGGAAAAATAGAGACCATGATTGCATTGCTATTTCCTATAGCATCACTGTTTGACCTGGAAAGAGAAAAAAGAGAAAAAAATGATAGAAATGGCAAAAAAATGCGTTAACTTTGAGATTTTTGCTCTCCTAGAGCCAAAATGTGAATGCTTGATATAGACCTACTCCAACATGAACAAACAATCAAACATTAGTCATCAAACAAGTCTAAAACAATTATTCCTCATGCAATTCATTCAAATGAAAGCTTATTGAAATCCTATTTGAGACATCCAAACCAGCATCCCATGGGGGAATTGGTGCTACTTTGATGTGGAAAGTAACCATTTCCCAATTCCTTGCAAGATTTGATGATGAACAATGTGATCCTTGATGAAAATTCTCAATAACCTAGCTATGGTGATGAAAAACTATGAAAACTTGGATGAAAATGGATGAACTTTGCTTCAAATATGTAGATAATGAATTTGCCTCAAGTTGTGGATGACTATGGATTCAAATGAGAATAATGATCTTACATGGATTGTGGATGCCCAATACAAATAGAGAAGGACTCTATTTATAGGAAAGAAGGATGGAGGAATGAAAAACATAAAGAATGTAGGATTGAAGATGAACCAATAACAATGTGCCACTTGTCAACATGTTACTGAAGAGAGGTGGAGCACATTTTTATCAATGTGCAAATAAATGCAATTAGGTGGAAATTTGAAATTAAAAAGATGGCTTGTGGAGGAAGAGTTGAAAGAGGAGTTAATGCCACTTGGCTCAAGAAAAAAGACTTGTAAGAGACTTAAATGCCATGTTGGAGGACAAGTCCTTTTGGGAGGGAGATTTCAAATTGGAGGAATATTCCAATGAGATTCCCTTTTGAAAGAAAATAGAAGAATTTATAAATCAGTTGAATTGATTTACATGTGCAAGTTGCAAAATCTAGAGTTGATGGATTAGAGTTAGAGTTAATTAGGATTTAATTAACTTAGATGGAAATTAGTTGATTTGACATTTGACTTAGATTTTTGGATTTATTTAAATCAAAAGGAGATGAATATTGATCATTAGTAACTTAATTAAATAAAGTTTGATTTATTCAATTAAGAGGATATGACATTAGACTTAATCAAATAAAGGTGATTTATTTAATTAACAAAGATGACTTTAGAATTTAATTAAATAAAATGATTTATTTAATCAAAAGAGGAATGTTAGGATTTGATTAGATAAAATTGATTTATTTAAACAAAGAGGAATTATGATTTAATCAAATAAAGTTATTTATTTAATTAAAATAGGAAGATTGATGAATTAATTAAATAAGGATTATTCAATTATTTGGTTAGTAAAGAAGTGATTCAGGGAGAACTTATGTTAGTAAACCAAGATTGAGTGAAGGATATTAATCAATATAATCTAAACGTCTACACTTTTTTTTGAGAAATAGAAGTTTATTCTAGTCAAAAGCTTTTACTATATTTATTTGCATTTCATTCACCTATACTCAGTCGATGTAGGTTGTTTTAGAATTCATAAATGCATATATGTTTCTAGCTTTATCTAAAGTTACAACTCCCTGGTTGATTATTTGATGAAGCCCTCTCTTGAGTGATGAACTTAGTCTAAAGATCTTCAGGTCCACTAAGTAGTGAGCACAATCATTAGCACTAGTTAATTAGGAATTAGAGGAAACTTGATAGTATAAGGGTCTATAGACCCCTATACCATGACCACCCATGGTTGACATTGGTACCATCAGTTATAGAGGTTTCATCCCCATCAAGTTTTTTTGGTCCCTAGCCGACAATGTTATGGATATTGGTATTGACCCCCAATCGAGTGGAGGCAAGCCACCAATGCCTTGCAGGTTTTTCAAAAAAGTTAAAAAACTAAAAATTAAAATGAATTATATAAATTAGTTAAGGTCTACTACCCTAGTATCCCACTTGTTTCCCACACTCTACTAGTGCATCACCACCACTGATGCACCACTACTAGTGTTGTACCTACACCATTGGCTTGTTGTGTATTTTACCTAATGGAGCGGTTTTTTCTTTGCATGTGTAACTTTCATCCATAGTATTAGATTTTTCACTTCTACTAGTCCAAAAAAATCTATTCAAGCATTAAGTAGTGGTACAAGTTTAGTTTTCAAATTTTGTTAGTTTTGTTATAATTTGGTACCATGAATCGAAGATTGCTCCAAAATAGTTACCAGGTCATATATTTTTCATATGAGGTTATATTTTATATTTTTAATAGGTGATAGAGAGAATATGTAGTTTATTACATTGTGGATCAGGTGGTTTTTCATTGGGGTGAGTAAAGAGAGGATTGTAATTGTTTGAGAACTTGTAGGAGCCTAAGATTTAGGATGTGATTATGTGAGTGTCTAAATGAATTTGAGGGTAATAAACTATGGGAGTAAAAAATTATGAGATATATATTATGATATAGTTGATTATTAGATTTGGTGCTTCCTAATAGAGGTTTACAAGTGTTTTCAGAGTTTGGATTTTGATAGAGATAGGTTATCTTCTAGTTTGAGGACATGGTTGGTATGCATGTGGGACTTGGAGTATCAATTAACTGTGAGTTGAGTATAGCTATAGTGATGGTGATGATTATGGTGTCATGTATAGTTGAGTATTAGCACGATAGGATCATGTATGTGGTTGGCAATTGGTGGTGTGGTTCAATGTTAGGAGGTTTTTCTTATCTCCTAGATGCTTGTTTGGTTCCTTGACTATGGTTAATTGAGTATGGGTTTTTTGGGGAAATAAAATTTGTAGGTGATCTAGTGTTTAATTCTTGATATCTACAAGTTATCTTCTTGTTTTTCTCAATTTGTAGGTTATTAATATATGATGATTTTTAATTTTGTGGGTTTGCCACCAATTTGATTGTAGTGAAGTGTTTATATCCATATGTCTTTTCAGTGCTAATGTAGGTTTAGTTAGTTGACCTTGTTTATGGTAAATTGTGCATTTGTATGTTGCATTAGGATGAGAGTATGGATGATTAGAGTGCTATATAGTCAATTATTGGGACTTGCAAAATGTTATTTATCATGAAGTCGTGGATTGCTTGGTTAATCAATTCAATGAGATATTTTTACACTAATGTTTTGATAATGATTTATCTTCTTGGATTGGAGATCTTCATTCTACCTTATTCTTTGGAGCTACTAGTATTTCAATTTAGTGTGTGGAGCATGGGTGATCTTAATTTAGTAGATGGATATAATGATGCCATACAGATCTCGATAGAATACTTTAGTTGAAGCTTTGAAAATTATGTGTATTGATCACTTGGTGATGGATGTTCTTCTACAATGGTTGTTGGTGTAGAGGAGATCTTGAATCTTATTTTTTGCATTGAGAGTTCTTTGACATCATGAGTTTCATTTACAAAATATGGCTCTTTATGTGACTGGAGATGTTGACATCTTGGTTAACCATGGAGGACTCATGGAATTTTCGGTTGAGGTTTCATTTTATGACTTTTCAATTTTGACAAGTGATCCTTGGTTGAGAGGATTTTTGGTATGGTGTCATGGTGACCTCTTGATTGTGCTTTAGAGAATTGGTATTATATAGTTAAATCATGATGTCATGATGTTTTCTTCATTCTAAGGTTGGATCTTTGATGGTGATCTAGATAGTTCTCTTGGTATTGAGTACATTGGCCATGTGCTTGGGAGATTCATTAGAGTGTGGTTTTGTATTTAGATCTTAGTATGGATTGATTAGTTGCAGATTCTTGTGGGTACTTGGAGACTTGGATGACGCTAGATTTCTTTTGAGTTTAGAGGCATTTATTGATATGGTTATTCTTTTGATGTTTTAGAAGGAATTCTAAGAAGAAGCCTTCACTTGGATGTGGGCATGAGTTCATGATGGACCTATAGAGGAGATTATTCTTAGAGAGATTCATTATGGATTGGTGTGTCTTGGAGGAGCAATTTCCTATTCTCCACTCTTGGTCTACTCAGCTAATAATCATTTGAAAGTTATTTCCATCTTTTTTTCATATGCATTATGTTTTATGCTTTTTCTTCTCATGGATATGTATTTTGAGTATACTTGTTAGTTCTTGAGGGTTCATTTGAGGGGTGTTTGGCATGTTGATCTCCTTGTACAAATAATTTTATTTTTGATACTATTTATGAGGATTTTAGGAGATGATATTGGGTGTATTCCTAGTTTAGGGAATGAATTTGAATTTTATCTTATTTCTTAGAGAGACTTACATCCATGTTGGTTATATGGGATACATGTTTTTTTGTTTGATCTATGAGATTGAACAAAAGGGTGTTATTAATACTTTTCAATTAGGGTTATTAAGGAGGTCTAACTTGACACAACTTAGCACTTTGAGGTGTTGGTAGCATATGCTATGTGATATTATTTGTAGGTTTTCTCTCTTTTTTCTATGGCTACTTCTTCTAGATTCCTATTCACATGTGTTAGTGTGGTAGGCTTGAGAGAGTTATATTGAATTTTTGTGAGAGTATGTAACAATTTTGTTGCATGTGTGGATCATTGTGATTGTTCTTTGATACTAAATGATTTGAGTATTAGTCATGCCTTGGTATGAGTGTTTATTGGTAGATTTGGTATGCCTTGATCTATCTTTAAATTTGACATTATACATGCAATGGGAGTTCCTAGATGTGTATTTTATTCAATGACAACTTTTACACATGGATCTTGTGATTGCAGTTTATGGGTTAGATATGTTGTTGACATGATATAGCACCCCTCCATTCTCACTATGGGTGTGCAAGCAATTGACTTTGGAACTTGGAGGTGAAGGTAAATTAATAGGGATATTTATAGGTACATGCTAATGATGTTAAGCAGTTGATGTTGTATATTACGAATTTATGGACTATGTATGAAGGTGGGATAGGACTAACCTTATCAGGAGCACTATGTGATTATCTTATCATGACTCTAATGTGATTATCATATGATTGATCTTCTCATGATTCTTATATGAGTGATTTGATTAATTGGTGATGTTTTTGCTGATGTGTTTGGGTGAAAGGGACAATGTTACATCACTCACTTCCGAGTGCCCTACGATGTTGTGATTCCCTTTCCACGGTGTGCCTAATTATATGTATATGTTTATGCATGACCATTTTTGTGTGCTACAAGTTGCAGGTACTATGCATTGACTTCACCTAAATTGATAGGTCTAAGCATGCCTTGAAACCCAATGGAACAATTGATCGAAGATAGCACTTGGTCCCCTACCCTAGCCATCATCCTCAAAGAGGATGAGTATCTGGTCTGATACCTTTTTAGTGTTGTCAATTTTTTCTATGGTCAGTTGGTGTTGCTTGAGGTCTTACTTTTCAACCCAGGTTAGGGTTCAAGTAATTGATTGGCATTCAGTTTATTTAATTTGAAATTGTTTGATAAACACTTTTGGTTATTTGATGTATTAAAATAAATTATTAAGTTAAAATGTACCTTGATAAATAAGTATAAACATATTTCTAAATAATCATAATTTATAATAAAATAAATTGTAATATTAAAATAAAATAAAATAACAATATAATAAATAAATACAAGGTTATAAAGTTGGGTCATAAAATTAATTATAATATGTAAATAATTGACGGTAAATGATTCACCTATTTGAGTGAATTGCATATCTATTGTAATTATGAGTTTAAATGAAATATTTTATTGAACTATTGATTTAATGAATTAAATTAAAGCTAACAAATTAGTAGGGATAGTTTGGTTTCTCCTGTGTAATAGACACCTTCCTTCTCCTATAAAAACATTTTGGTTTTTGGAGGTAAAGGAAAGGGGGGAGGAAGGAGAGGATAAAAGGGTGGAAGTTTGTGGAAAAGTTGCAGAGATCTCACCAGGTAACCTTTAGAACATGAGCTATTTATTTCGTCATTGTTTAATTTGAATCTATCAAAAAGAAATTTGGATTGGAATAAATGTTAGGGTTTATATGCTTTATCCTTTTGAGTAAATGGTTAATACAAATCTATCTTTCATGAACTCTATGTTTTAAATCAACAATCTATTTTCAAGCTTCTTTAAGTATTAGAACGATCTATGAATAGAAATTTTTATTTTACCAAAACACTTATAACCTATAGTTCAGTTTGACATGAATCTGTTAGAGTGGTGCTTATTTCATTATAGGGTACCTAATCCCAATTGAAGAAGGAACGAGATTCTTTCTTCACATAAGTCATGTAAGTCAGGTTGTACCATGGTCCAGTGACAATGAAGAGATGTGAGCTTGATGATCTCTTCTTTTCTACGTATGACCTAAATCTCTTAACTAAGTTGATCATGATTTGTATTGTTGAAGGGCATATAATTTCAACAAAAAGTAAATGGTAGTCCCTTCGTTGAAATTTCTCAATTCAGTCGAGCTTTGTTTTGTTTCTTTTAGAAATAGTGCTTTTTCCCCTATTGCAGATAACACATGCACCTCTCAACTAGGTTTAACTTGTCTTATGTCATTGTAGAACACCTCATTTCAGAGCAAAATTAAATAGAATTCATATTCTGTTTAGTTAAATTACGGTTTTGTGAGAAATAGGACCTTACCTGGCACTAAAGTCCCCTTTATCACATATAATTGAATCTCTCAACTAAATTGACCAGGAAACAAGACACTGAATTCCAATAATAAAAGGAAATGGGACTTTCCCTTCATAGTATATTCCATTGTTAGAAGAAATGGGATTCACACATCTCTTGATTTAGTCATGTTCCGATATCATTGTGTAGGCATTAAACACATGTTTATTTAGTAAAGTCCTCCCTTCCGCATGAGACTAAAATCTTTCAGCTGAGTTGAATGGGACTCGGGTGTTCTTGGACATCCAAATCTGATACAAAAGGAAATGGGAGTCATACCTTCATAGAATTTCGTCAATTCAAGGGTCTTGTCTATAATTCCACATCTTGCATATATGTCTTCAAGAGCATTTCTAACTAGTACGTCTAACAAACATTCGCTGACAATTTATGCTTTGGTGCATGTCCATAGGCCACCCCTTCTTTTACTCGCTTTGGGATAAAATTTGTTGTGGGCTTCGGTTGTACCCTTTCTAGCAGCATTTGTGGGACAGTAACTAACTCCTCTTCAAGAAATTTGTTTCATGCATACTAGGCATTCACTGTTGGTTTCTATTCCTAATGCAATCTGTCAAATAGTTCATCTGTTTGAGTGTAGTTAGCATGAGTCTTTTTGGAAAGTTAAAGCTTATGGTAGAGATCTCATTCAAGTATATACGTTAGCTCAAGTTGGTTCATTTAATTATTTGTGTCAACGCCTCAAGTATTCCTCTCATTTATCATCTCACCATAGAGAATATATCATTCTTCTTTTTATGCCAAATCATCATGTCCTTTTAGCATGTGATGCTTGCTCTGCTTACAGTGTTTCACTAGGTTTATGGGAGCTTACGTTTCAAGAAATTCCTCTCCTCTGCTGGCTGCTTGTTTAGTTTGGTCTTTTCCTTCAATATTATTTATAAAATTGTTGGCTTGTGCATATTATAATATTATCTAATGTGCTTTATCAGTTCCTTGTGTTTGCATTTCTTACACTACACATACTCTACTACATTGGTTTCTTCTAAAGTTTCAAAACTCACAACCCAACATAAAGTATTAAATCATCAAACCAACCCATGATATAAAGGGGTATTATGTGATAGTTTTGCATTTCTTGACCACAGAATAATAATTCCTGTTTGCAACCAATTCAAGATTTGTTTATATAGAACTTGAGGCTTGATAGTGTCCTCTTGGTTGTAGATTGTATGGAGGGAATATGAACCCTAAGTGGATGACCTGTCAATGTTTTGTTAATTAAATTGAATTTTATAAAGGTAGTTCGTAACCATGAACTATAGTTGTAGATAGGTATATTTAAGTTTGGGATCTATTTAACAATTGAGTGGAAAAGAAAGTATAATACCCAAATTTATTGTTTAGGTATTGAACTATACTACTTAATATATTATAGCATTAAAATTGTGATAGAAGATGGTTGATTAAAAAAAAAGAATTGAGCGATCACCATTTAAAGATATGGATATGAGACAAATAAAAGAATAAGAAATACATGTTATGTATCCTTAAATGAGAAGTTAGAGGAGAACAAGCAAATTATAAATGAAGTTACAGTACAAAGTAATGGTTATATAAAGTTATAAGGGAGAAAATAAGGGTGATTCACATAAAATGTAAAGTGTAGGAAGCAAAAAACTAAATATCTAATAATATTAACATATAATAATATAGCATTGGTGATAGATATATATGAAGAACATAAGTAGTAGTAGATAAGATATGAATAAGAAAAGAATGATAGACATTAAAAGAATAGATTTGGGTCACAAGGTGACTGAGCATAGAGAAATCACAATGATAAAATGAAGGTAGGAGTACATATATATAACAATGATACATGAATGTGAATAGGTATTGCATTTGAAAACATGTATACTAGTGTAAATTTGGATTAACCTTAGTCATTATCTTGGTTATCATTCTTGGCTTGGTTGTTATTTTAAAAAAAAATTAATAATAGATATTAGGTTGTTGACATTTTAGAGATTTGAGAACTATTTTGTTATCAATAATGATAATTTGTAATTTAGTTAGTTGGTAAGTGTATATAAGAAATAGAAATGTCATCGGATGGTTATTAAAATATATATATATATATATATATATATATATATATATATATATATATATATATATATATATATATATATATATATATAAAAGTTGTTATAGGTAAATGATTTGGGTAAAGTGAATTGATCTTATTTCATACTTAGTTAACTAAGAGTGGGAAAAAAGTTAATATTGGTTAAGGGTAAAAGTTTAGGAATTGATTATTTAATTTAGATGACTCTGAGTAAAAGTTTAGCTAATAGGTAAATAAATGATGATTATTTTTATGACTATTAAATAGTTGATTAGTAGAATTACTACGTAATTAATTAGAATAATTGATATAGTTATTTTCAAATTATTATGGTAAATGATTAGATCATTCCCTATTAATTAATCTATAGGTGAATATTGATTGTTTTTATAACTTTTTACAGTTGAATTAAAAAAATTACTATGTAAGTTAATTAATTAGAATATTGTGTTATAGTTTTTCAAATATAATTATTTGGGGAAATAATCTTTATATTTAATCATGACGGTTAAGTGAAAATGAGGAATGAAATAATGTTGTATTATTGAGAATATATGTATGATCATAATGTAATGACTGATTGTTTATATTTACCAATGTATGGATTAAGTGTGGTGTAATTATCGAAAGGGGGTGTCATTTGTAAGTTGTTTAAGGTCGGTTCCCAAAGGCCTAGGAGGGGGTATTTAATGTGTGGATGGTTCTTATGATTGTTTCACTTTGGAAAGTGGTTTGGCAATGTTTTGAGTTATGTGCTTTGTGGGAAATGTAAACCCTAAGGGTGTTGCTCCCCTATCTCTATTGGATTCATGAGGTTATAATATGTGTGCAAGATGGTCAATTCCTTGCTTGATGTGTGCGGTTTACTAGTTGCAAGTAGGGGGAGTGGCTCTCATTGGGGGGCGGAACCCAAAATGGTGTCCAGGATAACCCATTGGAGGGTTTCTTAATCCAGTAATAATCTTAACAATGAATTAGGGGGAATGAGTAGAATTCACATTAAACAAGATAATGATATGCCTAACTCATTGCTCAAGTGCTCGTTTAGGCTTGAGATGAGATGGGAAGGCCTAGAATGGCAAGATCAATTGTCTTGTCCTCATGAAGGGTATGTTGATTCTGCATGAGTTTGTATGGGGGCCGAGGATCAGTAGAGGCTGCCAGGATAACCCAAGATGGGGGTCGGGGCCTAGGAAGATCTACCAAGATAACCCATATCAAGCTATTTGATGACACTCCTCCCTATTGCAGTCTAGCATTCCCTAGTTGTATTTTCTCCTTTTGTTGTGTGAGTGCCTCTAGAAGTGAAGTAAGTGTTGTAAGTGATGTTGGTGTTGTTAGCAATGTTGTGTTGGAGTCATATATAGCCCTTGATTTTGTTAGCTTGTTGCTTTCTTGACTATCTGTTGGATGTGGGACCTTGTATTATCTCCTAGCACGGGGGGTGGACCTCAAGGTTCCACATGGTTGGGAGGTTGGTGCTTTTCCTTCATTGTGTATTTTTGTTGCATGTTTGTGTGCATGGAGATTGTTCATGGTGTTGTAGACTCTAGATCTTGTTCATGTTCGAGAAGACAACCTTTTATTCATTTGTATTGGATTGTACATCAGTTGTATCTCTTCATGAAATTAGATGTATTGTTGCCTCATGTACCGGGGAAGCATTGTTGTAATTATTGTAATGATTTAACAATCATTGATGAATTCTTTTGTAATGTAATGCATCTTTCCCATGTTAGTTAGCTAGAAATAATCTTCAATGTTGATTATCATTTGACGTGTTATGGATGTATGTAATGTAGAAAACATTTAATGCAATGATTTAAAAGATGATCCTTGTTCTAGTTATCTTGATTATTATTTTTGTGAGTAGCACAGTTGAGGAACCTTAGAGGACCTAGGTTTAGATAATGAAGTTATGCATTCTATTGTTATTTCCTTTCAAAAAAAATTATTTCATTAATTGACCTAGTTTAGCGTTGCCCTCTGGGGTTCCTTGGCGAGGGTGTTACACATGAGTTCTACTAATGTTTGGATAACTTTATAGGAATGGGTTATTGGATATATTATCATTTTTCATGGTTGTTATTTTTAGTCATGTGTGTTTTTTTATTTGGTAGTAGCTTGGAGCCTTTGTTATCACTTGGATTTGATGCTTGTGTTACTTGGATTGGTGCATATTTACCTTGGAGTGTTCCTTTTATTTCATAGGTTGATTTTTTGGAGGATGAGAAGAATTATCATTTGAGATGTTTGTCACATTGGATGTTCTTGTAGGTATCTTGGTGGAGCACAAGAGTATGTTGAAGATTCGAGCAATTTCATGGATGGCTATGATGGTGCATTTCATCAATTGACCATTATGCAATGTATACAAGTGGAGAATCTTAGAAAAGGGGTGTTGTGCACCTTGCACAAGAAAGAAATTTTTAATTATGTAAAATAAATATTTTTTTATGGTGCATCTTTAGGAGATATGTTTAGCCACAATAATAATTTATTTGGGTCTAGTTGTAAAGTTTTATTTAGCATTGGATGGATATTCTATGTGTGGGCTAAACATGGGAAAACTATTTGATATTGGTAAAACTTAGTGTCATAATTTACAAATGTTGGATTCAATGGTTTTGTGGAATCATGGTTTTGAGACACATGGTTTTACCTTACCACTTGATTATTTTGTATAAGCTTGAATCTAAAAATGAAATCACATGTTTAGTGGTTGGGGTTGGCTAGTTGACTAGGTTGTCATTGTATTTAGATTTCTTGTTGAGTGAATGTGTGAAGCATGGCATGGGACATGTGGTTACATGCTTGAACACATGGAGGATGCATTGGAGGAGCTTGATGTTTCAAAAGTATTTATGGATACTTTGTAAGTGTATTGTAATATAATTTCCATTGATAAATAATGCATTGAGTGTGGATACTTTTTGAGGCTAGGTTTTTCTCTCTTAAGGTTTTTTCTAGGGTTTATCTTGTGTAATCTTATGGTGTGTCTTTGAACTTTGAATTATGGTTATTCTATAAGCTTATATGCATGTCTTTCTCTCATGGGGTTATGTAGGAAATGGTGCAATCAACTTGGGAATTTCCTAATAATTCAAAATAATGTCAATTTATTATTTTGGGTATCTCTCTAGAACAAACTTTGTAGTGTAAAATTGGAAGATTTATATTAGTGCATGCTAGTATTGGTAGAGGACTTGGTTGATGCATCCACCATCCACTAGTGCAAAATTACTTCTCAAGTTTATACTTCCTCACAAGTTCCCATAAAGTATACACATCTTGTAATTGGCATCAAGCCCTAAGGGATGGAATGTCACCACTTGACATGGTAGAAGAAACTTTAGAAGTCATTTTTATAGCTATATTTAGCCAGTGTCATGTTTTCCCATTAACAGGAACTATAATTCCTTTATACCCCAAGCTAGATAGTGCAATGTGTTTCTTGTCCTTCACCATAATAGAAATCATCCCTATCCTATCTAGTATTAACAATAAAATTATTAAATTTGTTTTTGATAAGATAAGAAGTATTCACATGGTGTTGTACACTTTACACAGAGAGCCTAGAGGGCCAAAGGAAGCATAGTTCAAACCAACTAAACTAGAGAGAAACAAACAGAGATAGTTGACCGATAGTTGCAGAACAACAGAAAAAGATTATACAACCCCTGAACTAGAGGGGACCAACCTGACACCCAAAACCTGTGGCCGCGAAGTTGCAATGGATTTGGGAAGTCCCTTCTTCCTCAGCACAACTAACCATGTAGGCTCAGAATCAAAATCCACTGAAGGAGGTGAGAGGAACAGATCCACCACAGCCAACCTAGGCAAGGAGACATCACAAGGCAAGGGAGCCGACAAACTAGAAGAGGAGTCAGGAGCGATCAAAGAACCAGTAGACATAGGCGACGAGCTACAGGCAGGAACCGGTGGCACAATGACAACAGAAGGTTTCGTAGAAGGGTAGGTTGAAAGATGAGCCTGGGACGGCTTAGACACCAAGGGAGTAGTAAGGGGAGGGTCACCCTCCTCAGAGTAAACAACCGACAAAGGAGAATCAACTGTAAGATAGTCTAGAAGAGCATTCTTCCACCAAGTGGTAGCACCCTTGAGGCGAGCAAGAGGGTAGCCAGAGGCCATGTGACCAACAGAGAAGCAACACCTGCACCAAAAAGAGAGCCCCTCATAGTCCAGAAGCTGCTTCCAAGGTCTGTCTACCACCATCAAAACCACATCACCATGGAGAGGTTTGGAGATGTCCAAATCGATTAAAATACGAGCCACCGTAGTGTGCCCAAGATCTCAAGACGTAGAATCCACCTTCAAAAAGATACTAATAGTGTTGCCAATAGCTTCAAAGCAAGAATGCTCCCAAAATTGGAGTGGGAGATTCGGCAATTGAACCCAAATAGGTCTAATATTCAGAGGCTCTATAAGAGGATCGAAAGAGCGAGACCAAGGCCGAATGAATAGTGAATGAACACCCCACAACCAAACCCTGTCCAACAACCTATCACGATCCTCTGGGGAAGAAAAAGTTGCAAAAAAAAACCTCTAGCACTCAGATAGAGCTCAATCTATTCCGAAACAGTAGGCTTCTAGGAAGCAGAAACCCATTTATGGGGATTAGGAAAGGAGGGCCACAGGCCATTAAACCTGCAAACCACACCCTACCACACATAGAATTCCTCATTCTCAACAACCTTAGGCCCATAGACCACAATGGAGGAGGTTCGAGCACAAGGAAAAGGACGAACCCTACCTGGGACCTAGGCACGAGCAACCTCAGAGAATGATTTATGAAAGCCATCAGAGGGAGGGATAAAGGCAACCACACCTCACACAGCACCCGCAAAGGTAACAGGAGGAGAGACACAGCCACGATTCGAGAGGACACTCTGGCCCAGAATCTGCAACAATTCTGGAGGA
The DNA here is from genome assembly GCA_007258455.2 of Sequoia sempervirens. Classification (NCBI taxonomy): domain Eukaryota; kingdom Viridiplantae; phylum Streptophyta; class Pinopsida; order Cupressales; family Cupressaceae; genus Sequoia; species Sequoia sempervirens. The sequence continues at coordinate 360,983,950 of VDFB02271358.1, read as the reverse complement.
ACAAGGGGGACCCTGTAGCCAAAGAACACAAAACCTGCAAAGAAGGAAAGGAGTCGTTCAGATTCCTACCTAGCTCACCCACAGCCATAGCACCCAACACTGTAGAGCAGCCCACAGCTAGAGCATCCCACAGATGGAGCAGGGGAATCTGCAGACACAAGCACCAGAGCCATACCGCCAGCGCCATTCAAAAAAGAATGTGACGATTTTCTCTAGCTCATAAGCGCATCTGCATTCACTCCAGTAGATGACATGTCTGTAATGTGCGAATGTTTGTCAAAGAGTTTTAAATTATTGAATTTGTTAGGACCTAGCTAACCAAGAGTAATGAGGAAAAGTTTGAATGTCATTTAATGCTAGTGTACCAATCAAGGTATTATCATTATACAAAAATATGCATGAGATAGATGAGCACATTAAGATTGACATAAGGAAACTATGTGATTAAAAAGTGATTACTTAATAATTAAACACACAAAGGAAAATATTTTAGATGGTAGGTTGCAAGTATATTGCTTTCCACTTAAAGAAGGAATTGGACAAGTGTTCACAACAAAATACATGAAAAAAAGATCATGAAGATCTTGCAAGTATAGTGAAGCATTTCCAACAAATAAGCATAATGTGAGTGGCACAACTGTTGAAAATTGAGGTGTTTATGTAGCTTAATACTTTGTAAAACTTTATGATTGTTGATCTAAATATGTATTCTTTGTTACAGATTCTTTGTGGATGATTATCTAATTAATTCATTTTATCATTTGTAGAATGAAGACAGAAAGTTGTAGAAGAATTAGACAAGATATTAGAAGATACACAACATATATCATGGAGAAACCCTTTCGAGAAAAAACTCCACCAAGAATTACAATAATTTCAATCCTTGCTTGAGAATGCTTCTTTCTCCTTCACCAAATCTTCTTCACAACCTGAAATAAAACTAATAATAGCTCTCTTCAACTTGCTTGAGATAGATAGGCATTAAACAACTTTGTAAACTCCACAAGAGTTACAATTACAGTGCTCAACCCCTATCTCTAAAAGGTACGCCTATCTCTTGCAAGTAAAGTTATGTCATTAAGAACAATGTCAAATCCTCATCTCCATCCATTTGGGCATCCCAAACTGAAGTGCAAACTCAACCTTTATTCTATAAATATCTTAAAGGCTTTATCCTCAAAGTAGGTGCCCAAGAGTGGGCCCACTTAACTTAGCCTTCTAAAATATCTTATCATGCAAAGGATTTAATTCCAAGAAGCCAACCTAGGCATCCAAGTTGGGTCCAAGTCATTTCTTGTTAACTGAATCATTTCTTTCCACCATTAATGCAAGAATGGTCATCCCCTGTTAACTAAAGGTAGTCCATGTTATCTATCATGCAACTCAAGTCATTAGTCATGCATTCCAAGTTAACTAAAGTCAACTAGCATTCAACTAAAACTAACTAAAGATAACTAAACCATAACTAAACTAAACTAAACTAAACTAAACTAAATTGAATTGAACTAAACTAAACTAAACTAAACTAACTGATTCTGACCTAAACTGAATTGATCTGAACTAAACTAAACTGAACTTTTGAATGCATGTAAAGATCCTAGGAGTTAGGGTTTGATGTTTTCATTGTTACATATTCTTTGTGGGTGATTATCTGATTAATTCATTTTAGATCAGCAATCATAAAGTTTTACAAAGTATTAAGCTACATAAACACCTCAATTTTCAACAACTAGAGCTATTTTTTACTCAAGTATTGACCCTAACTTTAACCACATGTCTAGGAACTCTATAGAAGGAATTGAACCACCTAAGGAATAAATTAATGAGAAAATAGATGAAGGAAAACATAAAACATAACTCTTATGGCTTTCATCTTCAACTCATAGACCAAAGTTTCCTAATATAAAATTAAATGGAAGCATGGATTCAAAAATGGAAGACGCTAAAAGGAAAGATGGTAACAAAGGGAACCAAATGAAGTGCTTAGATCAATCACAAACTATCAAAGCAATTAAAGAACCCTTAAATCAAAAATAGTAAGAATTTGAGAAGAAATTGGAGGCCCTAAGCACCACCAATCAACAAAATTTCACCAAGATTAAAAGTACTTGCTTGGAACTTCAAGATGAAGAGAAGGAATTCTATAAAGCTATCGAGAATTTGGGGGTGACTATTGGTGTAATATTTTATTTTCTTACATTCATTGTATTGCATATTATGCATCTAGGATAGAATAAGGTTGCTACGTAGGTATCTACTTTGGTAGGTTGTTTTGAATCATGTGAATTGCACTTTCTAGTTTGATGGACATGTTATGTACACATGTGGCTCCATCTCCTTTATCCTACATTGGTTAAACATTCACATCTCTTGGTAGTGTGTCCTATAAATAGCCAATTGTAGCTCTCATTTGAGAAATCTAGAATTCAATCTCTCATCATTATATATGTGCACCATTTGATAGAATGGAATCTCTCTTATTATGGGTTTCTTTTTTGCTTTCATTGAAGCTCCCTGATTTTCGGTGGTTATCTCCATAGTCAAATCTTATATGGTATTAAAACTTATGGGATTGCTTCTTGTTAACTTATTTTGAGATCTAGGTTGTAGATATTATATTTTCATAAAAAATTGAATGTGCTCTTCTGTTGCATCAAATGATACCTAGAGAATCAAAAAAATTGATAGAAATACTAGATTTTATAGAGGTTATTTTCGTGGCTTTGTATTGTAGGTACATTTTAAAACTTGATGGAGTAAGTTGGAACACATCATTTAGACCTAGAGCATCTAAGAAAGTCAATTTTTCCTGTTGTGGCATCTTAAATAAACATAGAAAACCAAATCTACAAGGTTTTGAAGAAAAGGTTGTCTTTTGGGCATCTATAAATTAGAGAATTTTAAAAAAAAATTGACCCTACTATTGCATCCATATGGCCCAAAAACCTGTAGATCAACTATTAAATCATCCAAATTAGACATCTATTTGTGGAGCCCTTGGAAAAAAATTCTACCTACCTCATTGTACAATACAAATTTTTAGTATTTTCAAAAAAAATAGATAGAATCTCTACTGACATAAGCATTATGCAAATAAAATATGAACGTTTGCAAACCTATATCATTAAATACAAAGAAAATCTTTACAATTTAAGATTTTCTAATTAAAAAATCTAAAAATTACTACTTTTACATGTTATTACCTACAACAAATATTTCAATACCCACAAAGCACCATACGAACACTACCCATAGCCCAATGCATGGGCTTTTAAGGTTGTATCATTAGAAAGCAAGCCACAACGACAACATATGGAAGTGTAGACCCTAAATTTGCATTTTGCTCAAAAATAAACAAGCATGAGTATTGTTAAATCAAGCAAAATCAAATATAGAATCCATATGAAATATAGAATCATGCTTCATAATGCAATACAAACAACAAAATATCAACTAAACTAAGTGAAAGCATAAAGAAGCAAGAATCCAACTCTATCTCATATTGGATTGGTGTCACATGTGCTAGTGACCCTTTCCCAATCCTTGATTGATAGCTAAAATGATGAAATTGCTATAGATGATGGAGATGATGGAGTGAAATGGACAAGATGAACTCTCAAATGAAGAGAGTGACCTTGCAAGATTGTGAAGGATTTGCTCAATGTTGAAGCCTCTATTTAAGGATTTTCAAAATGCCAAGTGTTGAAAATGGACCAATGTGGGACTAAAGATTATGCCAATGATAGGAGGACACTTGTCATCATGTGATTAGTTGATGTATGTGCAAGATTTGGGAAGAGTGCCCATGAGAGGGAAATTTTGAATTCAAATTTGCAATAAATTTTGAGAGGGGGACAAGAAAAAGAGCAATAAATGCCATGTTTGACTTGTCATGTTGAGAGAAAATGAGGTTTTAATAAATCAATAAAATTGATTTATTGTGCAAGTGGCTAGATCTAGATAATGCAAGTGGGATGGGATTAGCATTAGATTAGGATTAGATGATGATTATGTTGATTTAATGTTGATTAGGTGAGTTGACATTTTGGACTTTGATAATTGATTTATTTAAATCAGAAAATGATGGAATATGATTTAGGATTTGATTTAAATGAAGTCCTGATTTATTTAATTAAGTGGATGATGCAAGATGAAGGTTGAATGATAATGTTTATTTGATAAATGAATGGATGAAAATGCACTTGATTAATTGATGAATGATCCTAATGCAACATCTAATTTGACCGAATCCGATCGAATGCATAATGTAAATTTTGCATGTCTACAGGAAGATCAAAGAGCACCTTGTCAAATGGAAAGATCTTACCTAATAACTAGTTGAAACAAGGGAAAGATATAATGTGTACACCAAGGGGAGTCCATTTGTTAACTTCCCTAAAGTTTTGGAAATGGGAGAATTTTCCTATACGAATGGGATTAACACTTAAGGATGTTGGCCAATATTTTGAATTAAGATTAAGTGCATGAGATATTTGTGCATAGTGCTAAACCTCTATGGGATAATGCTAGTGCCAATGTCAAAAGAATATCACACATACTACTACCAAGCCATCGTCACATTTTGAAGAATCTAGATCAAAGAGATATACATCACTTTCCATGTGGACATGTGTTAGCATAAGTTAGGTATGGGATTAGGGCTTTGGGGTAAGCGCCCAATATATACATGTATCAAAAATCATTTGAAAGAGCTTTTTGAAAGCACTTTTAGACTAAGGCTTTTAGAGGTAGACATTAGTAGCTTAAGGTATGAGCATGAATAGTTATAAGCAGTTGGCTATGTGAAGGCAAAATGTAAACAATATTCATATATCATTATAAGATGGTTTTTAAGTAACTTTTAAGGGATGCTTGTTTTAGTTCCATGAATGTTTGTTTAAAGTATTATTCTTTTTAAATTATGATTTTGTAAAGTAAATCTTTGAGTTGATGTATTAGTTTATTCAGCTGTTATAAAATGAATATTTATAGGTGTTTGTGAGTTTTATTAATCTTATGTCTTTTGTGTATTGTCAATATGAATATTTAAAACTAAAAGTATATTTCAAATAATGTGACATATCACATCAAAAAAATTCTTTTAACATAATATATATCAATTTGTGATATTAAATTCTTCAATTGTACTAACTTTTCATATTGTTCTATATAATAGATGCTTCCATATTAAATTACTAAAATTTAAAGCATCTTCTCATGACCAACTAAATTGGTTAAGTTAGAAGCAAACTCGGTTAACATTATTTGTTTGCTTCTTCTACCATTGGAATTTGTCATCTTCTTCTATTTAGTAATTCTCATTATAATTGTTAATTGTTCAAATGTCGTAACACCTTAAAGTTGTATGCTTGTAGTTTCTTATGATCCTTACCATCCCCGGGATAATTCATCCTCAAGCTCCATGGAAAAAGTTTAGCAATATCCACTCTTGTAATTATTATTTATAAGAGTAAACCAATCTATCCAATTTGAGAGTAATAAAATATTGAATATGCAATTAATAAATCTTAAAGGTAGTGATGTTTTCAAATATACAAATAATCATTAGCATCCTCCAAACTTTATACAAATAGTAGTTTATTAAGTCATCTCTAATAATCAATGAAATTTGATTTTAACACATGATCTAGAAATATAACTTCTAAAAATTAGGCCAAGTTAAATCAAAGAAATGTGACTTCTAAAAATTAGGCTGAGATAAATGAAGCTAATTTTCAATATATAGCGTTCATCATTCTATTCATATATAATCACCTTCAAAATGATTCCCCCATCATTCATATATATATATATATACAAATTAATAATGAATAGAAACTTGATTTTTACTTGATTTTTACAAATAATCTAAATATAGAAATTTTAAATGTAAATCAGACTAATTTTCAATATATAAAGAACATTCATCATACTATCCACATAAACTTTAAAATAAAAAGTCATTGTGATTCCCCAAAATATATATATAATAACTGTTACATATTGACAAGCTTATAAATTATGCATTGTTCTTAATGAGGCCATTTCTGCTTGTGACATGTAATCATTAAATGTTTGACCACCTCACGAGGTGCACAATCTCTTTTTACCAAACTTTGATAAAAGATAAAGCTTACACGTAATATAGTGCCTCAGTCCTAGTATGATGCATTGAATGATAACTGCGTTTTAATCCTAGTACTCGTATAAGGAAATCATGGTAGCAAAGAGACACATGTATTCCATATTGTTTGTCAAGGTTGTTATCAGCGACGTCATCAAGGGAGACATATTGTGAAGGGAATCCATCCACATAACTTAAAAAGACAGTGAAAAGTGGAATCAAGCAAATGTGTGGACCAGTGCAATCAAAAAAAATATCTAATACAATCCAATGGCCATATACCAGTTGACATGGCCAATAACCAACCATATAACTTTAGTGGCCTTACATTGATGTCACTAAAGCTAGAACATATGCCCCTATGCCCCTACTTTACTTGGTAGTAAATATTGTTCCCTTTTTAACATCTTTCAAGATTTACTCCTTGCAATTGGTCCCATGAGAATCACACAATATGTCAATGTGTAGCCATGTTCAATCACCGTGGAAAAAAGAGGGAGAAAAGTATGGAGGAATAATCATGTTGTAGTGTACTTGCAGGAACATGTTGTGCTTTTGCTTCAATCTAATGGTAAGGAAGTCATCATTTTGGAATATCAGCCTAGGTCCATAGGCATTGTGGTTAGGAAAAGGAAGAAAGTAGGATAAAATTATTGACCTTGTGATGATGCTGAATGAAACTTGGTGTTAAAGTCACTACCCTAACATGGGTAAGATGTTTTCAACTTGTGGGTGTTATTGATTACATCACCACTATGTTAGAGATGTTGACTTGCTAAAAGCATAGCATGAATGGCTCTGACCTTGTGCAAGATTCCGACCATCATGTCCATTTAAGACTGACTTATGCACCATACACCCGTCCAAGTTCTACCCCATATTGCAAAAGAAAATATTAAAGCCATCCTTTATGATATGTTAATTGCAGTGCAAGTACTGACAAATTTTGGTGGAATATATGGCATTGAGGCCCCGGAATATTCCAAGTAAGGTTAAGGAATAGTAAAAGGCATAATGGCATCATGCCAAGTGCCAGTCAGAATGTGATTCATAAGATCTCATTAAGTAGCCTAATGGCAATAACCCCCTTCAGTTGTAGGTAGAAGAATGGCTAGGTTGTAAGGCTACTATATATTTTTATTACTTGGATAGCATTTCTGACCGTTCCTAGTGTGGCTATTAGTAATTATCACTTGTTTCCTCGACAAGATCAAGCATATGAAATAAGTGGGATGTGGAAAAAGTCATGCGAAGTTGGCTCATAAAAGTCCCCCAGAGTTCCATGCTTACTATTGAAACAACCCCAAGTAAATTAGGCATAATTGATACCTCTCCGACTATAGTATTAAGCCAAAGGAGGATGAAAACGTAGTTTTATGAGCAGCATATACCAAGGTTCGTTAAGTGACAAAGTGGATTGCAAATCATTGTACTCCATTACAAGGGCCATAAACGACAGTTTGATTGGTACTGCAATGAAGTGTTTTCACAGTTATATGTACTGAAATGCTTTATGATCCTTTTTTATCTGAATGAAATAGTCTCGAACTGATGGAAGAGTAGGGGATAATTTATGAATAAAACAAAAAAATACACATCCTGAGGTGATAATGTATGCCAACTTGACAACAGTAGTATTTATTGTTCGGGCCAACTTGTAGGACAACCCAGGGAAAGATGACTCAAGGAAAAACGTTGTAGCCATTGTCATCAAGCCAACTCGGAAGATGACTGAAGAACAAAGTCGTTATTATCAAGCCTACTTGTAGATAACTTTAAGGTGAGAATTGTAGGGGTGTTATAAACCATTTTTTTTAGGCCAGGGTTTAACATGATGAGATATGAATACAAATGATCTTTCTTTCCATTAGGGTTCCTCACTTATATAGCTCCATGGGCATGCAGACAGATAATTGTGGTGTATAATTACAAAATGATATACCTTCAGGGACTCACTAACCTTGTCCCCTCGAATCATTCCTGTGGGAATAGTTTATATCTTGCATAGCAAGCTTCACCTGTAGAAGATTTTTTCTAGTACATTGTAACACTATAAAGCAATAGATTTATTTGTTTTGCATCTACAGAGACCACATACATGATACATAGCACATTTAGAAACAGATCTTCTGTTTGATTAAAGGGGATAGCCTATAACAATCCTTCTCTATGCTAATCCTTCCATCAGAACATAATACAGCCATCGAAGAGGAAATACACATGCACTACCCAGCAATTTTATTTACAAAATTTTATTGCATAATAAGTTCTGACTAACAGAAACAAGCAAGAATTAATATCACAGAACAATATGAAGGAACCTTCCCCAATTGGAAAGTATTCTGCTCGCATAATGCCAGTGTGGCATGCAAGTGACCAATGCTTGACAATAGCCATACTTCTCCCAAATAATCTATGGTGACCAAATTAGAAAATTTACAATTAAACCTGGACTTTGCAATTCAATATAGATAAGGTGGCAGTTGCAAACAAGAGAAAAGGAGGTTGAGCTTGTTTTTAAACTTTCAACCGCTTCAAGGCTTTTACCATCAAACAGCAAGAGAACTTCTATATAAAAAATGCATGTTAAAAAATATGACAATACTCTTAGCACATATTTGGGTCCGTCATTTGTCTAGTTGATGTAATTAACGAAATAAAGTCGTTACCTACAAGCATATTTTTGGCTGAAGATTCTGCCATTGGCTAGTGGCTTCTCAATATAAAGCTTACTTGTTCCTAAGCTGTGCAATAGGGGATGTACTACATGTGACATATTTTGTTTAAACAAAGCAAGCGTTCAAATCTATTAACATACTTGCAACGATCAATGGAATTTTGATTCATACTTTTTACTGCCTTGTACAAGACAAACAAACTTCAACCACATACACTATGGCCTCGGACAGGCCTTATTTTCATTAGAATTAAAGAATGAGCATTTTATGAGAAACTATACTTCTCCATTGTACAGTTTGGGGTCTGTTTGTACAACAAAAGAATGTAGATTTCTACAGCAGCATAGAAACTAATAATTACCGAATAGTGTTTTTCATAATAGATACTCAAAAACAGCTTCTTCAAGGGTGTCCCCTTATTTTGAGTGAGTTTCTCAAGCTCTTTCAGATGGTTCCCTCCATGCTGCAGGAGGTAGGGGCAAGGCCACAGGGTTTTCTGGATTGGTGGCAGAATAGGATCTTGCTTCAGGCAATGGAAATGACCTTGATGGCATAAGGGGCCGTGAGGTAACATCTTGTTGCACCGGACAGAGGGTCTGTGAGTGCATTAGCATGTCCACCATTGTGGGAGTTTGATAGCCATAAACCAAGCTTACACTGTCAGTAGAATCTCCCCTTGTAGTAGCTCTCTGCCAAGAATGAGAGCTTAATCCAGAGAGAACATATGCACGACCTGAGCTTTCATACAATTGTCTGTTTGCCATTCTATCTTGGATCTCTTTCAACTCAGCCTCAAGGGAAACACAAAGCTGGTCCCCAGCCTGAGCTGATGAAGATTCCTGCAGAGCTGTTCTCCTGTTCCCCAAAACAAACTGAGCACCCGGTAAATCACCTCTGTCTGCCAGTGCTCTAGCCTCTGCTATGCTTTCAGCAGTGCATAATCTGTTCCTTTGCCTGTCAACCTCAAGACTAACAACACGTTGCTCACTGCTTACAGAATCTGGGCGTTCAATTGATAGTTCCCTCGTAGGGGTTACAATAGTTTCCTGGGAAACAGGATCCTTGTACGAACAAGAGACCTTAACCACTTTCATGTTATCTGTGGGTCCTGTAAAAGCTGGAAGCTTTACATGGACTAAAAAGTCCCTCTCTTCCTCTGCATACAAGTCTCCAATCTTTACGAGTCCCTGTTGACCATTTTCTAAAATATCACTCGTGTAGCTTCCTGCTTGTATGCCACTCAATTGCACCCCTGCGCTTGCACTTGCGATATTGACTTGCATGTCCTGAATTACAACACTGAGCAAGCCACCAATACATTGTGCAAAAGCATCCTGAATGACACTCTCTGTCTCAATGAAGGAGAAGGTGCCTCCAGAAGTCTCTGATATGGAGTGCATGGATGTTGAATCATGATCAGTCCCAAAACCAAATGTGTGTACAGGGATCCGCATATCACCTTGCTGTGAAGGCTGCCTTATTGAGCCTGGCAACAAGGACTGAAAATCCAAGACCCTTCTGGGATTTGCCAGAAAAGGTGACTGCCTATGGTTTCCCACATTATATGTGTCCTGCCCATCAGAAAGTAGAATGATACTGCACACAGGGTTCTGCTCACGCCGGTCTTCGAGCACTTTAGCTCCTTTTTTCAATCCTTCAGCAATATTGGTTCCACCTGTAGACACCAGACCATTCACTGCTTGTAAGGCAAGCTGCCGACCTCCCTCAGACATGCGCTGTAGAGGAAATAAGCGCCTAGCAGTTGATGAGAAGGCGATAACTGAAAGGCGGTCCATGGGACCAAGATTATGAATCACAAAGCCCATAGCACGCTTTAAAAGTGCCAGTTTTGTGCCTGCCATGCTCCCGCTCACATCAAGAACAGTTACTAGATCGATTGGGGCACGATCTCGAGGTGTATCGGACACCTGGGATGGATTCAAAATATTCCTAGTTCTTTCAATTTGCTCAGTATGCAGCTGTTTTGCAGTAGATGATGGGGCCTTCAGATGTACAAGCACAGTAAACTTCTCACAAGCCTCTGATCCTGGAACTGCAGCAAATTCGGGGAATGTTACTAATTGCACAGATTTTGTATCATCTTCACTTCTTTCAAGCCCTCTGGTTTGTTCTGGAGTTGTCACTCCCCTTGAATCTACAAACTCTGAACTTCCTACTGACATGCTAATGTTTGCATTGGGTTCATTCCTATCTTCTTCCTCTGGCCTGCTAGCTCCACTTGTTCGAAGCTCTAAAGGCTCATCATCATTGAAAACATTAGGCTCTATAACATGCCTTGCAGCTTGAGGAAGTGGAGGACGAGGAGGTGGCAAACGATGTAAAACTGTTGTCCAGCTTTCATGCTGTGGCCAATCAACAGGGCTTATTCGTATTCCAGCACGCAAAGCCTCTGTAGGGGGCCCTTGGAAGGGAACCTCTTTCCACTTGGCTCGACATACAGGGCACACTCGATTTCCATGCTTCACATTGGAGGCAATGCAAGGAAAGTGAAAAGTGTGGGAGCATTCTGCAGTAAATAAGGCATGACCATGACCTGGTTTCATTGCATCTAGACATATTGCACATGTTCTCTGCATCATCAAACATGTTCATTAGAGGACAAAATGAAAAATTTATAATATGAAACCGTAGTTTTACCATTTTTTGAAACACCTAAATTCTTGCCTCAAAATGCAAGATGCAAAATATCTGAGCTAAAGTGAGAATTATCCATAAATATTTATAGCAGGAATTTCATATCCATCTTCGCTAAGCAGATTCTTCAGTCAAAATGTATTGAAAACATAGGCAAGGAAATAAAAAGTAAGACCTTAAAAATGGGTTGCATGTCATTTGCTCCCTAATACAAAAAACAGATAGAAAATACCATCCTCTGAAGAGAATAAGGATGGCTGAAAAACTTGACCCATATGTTAGTAACCATAACATGAGTTAGGTTGATTAGGACTTAAATTGATTGAGCTGCAAAGGCTTTGCGGAGTAGGTTATCAATATTGCACTGCAAAGGGTTTCGCCAACACTATCTTGTTGGTGATTCAATAGTCACAGAAATGTACTCCAGATGGAAGTGTGAATAAGGCCATATAAAAGCGATTAATGTGTGGAAAAATCATGTACAAGAAAGCTGGCAATCCAAACGAACCCCACTGTAAGAAAAATTGCTAGCTTGCAAAGTACAAAAGGGGGAAGGGGGGTGGGGGAATCTGCTTCAGAAATTTACAAGGAAATATCAACCTGTCTAAGATATGATATTTGACAGGTGCAGAAAAACAACCAGAAACTTCTAAAAGGATATATTTTACCTTATGTACGTGACTAAGGATTATTAGGAGCTATGTATTAAAGTAAGAAAGATGGTGGAAAAGAGTTGCTTTTAGGAAACCCAAAAGAGGTATAAAAGATATCTCAATCTCTTGTCAAATATCTCCTAGAAATCATAGCTGCAGAGGATGACTTACAAACGTTCATGGTTCTCCATCAGTTAGAACAATTACAAACTCTGCTCCTGAAAATGAAAGTAGTACTAGTATTCAATATTTAAGTTCAGTTATATATAAGAGGTGGTTACAGCTATTTCCCAAAGTAATGTATAAGTAGAACCAATAAGCATTAAGGGAATAAGTTTTGATCTTCAAGGGAGAAGATTGTCCCCAAAAGAACTAACATTTTAAGTGCTGGGAATTGCATACGCAGGAAAAAGATTGGAGGAATGAATCTGGTTTGGCTCTCCTACGATCCTATCAACCATAACACAAGTGCCACATACAACAAATGGCTCCTAGACTCAGAGTAATTTTCTGATTACAGGAAACTTTACAACTTAAATCTGGCACCTGTCTATGTTTCTGACAACCATTCATGAATTACAAATTTTGCAAGGGCCAAAGTGAAAAAGAATGTATGAATTAAAGGGGCTAAATCAGACGATTTCCCCAATTACAGAACACAAAAAGAAATAAAAGAGAAAGCATTAGTAGAGAAACAGAATCAATCAATGATCCATTTGAACAGATATTACAAAATACCATGTCTACTGCAACAAAACAATTTCTCAAACATAGTTTATCGTGCACTTGGTCAAACATAGAAATTGGGCAGACTTAACACTGGTGAGGGCTACCGAAGCATTGAATATGTAACAAGACAGGCCATAATTAGAATTAACTTTATTGACATACCAAAGTGGTTTTCAGACCAGTAAAGTCAGAACATGAAATCCACGCACAACAACAATAAAGGGGAGATCTGCAGTATCGCAACTTCAGAATGAACCAAACCAAGAGAATAAGTTTTCTCAACAGATTAATCCAAGGATCAATATTTCTCATTACCTAAATTCAGAACAGAAATCATTTAGCAAATTTAATCAAATATATTTTTAAATATAGGCAAGTTTTCTCGCCGACTCAACTGAAGGAATGACAATCTCCGTCACCAAATTAGTAAGCAAGGCATCCTAAACAAGTAAATTCCAAATAAAAGATAGCAAAAAGAGAGAACTTCACGGAAACCGAAATTTCAAATAATAGGTTTCTCAGGAACCCAATGTAACATGGCAGGGACTCTCAATGTCTCAATCCAAACTACCTACAAGATGTTTCAGTCATCTGAATTGAAAAAACAAGATTGGAAAGAACAAACACCAAGGTATCTTAATAATCCAAATCCAGAGACATGAATCTTCTACCAAATATGAAGGAGCATGGTTTCACGGCAACCCAAATGGTAAAAACAAGAATTTTTAGAAAGGCAGAAAAAACCCAAAAGGAAAAGGAGCAACTCAACTCCAAGGCAAGATTCTTCACCACCCAAATTTAGTGGGCACGATTTTTCAGCCTTCCATATCATAATAGCAGAATTTCCCAATAAGGGAGATCAAACCCAAAGGGCAAACCCAGAAAACAACATATTTTCTCACCAGCACAAGTTAAGAGATAAGATTCTTCGATGACTCAGTTTTAACAACAAAATGTCATAGCAGCCCTGATGAGAACAACAAGATTTGTTAGGGAAATAGAACAAACACAAAGGGAAAAGCAGGTAAAAGGTTATCTAATAACCAATACGGATAACATGAGTTATCACGAATCCAAACACAAAAACAGGATTCTTCAATAACCCATTTAGAAGAGCATAATTTTTCCAGCAGGCGAGCTTTAAAATCTCTGTTTGAGAGAGGCTACAATAGCAAAAAAAATAAGTAACCTGCCAAACACTCGAGTTTGGTAGTTTGGTGAGGATTGATATCTACAACCAAAACAAGAACACCAACGATTTTTAAATAAGGCAGCATACGACTGAAGGAGAAAACAGAGAGATTCTAGTGAAACTCCAAAAGCAAAACCCTTATGTAACAAATGTTACAAGAGCGTGATTTCTCGGCATCCCAGATGAGGATAAGAAAAAGATAATCAGTGCTAGACACCCACCACTAGATTTTCCCTGGAAGCCGAGGAAAGAAAACAATTAAGACGTCCAAGCCAAGGCATATTCTCCAAAACCCAGCCAAGAATGTATCAAGATCTTAAATAACCACTAAGAAAACAAGATTTTAAAAGCTTACCCTGGAGGATCTGCTGCCTGTCCTTATAAGACGCATAGGAGAATGAGACCTTGCAGGAGTCAAAGGAGCAGAGTGTGCAATTATATGCGAATCCCTAGATACCGTCCTTGTTGCTGGACCTGAAGAATGCTGTGTAGAGCCTCCATTATAACCAGAAAAGTTTGTAATACTAACATCTCTCTCATCCTCGGTGGGAGGCTCTGCAGTACACAGATGAAATGCCAAAGCATTCTTTGCTTTTCTCCACTTACTACCCATATATACTCAATGATATGTCTTCACACCTCAAATTTCTTTGTCTATATATCAAATTACACCTTCAAACAAAAAACTGTATATACCATTCAATGGGCTCACACAGAATTAAAAAGCCAGTGTTCTTGCAGAGGGATTTTCTAGTTGTTTAAATATCCTCCTCCGAGACAAGCTGAATATATTAAGAATATCTGATCGATCTTTTAACAGTTAAAAATCCAGTATATCCAATGGACTTTCGGGCGGAGGAATAAGAATCGGTCAAATATTAATGCAGAGGCCTTTTCACAGGGAAAAAAAAGCTAAAAAAAGAAAATTGTATGCTGACTATACATATTTCACCCTATATATAAAAAAATTTAAAAGCGTTCATTACCAAAGTGCCCTTGAAGCTAACGCCATTGATTGTGTCATATGACTCTAGCTCTCTCTAGAACAGTTACACCGAGTCAAATGAGACCTGTTCTCACGTGGCCTGGGGCTAAGGCGTTAAAATAAATCCACTCGACTTAAAGGCTGGGTTCCAGAAATTCCATGTGACCTAAGGCTTAAGCCTTTTTTTTTCTAGTGACTAATATATATAAAGTAGTAAGTTATCTATTTTGATTAGATCTATTAACTTAGAATTTAAACATGATATAAAATGTATCATAAGTCAATGGGCTTTTGGTTTGCTCGTGAAGCTGAATGGTTTTAAATGAGTCCACGAGGGATCAAGTCTTGTTGAGTGTGAGGTCCCAACACCATAAGGAATGAGGCTAGTATTATGTCTCAACCGACTTTGGTGGAATTAAACTCCATCTACTATCTATTAATTTATTTGTTTGGGCTTTGTGTAAAATTAGGTGGTACCCTTACAATCATGATGACATCCTTTGGCTACAATAGTATCATGTATGATTACTATTTCATCCTTACATTATGTACTTTTTATTACTTGCAATAAATTTGTGATATATTGACCAAGCACTCTTGTATGTACCTTTGGGAAGTTGAATAGGAAAATTCATTTAATGGCATTCAAACCTCACAAAGAGATTTGAAATAGATTCTTAGAAAATGTATAACCCCTAGGTGATTGATTTCTAGTATATGTGTGAGTGTGTAAGTGCAACTAGGGAGGTATAGTATTGGAGTTATGAGTATTTATTGAATGTATAGCTCCTAGTGTGTTGGTGGTTGGGTGTGTCTGACAATCATAATGTGTGTCTAATGTTGGAATTAAACTCCATCTACTATCTATTAAAGTTTTTCCTTTGGCCTTTGTGTAAAATTAGGTATGATTGTGCTTGCAATTTTGTTCTTTTGGCAAGGTGGCACCCTTACAATCATGATAGCATCTTTTGGCTACAATAGTGTCATGTATTATTACAATTTCATCCTTACATTATGTACTTTTTGTTACTTGCAATAAATTTGTGAAGTTGAATAGGAAAATTCATTTAATGGCATTCAAACCTCACAAAAAGATTTGAAATAGATTCTTGGAAAATGTACAACCCCTAGGTGATTGATTTCCACTATTTATGTGAGTGTGTAAGTGCAATTAGGGAGGTGTAGTAATGGAGATATGAGTATTTATTGAATGTATGGCTCCTAGTGTCTTGTTGGTTGGGTGTGCAAACTATCTCTTAATTATTATTACATTTGAAAGAAGTTTGGAGAGGGTTGTTAATGTATGAAATGAATCAAGGTTGAGGTCATTAGCCAAATGTGTGGCAATCCATTAGCAAAGGATGTATTTTTAAGTTCACAACATTGATTTTAAACTCTCTCACATATGATAGTGTGAAATTTAAGAGTATCCCAATCATCTTCTTTAAGATCAAATAATTTAGGGATCTCCTATGGTGTGATAGTATTTATGTTCACTGATGTTTATGGAATAATCATTCTTTGAAGTTTAGCTTATTGGCAATAGTTGGATCTTCATTAATGTTATTTTTTTTGCTAAGTAAAAAGTTGGGTAGGGCCAGCACCCATTTATATTAATAAATAAAATAGTACATATGTGAAGGAATTACAAAACTACAGGCTAATTGTCCATGGCCTGCAAACCATTTCACTTCCACCATAATGACATTCCCCCAGCTACAAAGACTACCAATCCTTACTACTTTATGATGGCTGACCAAACTACAATCCTCCACAGCTTATCTCCAACACACCAGCTCTCCACCGCCAACACAACCTTAACCATGACCAGTACCAAAGATGGCACGCTTTGACAACTCATCCGCCAATGTATTCCCTTCCCTGTAACTATGGTTTATCTGAAAATCCTCCAACTCCTCAATGAAGGTCCTGATGATAGCCAACCACCTGCTGATCTTCCAATTAGGGGCTGAGTTTTGTCTGCTTGCATTCACAATGATCGGTGAATCCCCTTCTAGATGGATTCTCCTCGCTCCTAATTCCTTACCCAATTCCAGTCCTTTTAGTGCTGCTCTGATTTCAACGATGTTGTTAGTAGCTTCGCCAATAAACTCCACTCGTTCTGCTAGGATCTTCCCCTTAGCGGGATCTTCATTAATGTTAATGATATAAACATTATCTTTATGAGCAAATTTCAAGGACCAATAAATGAAGAGCCTAGACTACTCTCATAAAGTTGATCCATGATTATAAGATAAAGATCCTAGCATCACATGGAATAAAGTATATAATGTGACAAGTCCCAATATAAGAGAAATTTAATAGTACCTACAGATACTTGTCCTTTATTGTCACCTTTTAATATTTTTCCATATTTTAGAAAATTAGATGTGTCAATTTTGATTTTGTGCAAAAAATGCATACTACAAATGTTAATCATGATCTATTATCAACTAAAGTGTGTTTGATGGTTGTTATCTCATATCCCATCATTGTATGTAAATGTATCTTTTTGCAATGATGGAAGAGTTTAGAAGTTCAGTAAAAACAAACATAACCATCTTATCATTATTTCAAATGGATTTTAACATTTTAGTAAACTCAAGGACCTTCATAATTGATATAATGATGACATTTTCAAGGGCTTGTTGCAAGATATTCCTATAATTTTTAGATGTGCACATTAAATCCCATAGAGATATATTAGCTTGAGTATTTTGAAGTTGATCAATAAAATCATACTCTTTAAGTGTCTTAGTGGATAAATTAGGAGTAGAGGGAACATTAAGAATAATGCTTAACAAAATGTCATTGAGTGGTGGGGCCATGTTGTCGTTGAACCACTTTCTTATGTTTCATGACATGTAAATAATGGATATGATTTGTTGTTCAAAGTACAAGGCTTGTGTACGGGAATATCAAGTAACTCATACAAGACGAATGGATTGAAGGATGGGGACATAGAAGAAATACTGTTGATGTTAGGAGAAGCTTCTTTGAAAATAATTAGTTGACACTTGTGAGAAGTTGGGAAAATCAAGGGTTTTGAAATAGAAAAATATGGGGGCCCAACTTTTTTTTCAATATCAATATGAGTGGCATTAGGGCCACACACCAGAGATTTGATTACTTGAACCATTTGAGATGGAGTGGAATGGAGTGAGTGAGGAGTATCCATCAAACAAGTTTTGTGAACAATTGTGGGATGAACAAATATAGGTTTCATACATGTAATTTCTTTCATAAATCCATGTACATGAGTGTACTTTGTGTTAGAATTTGCGGTATTCACTTGCAACCCTCTATCTAATGTTGTTTTCTCCAAACAACCTCCATAGAGCATAACTTTTGATCTAAAGCTTCAATTTCATTTTTTTTAAATTGATCTTGACGAGCCAAACATATTAAAATAATCAAAGATGTGTTTGGAGATCATTAAAACCCTCATAGAGAAAGAAATTAAGCTCCAAGTTTTTAAAGTGTGATATTAGAGAAAAATAGAATGAGTGAGAGGTGGAAACCCTAAAGGAGGCTAGATCTTTGGGTCACAAATGAAGATCTAGATATAATTGGGGAATTATTGCAATGGAATTCAATAAGGAGGTCATGAGAAAATGTCAATAACATGAGTCAAACTAGAAAGAGTGGAGTGTCTTGTCATAATTGATGGGGAATTCATTAGTTGTCATCATCTTTGTGGAGTGTTAGTCTTGGGAGTGGAGCCTACCAAAGATTTATGGAGTCAAAAATGCCTGGACCTTTGTGGTTTCCATCTTGAGTAAATAAACAAGTGCATATTGGAATGTAGGTTTTTTCTTCTGGACCATGATTTTGGTGCCCAATAGTTTACAAAATCATTTGGTGGTTTCTAATTTTTGTTGCCTTGTATATTAGTGTATGAGATAAAGGTTGTATAGTGTTTTGTAAGTGAAGTAGTATTATGTAGCCAAAATGTTGTTAGACTAAAGAAGGTTGAGTAGATTATATTGGTGTATGCTTGTTCTTAAGATTAGTACAATCTTGGTATCTCTTTAATGGTGGATTTTTTCCCAAATGAGTTTCTCCACATAAATATGATATTACATGTTATTGTTGATTTAGACATCCTCATGTTCTATTTGATGGTTTGATCACATATACTAATCAATTGATCATATTTGAGCATTGATTGTTTATACTTTCACTAAATGTGTTTACCTTGTTCTCAATATTAAATAATGATATAAAAATAAACAAGCATTGAGGGACACTATATCACTGTAAAATCAATCATAATGTTATGTATGAACTCCTTATAAAATACTTATGTTCAAAGAGCTAGCAATACATCCAAATACGGATTTTCAAGAAAATGTGTTTCATAGAGGTTGGGAAGAGAAAAAAGAACATAAAGAAAATCAAGGCTATACAATCATTGGCATAAGAAGTACAAGAAACATTGTCATAATGGGTGATATAGAAGGAAATGGTGTCATCATTAAATGTAGGAGATAAATTAGAAATGAAAGTAGTCATAGATGTAGGAAGAAATTTATAAGCTTCAATATGGGTTATAAAATCAGACATGCAAGCCTAATGATAATAACAACAAAGGAATTTGAAGGAAAATGTGTTAAATCTTCAATTTCATTGAAATGGAATAGATAAAAATAGATAAGTTATCTATACTTCTATTAAGTTCTTTAATATATAATATGAATATGATGTAAAAATCATAATAAAATATTAATTGCACGTTTGAATTCTAAATTAAAGAGCAGAAGAAGTTTATTCTAGGAAATAAACAAACACAAGCAAGGATAAGGATTTATAAATGCTTACGATGTTCATTGTATAATGTTCAATACATTCTTATGGTTTATGTCTAACATGGAAACTAAATATTTATGTACAAGCACTAGATTTTTTTCTTTGACCTTTACATGAAACCAAAAATAATTTTGAGCATGGTTTCTTTCTTTTGGTTCAATGATGTTCATGCAACTATGGCAATTGTTCATGCAACTATGACAATATCCTTCATTTGTGGTAGAATCATGTATTATTGTAATTTCATCCATACACTTCATACTTTTCACTACCTATAGTAAAATATCAATATTTGAATTAAGTCCAATGTTGTAGACACATTTAAATGGATTCTCTTGAGGAGGTTAAATAGAAGAATCTCTTCAATGACAATCAAACCTCAAAAAAATTGTAATATTTAGAATGTATCATTGAAAAATGTGTAGAACGCCCAGGTAATCAAGTTGTAGTATTGTTGTGCTCATGTGTCAGTATATCTAAGGAGGTACAATAATAGAGTTATGAGTGTTTCTCATACTCATGGCTCTTGATATATTATTGGTTGTGTGTGCAATTTATCTTTGCTTATGCATCATTCTTTATCTTTTATTAACAATTGCATAATTGTTTGTTACCATTTGGATGTGGAAATGGACACAAATTGAAGTAAAAAAGAGGGACATCAAACTTATAAATGTCAACTTTTGAGCATTGGCACACAATCATGCATGATCCTATCTAGGCGACAAAACCATAGGTGTACTAGCATCCAATGTACTCAAATGATTGAGATTGAAATGAAACTAGTGTTTTGGATCTAGAAAGACCAAATGTGAAGTGGGTTATGAGGTAGTTTGTGGGTCAAATGATAATAAAAAATTTATTGCAATGTTTATTATGAAAGGCTCAAGAGTAGTTGGTAGACCAAAAGGAAATGTGCTAAATAATTACTTCTCATCTCCACACATAAATTAAATACAATCCTAAATTCTTTAATGTAGTTTGAGTTAGGTATACATTGTTCTTAGAAAGTGAATTGGGTTTCATGTCTTTTTGCCTCACCTTACTGTTGTGTGTAACTGTATTTCTATATAAGTTGGGACTTATGCCTAAATATGTTTTATATGACTTGAGGATTATGCCTAAATTATTTCTTTATGACCTAAAGTATACGTCAAATGAAAATGTATTCTAAATAAAGAGGTATATATAGTTATTTACCTATAAAAGAAGTTTATAAAGGTCAAATATGAAGGTGGTTGAGGGATCGTAACCAATTTGTGGGCCAAGTGGTTGTCAAAGGTTGTTGTAGTGTTTATTACAATGAAGGATCCAATAGTAGGTGTTAAATGAGAAGGAAAAGTGCCAAGTAGGTACTTTTCATTTATACACATAAAATAGGTACAATCCTAAATTCTTTGATACAACTTTGAGTTTAGGAAAATATTCTCAACGAGTGATGTGAGGTTCATACTCTCTTTTTATGTAACTTGGCCACATGCCTATTTTTTTCCTATTTAATATAAGGCTTATGCCTAAATATGTTATATATGCCTTGAAGATTCTATCTAAATTGTTTCTTTATGACCTGAGCTATCTAAGTGGTATGAAAATGTATTCTAAATAAAGATGTTTATATGCTTATTTACTTATAAAAAATAATTGTAAAAAGTTGTTTCCAAAAGCTTTCCATATAATTGTAAGAAGTTATAAATATCTCTTTTGTGATTAATGTATATTGATAAGCACTAATTTAAACATGACACGAGTATTCTATAAAAAATATCATTTTAAATTTAAAAAATATTTTTTAATGTAAATTTAAAAATGCTAATATTTCAAGTGGAAACATAATCAAATAAATTAGAGTTGTATACCTAGATTTATTTATTTTATTTATTTTTTATATTTTTAGACTGCAGTAGCCCCCTATAAACTGCAGTGTGTCTAGTAAACTTTTTTCACTTAATCGATGGTGTTGGTGTGGCACGTCCTTCGGTACCACAAGGATGGGGGGAGACTAGACCTTGTAACCTCTTGTGTGCAACTGGATGCTTTAGCCAATCGAGCTAGGCCCCTCACACCGAGTTGTATACCTAGATTGATAATAATGCAAACAACATCAAATTCTTAGAATTCGAGTGTGATAATAAATTTATTTTTCTTAATGTCCTCTCGAGAAATAAAATTGATAAATATTAGTCATGCTTTCTTTTCGATAAATATCTATATGGATAAACTTCCTTTTCTCAATGCCTTCTTATTTTCCTTAACTACTTTCCTTAGTGTTTGGTCTTGATAATTATCATATTTATTCTCCTTATTCTCATGATGGATCATAGAGTGTGAACCATAATGTTGATGCAGAAACTCATAGAGCTTTATATCATAAGCTCTTTATATTCAAAGTGTGATTTGAAATGGACTATAGAGATCGATTTGAAATGGACAATAAAGATGTCATGTCTCGAGTATATTGAAAAGACATTGTAGTTCTGTTTTCTAATCTAAGTTTGATGTGAACTGTTATGTTGGTACACAGCCCTTTCTAGGGCCCCTTTTCTCCAGACAGTTCCTCTACGACTGTTACCCACAAAGGGAAGCAATAAAAATAAGTAAATAGTCTCCATGACTATTACTCGTTTCCTAAACATTTAGAACCTAGTTCCTAAAATAACATCTCCCCTATTTAAATAATAAACATTTTGAATAAAAGATTATAAATTTAATGATAGTTTTTTAGAATAATAATTAAAAAGATGATAGTTTTTTAGAATAATAATTAAAAAGATTATCAAATTATCAAAAATTTCAAATGCTAAAGATAGTGTAAGCTTCTATTTTTTCCAAATTCATATAAAATTCAAATTCAACAACCATTCACCTAAATATATCCTAACACCCAATCACAAAATCAACCAAATATTCTTAACAATAAGCACAACTTTCTTTTTCATTACTTTAAGAAAACACAATCTAAAAATGTTGCTTAAAAATCCTTTAAGCAATCTTTTGTCATAAATTCAACCTTTTCCCAAACCCAAAAGTATATCCATCTTTTGGAGTTCTTGTTCACCTACAATATTTAAGTCTAAAAAAAAAGAAATTTTGTTATTCCCTATGGTCAGGCCTAATAACAAAATTCCACATTTTTACATAGGACCAAGGAGCTCAGGCCTAAAAGCCTCTTCCATACAACCGTTGCCTTAAGCCCAAACATATTTACACGTGACCAGGGGCTTAAGTCCAAATTGCTCTGAAATTTCCCCAAAGTGGGTAGTTGTGTTGTGATTGCTTGTCGGCCATTGACCACTTGCCCATACCAGAAATCATAAAAACCGGCGGTTTTATCTGAAGTCAAATGAGTGAGGTAGAGCGTGGTTTAGAGAAATCAGCCGGCTTGGAATTTACTGGTGGTTTGGTCAAAACGGTTCCGAAGAAAGAGTGAATGATAACGTGGGGGTATGTATCCAAACAAGTAGCTATCTAGTCTAGTCAGTCAAATAGTTATATGATAGAAGGAAGTTAGGTTAGGTGATGCAACCATGGGACCCACATTTTAATGCACACAACTGTTTCTAATTATATCCTCATGTTTTGGAATAAATCTACACATTGCCCCACGTTTGGAGGGTCTCTATTCAAGAAAAGAAAAATTCAAGTCTATAATTAATAATTGAATTTGACTCAATCTTTTTATAAAAAGATTTACATTAAGAGATTTGATAGTGAAAAGTTTATGGGTGTGGACGGCTGAGCTCTTGAAAGATATGGATAATGGTCGCAGTTTGAAATCCAATTTGTCTATTGTATTTGTCACTGGGAATGTGTATAGTTATGATCATAGGTTTGAAATCTAATTTGTTTGTTGTATATATTGTATGTGGTTCTAGGAAAATTCACCGCCAACAATTCACCACCCACTGTTCACCTCCAACAATTCATCGCTGTAGAAAATTCACCACCACCAATTCATCATTGTGGAAAATTCACCACTACCAATTCATCGACGTGGATAATTCATCACATGTACAATTAGGAAATTTCTAGTGGTGAATTTTCCATGGCGATGAATTGCTGGTGGTGAATTTTCCTAGAAATGAATTTGTCATGGAAATGAATTGTGGACAATGAATTGTAATTTGCCTGAAGCCATTGTATATATTAAGAGTATTGTTATAGTCTAAGATGGCTAGAGCTTCCTCATGTGAGTTGGTTCTAGGTTGTTGGGCTTTTGATTCCTTTGGTAAAAAATAAAAATAAAAAGATTAGACAATGAAAATGATTTAACAATTTTTACAATGCCTTGAGATAGTTCTTGCTTCACGTGGTCGTTTTGGCATCATACTCTTTTATTGTGGATCTTGGTCGCATAAATTATTTGATCTCGTGAACATAAATTCTTTCATTTCATTTTCAAGAGATTGCTACGTAATTACCCTTGATGATATAATCTCTTTAGACATAATGAAAATGAAGATCAATTTCAAAATAATTTTTGAAAGAGATTTTTAACACATTATAATCACATACTTGTAACATATGACAACGCCATTAAAAATATCTAATATAAATATAACTACTAACATGTTATAATCACATATTTAAAGATAGAGTTTATTCTTGTAACATATGACAACATCGTTGAAAATATCTAATATAAATACAACTACTCAACATATTATAATTAACTATTTAAAAAATATATATATATATTTATATCTATTAAAAAAATGTAATCATTAAGAAAATAAATAAATAAACTTATAATCAATTTAGCCTATCAATCAAGCATCGAAAGTACTCGAGGGCCTTTGCTAGGAAAGTCATCATGAGACTAATGAGAGATGCCCACCTCTCTAGGGGTTAATTAATTATTTTTTCTTAATCTTTTAAGGAAGTTTGTTTGTACCATTATTTATAAATAATACTTTTATATTGCTCCATCAAGGACTAAATTAATCATGCGGATTAGACTTTCTATTGTGGATTGATTAAGCCAGATTATACATCAACACGTGTCAAGTTGTATGTTGTGGAAGATTATTCACTTTACATTGAGTGAGATTATGAGGTTTCCAACAACAAATAGTGCCAAACAAGCATCCTAAGTGGAGGGCACTAAAACATACCAAATGAACCAATTACAATACGAGGAATATATTGCATAGTTTTTTTTTTTATGGTGGAGATTATTTTTATAGTATGTTTGATAATTAGATTAAAAAAATTGGAATTGTATTTTTTTATGTGTTAGATTGTGATGGGTTTGTATTGTAAATCTAAGATTGTGTTTTTGGTTTAGTTTATGGATATTTTGTTTGTTGTCTATTAAAATATATTTTGAGATTTTGGTCACTTTTTTTTGTATTGACGTCTAGAATATTGTAGTCTACAAGAGCATTTTTAGGGCTTGTTATTTCATAAGGGAATGCATTTTTACTTCCTTGATGGTAGTAAACCCTTTATTTGCAAATTAGATAGGGTTGAAGAAATGGAAGATAGAAAATGCATATGTCTGGCATAATATTTGTGAGTACTAATGCAAAAGTGAAGATAATGGTCTTGATATGACTATTTATTTTATGTTCTAAATTGATTTCTATTGATCAAACTTGATTCTACTTGATTGTAACCAATGTCTTGGGGATTATCTTTAAAATACAAGATCCTAAACACTTAAATCAAAATGGTTTGTGTGTACTTTAATGGGTAATGGTTAAAATATCTAAAAGGGTTAGCTCATGAAAGTTAGAAAAGGTGTTTGAATTAGGAGGATGGGGTTGAGGGCATAATTTTGTCCAATGGAAAAATCTTCATACAATGTCTGATCCAAGATGAAGGAATAGATGGATTCAAAATTGTCCAAACCATTAGGGATTAAGGTGAGATGAGGGAAGATAGGGTCCAAGATTGTGTCAAATTATGTGCAAAATAGAACAAGTTGAGCATTGAGACAATTTATTTGACACCTAGAGAATCTAAAACAAGAGGGTAAAAGGATGGTGGGTATCCACCTTCTCTTGTACATTTTTCCCTCACTAATGTATGTGAGTTACATGAATTATGCATACTAAAATAAAGAAGACAATAATTCAAGTAAGCAAATAGATTTATGTATACAAGCTTGGGAAATGTCTTTTGGTCCTCCATGTTTTTTGTTAGAGCACTATCTTCGAATAGGAAAACACATAAACATTAGTAGCACATGCAACAAAATATCAATAACATAAAAAATCATCATTTTTGCATTTTAATCTCTATCAAGTGTAAAAGGAAAAAGGGGTATAAAATGTGAGTTTTGAAAAATGGGTTCATGAGGATGTGATTAACTTGGCCCCCATAAAATAATGGGCTCTAGGAAAATTCACTGCTAGCAATTCACTAATGGAAAATTTACTGCGGGAAAATTCACTGCCACTAGCAATTCATTGCCACGGAAAATTAACCGCCAAAAATTCATGCAATTAATTTTTCACGTAGTGAATTGTCATGGCGGTGAATTTCCCATGGTGAATTGTTGGCGGTGAATTTTCCATAAGTGAATTGTTGGCGATGAATTTGTCGTATGCCAAAATAATGTAATAAGGCTAAGAAAAATGAAGGTATCATATTGTATAGGGTTGTCAAGGAGTTGGAACTAGTGTGCCCCCTCAATCTACACAAACATAAAATGATGTAAATGCCAAAATATGATAACATGATACATATGGTTGTTGATGAGTTGGAACCAATGTGGCCCCCCTCAATCTATCCATACATGAAAGCATTTAAAATTGTGATAATGTAAAGAATATAATTTGTCTCCCTTCAAATTGAGTGCATAAATTTTGATGGAGTTTATTTTGGAGAGGAAAAAGTGTAATGAGTGCATGTGACAATGTGTTGGTCGTAATGTGTGAAGAAAATTCTAATAGCATGAAATTTGACGTGAGGGAAGGGGAAATGTTTTTTCCAAGTGTGAGGAGAATTGATCCATTAAAACGGGTAAGAAACAAAGCAAGAAGCAAAATAAGCTATGTTTTTGTTCAACATGAACAAAGTGTATTAAGAGCACTTTGTTGCTTTGCATCATCCCAAATCCATGGGGAAACCCAAAGGACAATAGGAAACAAGACAAAGAGATCATAAATAAAATGGATGTTAGAACCACTTTTGTCAGCAAACACCATTAAAGGTGACTTTGTGTCATATGTGTATTAGCTTTGAACATATAAAATGAAAAACAAGGACAAAATCTAGAAAAAGAAAAAATTATAACATGTGAAATGTATCATAACATATGTAGATAAAGAATGATCACCCATATATTAAGCATACTCATCATCATCTAATAGGTCATCATACTCCCACTTGTCAACCATAAAATATTCAAAAATAATCATTGAAGATCACTCTTTTGATGGGGCTAGATCATTAGGTAAAATTGCCACCCTTGACAAATATTTATGGTCTAATGTCCAAAATAATTTTAGATTTTGGTTTTTTTTTTATACGTAAGGTCAATATAATTTTATTAATTAAAAAAGTTGAGTAAAAATGTCTGCCAAGCAAGAAAAGATCCACCATAGCCAAAAAACTGCCACCTTCCCTGACCACTGATAACACCAACAGACAGACGAAAATTGTTCCAAGAGCATTGATAAACTACCAAAACATATGCATTAACAAAACCCATTTAAGAAGCTACGTCATGACTAGAGACTACTAATAGACGAGAAAGACCAAACCCTACCCCCAAAGCAAAAAATAACCATCACCCACATTACATAAACTTATTTAATTTTGTAAATTCCTCAAACTCAATTTTCCAATCTACTTCCCCTACTGCCAATAGACCAAATAATTTCTTTAGAAATTCAACTGATGCCCTTGCCAGCGTACAGTGATGCATCAAACCCAGACCGTGCAAGTCCAAAAGGAAGGGGAAAATCGTTACCGTGTTCTCTTTTAGAATTTGTTCCACGTCGTGAGGCCTTGGACATCCTCTGCCTTCAATCACCACATGCAGAGCTTCATCCACACCTTCGACCGAGTCCTCCCGAAACATTTTCACCAGCAATTTCTTAGCTTCAACCTTTAGAGTCCTCAAATCCAGAATGGACGCTAGGAAATGCTAAGAGACATGCAGGTTATCGCGACCATACTCCCCATTTTCCAAGTGCCCAGTGCCCAAAACCATCTTTGCAGCCGCAACCACCAATGGATCATTTTTTTAAAAAATTCTTTTTAATCTTTGGTCCATAATTTCCCTTAACACCACTTGTCTCATCAATGACATCAAAGAAATCAATGTGTTTGCTCCAAAACGGGCTAAGCCCGACACTGAGACCTCAATCACAAATTTTGAGCTCTTCTCCATAACCTTTCTGCAGAAAATGCACTCGGCTTTGGAGAGAACAAACACCCACAAACACCACAGCCACTAGCTACTAAATCCGCACGCCAAAAAATTCATTGGCCTTCATTAAATAATCCAACTCTACCCACCATGCCGCCATTATCGTCCACAAATGGTACCCAGACCAACGTGTGGGACGCCCTTGCAAGGAGGAGAAAATCCTTCTCCATAATTTTCACTCACAAAAACTCATGAAAATAGATGTTGTATATGTCCTTGGCATCATGCAGAGAACCATCGGCAAGACCCCGACACACCTTTCCATACACACTGCCACCACAACCCATCCAGCAATGAAACTCGACCACCGTGGCATCCAATGCCATCTCCCCCTGCCACCTCAGAGGGACGCCCTCCCTGCCACCCACAATTTTAGATTTTGGTTTTAACATCCATATTTGTTTTTACTTTGCATAACAACTCTTCCATCATGAATAAATTTTGCATATTGATAAAGGATGAAAATAATTACTTGATATTTTTCTACCTATGGGTGACCAAAGATCATGCTAAACATATTGGAAGTTGGGATAAAATGAAATAGCATTGGTTCCTCTCTTTCATCAATTTTTAACTTCAATATGATGCACCATAAAGTTTTTTGCATAATACCATCAAATGGTGATAAAAAAAATCTTTCATGCAAACATTAAAATGATACTTTAGATCAAGTGGCATGTCTTTAATGTATATATAATGTCTCCTTTAATACATGGTGGGACATGACATCCATTATTGGGTATTTCATAATGAAAGAACACAATGGATGGGGAGAGAAGTTTTCTAGTTCACTCATCAACAAATTCAAAAAAATTATTATAAAATGTTAAATTTGTATCATTATGATCTAATGTTTCTTCATTTGTTGGTTCATATTTCAAATAGTGTATACATAATTAGATTGATTATGTTGCACAGAAAGATTTTTTGTATAGATTTAGAGATTTTTATTTCAAGGGGCAATATAGTAGTTCTATCCTCATTTATTTTCTTCTCATGAATCACATTATTATCGATCAAATCTTGTATAATTTTGTGTTTCAAATCCATAAAATACTATGCATCCTGACCATTGACTCAATAATAATCACAAAAAAAATTGGAATCAATACATTTAGGAGCATAAATTGAAGTATCTAATGGTCTAATTGGTATAAGAATAAGATCATATTTTCCCATTTAATATTTTGTAATATATAATTAAGGGGATCAAAAAGCTTTGTAAACTTTTTTATTGTATTTGTGATTTTATAAAAAATAAGATTTAAATTTATTTTTTCCATTATTGATATGATTTACATTTAGCCTATTATCTTCTTTATGATTTGAATTACCATTTCCCTTTCAAAAAATGTATTGTTACTTAGAAGGGTAGGACATGGGGAAGGTCAAAGAGTAGTAAACGAGATATACTTAAAAGTATTAGTTCTCTAACAATTCTAACTCATAATATATTATGCTTGCACATAAGTGAGACAATGTTTGATGAGCACTCATTAGTCTCATTATCAAACAACTAATAATTTGCATTTTTACAAGCAAGCCTTAAAATTATATAACTACCTTTCATTGTTTCATTACTTCCTTGCTTACATTGGACCAAATATAAAAATAAAACCTTTAAGCCAATATTTACTTGAAATTATCAGTCCAAGGAGCTCACAAGTTTAAGAAAAATATGGATAGAGCAATGTGGCAATCAAAAGAACAATTCTAGCACATATTAATTTAATGTACATGGGAACAATTTACCTAATATTTATCATCATACATAAATTCGTGTGGTATTAAATGGCCTAATGTCGATAATTAGGTCACCATTTGTCATTGTACAATTCAAATATAAGCACCATAAACCTATTGAAAAAATAGTTTGATATATCATGTAGGATGGAGGATTTGTTAGGACTAGAGGGCTAGGTGTTGTATATTATACAAATTCTGATGTCTAGGGGAAATTATTTAATATTTGTAATATTGTAAAAAAATCCCACATGGAAAAGAATCCCCCATTT
The DNA here is from genome assembly GCA_007258455.2 of Sequoia sempervirens. Classification (NCBI taxonomy): domain Eukaryota; kingdom Viridiplantae; phylum Streptophyta; class Pinopsida; order Cupressales; family Cupressaceae; genus Sequoia; species Sequoia sempervirens. Next base: position 360,953,730 of record VDFB02271358.1, on the reverse strand, counting down.
GGATGAAATCTTGAGATTCCATTATTGATAATTTATGCCATGTATCATTGGTTGTAATATAGTTTTAAGAATAACTTAATAAGGGGTCACTAGGTGGATTATGACTAGCATCTTTGAGCAACTAGATATAGGCATGTGTAAGAGGCATGCAAGTAAAATTATAGCTCATGTTGGAGTTCTTGGGAATTACATTTGGACCCCTTGGTCATAGGTTCAAATTGGTCAAGTGAGTTACTATATATGTTAAGAGGTACACATGGAGGAGGGAACATGGGTTGAATATGGACCACCTTGACTTGGTTTTCGCTCATGGCCTTGAAAAATCATTCATGGTTTCATGTGCTTGATTGGCCAAAATATTAAGGGATTAGGATGGAGATTTAATGTTTAATTTATGTAGGTTTAGGCTACTATAATTTCTCCAAGTTTAGAGTGCATACCTTATTGAATCATAGAGACATTGTTATTACATTGTAATTGATTGTTGTTGAATAATGTTAGCATTTCAATGTGCACCTTTTGGTATAACACAAAATAAAACAATGTGCAAGATAAAACCTTTCTTCAAATTATAATGCGTGGAGTGAAATATGAACATTTGCACTTAAAGGAGGAAGGCAATAGAATGAATGATATTGCTAGAGTAATGATGGTAAGTGGTAAAAAATATTTTAGAAGTATTTAACAAGAAAATATTTGTTTTATTATTATTCTTAAGTGTATTTATATTAAGAAGACCACAAAGGCTAATACACTAGTGCATCCTAAGATTTATAGTTTTTGATTAGAGGTAAATAACGGGTTTTGAAGGGGCCCAAAACCATTTACAAAAGAAAGTAGCTAAAACTAAAGAAAACTACATTAAGTATCTATCATCCCAAAAACAACAAACCAACAACAAAATGTCAGCTAAAAAGGAGGACCCCAACCAACATCACTACATGTTTTTCAAAATATTAGCCACCTCCACATCGCTCATCGTAGCCTTCTGAGCATCATCCAAAACATTAGGCAAATATTTACCAGAAGCCCCAACCTAAGCCTTAGTCTTGTTTCTAGTTCTAGCCCTAGGCCCATCCATATTCACCTCAGTAATCGAAACATTATTCTTATCCCCACCCTTCTCAACAGTAATCTCCTCCTCCATTAACTTACCACCAACACCAAACTCTTCAAAATGAACAATTTCCTTATGATTCTTGGCACTAAAAAAGGGAGAAGTAACACCAACATATTCAAAATTAACAATAGACTTAGTCACCTCCCCACCCTTGACCGCACTAGCACAAATTTTCTCCAATTGATCTTCAAGGGTGAGGACTCTACCTTCCAAATTTTGTTTAATCTTAAGAGTTTCCTCCACCACAATGTTCAAGGAATTAAACAATTCATCAATATGGTTTTAAATAGAGGACTCTTTAGCCTTACTCACAACACCCCTAACTTTGACATTAGTCATATTAAGTTCATGGAAAAACCATTTGAACAAAATAATGGAACCCTCTCTAGCAATTCCTAGCACATCAGAAATATCTTCCCTATCAAAATAAAAAACCCCCTTCTCTGCAACATCTTCCTCCTTAAAGGAGCTAACCTTATCCTGACTGGAAAAGATTTCCTTGCCTTTCCTAGCAACAACCGACATTTTTATTTTGTGGATGGAATTTGCAATCTCCTCAACCACAACCTTTCTTTTCTTCATCTGCTCCAGGTCCATAGCCTAGGTCTCCACAATAGCCTGACTGCTAGCAACCCTAGCCTTACCTTTCTGCTGCAAATTTGGGTTCACACTCGAGGAATCATCAACATCCATACCACTCGTGATCGTGAGAGGAGACACCCTCTCCAGTAATTGACTCGCAGTCCTTAAAACCCTTTTCTTCTTACTTCCCTCCTCCAACTCCTCCTTCTGCTTGGTCACAGGGGGCGATGACGATGCTTCATCATACAAATCATTCTTCTCCTTCACACCACTACACAGAAAAATAACAACCACCTCATCACTGCAAGTCTCATAGCCCTTCTTAGGGCCCAACTCCCCTTTTTTAGATTTTCCCACAGCAGAGGGTTGAGGACCCACCTCCAAAGATGCAAGCAAGTCTAGGACAAAGTCCACATCCTCCTCAGAATCTAACTCCTTTTCCAAAATAAGTTTTCTTTTCTTCCCTTTTTTACTAGGCAACTCCTCTTCTGAGATAGTCTCATAATCCTTCGTCAGCTTAGACTGCTTACCGTTTGGGGTAACAATTGGCTTAACTGCCTCAAAAGGCTTAGCATAATCATAAATTAAAAGGATTAACTGACCCACATGCAAAATAAGATTTTTGGGGTTTTTCTTATGGTCCTTGAGACCAGAGTCCAGTGACATTAGGAGATAATATGGAAGGGTATGTGTAGGATCATGATGGGCCAAAAATTGGTGATGTAAAAAAAGTTGTGTTATGCATCGACCAAAAAACGCGAAAAAATCCCAAGTTGATTTTTTTTTGGCTTGGGTGTTAGTACATTGCTCCAAAGCAATGCCCAAGGCAAGAATTACATATCGGATATCCGATCCAAATCAGATATCCAATTTGAATTAGGTATAAATACATATCAACGACCTTTTAAAATCATTTGAAGCATTTTAAAGCGCTGAGAGTGCACAGTGAGAGTGACGTTTGGATATCAGATATTCGATTTTCATGATAAGATTTTAGTTTTTTTTGTTTTAATCAATTTTTCTATTAGTTTTGTATAATTTTAAGTAGTTTTTAATGGATTTTTATTAAAAAGTAGGGTTTTTTATTGATTTTTATTAAAAACTAGAGTTTACAATGGATTTTTATTAAAAACTAATGTTTTTTATGGATTTATATTAAAAACTAGTGTTGTTTATGGATTTTTATTGTTTGTTATGGATTTTTGTTAAAAAATAGGGTTTTTTTGGTTTTTTATTAAAAACTAGGGTTTTTTTACAATAATTTCATTTATTTTTTGTAATTTCAATTAGATTAATTAGTTTTTAACTATAATCAGGTATTATGGCTGAGAATGAAAATGCACAAATGCCAAATGCTCCACCACCTCCATGCCTATCAATTGAAGACTTAATTGATGAAAATTTGGAGCAATTGAGGGGCATTTGTGATGTTTCTAAGACAATCTCTCGATTATCCCAGATGACAAACACGTTGAAGGAAATAATTAAAAAATATAGAAACCCTTGCCACCCAACATAATATCTTTCTTTCGTGGCGAGAAACCATGAGGGAATATTACTCTTGTGGATTGTCTTACGATGATGTGAAAGATCTCCAAATAAAAAAAGCCCAAATATCCTCTTTATTTGTTAACCCCCGCATTGGTTTGCCAGTTAATGTTAATAAACCAAAAATTTCTATAAAATTGTGCATGAATAAGGACATTGTAGATAACTTTTGGGATCGTTGGTGTATAGTTTTTGATAAACCACCCAACAACAATAGTGATATACCATTTTAATTTATTAAAAAATTATATGTTGAGTTTGTGTTAGGGCATCATGTCAATTACTTTGACATTAAACCCTTCCAGGGCGTCGATGGAGGTATGCCCCAAGATAGACTAGAGGCAGTTAGAGTAGTCCAATGCCCATATGTTTCCCCTCCTCCCCTTCCTCCGCCACCTCTAGTACATCATCCAGATATTATCGAGGATGCAGCCACACAAACTATTCAGGCTATTTACTCTTTGAATGGTCTTTTGGTTTCCCATACTTCTACAATAGCTCAACCACATTTTGGTGATGTTGGTGATGGATCGAGTGTTGTTGCATCCTCCTCCTTAGGTCCACATATTTTTGTGCCACATACTTGCACTATGTGCCACCAGATATGCTTGGGTCCTCTTGTACAACATGTTGAGCATCCCCTGGACACTTCTGATTATGACATCCATTATGTGGACATTATAGGAGATCAAACGTAGGGGAGTGGAGCGCACCCTACAGAGTCCTCTCCTGCTAGAGAGGGGGATGTTGGAATAGTTACATAGGTAAGATTCAAGTTGTAAATTCATAACTTGCATTTGTTTTTAAATGAATATTAATAAGAGATAGTATCAAGTACTAATATTTATTTACATGGTCTATTTAACAGTTGATGTTTGAGGAGGAGCTCACACAGGTGACTGATAGCACCCTTAGGGCCATTTTATTTGGCCTCGACATGCACACAATATATATTTTTGCACTCATTTACATTTTTTTATTATATACTTGCTTGTCATTTGAATTTTCATTAATGAAATTATATATTAACTTATGTGTTTATCTTATTTTCCTCTTGTAGGAAACACATAGTGCAAGCGAGGTGCAACACTATCCAAACTATGGAGGCACAATGTTAGATAAGGGAAAGGTAATTGAACTCAAATTCGATTGAATTAAGATTTTTAAGATCTTATATTGATTATACATACATCAACATAGATTGGTAGTTTCATATGTACTTGTCATTTTTATGTACAAGCGGTTATGAGCTATGCATCATTGTTGACAAGTGTCACAACAGTTGAAGGAGTAGGTATTGAAACACCTCAAGGAGTAGGTGTTGAAACACCTCAAGGAGGAGGTATCGAAACACCTGAAGGAGATAAAGAAAAAGAGGTGCCTAAAGAGGTATGTGTTTATTTTATTTTGTGTTTGGTAAATATGTTCCTATTACCGACAATTGTATGCTAACTTAGATCAATTTTATGTTTTTGTTCACATATATAGATTGAAATTTCAAAAGTTGGTTTGGTTGGTTCTTTGAGAGGGGCATATTCTAGGACTCCTGACCCTTTGAAGAGATGTATATTTCAGGTAATCAAGATTTCAATTTTAGAGTTCTATTATAATTCAATGTATATTGATTTTGATGTTAATTATTCAATTTTAAATTATATAGTATAACTAATCTCAATTGTGGTTTGAATTTTTCTTGTGCAGCTACCTTTAGAGCCAAAGAGTGCTTCAAAGAGGCTCCATTTTGATGATCCACCAGTAGTTTAGGATGAGATACACATTTTGGCATGTAAATTTTGAATAGATATCGAGATGGCATATGGCACATTTTGTAAAAAAAAATTTGGGTTGGCATTGATGCCATTTTTGTATATGGACATACACTTGATTATTGGATAATTTGATATATAGAAGTTGACAATCGAAATTTAATTTGTTCCTCATGTGCATGATTAAACTCTTTGAAAATTTAATCTTGAGCAATGGTTAAATATCAATATACAATAGCATAAAAAAGAATGGTTATGTTATGTAGTTTATATTCATATCGTTGATTACATTGCATTGCACATGTTTCAAACTCAAAGCATTACTTCACATTGTATAACTAACAACTAGATGTTGATAGATGAAAAAATTTCAATTACAATATAGTTTTTACAAAGTCAACCTAAGCAGTTATGCAACTACAAGTCACATGTTGCATAACTAATAACTAGGAGCAATTGTCAATTGCATTTGCTTGTCATGGAATTCTATCAGACCACATTTCTTTGAGGCATTTTTTCAAACAATTCACTGCCTTGTCTATGCTACCACATTTTTCATACATGTCTACCAAAGCTTTTTATCAAATAGTTCACTGGCTTGTTGCTATGGCTAAAAGCCTAAAACAAGTGCTTTCAAAAAAGCTATGGATGCTTGGAAAAATTCTATCAAAGCATAATAGTAAGAAATAACATAGACAAGGCAATGAACTGTTTAAAAAAATGCTTCAAAGAAATGAGGTCTCATGGTGATGGAATGCCATGACAATCAAAATTTCTTTTGATTCTCATGGCATTCCATCACCATGAGACCTCATTTATTTGAGGCATTTTTTCAAACAGTTGATTGCCTTGTTAATTGTCATGGCATTCCATCACCATGAGACCTCATTTCATAGAGGCATTTTTTCAAACAGTTCATTGTCTTGTCTATGCTACACATTTTTCATACATGTCTATCAAAGCATTCTATCAAACATTTAATTGCCTTGCTACTATGGCTAAAAGCCTAAAACAAGTGCTTTCAAACAAACTATGGATGCTTGGAAAGAATCTAACAAAGCATAATAGTAAGCAATAACATAGACAAGGCAATGAACTATTTTTAAAAAATGCCTCAAAGAAATGTGGTCTCATGGTGATGGAATGCCATGACAAGAAAATTGCTATAGATTGTCATGGCATTCCATCACCATGAGACCACATTTTTTTGAGTCATTTTTTCAAACAATTCACTGCCTTGTATATGCTACCACATTTTTCATATGTCTACCAAAGCATTTTATCAAACAGTTCACTGCCTTGTTGTTATGGCTAAAAGCCTAAAATAGGTGCTTTCAAACAAGCTATATGGATGCTTGGAAAATGGTACAGGAGCACCTTGGAAACCGAGGACTATTTGATGATTAGTTGATGCAACCAAGGATGGAAAACCCCTCACTTTCACAATACAAGGGATTCCTAAACACCTTTCTCAACTTAACTCTCGGATCTCTTTAACAAATCTTGCAAATAATCATCATTATATACACCCATTTTAGTCCCCTTCAACATACTTCCAACTCACATAGGACTCCTTTGGAACAACTTTCACAAATCATGCAAACTACAATGCTCAACCTAGCCAAATAGGCCAAATTTCCAAAGCAACCACCCTTAGAACACTTCACAAACCCTAAAAATTGTTGGGGCAGCACTCAACAGATGAAAAATCTCAAATTTTCCCATTTATCCTCTAGAACTTGCCCTCTAATACCCTATTCCACAAAACCCTCAAATTGCTCAAATTTGACAAGGGTTTATTGAAAAACCTACTTGCAGACTTCCCCAAACTTTACCACCAACTCCAAAACCCTTGAATAACCTTGCACAAGCTTAAAAGAACAAGAAAAGTGACTTCCCTCAAACAATTCCCACTTTTACCCTCTCTAACTCACTTTTTCATGCAAAAACACACGAAATGCCATCTAGGGCATCACCAAAAATCATAATGATGACCTCCCCTGCACAAGAAACAATGAAAACATGTTTATCTATCCTAACTAAGCCTATCCATTGAGTTACAACATCATATAGTGGGTGGAAGGCTTAAAACTCCATTTTAAATGCACTCAAACCCTTGGAACAGGGCTCACAAACCAACCTCTAGTAAAATGCCTCTTAAATGCACAAAAATGAATGAAATTACTTCAAAAAAAGTTTGTGAAGAAGTTAACTCTACTGCCCACCAGTTTCCATTAAAATAAAGCAACAAGCTATGGTCTCATGGCTTTTTTTTCGCATGAAAATCAATGTTGGAGTTCGGTTGAAGGCTAAAAACTACTTGTAAGGGCATAAATAAATCTTGTTCTACAACTCATATGACCAAACCGCCTATTCCATCACGTCTAGATGGGTATGTTTAGGTTAGCTATGGTCCCCTTTTGCACCCAAATAGGCCGAAGCAGTTCGAGCTATGTCCAATAAGCGAAATCCCTTAAGAGTCCAAAGTGCAAAAGGGCAACAATCTTTGACAGACTATTACTCAGAAACCGTGATGCCTAAATGTTTTTTTTGAGGCTACGAGATTGTGTTGGGACCCTCTACAGTAACCTCTCTCAGTTTTTTCTATCTCGGAGGTGTTTTCTCGTTGTGACGATTTTTTAGTTGAGAGAAAAGTTGTCAGATGCAAGCAGTGTAAAGTTGCAAAGTGGTGCAACTTTCATTCTGTAACTCGTACGGCCAAACCGACTGTTCCAACACGTCCGGATGGGTATGTTTACACTAGGGATGGTCCTCTTTTGCACCCAAATATGTTGAATCACTTTGAGCTACATTGGACTGGCGATTTCCCTTAAGAGTCCAAAGTGTTAAAAGATAGCAATCTTTGAAGGGCTATTTCTCAGAAACGGTGATGCTTACAGACTCTGTCTAAGGCTACAAGATCGTTTTGGGACCATCTACAATAACCTCTCCCTTTTTTCTATCTCGGAGGCGTTTTCCCGTGGTGACGAGTTTTCAGTTGAGAGAAAAGTTGCCAAATGCAAGCAGTGTAAAGTTGCAAAGTGGTACAAATTTCATTCTGCAACTCGTACAACCAAATAGAATGTTCCAACACATCCGGATGGGTACGTTTACGCTAGGGATGGTCATTTTTTGCATCCAAATACGCCAAATCACTTTGAGCTACATTGGACCGACAATTTCCCTTAAGAGTCCAAAGTGCTAAAAGACAACAATCTTTGAAGGGCTATTTCTTAGAAACCGTCATGCTTATAGACTCTTCATCTAAGGCTACGAGATTGTGTTGGGACAATCTATAGTAACCTCTCTCAGTTTTTGATATCTTGGAGGCATTTTCCAGTGGTGATGAGTTTTTAATTGAGGGGAAAGTTGTGAAATGCAAGCAGTGTAAAGTTGCAAAGTGGTGCAACTTTCATTATGCAACTTGTATGACCAAATAGATTATTCCAACACATCCAAATGGGTACGTTTACTTTAGGGATGGTCCTCTTTTGCACCCAAATACGTCGAATCACTTCGAGCTACATTGGACCGATGATTTCCCTTAAGAGTCCAAAGTGCTAAAAGGCAAGAATCTTTGAAAGGCTATTTCTTAGAAACCGTGACGCTTACAGACTCTATGTCTGAGACTATGAGATCATGTTGGGACCATCTAAAAATAACCTCTCTTGATTTTTGCTATCTCGGAGGCGTTTTCCCGTGGTGATGAGTTTTCATTTGAGGGAAAAGTTGCTAAATGCAAACAGTGTAAAGTTGCAAAGTGGTGCAACTTTCATTCTACAACTCGTATGACCAAATAGACTGTTCCAACACGTCTGGTTGGGTACATTTAATCTAGAGATGATCTGATTTTGCACCCAAATACGCTGAATCACTCTGAACTACATTGGATCGATGATTTCCCTTAAGAGTCCAAAGTGCTAAAAGATAGCAATCTTTGAAGGGCTATTTCTCAGAAACCGTGATGCTTACAGACTCTCCATCTAAGGCTATGGGATCATTTTAGGACCATCTACAATAACCTCTCTTGGTTTTTTCTATCTCATAGGTGTTTTCTCGTGGTGACGAGTTTTTAGTTGAGGGAAAAGTTGTTTGATGCAAGCAGTGTAAAGTCACAAAGTGGTGCAACTTTCATTCTGCAACTCGTACGACCGAATAGACTGTTCCAACACATCTAGATGAGTACATTTATGCTAGGGATGGTCCTCTTTTACACCCAAATACGCTTAATCACTTTGAGCTATATTGGACCGATGATTTCCCTTAAGAGTCCAAAGTGCTAAAAGGCCATACCATTTATTGTATGGTATGTAGCTCGATGGTATGGCCATGGTAGATGTTATTAGGAATGTATAAGGTGACTATGTGGGTTTAAAGTGTTAGAAAGGTTTGTAGTTGAGTTGGTGAGTTGCCATGCATGGCAAAAATGAGTGAAATTAGGTGAAAAATGGTGGTTACAACATGTTAATGTCAATGAAACGTGGGGGCAACAAGATTTAAGGTTGGATCAAGCTTGTGTAGGTCCTAATAGACATGTTTGGTGAGTTTATAGGGTGTGGCAAGGTTGGAAACATTGATTTCCTTAAAAACCTCATGAAAGTTGCTAAAAATGAGGGTTTGTTGAAATAGAGCTTTAGAAAGTATATCTCACAAAAAAAAATTGTGGTTTTGGTAGTTTGGTAGGCTGTTTAATGATGCCCCATCAAATTTTTAGGTTTGGGAAGTGTTCAAATATGAGTCTCTTTGTAAAATGAGCCTATTTTAGTGAAGTTGCACCCAAGTTTGGGTTTGAGGATCAAATTGGAGTTTGAATTATCTTTAATTGTAATTGTGTTGTTTAAAGCCACCTAGCTCTTGCATAACAAAACTCTTACCCAATCAACTTGAACATCATGCACACCCAAATACCTTGTTTCCACTTTGCTAGATGAAAAACTCAATTACATTGGAAATGAACTTCACATGACCTTTTTACATTTTTTTGGAAAAAGTGGCAAGCCACTGTAATTTATTATATATAAATAGGAGATATTACAAAACTTGGTTCAAATGATTATACCAACAGGAAAGAACCAGGAAGAAAACCTTTGGTTGTAGCTCAATTAAGTACAAAAAGCTCTTACAAAATTGTCCCAATAACAGTAACAAAGCATACACTTGTATGACTATTTCAACCTATGACTTTCCAAACTACAAACCCCTTTATATTTTAAGCATAACCTTTATACAATGCCAAACATTTGACCCATATTTCAAAAAACATCACTGGATATAGATTATGCCCATACACAGTTATGACCTTTTTACATTGTTTCACATTTGAAAATTCAAATTTTACAAAATTTTCCTATTGGAGGCATTCAGGGCATAGTCTTCCACAAGAGTAGTATGTTGATGTTCTGGAGTGACAAGCACTTGTACAAACCATCAAGGTAGTAGTTAAACTACATACAATAGGAAATATACTTAGAATAAAAGACGCTTAGAATAACAAATCTATATTATTGTAATATGTCGCATACCTCTCTGAAAGGATTAGAGTTGCCTATTGTTGTAGTAGGTCCATGATCAATCGTGCCAGGAATATCAAAAAATTTGCCAAATGAGAAATCTATATTGTCACAATAGAAAAAATGCTTAGACTAACAAATCTATATTAATCTAAACAACCCAAATGATGATGAATTGGTAATGCAAACTATAAAAGATGCTTAGAATAACCAATCTATATTATTGTAATATGTCGTATACCTCTCTAAAAGGATCAAAGTTGGCTATTGTTGCAATAGGTCCATGATCAATCATGCCAAAAATATCACAAAAGTTGTCAAATGATAAATCTATATCGTCATAATAGAAAAGATGCTTAAACTAACAAATCTATATTAATCTAAACAACCTGAATGACAAACTATAAAAGATGCTTAGAATAACCAATCTATATTATTCTAAATGACATAATTGATGATGAGATGGTAATGCACACTATAAAAGACACTTAGAATAACCAATCTATATTATTGTAATTTGTCACATACCTCTTCGAAAGGATCAGAGTTGGCTATTGTTGCAACAGGTCCATGATCAATTGTGCCAAAAATATCACAAAAGTTGTTAAATGATAAATCTATATCGTCACAATAGAAAAGATGCTTAGACTAACAAATCTATATTAATTGAAACAACCTGAATGATGATGAATTGGTAAATATCAATATTAAATAAAGAACACTATGAACTTAAGCATAATGAACATAAGCATTGTACCTTCCATTCTTGAATATGTTATTCAAGTGTTCCTGAAGGGTCATCTCTTTGCTTAATATCAGTATTAAATAAAGAACACTAATGAACTTAAGCATAATGAACCTAAGCATTGTACCTTCCATTCTTGAATATGCTATTCAAGTGTGCCTAAAGGGTCATCTCTTTGCTTAAGAGTATCCAATATTGCTTCATGATTAGCATTACTAAGTGTCCATAGTTGTTTTGTCTTTGGTTTGGCATGATGCTTCAACAACTTAACATTTGTTGCTATAATAAGGTGCAAATACATGAGAATGGTTTTGTGTTTCTTGTATTCTTCAAATGTAGGTATGCCATTCTTTCTAATCATGTATGTTCGCAACCAAGTTCCTGCAACCACAATTGAACTTGTAGGATACACGAACCCAACATCATCTTCCATCAGTTGTGTTAGCTTATGCTTTACCTGCACACATCGAGCCAACCAATAGTTTGATCTCTCTTCATTCCCATGTGGTGCAACAACTACAAAAACATGTCCTGGTTGTAGTAGATCTGAAAGTCGATCGTAATCAACTGAACTTTCCATTGTGTCATTTGTCATGGATATTGTTTGAGATAAAGGAGTTAGATACTATGGAACCCATGTATCCACCCACTCACTTGACTCACATTGATCCCACTCGCAATGAATACAACTCTAACAAAAACAAGCCAACTCTCATGTCCAAATGCTCCATGTGCTTGCATCTAAGCTTCAAAATGAATGCATCTTTGAAGATTCTTTGATTGTATGACAATCCAATCTGCCTCCCACTGTACCCTTCTCAACCAACCAAAAGAATCTGTGCACTATTGAATCAAGTGTCCTTCCCTGTGACAATGCTGAACTACACCAATCAACAATAGAACGTGCATCACTAAATTTTGCTCCTAAAATCTTCAATTTCTCCTTAACTAGAGCTCTCTTTACACATGCACTTGCTCCACCATGCTCCCCTTTCCCATGCCCAGCTTCAAAAAACTCCAAATATGAGGTACACCCCTCTCTACATGCATTCTACTCAACCAATAAAACATACGAGCATTCTTGAATTGACCTGTGCAGTTATTTGACCAAATGAGATGTTGACCCAATGCTATATCATGCTCCTGCAAGAACCCAAAAAAATTCTCGAAACAATGTTGGACATACTCAGACGAGTGAGATCTATCATCACTCATATAAAAATGATACTCTTTGATTATCTTTCAATCCTCCTCTGTACTATCAGGTGCATGTCTAAATGTTATGTGGATAAAAATAGCAATCTGAATGGAATTGTAATACTGAGATTGTACCTCGTTTTGTGGTTGCAATGTGTAGTTTTCTAAAAAATCAACCACTGATATAATAGTGCCAATCATAAAAGAGTCCTTACAATCTTGAATTGTTGATCCAACCAATGAGACCTATGACTATTCCTTGCATACTTGTAGAAAAGATTGTTCTTAAAATTTGAAATAAAATCAGCAACACTGCATTCTTTTACAACCAACTCACATCTAGAACCTTCACCTCCACTCTGCAAAGTATATTTGACTATCTCATTTCTCTTTTTCTCAACAAGCTTCTTTCCAAATTCATGTTTGGAACCCTCATGAAAACATTGAACAAACTTTTACAAGCCACCACATTGTGAGCACTTCGCATTTAAACAATCATTTTTATAGAAAAAGCAACCATCCTCTCTAGAACATAAAAAATAGATCTAGCAAGTCCCTTGATGATTTCGGAAGATGCATTGCACCATACTCTTGCAACATTTCATTAGTATGCAAAGTAGAACGAATATAGCATAATAGTTCATGGTACATTGAAAACTCCACATGGTATTTGCAACAACAAGTATTATGAATTTTAAGAGGCACACAATAAAATGGCTTCAAACCTTCAAAATTCTTTTGCGATATTTTCATATTTGGATGTGTTTCAATAATTTTTTTGAACAACATTTGGCTTGATTCCAAGAAATGTTTAGACTGCGGTGTACAGTCTCGATTGCCAATTCTTAACTTTAAAACATCCTTTGCATTGGGTGATACTCTAGAGTTATCATGCCAAAATTGCTGAATTACCTGCTTTACATTATCGTTTAGCTTCTTATCAACACGTGGAAGCCTCCCGACAAAATCCCATGTATCATTTTGAAGAGGATCATCTATTATTTCTCTTCTTGCAAGTGCTCTATACAAAGTTTTATGGTTTATGTCAAAATCAATACAAGTTTGTCTCATAAAGCGAACCTTTTTCAATTGATGGCTTACTAGGGCGGTTGTAATGACTCTCCAAGCAACTCTCTTATCTTTTTCCTTGTTGTTTTTTCCAATAGACTTGAGAGCATTAAAAATATTTTTGACAATAATAGAATTTTTTTCGGTCTTCTTGTTCACACGAATCTTCAATTTGGCTAGCAAAGGTACAAAAATTTGGCATTGCTCAGTCAATGTCTTATCGCTAAAATATTGGTTGAAAAGTCTTGTAGCCCACAACCGAGTAGTTCGTGTTGACCTCTTGCCTTCGAAATTGTTTATAATATTATCATCAATTTCAAGTAACCATTTAGGGGTTCTTGAAGGTCTTGAATTTGGAATATGTCTTTCTTCCACACAAGGTTCTTCATTTCTCATGTAATTTGGTGAAACATAATTTACACTTGGTTCAATATTATGTTCAACATCTTCAATTCCAACATTTTCACCTTAAACATTTTCAATATCAATTTGAATAATTTCATTCCCAATTTCAATATCATGTTCAACATCTTCAATTCCAACATTTTCACCTTGAACATTTTCATTATCAATTTCAATATTTTCATTCCCAATTTGAATATCATGTTCAATGTCTTCAATTCCAACATTTTCATTCCCAATTTGAATATCATGTTGAACATTTTCACCTTGAACATATTCAATTTCCTCTTCACTTGAAAGACCATAGGGCTTAGGTTCACCAATATTTAACATACCTTGTCTTCTCTTCCTATGACCTTCTCTATCTCTTTGTCTATATGCTTCAATTTGTTCTTTTGTAAGCTTTCTCTTACGTTTTTGCTTCCGACGATTGTTGCTCCCCATTATACCTCATAAAAGATGCTAAAAAATCATTGCTTATGAAAAATTTGAGTAGAAGATGCTCCAAAAAGTTGATCTTTGTCTCTTCCTGTTTGAAACCACGCATTTGTCACCTGCAAAGCCTACAAACAGAATGTAGGGTCCATTGGAATGCATAAAATGACCTACATGAGGTTTTTC